>OZ008370.1:113647447-114359947 GCA_963931995.1 Phaonia tiefii | reverse complement strand
TGTGCAGTGACTTTTATGTTGCCGACAGATAGAGGATTAGTTAACAGCAATGGAATTATACACTACTGAAGAACGTAAATATACTGCTACACGCTGGAAAAACGACCCCTGTAACATTATGCAGGAACCATGTATATTTTTGGTACATCCGTATACTTACATGCAAGCATTTCTTTTCATGAATTGAAGATCTGCTTCTTTTATGAGACCCGAAAGTTGCCTGTCATGTTATGGTGTTCAGCATTTGTCCAGAAACAAAGCCTATTCTTCATTGTGTCTCCAACATGTAATATTGAAGAGCAAAAACAATGTGTTTGGACACAAGTATACCATATTTGCGACAAACTGCAAACACGATATATTTGCTTACAAATAACAAAAATAGACAGAACAGCGTGTACTGATTATTTCCGGTCTGTTATTTTAATGGGGCGTGTTATTTCAACGTCTAGGTGGTCGTTATCCTGGTAGCCCTGCATTATGTGAATAAACAAAATATTCATTCCTGGGGCATAGAGAATCCACATGATCGCCACGTACAGCCATTGCACATCTTCAAAGTGGCCGTTACTTTTTTGAGGCGGTTTATGGCGCGAAACTGTAACCGATGAACGCTACAGACATATGTTAAACAATTTTTTTGGTCCAAGTTGCTAAATTAAGTCTCGAGCATTGGAGGCTCCATCAAGACTTAGCAACAGCTCGGCCAAAAAGGGAGACTTTGGTACCCTAATTTCCGGGTCGTTAGATCTTCCGTTTTGGCGATTTCAATTGATGAATTGAATAACTACCGCGAAATTCTAACGTATGTCAATGTTTACATATTGCTCCAAGAGAATGAATTTATAAGTGAAATGAAAATAAAAGAAAACCCTACCTTGTTCATGGTCATGGTTTTTTTCACATACTGCCGCACCTCCATGGGCGAATTTTCATCGGGTCTCGTAAATGCTGCAGTAAATTCTCGTCATGTTCGCCCAACGATAACGTTATCGTAATCATAAGACCCACAACCTGGACTTTCACTGCGGATGGTGTACATGTGTTTACAGCACCTTTTATCATTACTATCTCCATTGAGATGTTAAAGAAATCACACAATAAGCTGACACCTTTTTTGAACCATTTAATTGTATTAAATGGTTCGGTTAAACCTATACCCACCGTCAAAAGGAGTCGCTGTTGGTTGCGGACATTCTGCAGAAGCATCCGACTACTTTTTTGCCTGAATTGTACCTTACGGTAGATCGCCAACTCATAATCAATAAACATTATAAAAAATTATTTCATATATAAATTAACAAATAACTTCTTAAATGCAGGTTTAGGAATGCAACACGGTTGATTGAATCCACATCCATCCATGTAATGTAATTGGTTTTAAAGATGACAGACTGTAAATGACCTCCATGCTCATCCAGACATAAGCGATACCTGATCAAAAAGTTATTCTTTGCGGCCTGAAGGGTTGAAGTCGGGATCTCCTTAATTATTGTTTTAATGGACTGCTTCATTGCAATCAAACTCCTTGGTTTCGGTTTGTACAGCACTTGCTTGACATAACCGCATAAGAAGTGTTTGGGCCAGTTAAGTCAGGTGACCTTGAGGGCCATCGAAAAGTGGAATTTCTGGATATTAATTCTCATTGGAGGTTCGCCATAAGCGGTCTGGCTATGTGTGCAGTTGCTCCATCTCGCTAGAACCAACTGCTCTTGATTCGGCGCAGTTCTGGGTAAAAAAAAATCCTTAAAAACCGTTCCCATTGACAGTTCGTCGCCCGAATCTTGATTTGCCGTACACGCCATTATGACGGTTTTGAGCTAAAATCGGATTTGGAACGAGAAAAACTCAAATTTTACGTCACGCTGATCCTCATTCTTCTATCTTCATTGGTTTTAGAGATACTGTGCACCACACAGTGACTCGTTCTGAGTGCAGTTCCATCTCATGGTGTATTTCTGGATTAGATTCACTCCATCTACGGCAATTTTGTTTGTTTACATTGCCGTTTAGATCAAATTGGGCCACATCAGACATAACACCAGCAATTTATCAAGTTGTTGTTTTCTTCAGCCAATCAGTTTTTGGCAAAATTCCAGGTGAACAGGCAAATCCAGAGGGTTTAACTTGCTTGTAATTTGGACTTTGTACAAAAACAACTTTAAGTCATCATGAATTATCCGTTGTAATGACCGGCTGCTAACTCCAATTTTCACCGATAAGTTTCGAGTCGAAACATTTGTATTTGCCTGAAATGAATGCTACAGCCGCGATTTTGTCTTGAACCCGAACATAGGGATCTCGATGGTACGGCTGCGTGCCATGCTTCCGGATTCGGCAAACATGTTTACCGACCTCATAATGGTCCGTCTACTCGGTTGAGTACAGTTAAACTCCTGTCGAAATTCCCTTTGGCCGGAAATGAAAGACTGCAAAGCATGGCACCGCCGCAGTATCGCAAAACCTCTTTTCGGTATCCCAAGAATGTATTTAAGTTGTTCTAAATAGCAACGCGCAAAATAAAAAACTATAAGCCGATTAACTCACACAGAAAAAAGTTATAACGTTTTGTTTTTGTAGCACGATTTGCGCGCCACCTTGTATATAGGAGGATATATATAAACACTCCGCCGATAGCCAGGCCCAATGTATCAATGCTTGTGCCAGTTTTGAAGGGACACAGTACGATTCGTAGACATACGGCGTGACTAAAAGTAAGGGCATATGACTTAGGTAGAAGCCGTAACGACGAGGAAAAGGCCGAACTCGCTAAAAAAAAATATTCGCTGCACGTTGTCCAGCAGTATCCAACTTATCGCACTAGCACTATCTAACGAATATACCTTTTATAGGGACTTGGAAGAAATATCTTAGATAGATGTTGACAGTAGCTTTGGAGCAAAAGGAACGATTCTGAATTAGGGTTAGGGCATCGTCTCGTTAGCCCGTGGTGTTACAGTGGACTAGAAGACATAAGTGAGTCATCCATCGATAGCCAGCAATAACTAACCTATCCTACCGTCGGGAAGGCGGGGTACAGATATCACAGTCAATATAATAGTTTCCCATTATATTCCATGAAAGGATTGAGGAATTCTTCTTACTAGCAGTGAGCAGGCAATTTTTGAGTCACTGATGATGATAGACTATTATGTTTGCCAATTCTCCCTGTTATTATTTGCGAAGCTTTGTCGTGACAAAATAAAAGACACTGTCACAGCTCAAGAAGATGACATTTAAAGATAGAAGTGAAAGGTGGGCAGATCCCTGTTTCGGCATTTACAATATTAGTGCTTCCACATCAATCGATATCTGTTAATATAATCCATATGCTGAAGGGCATAAACACCATCATGTGCTACAGATGGTGCTTTTATAAATATGTTGGTCGTTCTTTCATGAACGAGATCATATATATTGATTTGCTTTGGAGCATCTTAAAGCTATCTTACGCAGTACTGATAAATTCAATACAGAACTATCGTCGAAACAGCTACAATTTTTATTAAAACGCACCACGAGTAACTATGAATTATAAGCTTGACAATTTTAATATACCAATTGTGGCAATCTCGATGAATATCTTTAAATTGGCTTCTGGTGCCCAGTAAAATAACCTTTTAATCCCTTTTAATAAATAAACTCTTAGAATTGAAATGAAAAAACCCTAAATTTTTTACAAAAGTTGAAAGCCAAACCAACGGGCTAGGGACTGCAAAAATCAGAAGGTACTTTAAGGATACGGATAGAATGTTTGACTGCATTATACCAGAATTCAGGGTTAGTCCGAGTACAGGGTTAGTCTGAGTAACTGGCGTGCAATTTTATATTGGATTTGTGGACTTTTAAACTTTGTCTGTAAACCTGACTAAGAAACTGTTTCCCTCGAGGAAAATATATTTGACTTATGTTTCCTCCACGAGAAGTAAGGTAGAGACCTCCAATTTACCACAGTGTATCTTTAGTGTCTGTCTAATATCTATATTTGAAATCGTAAATTACAAAACCACAAGTATCACATGGCTAAACTTCTAAATTTCTCTAAACTTATATTTAATTTTTCGATTTTATTTCTATAAATTAATACCAAATGCTTTTCCTTATCAAACTAAACATATTTCGTTCTTGTTGTTATCGAAAATCTCAAAAAAAAAATGTATGAAATCAAAGATTTTTGCATTTCCAACAAAATTTACTCTCACATCACCTCTTCGCCGTATCACCCGTACCGTGGTCCGGGCCCACATCCACTACCATCATCTGTATCTTCGTCGTCATCGTCCTCATCATCCTCGCAATCAGTCAGTGCATTCGAGCCGGATTTTGTTATACCCCTGGAGAATGTGACAGTGGCTCAGGGGCGTGATGCCACATTCACGTGTGTCGTCAATAATTTGGGAGGTCATAGGGTGAGTGGAGATTCATCAACACCAGCCAAGGTATGTAATCGGTTTTAAACGGCGTTGTACAATGATAACAGTATATATTTTTTTTTTATTTACTATTTTCATTATTAATTTTAAAATTTAAAAATATTTTTTAACTCACCACCACGAAAATTTAAGCAAAGAGCACCTGCACCAAAAAATAAAACAAAAAATAATTTTGGTTAAGAACAAAGTAGAGCGGATTTGTAACTGCCACCACCACCAGTTCTTAATAATCACAGAAATTATATTTTTTTAAATATCAAAATGCACAAATGCACTTTCTTTTCTATAAATTAAATAAAAAAAGCACAGTATTTTTTTTTATTAAAAAAAGAAATAATCTCGCACAATATCATTTTATTTGCAAATTACAATTGGCTCTAAGGAGAACAGAAAACAATGGACAACGAAAGAGGGATATGAAAAGGATGCATTGGAATTTAATACTTTGGTACACTTGGTTGGTTCAGCACTGTTAGCAACAAGCAAGAAACGCAGTGCCATTCTATATAAAAATTTATTTGACGCAAATCCTTAAGAGATTCCTATACAAAATGATATCCAAACTTCTTAAATTGTAGCTGGAAGGCGAATATTCTCTGTTCGTTCGAAGCAAAATTATACACGGGAACCAAAGCCGAACATTGTGTTTGCGAAGTTCGTAGCACACAGGGTATTTTTCGAAATTACTGCAGGTAGCATACAAGGGATCAATTAATTAGTTGACAGTTAAGCACATGGAAATATAATATTTTTGGTTTTCATTCAAATACAATAATATCCATGTGATTCAACAAATAATGCTAATTTTAAAATTCCATGTATTCTACCTAAAACCTTCACAAATTGCCTCTTCATACCTCATTTCGTTTGTCTCCTTCTTTTCTAGTTTCATAATGAAACAGATATTGCCCTCGTATTCTGTTTCCTCTTCACGTTCTAAAAAGCTTTCCATTTATTAATAATAATCGATTTCCTATTAATTACGATCATAAATATTTCCTTTTTTGTTTGACTGATTATCTATAAATTAATTTGAAATTTGTTTCTCTTTTTTTTCTTGATATTTATTGTTTAATATCTACAATGAGAGAACAAAAACGTTGGTATTTAATGCAGTATTTATTGATTTAATATTTTAAATACTATATAATTTATTTCTCGCTATTGTTATACGTTTGTATATGTCTATTAATTAAACAATTAATTGAATGTCATTAAAATAGTCATCATAAATTTTGCGGCCGACTAGCAAAGCCACAACGTTGCGGAGATGTGGTTATGGAATTATGGCTACACTGGTATATATGAGTTATGACCGCATATTTGTGGTCAGATGGTAAATGGAAGAAGGTTCTAAGAATATTGTTTATGTATGCAACCAGGGGCGGACATACAGTAAGGCAAGGTGGGCAGCTGCCCAAGGCTCCGAAGGAAAAGAGCCCCCAGTTTTGGTGAAAAAAAATCCAATGAGTGTTCGAACTCACGGGCGATGTGTTAAAACCTTTATGTTACACGGTATCTGTTCGATTTCTATGAACACATTTGTAAATGTTACATTGGAAAATAAAAAACAGCGTTCAATCATATGATGACGTCACATTTAAATAATATTAATACTTAAAATTATTTAACGACCAGTGCAAGCAGGCACATGTGTCATTATTTTCTTGCTTAATACTTTTTGTTTTATTCCCACAAAAAACAAAGAGAATGCAAAGCAACAGACACCTGTAAATACATACATTGTTATGTTCGCTAAACAAGTTCACACAATTTTCGTTGCTCTCTTGCTATCTCATTTTTATATAAGTATAACCACTTCATTATTCTCTTTGCTCTGAGAGTGCTCCGCACCCATACAAGGCAACTATTCGCTGCCGCTACATCAGTGTGTCTTGTTTTGTACAGTCTGACAATCTGTGTTTCGCAGTCGGACAAATCTGTGTTCTATATAGGGGTGGGTCACCCTTGTCATTAAGGGGTATGAAAAATAGATGTTGGCCGATTCTGATACCTACCCGATATGCACACACAAGTTTATACAAATCGGTCCAGCCGTTTTGGAGGAGTTTAACACCAAACAATCTGTCGGACAAACGAAAAAGACAAACTGTGTTTGGATGTATTCACTTTGTGAGTTTAGTCCCTACCCTCGCCTATAGATGTTAACACATCAAAAATATCTTTCATTCTTCGTATATTAGGTCGAACAACTCTTAGGTGACACAAAAGTCCTCTACACATCGTGGATGTCACCTAAAAAATCTCTAACGAGACATCGTATGGAGATTTCATGGCTGATATTGGCTGAAAATTATAGGACTAATAATAAACAATTTAGTTTTGATCGGGAAATTTTGTTGGCGTAACGATTCTCATGAAGATTTATACGTCTTTTCTTTTCTTTTCTTTTCTTTTCTTTTCTTTTCGAAAAAAAACGTAATTTTTATGGAAGTAGGAACTACGAACTATATTACGTTTCAGATAACTAAAATTGCAACTCTAACAAATTTATTATTTCTGACGTTGGTCTTTCTGAATTGATCAGAACCCTGATCAAGTTTGTTAACAACTATTGGGTTGGCAACAAAGAAATTTCGGATTGTTTTGTTCAAAATAATTTTCAATTATTTTATTCGAATAATTAATTTTAATGTGACATTTTGACATTAAGGTGACATTTTGTACAATCATCTTCTGCCATCGTTCATGCAACTTTTTGATCCCAGGTTCATAGGATGACTCGTCCGTTCCACAAATGTACTCGAACAACTCGGTTTGTAGATCGTCTTTTGTATTGACGGACTTTCCATTTGGAAAGTTTTGCAGATTTCGGAATAAAAGATAACCCGAAGGCGCGAAATCAGAACTATAATGTGGATGTGGGGTCACATACCATCCAAGCTTCAATACTTCTTGCCGAGTCTGCAAAAACGTGTGAGTAATAGAGTTGTCATGATGGAAACCCACACCTTTGCGAGTTGCCAATTCGGGCTGTGTTCTTCCAGTGCCCCATTAAGTTTCGTCAATTGCTGACAATAGAAGTCAGGATTTATGGTTTGGTTGTTAGGAAGCAGTTCAAAATAATTTACTCCCCTAATACTCCACCAAATGGACAACATAACATTTTTCTGGTGCAGTTCAGTTTTTGATGAGATTTCAGCGCGTTCCTTGTATTTGGACGTGGATCAGTGATGGTTGAAATTGTTGTCAAAGAATCTACTTTTCATCTTCAGTGGCAATGGGTTTCAAAAGTGGATCATGTTTGTTGCGTTTGACCAATAATTCGCAAGTGCTTTTCTGTTTTGTTAAGTGGATTTCCTTAAGCTCCTGCGGAACCCAAATTTCAAGCTTTTTGACTACTCCAAGCCGTTTTAAGTGATTTTCAATGATTGTGTGCAGGTTTTCGTACAGAAACTTGTCGGTTAGATTAGATAACTCCCTTAATTTCGCCCTCAAATTTTTGCGACGATTTATAACCATGGATAAGACACCTGAGACAAAGGAATAGTCAAAGCAATGAACGGGAATAGGAGAATCGAGTCCAAAAAAGGCGAAGACGGTTCCATCTACAGGCAAGGTCATGGCGTCGATAGCCAAAATTAATGAATTAAAGTTCGAATTGCTTCTTCGAACTTGAAAACTGGCTCGGTGGTTAAAGATTAAGACATTAAAGACGTTTGACAGTTCTTACTATAAATAGGGTATCGAATCTATTGAATATCGCTGGAAAAAGTTTATCGAGCGAAAAGGAAATTATGTTGAGAAATAAAGAAAAAAGAAAGAGTTTTTTATGTATTCTTCGTTGGGTCGTCTAGTTTTGGGACCGCCCTCGTATTACATGTTTGAGACATAATGATTAGTGGATTACAATATATGTTTGTGTAACCCAAATGTAGCTTTGTTTGTTGAAAACTGCTGAAAACAAATCGTGACAGACGACATAGGAATAATAAAGCTGTAGATCTTCAATTCATGAAAACAATGTCTGCAAACATATACATGTTTCCTGCAATATATCGCTGGGGCCGTTCTCTTTTCAGCGTGTAATAAAGTGGATTTTCCATGCCAAACAATATCAGAAATACTATTTCGGGGATAGGCCATATCGAACTTCAATGGCCTATTTCCGCCAATATAGGGTCACTGTGGCTTTACTGAACCTATCCATAATATTTGGCTGGCAGTTAAGTTTCCAAGCAAAATCACACCAATATCCGGAACTTTTTGGCTCCTGGTAAAGATTCAGTTTTCTTCAGATTTCATCCGAACCTATTTTCCGTGGCCTACTTAGAGAGTCTCCTGATTAAGACCTGAAACACATCTCTGGATTGCGGAGGGGTAGTTTATCTGTGCTGCAATTTTCAGGTCATCAGTATATGCTACGACTTTCCAACATGATCCCTTCAGGTCTGTAAAATACTATCCAGTATATATCCCAAAGAAGTAGAAATAAAATTCCCCCATGGGAAGTTAATCTATTCACATTTCCAGTTAAGTCGGTGTGGCCCAAGGTCAAAGTTATGCGCCCACTCATAAGTAGTCTATAATTAAAATTAATGAGCCCCTGGTTGACAGACAGTATCCATAGAGTTGATTTAATAGATCCCGGCTAAATTCACCCTCTATATCGGCTAAAGAAAAAAGTATACTCTCTCAGTAATAGGGTGGCTGACGAAGGTTGAAACCAAAACTATTCTTAAATCTTTAGATTTAAAGACAATGAACGATAAGGCTGACGAAATCAGGAATTGTACTGCTATCGCCCATTGAAGGGTGGTTCATGTTTGGCTCCACTCCTGCGACCAGATGGACTATAATGGGGCTCAAAACAAGTTTCCACATGTAGGACAATCATACAAAGGCCTTAGCATCGAGGTCCCTTTAGTTCGAACTAGAGTGTTAATGATGGGGACACTATCACGTACGTAGCCATGAAAAAGTTTCTCAAAATATCGCTCGGAAGCTGTGTAAAACTGTAGGTCCCAATCAGTGAGTCACAAATTAGAAAGCGCCCAGCTCACTGGTTCTGAGAAGCTCCCCCAATCCCTACAGGGAAATCGTTTTACCGGGTTGTTTGATACTAATCGTGTGCCGGTGTTTAAAAAATTTAATTTTTCACTAAACCGAAATCTGGTTACTTGACGCCGATTTGCCGGTTATCCGGTTTTTACAGAATTTACGTTAAACATACATCAAAGATTTTAAGACTAAATCACCCTGTGCAATAGTCCCGGGAAGCTATTCCATTTTTTTGGTCGGTAAGTGTTGTTGAGTAAAACAAGAATCCATTTGTGAAATTTCCCAAACACCCCCAAAATCTTGGCTAACTTAGGTAATTAAAACCCAAACCCTAAAAAAAAAAAGTGGATGCAAACGGCGACGGTTTTTGTCATCATAAAGCGGTGGTCCCAAAACTAAGTGAAGCCAAAATAAAAGGAGGTTAATTTGCATCGGTTCCATCTCTTTTGATGAATGTTCGGTATTTGCGTTGAAACTAAAATTCGTAAAATCATGAGATATGTGAATTTTTTGAACAAGTTACGTACTGCATGGAAGAAATTTGTTTTCAATTTCTTGAAAATCACAGAAAAGAGGACTATGCCACGGAATTTTTTGAAGTGCGTTTTAATGAAATGGGCTGCAACATATCCATTCAAATTCATTTTCTGCAAAAGCAATCCATTTGACACTTCTTCCCAGATAACCTCGGCCAGTTCAGCGATGCACAAGGCGAAAATTTTTATCTGGAAATGATAACAATTGAAAAAAGCTTTGAAGGAGCAAATACAATAAAATGATTTCAGAACATTGCAGTTCACTTTAAAGACAAACGAATGATTCTGAAACAAAAATAAAACACTCAAGCAAACATATTTTAGTTGAAAGACCAAAACCTGTATTTTTGCAAAAATTTAGTTTTAACGAAAAAATCTATAACTCAGTCAATTATCAACGGCTTTGTAAAAACCAAGTTGTGTTTTACTTCCTAGTAAACATTTTTTTTCCAAATTCTAAAAAAGTACGGTTTCCTTATAAAATCATGTGAGAAAATATCGCCAAAGTTGAAAAAATTCGACAACATTTAAAAAATGTATTTCTTGCACAACTACACTGAGATTTTTTAAGTATTCTTTAGTAGGGTATATATCGTTCAAAAGGCCTAAAATTCTTAAGACTTTTAAGAAACTGAAAATCGGTTTATAATTATCTAAGTTACAGACTTCTAACCGCAGAAGTTACGATACACCGGGTTTTTACCTATAAGCCAAGATTTTGGGGTTGTTTGGAAAATTTCGCAAAAGGACTTGTTTTACTCAACAACACCAGTAATAAAAATTGTATCACTTCCCAAGTATGTCTACTTCATTCTTTTTTGAATGCGTCGGTGTTCTACATTCCACATTCACCATAATTGGAAATAATTTTACTGTCAGCAAGAATCCAATTTTCATGAAATATTTCCTGAAACGTCAGGGATCTTTGTAATTAATTTTAGGCTAATAGATCATGTTCGATCCGGTTAGTGGAAAAAATGTAAATACCGCGGTTGGTATTCGAACTCACATTCGCTGTATGATCGTTTCGATCTTTTTCAATTCTTAAGATTATCGATTTGTAAGATTGTCTGAAATAATTGCATTGAACCTTACGATGCTGTATCTACAAACAAAAGCGAAAGTGAAAGTGGAATATAAAACACATCCAATGGTTTTGAAATTTAAATGAAATTTTCGATTTAAGAAATATGATTTCTATTTGAAAAGATTACTTCTAGTTTGACTACGTTCTAAATAATATTTTTAAAATATTTTAAATGATTTCATAACTTATATAGTTTTTTATTTAATTTCTTAATTTTTTTAATTGTAGCATACGGTAATTTTTGATGTGCTATCATCTATAGGCACGGGTAAGGCAATCTTTGAAAGTGAACACATGCAAACAACACACAGAGTTAGCACCACATACGTGGTTATTGTACAACAATAGACTCTGCCCGAAAATAAGTCTGATGTAGTGGCAGCGAACAAACAAGCAGGTCGTCGTCGCCAAATAGCATTGAATAGTATAGACAACTCATGGAACGAAAGAACTGGCGACATCTGGCGAATGATTCAAAAAGTGTTACCCTCTTTCTGTCATAAATTGGTCCATTCATAATTTTAATGTGAGACATTCATGGTTTTCGACACATTTATGCTATTTGTATTGTTTTATGTAATAACATTGTCGAAATGGATAATTTATATAGAAATATTCCATAAAGAAAATACGACTCGTTTATGCTCTTTTACTCCGACTCTCTACATGAGAGCGGAAAAATAGTGCAACAAGTTCTCTATACTATTCGATACTTTTTGTCGTCGCTCTGTTTATGACAAATCAGAAACAATGATTGCAGTATGCTAAATATTGCTCTATTTATTTTAACAATATTACATCTAATGTTAAAGCAGATGTAAGAAAAAAGAAAGTGCAATAGCAAAAGAGCCTTCAGCACAAAAACTAGTCTTTTTTTATTTTCCAATGTAACATTTGCTAACGTGTTCATAGAAATCGCACAGCTACCGTGTAGCAAAAAGGTATTAACACATCGCTCATGAGTTCGAACACTGATTGGTTGCTTTAAACTTAATATGATTTTCATACATGCAAATAAATCTCTTTCTAATTTGAATAATATTTTCAAAATAAAATACGTGTAATACGAATTTGAATGAAACTTGTAAATGTTCTAAACACGCATTGGAATATGTTTTAAATTTAACTTTCGAATGTAGATGTGATTGTAGAATTTCAATATTACATTATAAACTAAATGTACTTAAAAATAAACTTTTCTTTTTCAAAAATCCCGGTTTATTGGACACTCTAGTTCGGACGCCGAAAACTATAACTCCGGTGGCTGCAGCCATACAAGTCAATTCTCGAGTTTCAACAAGTATCTCATCTGTTCGAATGAGTATCAGCAGACAATACTTCAGACGAATTTTAACTTCTTAACAAGCAACTGAACTCCAATTTTAAGTTATTAATGATCCAGCACCCATATTAGGGTGTCTCAATGGTTTTTCCTCCAGGTACCATCTCACCATGAAGTCGTTGCGAAAGTCTGGTATGCTATACCTCATTGGAAGCATTGTAATTGGAATCGTCCAGGGCTTCCAATCAGTCAGTGTTGGGATCTTTTAATATGCATTGGATTTCAACTGGCATTAGTTTACTTATCGAATTGAAACGCAATTGAATTACATTTGTTCGCAATGGAACAAATTTTTGAATTTCCATTTGCTTAGGCAATCCAAGTTCAGGTTGTGGAATCGAATTCAATTGTATTGAAATGTAGGAATGCATTTTAAGTTCGTTATTTGGAGATGATTGTGGCTTCGATTGGTGTTGCCTCGTAGCACTTTCAAATTCATAAACCTGTGCATATAATATATTTGAAAACTAAAACTGTCAGATGTGAAGGAAATCCTTTAAATATACCTACAATTGCCAATGGTATTTTAAAAAAATTCCGGGTTTTTATGTTGTCCTTTTCCCAAGAAAACTAAAATAAAAGGATACACAATTAAATGCAAGAAAGTAAGTGGACTGGCCTTATAGCCATTTAAATTTATTAAAAGTAATATATTCCTAGTACGGTCTCAGGACTTTCGGAAAAAAATATGTCAAGTTTCTATTAATATTGGAAAATTGGAAATGCAAAAAAACTAAAATAAAAAATGGTATTTGAATATTTTGGAATTTGTATTTGTAGAGGTAATACAACTTAAACCACAAACTGTTAAACTACAAAAATTCTGAAAAACATAAAATTTCAGTTTTTCAAAACCCTGATTTGAAATCCATACGATGAGTGGGATATTCAAAACTTTCACCATTTCTTAACAGGGTTGAGCTTAATTCTCATTTCACATAACGTCCACCCATGTCAAAATAATGATACAAAAAAAGTCATATCCCTATTGCACGGGACACGAGTCAATCATGCTTTCAAATCAGTTGCAACCATATTTGTCGTTTGTTGTTTTTTTGTATTTAGAGAAATTTGGATGTGAATTTAAAAAAAATCCGCTCACGTACATGATGCTGCATTTTATAATCTAGTCAGTCTAATGTAATGAAGTCTTAGGCTCAGTGCATTTTTAGGGCCTAATGGCGATGGCAGTTCTCATACATTGAATAAAAGATATAAAAATGTTTCAAAAATACCTTGAATTGATTTATCCACAAATTACCTAAAAAATAAAAATTAAATATAATTAGATTTTTTTTAATTTTAATTGTATTTAATTGTATTTTTAAATTGTATTCACCTAAATCCAAAATAAATTTTTCCCAAATAATAATCATACGTACTGCAATGAAACTGACAATTTCTAAAACGGATGTGTTAATATAATCAACATGTTTATATTTTGCATACACTAATACACCCACACATAAGCAAGCACTTACAACCTCATACACACACACACACCCACGCTGCTGTGTAAATACCTATGCACACTTGTTCGCACCAGGACTTTGCACTAAACGCAAACATGCAGATAATTATAAACTACAAAACAAAACTTTGAGGCATTTGTTCCTTTCGAAGGGTTGACGGAGCAGTCCAAAAGTTTGCACAATAAAAATTAACATAACCAAAAACTTTGGCATTCTCATATGCACAAATAGAGAGACCAAACGAAACCATATACGCAATCAAACATTTACGCATGGGGAAGAAGATGTACATATGGATGTACACACCCACACAAGCATATCTGCACATGCAGTGAAAGGACGACACTCTTTCCTATGGACGCATTCAAAATGCACAGTAAATTGTTTGCAACTGAAATACGTTAGTTAAGGACAAACGCACGAACGCGTAAACAAATGAATAAATGGATGGATGAATGTACGGAAATGTGAAAGCATTAAATTATCATTTTAGATTGGTCGAGTTAACAGGACACACACATTTGAAATACAAGTAAAAACCATAGATGCACAGTGTTGCCCTCACACATGCGTAGGCATGGACGGACAAATGCAAATAGAGAATCCTGAAATGAAGTTGAACAACAATTCAAACTGAATGACAATTGAAAAGACATGTTGTCGAAACAAAATCCTTTGCGTAGGGCTGGTAAAAGTGTCAGTCACATTGAGGTGATAAAAAATATGGGAATAAGAATATGTTACAGATATACCCTTTTGTATGCATTCTCTAATGTCTTTGAATATGGGCAATTGATCATGCGATCGACAGAACTTCCAATCCATGTTATCTCATGGAGACGTTAGCATTGTCCTAAAACAATTAAGGAGTAATTTCCTACTTATCCAACTTTCCGATGCGAACTTGCTCCAAATATGCTGTTCTCCTTTGTTGGCAGTATTTTTTTATCGAATGGACCCATCACCAGTTACACCCCTCTCTTCCGACCTACAGTGCCTCGTCGATATAACGTAGGGAGAACGTGTCCGTAGTGTACAGCTCAGTAACAGACAATCGTGATATCCAGCTACAGATAATTAGCCAACAGCAGGAATGCAACAATAATATTTTTTTATCGATCGGACCCAACACCAGTTACACCCGCCTCTGCCGACCTACAGTGCCTTGTCGCTATAATGTAGGGAGAACGTGTCCACTACGAACAGCTCGTAATAGACAATCGTGATACAGATAATTAACCAACAGCAGGAATGCACAATAAAAAATAACAATACCTTTTTGCGTACCTTATACACTTCCGTCCGTAGTGAAGTTTTAAGTACGAACCGATTTGAAATGGTTCGAGGGACCAGTATTATCGACACAATGGTATCGTTTTGATAATTATCGCCATACGGAATGAGGCTAATTTTAAACGACTTCATCGAAAATTTTTCAATCGAGAAGTCAATAAATTAAGACAAATCATTGTAGTCTGATCACAAGCTCTGCAGAGGTTCAATGCTCACAAAATTTCTCCGTTGGGGAGTGGAGTATAGGAGACAAAATTCTCTGAAAATTCTGAATGGAATGTTAATCGCATATCTAACCAAAACTGTCATCCCCATTTCCGACCATAACTCTTTGACTACTAGACACAACTATGCTTGCCCTAGGATTGTTGGCACCTAGAATTGTACAGGTAGGAGATAGAGCAAATGAAGCTATGGGTGAGTGGACGTTGGTGGAATCGCTCCCTGCTCAGACCACCTAAAATTTTTAACATCTATAGGCGGCGCGGGTAGGGACTAAATTCACAAAGTGAACACATCCAAACACAGTTTGTCTGACTTCGATCACACAGATTGTCCGACTGCGATCATAGACTGTTTGGTGTTAAACTCCTTGGAAACGGCTGGACCGACTTGTATGAAATTTTGTGTGCATATCGGGTAGGTCTCAGAATAGGCCAACATCTATTTTTCATACATATGACCCACCCCTATATAGAACACAAATTTGTCCGACTGCGAAACACAGAATTTCAAACTGCGGAAAAAACACACACTCATGTAGCGGCAGCGAATAGTTGGCTTGTGTGGGTGCAGAGCACTCTCAGAGCAAAGAGAATAACGACGTGGTTATATAAAAATGAGATAGCAAGAGAGCAACGAAAATTGTGTGAACTTGTGTAGCGTATGTACGAACATAATAATGTATGTATGGACATTTGTCTGTTGCTTGCATTCTCTTTGATTTTTGTGGGAATAAAAGAAAAAGTATTAAGCAAGTAAATAATGACACATCTGCTTGCACTGGTCTTTAAATAATTTTAAGTATTAACATTATTTAAATGTAATGTCATTATATGATTGAACGCTGGGTTTTATTTTCCAATGTAACATTTACTAATGAGTTCATAGAAATCGAACAGGTGCCATGTATCAAAAAGGTGTTAACACATTGTCCGTGAGTTCGAACACTCATTGCATTTTTTTCGAAGGCTGTCACCACGCTCACGCTCACTGCTTGTGGGAAGCTCTTCCTAATCCCTTGATGGGATGTAGTGGGAATACCATTTTTTTTATCTAGCATAGTACCCATCAGTTCTTTAACTGAACCGCTTTGACCCTTACCAGCCATAAAATATGTCAAAAAGTGGTCTTATTTCAAACGGGTCGAAGTAGGGGCGCACGTGGGGGAATCGTGAGTTAAGTTTTGAATCCATACAACTATACAAAATTTACGGTCGGACTTCAAGGTACTTACATGGACCGAACATATGTTTGACAAGTATGCATGTACTTTAGCTAAAATAAAAAAAAAAAAATGTACCAAAGCAATAAAAATGTATGTCCGTGAAATTCCGAATTTAACTAGCAAAGATACAAACCACATGCATTAATACATCTCTGTTAATGGGTTAACAGACATATGTTAATTGGGTGAAAAAGATATATATATAAATATACCCAAACCCTAGTCCTTGGTCTAGAAGGTATATCCTTCTTATCCACGGCTGTGAGTTTGGCCTCCGGCCAAACCTCACCGACCCGACACATGAGGGACTTATATAATCGCGCGGTTCGTTCATCAGAGCAGCCGATAAGTTTAATGCTACCCTGGAACCATCCTGCGTCTTCGCAGATTTTGGTTGTCGTTGACGATGTCCATGAACACCATAAGAAGGGCTCCTTCTACGAGGCGCCAATTATCCTTGGGGATACGTGCATCCTGGGAACCATCATCCAAGACGCTAATGATTAGGCTATCCTTCGCGACATCACGAAAGGACCTGACGAGCACTGGGTGGCTTCTATGCCTCTTAGATGAGGGACCAGGTTTTGTATCCTCCTCCATTGAACGCTGTCTTTTTGTAACAGCCAGTTAAAGCTTTGTCTCTACAGACTTGGACCCCTCACAGACTTCCCTTAGCCCACTCCAAGGTGTTTACCTGTGCAGGACTGTGTACGGTGACTGGCCGTGCGGAGAGTTGACAAACCAATCTAGTAGCCAGTCGAAGATCAGCTCTCCGCTTTCGGGAGGAGTGGGGTTTTTTAGTTTTCCCCGTAGTTGGGGAGGAGTGACCACCGCCCGCTGTGGGTGGCAGTTGCGGAGGCCCCCTTCCGTGTGATCGCAGAAGACTTGCGAGCACTAGTGCTCGAGGAAGAGCCCGTAGGCTCGGGGGAGTCCAAGTTTTCCTGTGGTCAAAGAGTTTTTACTATTCTTGTCCATGTTGTTTGGGCCTCAACTTGTAGTCGCTATCTACGTCCGTAAAGATGCAATGTGTTCAAAAAGAGGGGCCCCGTGGTTGTCTATGAAGCAGGGAGTTCCACGCGAGGGTTGACACTCCGCCTTATGGAACAGCGTGTTCAGAGCCAGGCCGAACCAAAGAGAGAGCCACCTCAACCTCACCATTACCACCAACTTAACGGTGACGGATTTCGAACGTACTACAAGACTTGACGGGTTTTAAGGAGGCGGAGACGAACGGTACCTTAGTCACGAGCCATTTCGACAGAGTGTCACCTCTGCTAACTCAGGTCGCAGAGCACAGGACGTCAGTTCGAGAGCAGAAAATCAAATTGTTACGAAAATCGTGATCCAGGTCATAGCAGAATCTGTGCCAAAGAGGCAGAAGATCATTTAGAGTTACCCAGGATGCATCGCGAGGAGGCGATCATCACTGCAACTGCTGCAGTATTACGAATAAACAGAAAATTAATGGTTACAATTATTAAATTATAAAAAAATATATGTTTAATTAAAATTAGTTAAATGGTTCTAATCATTTAAATGTAAATTTTTTTATTATTTTCAGTCTTTTTTTATTTGGAAAAGGACCTTTATAATACTGTTGCATTAAACTTTAATGTTGGTGTTGTTCTATTTGTAATCTTAAGGAAATGCCATTGGTGGTAACATTTTAGCTGTGGACAAAAAATTTAAAAAGGTATGGCCTACTAAAACCAGAAATTTATGTGGCACTAATCTCATGATAGAGAGTGTATGTGTTTGTATAAACTTGTTTTCTTTCAAAGTTGGGAGAAGCCATTCGTGCGAGTGGTCACCTTTGAGGCTGTGTATACACTTTTTCGTTTATAAGAAAAGTGTTTCATTATTTGCCGCAAAAGTAAATTATGAGAATTTTGCAGTACATTAAGGTTCGTTTACAACAAAAGAAACGACTTTTACAGCAAACGATTTGCTATTGCTGGAAATGTATTTGATTTTACAGTCACTTATGAGACTATCTAGAAACCGAAAAATGTTTGGAGCAGTTCAGCGTTAGTCATTTAAATAGGTAAGCCATAATTGAATAACACAAATGAAAGAGAACCAATGTGACCACCTTGCGGAAGTCCAGAGGTTACAGGAAACGTTTGGAATATTACTCTGCAAAAGTGGCTTATAGGTTAGTTGTTATCCAACAAATCAAGTCAACTTTAAAACCAATAGCCCTGAGTACAAGTTGAGGGTTTATCAAAAGTTTAAACTATATCGCTGGGGAAGAATATTGAATAAACTACTAGTAGGTTCGAGATCGTGGGATATCTCTTACAATATTTTGGTGAGTAGATATTAAAAATTGCAATATTATGGTGAGGATATACTGCCGAAGAGGCATTGCTGAGGGTGATGTCCGATAACTTTAATTGACTTTAATATAAATTTAAAGGACGCCAATAAAAATTAAAATCCCTTGACCTTAATTGGTCATTTACAACCTCTTTTGGTTAGGAAAATTATTTTCAAACTTCCTCGAACATTTGCCCTTTTCTTTAGTTGGTATCAACAAGCCTACGTAACCATTTATTTACCAGTCCTTCTTGCGGATTCTTGGTCGTCCTGTTTTTTGGCTCCCTTTCACTGCGTCTTCGAAAACCTTTCGCGCTAGTTTATCTTTAACCATTCTACTGCCATGTCCTAGCTAATGCAATCGCTCTGTTTTTACTACGCCGATCATCATGAATGTTCAAATTATACAGCTGTTAAAATCGAAACCATTATTATTGTTTCGTCCTCATTTAACTCCAAACTAGTGTATTCAAAACCGAAATCGGTTAACCGGCTAACCGAATTCCGGCAGGTTAATCGTACGTCGGTTTTTTAAAAATTGATTTATTCGAAGAACCAGTGTCACCGGTTATTTCAAGTCGATTAACCAGTTTTTTCATGTTTTATACAACTGATATAATAACGCATAATTACAAACCTAAAATAACCTAAGCAAATCCTACATAAAGGGTGGGCCAAATAAGATTTGGAATTTGAACCCCCCGTTATTTCAAAGCGAATGGCCAATTTGGTGTTTACAAATTGATAGATCATTAGTTCTTCTAAAGTGCTGAGACCTCAACTCAAACTGTAAGAAATCTACGGAATAAATTTGGTAAAAATAGAGTGCCATCAACGCAGTTTGTGGATCAATTTGTTAAGCGAGTTACTCAATCAGGGTCCTTATTGGTCAAAAGAACTCGTGTACGTGCTCGTCCAGTGCATTCAGTGCAAAACTTTGTCACTGTAGCTGAAAGTGTGCTCGAATAGCCATTAACATCAACTATGCACCGTTCGCAGCAACTGGACATTTCTCTCAATTCATGGTAAAGAATTTTGCATAAAGTCCTCGGTATGTAGGCTTATAAAGTCAAATCAGAAAACCGCATAATCAACCGGAACTCTGAAGTCCATTGACCCAAGTCCCGTTGGACTAATGTCTCTAAAGCGCCGTGAAATATAAGTATTGCGCAAACAATCTCGAGTGCATTGAGGCATTAAAACACGAAATGGTGGCGCAAACCATCGAAAATGTACTGAAAAATGGGGTTGAGCGAATGAGGTATTGTGCCTATATTAGTATTTTTTTAAACCGAAATCAAATTCCAATTTGGCTACACAAATTCCAATATGGCTACACTCTAGTTTCCCAATACATCTCACGAAGGCATAGGCCTACAGACTCTGATTTGGACCTTCAGTTTTACACCGGTTCCAAACGATATTTTGACAAAGTTTTTCATGTCTATGTACTCGGTAGTCGATCTCAAAATTAAAATAATTTTTAATTATAAACTGCCTGAGGTATCAGGGGACACCCGGTTGCTATATATTATGTACCAGTTAGTTCCAACACGCCTAAGGCACCTGTTGACAAATACTGTAATATAAAAGGATATTTAAGAAAAGACACTTCTTGTAAAATGATAAACTGTTTTTAAGAAATTTTTTATTTATTGGCTGAATTTTTTAAAAAAAAGTATATTTTTTGGTCCTTTTTGTAAGAATATGTATTACATTTTCCCGAAAAGGTCCTTTCTTTAATTAGAGGTACTTCTTTTATTCAAAGCTAATGTTTTTGTGTTAAGAAAAGGTGTCATTTTTAATAACAAGTACTGTCTGTAAGAAAAGGCCTAAGAGTATGAATTTTTTTTACTAAGTACTTTTTTTAAGAACAGGTACTTTTTAAAGAAGTGGTACTCTTTTTAAGAAAAGGTTACTTTTAAAGAAAATTTACATATTTTCAGAAAGGCTTATCTCAGGAAAAGAAAACAAAATTCGGTATTATTTTTAAGAAAGGGCACTTTTAAGAAAAGGAATTTTTGTAAGAAAATGTAAAGGTATTTGAGAAGGTATTTTTTTTTAAAGAAAAGGTGTTTTTTAAGAAATGGAATTTTTTTTATAATTGGGCCTTTTTTCAAGAACACGTACACTTTTAAGAGTAGGTACTTATCTCAAGAGAAGTTATTTTGTTTTACATAAAAGATACTCTTTAAACAAAAATAGTTTTTTAAGAAAAGCCAATTTGTTGTAAGATAATGTACTTTTTGAAGAAAATGTACTTATTTAAAAAAAATACTTACTGTTACAGAAAAGGTACGTTTAGTAAGAAAATTTACTTTTTTAAGCAAAGGTACCTACTTCTTTAAGATAAGGGTTTTTTTAAGAAAAGGTACTCTGTTTAAGAATATCAATAAAAATTATTTTTGAAAAAAATTACTTTATTTAAGAAAATTTTATTTTTTAAAGTTCTTTCACTTTGGCTTTTCTAAATTTACTTTTGATTCGGTTCGGAACTACAATATTTAATAAACAGGCTCCACCTAGAAAACTTCCCTTTAAACAAGAAATTTCTCCCCATATACTCGTATTAGTCTAGACACTAACCAAACCAAAAGTACGAACGTAAGAGTAAAAGTGTGCTGCCAAATGTAATTCCATGTTCAGGGTTGTACTTCATGGATTTGCCACTCTTGCACTTTGGCTTTTCTAAACGTACTTTTTACTGGGTTCAAAAGTACAATATGTAATAAACAGGCTCCACCTAGAAAACTTCCCATTAAACTAAACCAAACCAAAAGTACCCAAAATAGTTTATAATAATGGGTTGTAATAAAGTAGTTAAAAAAGTGGTTTACAATTTTTTCATTTAGCCCCCATCCCACAACGTGCGATAAGGAACTTCGTTCCAAAATTATCGATGTTTAGAAAACGCATTGTTTTCCATTTTGTCATAAAAACCGAACCCTAAATCTATCTAAATCTAGGTTGAACCGAAAACCGATCCGACTTTTTTGAAAACCCAGTTTTTTGAATACACTACTACTGCTCCAAACGCATTATTCCCAATTCCTCCTCGATTTTTGAAAATACTGCAGTAAATTCTGGTAATGCTCGCAATGTATATCAAATCACCATCTGAAATTCACATGGAATACTTTATGCATTTAATAATCTATCATTCAAACTTAAATCCCTCAATATAGCTTCCCTCTGGAATGCTGACAAAATTCCTAACTACCACTTCCCCTCATAATCCCCTTTAAAGACCATAGATGGTACCGGCTTTGATGGCACCATTAGGGCAACCAGCGGATGACCACAGAGTTCAAAATTATTGTCCACAAACCTTTATATATAGAGTACTATGTCAGTTCTGCAACTTGCAACATTTCACCCAATAACCAGTATAATAAAGAGAGTTGTGCCAACGAAAATATTTGTTAAGTCAGTAGAGAATTGTTCGCAGTTTAAATGATTCATTCTTCGGCGAACAACAATTGACAACAGCTGGAGGAAATAGGAGTTATCAATGCTGGAATGAATAACCAACGCATTTCGTTGTCGCTTGATGTCCTGGTGTTAGCAACTGTCTTTGTTTTAGACGGTTCACCGGCTAAAATCATATTGTTTTACTGTGAAAATTGTGTCAGTTGAAAGCAGTTGATTGCGACAATTGCACTGCAGCATTAAAATGCAATGTCAGGGATGTGGATGTGGCGCAGTGTGGAGATACGAATTTTTAATATATTTGAGAATGTACACATATATCGCCGGATTACAAGTGAAATCACCTAAGTCAATGTGAGAAACTGCCATTAGTTTTTTGTCTATACTGCTGTTTCTTTTCCTAAAATAGAAATTTAGTGAGTTTTGAATTTGGAAGTTTATGTTCAAGCCCCCTATCAATACCACTACTCACCTCCAGCATGTAGAGGACATGAGTACAAGAGCTTGGTGGGCTTAAGTACAAACATCCAAAAAAAGTTCAGTTTAATTTGATATTGATTGGACCCGAATTCCAAAACAATACTTTCGCAATAAACAGGAAAAAATTCCGCCGCCTTTGGTCAAAAATTAAAAAAAAATTTCAAATTTAAAATCATAAAAGTTGTTATTTCAGACACGTTTCTTTATAAACATTTTATTATGAGTCGTTTCAATGTACTGTCGACATCAACTCAAAAATCGTACGTCTTTTTCATCAACCAAAGATCTGCGCATTCTACTAAGAGGGGCCAATACTTCTACACTGCACGCTGGAAAATAACGACCTCTTTGACATATTTTCCCAAACATATTCTGCAGGAACCACGTATATGTTTGGAACACACTTCAAACACTCATATGTTTGCAAGTACCATGTTTTCTTTAATTTAAATGCAAACAGTATCATGCTTACTGACAAACATGTATGCTTTCACGTAGAATCATATGCGTTCTTCATCCCAAACATCCATATACTTACGTGGAAGCATTCGTGTGTTCCTCCAAACCTACATATACTTACATGGAAACATGTGAATTTAGAAACGAATTAGTCTTCGATTTCAATATATATATATTATTCATTATACTTAATTTTAACAATATAAATCCACATTTATAAATAATTAATACAAAAAATTAATAAATTTAAAACGGCCCTTTTTACATTTATTTGCATTGAATGCATTACATATTTGTTTTTTTTTCATGAAATGTGAATCTGCTGCTCTTTTGCTACTCCTTTCATTGTTGTCTCTTACGTTTTTGTTTCCAGAAGGTTTCAGCTATGCGTTGGTTATCACTATGCGTTGGTACACAAACAATATACAAATCAAGTTCATGGCAAGCCAAGCGTGGATTAAATACCTGTGTTTTTTTATTACACTTATTTCACAAATGGTCCGCCGTTCCGATTTTCTCAGTAAAGGCTCGAACATACAAAGGGCTTCACGTTGTCAGCCTTTCCAGTTTCCAGATAGCACACATGCATATATACGAAACACATACGAAAAAACCAAAGTAACATCACAAACCATTTAACCGTCCAAGAATTCGTTTTTCACTGATCAAGCGCTTTTGATATCCTCTGTTCGATGAACCTTTGACGACTAAATACATGAAAGAGTCAACACATCAGGCAAAATATGAAACACTTCATCTGCAATTTACACGCACATTCAGGAACATTTATGACTCACTGACTGAGAGAATAATGCAAAAATACAGACACACACTTACAAGATAGACTCTCCCGTTGTCCTTCTTTTATTCTCTTGCTCTCATAAGAGCATAGACATTGCAACAAACAAGCTGGATTTGTATCACAAACGCAGCTGTATTTGTATCACAAACATACAAAATGTGGGTCGCAAACACTTATATTCTAAAATATTAATCTTTGTGTCTCAAACATGTAATATTGTACAGCAAACACAATGTGTTTGGACAAACGTATATTATATTTACGACAAGCTCCAAACGCAATGAAAATTTACGTTCGGGCAATGATTTTTATACGTTGGGCCATTTATGTTGAAGCTAGTAGTCGATGTTATGATTTATGTTCGGTGTACTAATAGTTTCCGGGTGTAGTTTTCTGTCATGTGCTTGGTGTCTAGCGACATTTTTCGAGCCTTCCTACGTTGGGCCATTTATGTTGAAGCTAGTAGTCGATGTTATGATTTATGTTCGGTGTACTAATAGTTTCCGGGTGTAGTTTTCTGTCATGTGCTTGGTGTCTAGCGACATTTTTCGAGCCTTCCTACACTAAATAATTTTTAGTGTATTTAGAAATTTCGATACTCGTAGTATGATGCATTTTTTAAGCACCCATTCAGAGAAGTCACAGCCGACGATCTGTGGCTAGATTTGTAACAGACTTTGTCGGGAATCATAAATATGCATACATTTCTCCTTTATCCGATGAACGATACACTCACTGTTCTGGTCCTCAAACAAAATAAAATTGAATTAAAAAATTATTATTTTCGATGGGTTTGGTATTAAGGACCATTCAAGCCATTCAACATTTCTCAGTTTCTCACTAAATCAACTACATTTTTCCATTTCCACAGCACGTGCTGTATACTTATAAGTACTTGTGTGCACCCATACTTATAACACGACTCTATTTACAAATTATGAAAAAATACTTCAGTACATGTGTGTACAATCTTCTTTAGATGTATTCTGGCGAAGAGAGCGAATAGGAGTGTATGTGTAGAGAAAATGTTCCTTATAAGTATAGAGTACACACATAAATTGTACAAAGCAAATATGTGGTGGTATGTATTCTGCGTGTTAAAAATTTGGGTACACACAAGTATGAAAATTCTGTGTACGTACTTGGGTATACTTTTGCAACGAGTACTTATTGCTATTCTCTGGTTCACATAGCCTGTGAAATGATTATTTACCCAACAATTAATGAAGGAATTAATATAAAATTATTTAATTGAATTTAATAATTTTTATATAGTAATTGTTTGCAATCTATGAAACATTTACTCAGACGTTTATTGATCATTGTCTATATAAGTGGCAGTATTTGTAGTTCTAACGCCTTATCCTTATTGGCTAGGCCAGAGGTGCAACTTAGCATACTATTGTCCGCTAAAGGCCTACAACAAATTATGGTGTTAAAGGGTGAACTCTTTTTTATCCAAACTTGTCCAGGCATTCATTTTCTCATTTTAGAAACTAAGATATCCTCTTACTTAACTGCCGAAAGCCCTTAACGATATGCGGGTGCAACTCCCATCACTGTAAAAGAAACACTGACCCAGTTAGGATTGTGATTCAAGTGATAAAAACAGCGCGGAGATACGCAAAACGACATAAGCAACACACAGGAGACAGATCAACAAAAACCAAAAATATTCCACACGCTGAAAACTCTGTCTTTTTGCCTGTTTGGTTATAAATATAACATGTGTTTGTAGCTTGTCGCAAATATCCTATACTGTTTGCTACTTATGTGTTTGCAACTTAATATTACATGTTTGAGACACAATGATTAATCGATTATAGTATATGTTTTTACTTTTTATTTCATTATATCTCTATAAAATAATATATGTTCTTGTGACCCAAATGTAGCTTTGTTTGTTGAATACTGCTGAAAACAAAAACGTGGCAGATAACATAGAAACAAGAAGGCAGCAGATTTAGAATTCATAAAAGCATTGTTTCCTGTAATATGTTGTTGGGGCCGTTTTTTTCTTAGCGTGCAGTGGAATAAAGATATCATTAATAATTTTAGATATGGGCATTTCCACAGAAAGGTCAACCTTTTGTCACATCACGTCACCTTCGATAATTACTTATGGTTTAGGACCAGTTAGTTTGATTGTCTTCTTTTCTTTAACTAAATATGTAGTTACTTACATTCTGTATTTAGGAAAAGAATATAAAACAATCGAACCCCATGGTCCTAAAATATAAGCAATTAACGAAGGTGACGTGATGTGACATAGGGTGGCACTTTCTCTGGAAATGCCCATATTGGTCTGTTAAATATAGCTTACTATGTTTGCCATAATTCAAAACAGCGAATTTTTTAAACTTTATCTAATAACAATACAAAACCTGCTAAAATAACGGGCAACCTACGGTTAATACGTGCTTTGTGTCACACGAATGTGATGTTGCAGCAGACACTTATAACATTTTAGATATCGGTAGTTTCACAACTATGTAATAGATATATTCGGATTGTGTTTTGATGAAGATCTGCTATTTTTTTTGTTCCCTTATTTTGTTTCCAGCAGTTTTCAAGAGACAAGTACACATTTGGGTCATAAAAACATCTATAAGTATATTATAACATATAAATCACTGCGTCTCTAAGGGTAATGTCAGAGCGAAGGCTAGAATTGAAGGGATGATAGAAGTTATAATAGTTGTTGTGAGCTTACGACATGATCTCAGAGTAGCAGCTATTTTGTGTGCTAGGGAGCATAATAAAAAATCAATACACACAGCGTAAGATACACACACTTACACACACATTCACACCTTAGAGTAAATCTTACTAGAGAGAATATTTGACTCATCTGACGTTTCCTCTAACACTCTTCGTGATGCGATCGGTGTGATGGAGAGATGTTTGACGAAAAGTTGAATTGCACGAATTGCAGGTAGAATTGCACGAACCGACTTTAATTTTTCATGTCGTTTTGGTGAAAAATTGTGAAATTTAAATGTGTTTTACACTTTTTAATGACTGTTATTGTTACCATACATTTGTGTTGTAATTAACACAATAATTTTAACACACGAAACGAAATACCGTTGTTGTTATTTTGTTGGTTATTTTGAACCATTGCCTCTATCTGGTATTATTGAAGCATTTCCTTCGAACATCCAACATTCATATCACATCAGGCCAAATGTCATAAATTTGCTGAGAGAACTGCCTAAGTCTACTATAAGAATTAGTCTATGATCCATACAAAACCGATAGAAAATAAACAATGCATACACACACAACACCGACAGAAAACGATGTAATCACAAAATAAACACAAAAACAAAGAAAACCCAAAGCAAGTTCTAGCGATAAACCATTTCAACGACTCCCTTTGAACGAACGACTCGCTTCTCTCACTCTGACATCGTTCGGCCGAGTCCCATAAGAATACACAAGTAGTGGCTTGTTGCGAGTTGACGCTCCAAAACTTTTATTGATTCCAGCCTTCACTCTAACATCAGCCTAACATGTACTATTGAATAGCAAACACAATGTGTTTGGACACAAGTCTACTATATTTGCGACAAGCTACAAATACGTTATATTTGCGTACAAACAACAGATTTTTCAGCGTGTGCGTTTAAAGCATACTTTAAAGTAATTGTGTTCATAGTTGTTAAATCCTGAGTAACTTAAATATTTTCTCCGAATGGGTGAGCTTCTCTCAATAACTGAGCTGTAGGTTTTCACTTTGTAGGCCCGCTCCTAGGAGCATAAGCTTTGCACGGAATCCGAACGTAAACCACTTTCATGACTAATTACTTGATAGTGTCACCATCTATCGCAATGCGTGGTGACCGCCGCTTATAATTTGGCCTGTGCGAGACTTAAACCTGAGTTCGTGTACACCAGAAAATCTTTAGATGAGCTTAAAGTCCGCTCTGTAGCAAAAATTTAATTTGTATACTTACTATATGACACTCTCAATTTGTAGCTCGTGTTAAACGAGTTTCATTTTTAACTAAAAGTTAAATAATTTTAATAAGAAGACCCATATATTTCCCGTAGTTTAAACTGAAACATAACCTATATGTTGAAAGTATATCAATTATTTTCCTATTACACAAGAGCCTAATATATTTATATTGACATAGCACTCTGTTCAAATCATACAACGCATCAAAGCCGAACAATCTAATTTTCTTGTGTTTGAAATAAAAATTTGGCTAATTCTCTAACTTTTAGCTTAATCAAACTCTATATTGAAATCCTACGTTTGGCATAATGACAATTATCTTGTTAGTTATTTAAATGAACCCATCCAAATATTTATTTGATGCCAAATGAATTTCACTAATAAACAAATAAATATTGCAAAACAACAATAAATAATGCATTAAACAACAACAGACGCTATTAAGCACTAAATGCATCAATTTTCGATCAAGCACTTTATACTTATAATTTATGTGTTATTGCCCATATTTGTTTTTTTAAATATTTATTGAATCATCCCGCAATATTTTTATAATAAATTTTTTATTTCAGTTCTGGTATTTTTTTTTTTTTCATTTTGTTCAAATAAAAATAATAAAAAATTTAAGCGCACCAATTTAAAACCGTTACAGCCATAAACCAAAAACAAAATAAAGTTTAAATGCACCATAAATTTGTATTTGTAGTTTTTATTGTTGATGTTATTATTATTTCATAAATAAACCTTTAATATTGCTTGTGAATATTTATATAGCATAAGGCATGTTTATATTTAATAACCAAAATTAACATTTTAAAGATTTTCATATTTATAAATATTAACTAAATAACAACATTGATGTTGCTAATTTTCAGGTAAACAATTTAAAATAAATTGATTTAAAATTGTCGGTTGCAAACCAATAATTTGAATAAACTGAATGGATAATACTAAGATTTAATTTAATATATAAATTAGGAAATAGTATTAATTTGATTATTTTGAAATATCCTTCGGGTTAGTCGAAAACGTCAACATTCACAAAGAGATTAGGCGCATCAGTCTTAATTATAGGAATAAGAATCACAGTGGTGTATAGCTATTTCTCATGCTATGAATTTAAACTATTACTGGAAGCTTTTAATGATTTCGATACGAGCTGTGGTGATGAGAAGCAGGTGATATAAACAGAATTCCTTCTGTGTCTGTGCCCCGTTATTTGTGGAAGGCCGCAGGCTACGCTGTGGGCTGGCTACACATTTTGAAGAAATCAAACCGGTTCGACTGAAGTATCACCGGTTCGAATAGTATCACAATAGACTATAAGCTCTAAGTGAGCCTGAATTACTGGCTGCCACTCTCACCTAACAACACGAGGTTGTCATTTATATTTCTGGCCTAAAAAATTGTTAGCGTTGCAAGCTGCAATCTGGCACTCACTTCGGTACTTTCTATACAAATACTGAGTCGGTAATCGGCTGGTGCCACTCCGTCATATGAAGTTGACAGCTTATAAAAGTTATCTCTAATATTATTTGAATGAGAGTCTTTGATCCGTTTTTAAGATTGATTTTTGTTTTCCACGTAGGGTCAGGCCACGAGAATTGTTACATAGTGGATCAGGGCTTTTGACCTTTCGTACATAAATCGAAAGTTTGTGTCTGTATATAAAACTTCACAAAAAATAAAAGCAACATTCCTGAAGTTGTTGTTGTTATTGCAATTTCAAAAATTGAAAATTTCAGAAATTATATATTTTTCTGAATTATTCAAAATTCTTGAAATTTGAAACATTTTTTTCTAATGCAAAATTAAGGATAAAAATAAAAAATTAGAAAATAAACTACACTGGAAAAAAATTGCGGAAATGTAGTTTAAAGAAAACAATCGCAATTTAAATAAAGAGCTGGACCAAAAAAATAATCAATCGTTCATGAGAATTTAGGAATTTTAATTATCTTTCAGAAAAAAAAAATTGGAACACCACTTCATGTGGGACGACCTTTCCGCCTAAAAAGCGAAAATGCACTGTTTTGTAACATCAAATTGCATTTTCCAAAATTCTTTCAATACATATGCATTTAAACGCGTAACTATAGAAGAACAATAAAGAGAAAAAGTTGTAAACATTTCATTTTCGGTTTATACGCATACAGATGGTACCACAAAAAATGGTATATCTCAGAAACTACTTGAAAACACCATTCTTTTTATTTGTTTGTTTCTGAAAAATAATTAAAATTCCTAAATTCTCAAGAATTTTTGATTATTTTTCTTTTTCAGGCTTTTTATTTAAATGCGATTGTTTTCTTTAAACTACATTTTTCGAAAATGTTTTTCAGTGAAGGATATTTTCCGGTTTTTTTGTTTTTTTTTTCTTAAACAATTAAAAAAATTTAATATCTCAAGCAGTTTTCGAGATATAAAATTTTGAATAATTCATAAAAATACAAAATTTCTGAAATTCTCAATTTTGAAATAGCAACAACAACAACTTCAGCAATTTTACTTTATTATATTGACATTTATATATTGACAAACTATGGGTAAATATGGACCAAAGGTCAAAATCACTGACCCACTATGTCACATTTCTCGTGGCCTGGCCCCATAAAGAAAAATAAAATATAGATATATTTTCCCACAAATTTTGCACCCACGCGTTGGAACCTACAGTTTTACACCGGTTCCGAATGGATTTAGGACACAATTTTTTCAATTTTAAAATACTCGATAGTGTCGCCGTCAGTAAGCAAAGTGACGGTCATCGAAAGAGGTTTAAGATGGGCAGGAATCAAACGCACGTTCACATGTACAAGAGTCGCGTAGACTAACCATTCTGTTGCCGACGGAAAATCAGACCTTCTATTATCCACCTAGTCCGAATGGGTTTTTGAGAAGGTTTTTCGTGGCTAATTACCCGATCCTTGGTTGCGTTAGTCGATTTTCGCCAAATCCTGGTATAGCCCCTCTCGTGCCCCGTTGCTCTTATCGACCAAGTTTTCAAGGAAACATTGCGATGGGATTACAAGAAATGTATTTTGAAAGACTCTCGAGATCCAACCAACATTGACTTGTGAACGTTAAATATTTGGTAATGCCTTAAATTTTCGAATACCAAGTTCGACCAATATTCCTCCTATGAGTTTTGTGTACGATAATTTGGGAATTATCTCGATTAGGCTCTTCAATGATGGTCTTTCACCGCTGAGCGCATTGACGAATTTCTTGTATAAGGCCACGTTTTGTGTAAAAAGATGGCGTGTTTTCCTGGATCAGAATTAATAAGGATCGCTATCCCACATTCACAAAAAAGGAAAGAAAAACAGAAACACTTTCGAAAACAAGATTACATCCCCATCAAGAGACCAATGACCTGCTTGAATAGTAAATAAATCTCTTATGGTTCAAACTAAATTAGAATAAATTTCGAAATAACGTCTCGAATACAACCGAAATAATTTTGATAGCAATGCCAACGTGTGACAGGCGTTACAACAGCAAAGGGCTGCCAACATACGAGATCTCGAAAATCATAACCAATCTTGACAAGCGATTTGAATTCACCCTCCCTCAAATATTAAATTTATAATCATTTTTTTTCAATGTTAACGGCTGTCTTTTGAAACTCGATACTGGATTTTTGAATATCAATTAATGCTTTCTGAATTATAATTGTTTTCTTTTAAATGCAATAAACGTTTCTCAATTGATTTATTTTGATATTTTTATTTAATTATTAATTTCCTCTTGAACTCTAATTTAAGAGTTTTGAATACCAATTGATCTATATTATATACCTGTAAGTCTTAACAGATTTTAGGACTAGCAAAAAAAAGATACTATAAAATTGCGGACTTCGGTTTTTAATTAAAAATCGGGAGATACAAGATATGCGACCGGTGATTCCAATGGTTTTACACTAATGGTTTTATTTATTCAAAATTAATGCTTAAATCTATGACAACACAGATTCAAAACCAACACGACATTTACAGAAAATAGGGGTTTCAATTCAATATTAATAAAATGACTTGCGAATATAATTCAATGTTGTTTTAACTAATTTTAATATTGATTTTAAAGGAAATAGTTCAAGTAAGGAACATAAGAAATTTCTTTAAAACGTATTATCAATTGATTTACCTTGAAATATCAATTAATAGTTTTAAATTAAAACGAATCTAAAATTTAAAATACAATTTTTGAAACTGTTTTAGTGTTTGTTCCTCTATGTCATAGGAGCATCTGCCCATATATCTGAGAAAACTCGATATAAATCGATTGAAGTTATCACGGACAGCAAAAGCAGCGAGCTTTGGCAAGAGTGCATCGTGCCATACTCTGTCAAAGGTCTTTGAAATATCTAGAGCCACTACCTTACTCTCACCAAGTAGGTGGATAGATCGACTCAACTGTTGCGAAAGGAACGCCAGCAGGTCTCCAGTAGATCTCATTCTACGGATGCCATACTGCCGATCATTAAGAAGGTCATTGGACTCAAGATATGTCACAAGATTGTGGTTAACCATGCTCTCCATAACCTTCAAGAGCGCAGAACAAATTGCAGTTGGGCGGTAATTTGCAGGGTTACATGCATCACTTTTTTTTTAGGAATTGGCTGGACATTAGCAACATTCCAACACACCGGGAAGACTCCCACACGGTATGCAAGGTTGAAAAGTTTGCGCAAGGAAGGAAGTTCCCGTTTTTTCTTCGAGAGGACGACGGATGAACCACTTGCTGTATAATCTGTATCCAGACATCGACGTAGTTATGCGTATCAAAATAGCTGGTCTACACTGAGTACGCCATGTCAGAAAAGAATTCAAAGACGTACTCGAAGGATATCGAAAAATAAGAAGGCAAAGGCTTCGCCGAAAAGATCAGGTGGAGCATCACCTGGGAGAGCTTGGTGTTACCAACTGGAGGAGATAAACTGAAGATCGAGCCGGTTGAAGAAATATGTTATCCTCATTTTGTAAGGCTTTTTCTTGCCCCTTCAAGGTTGTTTGAGGCCACCGAAGTAAGTAAGTATTTGGAAAAAGACACGAGTAACGTTGGCTACCATTACCGTGTACTTAGGACGAAAACTTTGGACTTTACATAACCCCAATGGATATCTAATAATTCAGGCGGTCAATTTGCCGACCCGAAGCCTGAAATTAACGGTTCACCGAGTAGTTCTCGCAATAATTCCATGGTTGCAAGGGCTGAGGCGCAAGTAGCACCGCCTTTATGCATCCAAATGTCATCGACATCACGGTCTTCAATTTCAGGTAGCAAGTAGTCCGTTACCAGTGCGCGATAACGGATTCCATTCATAGCCACGTTCCGGCTGGTCTAGTTCTTAAAGAAATATGGGATTCCACCAGCCCTGAATGGATGTAAACTCAGCTCTTGAATCCCTTTGGGATGCTCGACAGCCCCAATATGGAAATGTTGCTAATTGACGTAGCCACTACGCTTCATCGCGGAACTAAATGCTATTTGAAAGCAGTGGGTTTTTTTAAAACCATTTCAAGGGTCCAAAGACAGAAATGGTACCGGCTAAGTCTTTTCATGATGAGACGTCAAATAATGTTGACAAAAATAATATGACAAGTGAACAGTCTGATGTGTTATAAAATCCCTAAATATAAATAAAAAAGCATGAACTGGTACTTTTCGAATCCATTTTCAAACAAATTATGCAGCGAAAACGGCTCCCAATGCTTCTCGACAACATAAGCAACTCCTTGAAAGTACCATTTCCGTCTACTTTACGTAATTCTAACCACTAAAAACAGTTCTATACGAGACATTCCGGAATATGATGAAATACGATTTACAATACGATTTGACTATTTACACGAATTTTATTGGCATGATTAATACGATGGTTACTATCTATTTTTCGGATCCAGCAATAAAAAAAACAATCACTTAGCATTGGAAATGGTTTTATTATTTTTCAAAATATTTTCCGTGATATTCAATACACTTCTCTATGCGCTCAAACCAATTTTCGGAGAACGCTTCCACACCGATTGAGACACCTCCAAAACATGAGTTTTGAACGATTCAACAGCTGCTTCGGACGTCGAAAAACGTTGACCACGCAGTAAATAAAAGTCACTGGGTGCCAAATCAGGGCTGTACGGCGGATGACCCATCAATTCGACATGTAAGTTGCTCAAATAGCCCATTGTTAAAGCTGATGTGTGAGAGCTTGCATTGTCCTGTTGCAAAATGATGTTGTCTTCTCTTGTAGTTTTTCCTTCTTTCTTCGAACCCTGTTGGCAAACAGATGGTGGTATACCACTCTGAATTGACCGTCCTACGTTCCACTAAAGGCATTGTGGCCACATGGTCAGTTATAACGAAAATAAACACGATCATTTGCTTCGATTTGCTTCTTCCACGAACAACTTTTGTTGGACTTAGCTCGTATTGAAAGACCCATACGGTCGATTGCTTTTTTGTTTAGAGCTGATATGCATAGATTCGTGATTCATCACCTGTGACGACGTTATACACTATATTTGAATTACCGCGGTTGTATTTGTTTAACATTTCTTTGCTCCAATCGACACGAGCCTTGTTTTGAGCATTCGTTAAATTATTTGGGATCCAACGAGAACAAATCCTTTTCACGGCCAAATGAACATGCAATATCTTATTGATGCTTGTCTTACTAATGCCCAAGGATGCCTCAATCTCACGGTATGCCACATGTTAGACTTGCTTTATCACTTCACGCACAGCATCGATGGTTTGCGGCAAAACGACCGAAGTTGGATGACCTTAACGAAATTCATGCTAGAGCGAACGGCGTCCGAGACTGAACTCTTGGTACCAGCGATTTACAGTCCTTTTTGATGGTGCTGGTGTCGAAAAAGTTGATTGAGACACTCTTGTCTCGATAATCCACGCCAAAAGATGAATTTTTCAACACACTGTAAATACAACAAATAGCACTCGCAAGTGAAAACATTCTATACATGTTTATGCTAGAAAATTTCAGACTTTCCAATGGAAGTTACAGTTTGCATCTGGCAACACATTTGTTGACTAACCCGGATAGGCATCCGGTATCAGTTTACCAAATGTGATCAGGACGCTTGATCGTTCATTACCCATCGTTTTCAGCCATCTATTCCCGTCGCTGATCATATGAAAATTACAGATCGTTTGTCATATACTCTGTGCTCTCTGCGCTACAACCTGGTATATAAGTATTTTCTGGTCTACTTGACGATCCACAGGATGTATCGATATATGGCCTCATCCCAGTGGTTAGAGTATTTTCCCGTACCACCTGGTCGTTCGGAGATTTACATTCGTTTGTTGTTAGTTTGTCAATGTATATGACGAATTATTCCAGGAATTCGTTCTTACGCCAAATGGCCCGAGTAATCCACCCGCGGGAGTGTTGCGTAATAAAAAACAAGTAGTCGTAATAATAATAGTAATAAAAAACAATAGAAACTCTCTGGAAACGAACCTACAAACTTTGGTTGGAGACCAAAAAGTACCATTCTAAAAACAATTTTGGCTTTTCCGTAATTACCTCTACAATAATCATTGGTTGAAGCCCTAACTCAAACCAAAAGTCTTTTAGTACACCCTGTTGTATGTGGTAATAACTAGACGTCAGAATGAATGCCACTCAAACTGCTCGAATCGCATTCGCTTCAATTTCGAGCACTTCATAACATTTGCTCTGTATTCGTTAGTACTGGTATTCACTTGTTCGTTTCAAATAAAAAGTATGCAATACAATTCAAAGCAAAACCAAACACAACAGTACCAATGAAAACCAAAATCGAACAAATTGTGTAGCAATCGAAATGAAATGAAACACTCATTGACGAAACTTTGTATGCTCGTTGTTTCGTTCCCTCTCAATTTTGGTTATCTCTTTTTGTTTCCATTCTTTATTTCCGTGTTGTTTTCGTTCGGACCATAGCATTTGATAAACTGACTTCGTATTGCCATTGGATGTGTGAAGTCAAAATTTCATATTATTCAGGAGGGCAAAAAACTAAAATATATAAAAGTAATTGATATTGACGTTATTTCCATTAGTGAAAGTCATTCTTAAAAAAGCATTTAGTGCTGTTTTACAATATGTATATATTTTCATCACTGAATCACTTCACTGAATCACAAATAGACACTAACTGCACAAATAACACTCATAACAATCGCACACACAAACATAACTATTCGCAAACTCACTTTACATTTCATTGTTTTGTTCCAAATCATCTTAACTCGACCGAATGAAATATAACACATAAAGTGTTATATTGTGCTCTTTTGGTATTTCATTTATTCGTAATGTTCCATTAGATTTTCGCAAAACGTACAGCATTGCGTGTGCGATCAAACGAACCGAGCAAATCTTCGCATTCGGTGGTTCGGTTCGCTTTCGTGCATGTTACAGTTATCGTTTAACATAAACAACATGAGGTTACTAGAAACCATTTGTTTCATACGTTTTTCATACTAACAGCCTGTTTATCTATCTCGAACGAAAAGCTAAGCGAATGAAAATCAGTCACCCACATTCGACTCAAATTCGGTTTCTCTAAGTCGAAATTTTCTTTCGCCGACTTCATGTTTGTTCCTAAGTGACAGCACATTCGAAATAGAGAAACCAAAATTTGTACAGAAGAATTTACAGCCAAAATCACGATGTCAAACGTTAACGTTCACTTTCTTTCTATGCGACAAACAGCTGATTTGGGAGTCACTAACAAGCGAACGAAAACATACAATTCAGTACAAAATCGGACCCCACTTACACCCTCTCCAACAAAATACAAGCGAACGAAGTCAGTCACTCACATTCATTTCAAAATGCGAGTCACTATCTTTCGACTTGTCGTTCGCATGGTTTTACGTGTGTTTGTGTGGTTGTTGTTCAAAGCAATAACATAAAGTTGACGTTCGCCATTTAATTTCGGAGCGAGAGAGAAGAGTACGAAGTACCAGTATCTGCAGGTGCTGGAAAGTTGGCGTTTATGTGCTGAAATGGAAATATATTTTAATCACAAATTTATTATAATGACATTATTTTCTGTCCATTGTGATTCTTCCATTGAATTCTATTTAAATTGTTTTTGTTTCAACCTTTTATTTGATTTCCAGCTATGCGACAACCAAAAGACAAGTGACTGGTTTTATAACAGCGAAAATAGTTAGTGGCTTCCGATTTTGCAAACACACAATCACACAATAACATTTAAAGCCTGGGATAAGAACGAAAGTGAGTGACCGGCTTTCGTTCGCTTAGGCTTTCTTTCGAGATCGTGACTTTGGCTGTTAATGTTTTCATTCGGCTTGAAACGACAAGATTGTGAAACCCAAATCAACTTTCTTTCGTCTAGAACACTAACGAAAGCTTTCGTTCGGGATAGAGAAACAGGCTGTAAAACGAATGGTGAGGTTCTGATGTCTAGTAAGCACTAGAGGTGGGCGCGAGTCACGCGTTTGCCGTCAATTATACCTGATTGAAAGTAGGGACAAAATGTAATCATGCGAGGGTGCGTGAATTTGAATAGTGAAAACAATTTCGTGCGTGATTGCAGTCTTTACATGAGTTAGTTTATTGTGAGTACTATTTTTGCGTGAGCCACTCGTATGTGCGAATGTTTGATTTCATTCAATTTCGATTTTATTACTACTTTGTTAAACAACGAATTTTTGGATGGATTCTACAGACATTTCCACGTTCAAATCTTCGCTACTCATAATTTATGTATTCCAAGGAGTTCAGCTATAAGAGAGACAATGTTTTCTAAGTTTAGAAGGAAGCAATGTTTTCTAAGTCTAGAAGGAAGCAGAAGTTGACTTATTGATGATTAGCGTGATAAATTAATGTTCCTGCATAAATATACTTTGATTATTTTAAAAACATATTTAACGCAGACTTAATTTTTGGTTTTGGCATTTAAACGTAGTAGTACTTTTACATAAATTTATTTTTATAAAATTTGAATTTTATTACATTTTTTATTTCAACTATTATGAACATTGTTTAGATTTATTTTGTAATATTGGTTGGAAAATAAAGCATATGCATCATAAAACAAACAAAAAAGCAACGATTTAAATTTTGCGAGAAATGTGTCCGCAGTGAGACACGTGAATGTAAGTATGACAAAAATATGATCACATGAGCGTTCGTGAGTAGAGAAAACATTGTCGTGCGTTAACGTGTGTAAGCGGCCGTCTTACTTCCTTGAGCGTTCGTGAGCGTTGCCCAAATCTTACACACTTGCCCATCTCTAAAACTCACAATAGGTAGAACGCGTCATTATCATGTCATTATGTGATTGAAAATATGTAGCTTCTATTATCATTATTATCATTTTTATGTTGATGTTAAAGTTGCGATTAATATTTAAGTTCAAAAATAAAACATGACATAATATATTATTCTAACAATAGCATGAATTTTATGTGTATTAAAATTCTCTTCTAAGAGCACCTAAATCTGCACCAGTATATATTTTTTATTTTTAATGATTTGTGTTCTTCTTCTTCTTCAGTTTCGTGTAATGTTACTTTTTAGTTCATCTCTATTTTTTGATTGAGTTTGAATGAATTTATGTATATCATAAGAAAAATAAAAAAATAAAAAATTCACTAAAACAGCTAATGGTGACAATAAACTTTATTAATCAAATACTCTTCTTTCTCTTCCCTCTTCATTCACGTTTCGCAACAATGATCATCATGTGAAATCATCCATATCCTTATATTGTTGTTCTACGATTACATCGACAAAACACAAATCACAACAATTTCCCTAATTGCTGTTTCAATATCCTTCCACCAACAACAACAAAATTGGCGTTTCCATGCAAAAAAAAAAAACCAAATATGCACGGAAAATTAAATTGCTGAATGGGATATGTTAAACTTAAAACCCGCGGATGCTGTATCGAAATCGATGATTCCTTCTGTGACACAAAAAAACAACTAAAAATCGCGGTGGAATCTACACAAAAACACAACACCGAATGGCGTTAATGGAAAATGGCATCTCATATAACGATTTGACAATCTGATATTTGACCACTAACACTAACAATGACTTTGTCTCGTTTGTTTGGCTTGCTGGACTTTGGTCTCGAACAACTATCGTATGACAAACTCACTGACGCACTGACTGACGGCTGGTTGAATGAATGAATGCGATGTATCTATGCTGGAATGAAATGTCTGCTGATTTTTTGTTTTCAACTTTTTTCCCCCTCATTTTGTTTCGTTTCGTGTCCGTCTTCTTCCTTCATATCACTACATTTCTAACATTATCCCCTCTCTGATTTTCAACCAAACTGGATGGTTGTCAAAAAAACCTCATGACTTTAACAAAAAAAATCAAAATGACTACGGATATTGCTAAATAATCGCTGATGATGATGATGATGGTTATAACCCGAAAAAACGGATGGCGCGGTTACTGCTTTATGTTCGGTCAAAATTCATATAATTGCGATTATGACGATTGGTGGTCGCTGTGATGATGATGCTGGCAATGACTACACTATGATATCCTAACTGACAACGAATGCTGACTTATGCAACTTCTCGCAAACTTCAACGGCAATGTCATAACGGCCACAACCGAACAAACTATCAAACTCTGTTAACAAACATATTTCTATAAAAATTGGCGATAACTACATTCTTGCCTAACATTTGGAAAATCTAAAAACCATTTCTTGTGCTGGGGAAATACACATCAAAATGCAATTTGAAAACATCTGGCAAATCGTTAAAACTCCCGGCAAACAATGCAAAAAAAATACTGAAAATGCAATCAAAAAACGAATCCTAAACTTGCTACTGCGTTGTGATGTGGCTAACAAAACGTTAAATGTCAACAACGGCAAACGTCAACATCATCATCGCCTACAACGCCAACGTCTGCAACTCTTCTCACCAACCGCAACATCCAAAACTGCGGCCAATATCCTCGTCATCGCTACTAACACCACTGCCACTGCTACTTGCACGGCAATTCCTTATTTGTTTTTGCTTTTGGTATCCTTGCCTATAACGACAACTCTCAACATCCGTTGATTTCAACACGTCTCTTTGGTTTTGTTCTCGATCCTTTGTCGTGTTTGTGTTTGTTTTTTCATCGTCCTGTTCAAATCACCAAACACCAACCCATTCATTTTCTTCTCCACCCAACTCTATTCGATGGCAAACGACTTTAGGTTGCTTGGATTAAAGCCGATGCAAAGGCAATTTTAGCCATTCATGAACATGTGATAACCAATAATGACCGGTTATCGGTTACCCACAACGATTACAATACATGGACTCTGAATATACGCAGCGTTAAGATGGAAGATGCCGGAAAATATATGTGTCAAGTCAATACGGATCCAATGAAAATGCAAGTAAGTATCAAGTACGAAGTGAAAAAGGACATTGGAAGAGAAAATATATTGAATTATTCAACAATTTCTTTTAACAAGTTTGTGCAAGTTTCAAATTTATATAGGTGTAATGCCCTTTCTACCATCTATTAGTGATATGCAAATCTTTAAAATTTAGTAGTAGTTTCAAACCTTTTGGTAACATTTGTTAAACCTTTCAAATAGTTAAACAGAGCGTCCTGTTTTCTCACATGAAATTTACATTTATTTTTTTTTGCTGGATTTATGTTTAATTGTTTTACATTACCCTTTAGCAAATAGGTATTTGATGATTTTGGGTTTACACAAAATATAGCGGTACCTGATGAATTCAGTTTTAAAAAGCCTATATGCTTGATAATCTATACAAATAAAATTCTAGCTTTCCTGGCTGATAGATCACCGGTTAAACTAAATGACTCATATTAGAATCAAAATACTTGGGCGGTACATTAAACTGGGTTGACAAATACCCTTAACTTGGAGTTGAGCGCACAACAGGCACCCCTCTTTTCAAACTAACTAACTAATTAACGGTGGCCGTCGGTGGTGCAGAGGTTAGTGTGCGTGGCTCTTGCACATGAAAACGTGGGTTCGATCCCTGCTCTGACCACCTTAAAATTTCTTTCGACGGCGGTCACCTCGCTTAGTGATGGCGACACTATCGAGTACTTATCAATGAAAAAGCTTCTCAAAAATACCGTTCGGATCTGGTGTAAAACTGTAGATCCCAATTAATGAGTATGAAACTAGAAAGCACACATCTCACTGATTGTGAGCAGCTCTCCTCAATCCCTTCATGGGTTGTTATGGGACCCCTTTTTTTAACTACCTGGAGTTGGAGTCGTCCAAATTACATATTAAATGTTTCTAACTCAAAATATACCAGGCTCCGACTCGACTGCACTGTACGGAACCCTAGAGACGCAAAGACCAAGAAACGGCATGCTAGAGCCACGAAAATTGAGGTTAAATAAAATGGAACTATCGAAAGGGGACAAAATTAGTACCATTGTCCAAATCAACGGAACGGAGAGTTATAGAATTAAGGGCATACATGACGATTATAGTGTTACACTCGATATAAAGGGATTGTTTGCAGTTCGTACTTTTCGGAGTCAGAACGGGGAAAAAAGAGTCAAAAATTGTTCCACCGCCGAAACCAAAGGCCGGAATTAAAAATCACGATGCTACTTATACATACCTCTAACGGCGCAACCCGGGGTTTTTCGACAATCGCAATTTTCGGTAAAAAAAAAAATGGTACTATAGCCCAGATCAAAGAGCTGACGCAAGAGCCATACAAATTGAGGTGCACATTCCTGACTTAGGTGGTAAAACAGGTGGCTGATAATTGGTTCAATGCCCAAACGGCATATATACGTCCTACAGCGTCGACTCGCGATATAAATGTATTTCAAGTTCGTACTTTTCAAAAGTAAAACTCGGATAAAGGGCTACAAACAGTACCAACGCCGAGACTAGGTACCTGAGCAAAATTTATGGAAACTACAGACTAGGCACTCGATGAGATATGACATTTTTGAAATTCTACTTTTAGAGGACAAAGCAAGGAAAAAGGACTCAAAATGGTGCAATCGCCATGAACAAACTTCTCAAGCTATAACACTGTTGTAGTCAAAAAATGTATCAACTTTATAGTAAATAGTATCGGTTAGAGGCAAGTCTACTGACTGAAAAAAAATCGATTTTTACCAATTCTCTCATTTTCCAGCACTTTACTTTTTTTGGAAAAAAAGATTATATTTTCACTTTTTTCAGCATAACTTCAAGGGACTCTAAATTTTTCACTCACAAGATTTCGCAAAATCTTAGCCATGGAACAATTTTGTGAAAATATTATTACAATCTGAACGTGTCTAGTCACCTTAAATAGCTCATAGAGACCACTTTGCATCTTATAAATGGGCATTTGTATGTATACGACATCATTAATTTCTCAAAAACGACGCGTCCGATTTTATCCGAGTAAATTTAGAATGATTTAGACTTGCAATACCCTTAATCTATTCCTGCACAATTGCTCAATGTGATCAACAGTTTCGCAGTTATAAAAAAAATCAATGAGTGTTCGAACTCACGGATGATGTGTTAACACCTTTTTGCTACACCGTACCTGTTCGATTTCTATGAACACATTAGTAAATGTTACATTGGAAAAATAAAAAATAATAGTTTATTGAATTAAATTGTATTTCTTTATTTTTATAATTTATAAATGTTAAGGTTTCAACACAGATAAAATTGGTCTGTGATAGCTGAAATATGAGACATAAACTTTAGATTCTATCCTATCTAAATATCGTGAGAAAACAGCGTCAATTGTAGTTCCTTGGATAGTAGTTGGAGACTCTAATGAAGCATTAATAGTAAGCTTGAATTTATCGTAAAGGAACTCGATAAGTGGCAGTGCTTCTGCGGTTGAAAAATTCGTGTTAAAGTCAACACCCATTATTATAGGCATTGAATATGCTCCACATCAAATGACTCGCTTTGTTTGGCCATAGCAACAACAACGAAACAACCAAACACACAACATCACACATACTTTGTCCGAAGTAGCTGACGTATACGTGTGTCACATAACCACATGTTTGCCATATCAACAGCAACGAAACAGCCAAACACACAAGATCACACATACTTTGTACGAAGTAGCTGACGTATTAGTGTGTCACCATAACGTCGACTGCGCAAGCAGTGAAATAGCAAATGAAATTTTGCGTGGCTAAGCTTTAAATCTCCGTTCAACAACAGCAACAGACACATGTACATACATACATTATTATGTTAGTACATACGCTATAGACACAATTTCGTTTGCGTCACCCCTGCCACACCACTCTTTCATTGCTCTCTTGCTCGCTCATTTTTGTTTAACACGTCATTATTCTCTTTCGCAGTCGCAGAAAATCTGGTTTTAGCAGCAGCATAAAATCTGGTTTTAGCACCAGCATAAAAGCTGGTTTTAGCAGCAGCATAAAATCTGACTTTGATAGATTTAGTCCCTATACGACGCTGTAGATATTAACACATCAAAAATTATAGTAAAAAAAAAATATTTTTTGGATTAAAAAATTAAAATTTGTTATTTTTAAAAAACCATAACGCATAAGAAACGGTATAAAAGTGTAAAGTTTTATTAACTTTAAAAGTTAAAATGAGGCATGGATCATCAAAATTTATGAGCGCGTTTCGCTCTTATTCACAATTTGGGAGAAGTATCTCATTTTTTGAAAAATTGTAATTATTACTCATCTTATGCAACCCAAACAAAAAATCACAAACAAAATCGCAGTAGATCTTCAATTCACGACAAGAACGATTGCAAACATATACATGGTTCCTGCAATATTTATTTTCAGCGTGTATGCAAAATATGAGCCAGCTCTTGCTTGATTATCGAAGACTAGGGCTTCACATTCACATTCCTCTTGTAGCGTAAGCTAAGAATAAGAAAGCATTTTTCTAATTCAACCTTTTAAACGGTAAAATATGGAAGAGGTAGAAACAATTTTACAATCGTGAAGTCATGGAATTTGGGGTGTATTGAAATTCGTACTTTTAGGGATTAGAATAACAACGAAAATTGGTATATATGGGCAAGAGTAAAATATTTTTAACCTTTATGAAACCGAGGTATGCAGTCAATTATTTCTTAAGCCGTGTTGTGGCCACAAGTGGACATATTGTGATTAACGAGACTTGATACAATATGTGTGCGAAGTTTCGAACATGACTCTTCATTTGCAACGTAGTGGCAAAACAAATCGGTTGAAACTATCAAGGAATTTTTGAAAGCATTTGCAAAAACGGGTTATTTTTCAGCATACACTTAAAGGAAAGATATTCCTCACTGGTGAATTCGCTCATATGAGTTATTGCGTTATTTTCATTGCGTACTGCACTAAATGATGCTAACATTTTGAAATCGAATTTCACGGGGTTCTCGTTTTTTGGATAGGGCGTGGACGCCCCTCTAGTTATATAAAATATAAATATGTAGCCGCTGTCACTACGAACCTTTTGGTGCATATTTTGTTGATGTAGCTTAACAGTGTCGATGTAGCACGGACGCAAAGTACGTGAAAAAGAACATGAATTTCTAACAATTTCTGAGATGGGTTTTGACAGTTACTCTCCAATAGATACAAATACCTGCGTGAATCCATTTTTTCGCATTCTGCGTCATTTAAGCCAAATCCCGCTGCAAAAGGTCAACAGCAACCGAAGATATGGCAACCCCGTTTTTGATGTTTAGTACCTGAAATTGCATGTAATGTTACATCCAAGCCGCTGAATGTAATTGGGTGAAATATACATCAGTCGATAGGGATTTTAATAGCGCATCGATTAGTCGAAGGCGCATTAACAAATTTTGACCGAGGTCAATTTTATATGCATTTTTTGATGTTTAGTACCCGGAATTTCATGTAATGTTACATCCAAGCCGCTGAATAAAATTGGATGAAATATACATCAGTCGATAGGGATTTTAATAGCGCATCGATAAATCGGAGGCGCGTTAAAAAATGTTGACTGATGTCCATTTTATATGCATTTTTTGATTTTTAGTACCCTACATTGGAATGAACGTGTTTGTTTGTGTAAAACGAAATCAAAACTTTTTCAATCGGTTATTACCTCGAATTCTTCTGTAAGTAGTTGTTGCTAATGTATACTATTTGAATTGTTGTTTATTTTTAACAACTGTATGATTTTTTTTATTATGCTCTACAAACACATTTTTTTTCAGTGTATATTTTTTAAATTATACATGCACCAAATTGTTGTAAGCGCAACAATTATTTATGTTAATTTGTTCATTTAAACACATAAAGAATTCAAATTTTTGTTTATAAAAAAAATTTTTGCTTTTGCCCATATATAACATATTAATTGAAATTTATAAATTTAGTGGATTGAACAAAAATGGTATCATTGCACACAACAAGAGATTGGAGCTAGAATCAGGAAAAATTTATTTTACATACAGCGCAGAGGCGTCATTATTAGAAATTAGTACTAAGGAAAGAATGGGGATACAAACAGTAATTAGCAGGTGTCGAGTTAATAGGCCCAATCTTAACATGGCATAATTTCTGAGAATGGATTCAACATTACAGATCCCGATTGTTTTATGAAGTATAGAAGGGGTATCAAAGTAATACTTTGATAACTCGAAAGTATTTGCTTCAATCTCACTGTAGAACAAAATCGAAAATTTTCCAAAATAACACGATTCTGATAACGGATTCTGGCAGAGTAGGTAAAACTAAACATACGAGTATCGACGTTTTGAAAGTTTACGTCTGAATTTTATTTTAGGGGGTTCAAAGCTTACTCCCTTTTCCATTCTTATGATGAATCGGCATTGTAAACCAAGTGAGGTTTTCATTTTAGGTGTAGCCTGTGTTCAGCAATTTTACGTAAAATATTACGGGGAAAATTTTTGTGGAATATTTTAACCCATTACCTTCTCAATATACGGGTCTTATTTGCCCCATTTGTGAAAAAAACTAAAAAGGGTTTATAACACGGGGTTCATAACGGGTTAAAATATTTGCCATAAAATTCTACTATAATTCTCTGATTTCACCCAAGCTAAAAACTTAACTTAAATGCCAGAAAGAAGTCTAACCAGAAAATACGTTTAAGGGTTAATTCTGTACTTATTCAGAATTGGTATTAAAATGTCCCATAAAATTGAATTTGAGGGGTTTGGCGTGTATGAAAAAAATAGTACACGTAAAACTTCATTATAAGCAACTGAATAAAAGAAAACTCTAGATATAATACCTTGCTATTTTTTATATTGTGCAGAATATGGGAGGAACCATGACCAAAACATAATATCAATGTCTAACTAAACTGGGGTGGACTATTTACAATCTACACTGAACGAAATACGTTTAGCGGCAAAGGATACCACATACTTGCTAGTGTGTTTACATTGCTGGAATAAAACGTTTCATACAATCGACGATTTTGTGTCCTTCTTCACCGTTCACAATCGTGTTTCAGCAACAAATACAGAAACTGTGGTTAATAATAAACAAAAATAAATAAATAGTAGTGTTCGCGGCTCTTGTACATGATAACGTGGGTTCGATCCCTGCTCTGCCACCTTACGGCGACACTATCGAGTACTTAGCTATGAAAAAGATCAACAATATTTTCTGTTGCAGAAAGAGAGTGAGGTGACACGTCGTGGTACCAGAGTGGGTGTAAAGGGCCGCGTTACTAGACTGTCCGAAACCCGGCATTTGTCAAATACCGGTGTTCGGTTTGTTCGTAAGAGCAATTTTTGAAGAAACCGGTTTCCAGTTCTAAATTTTAGTAAAAACGGGTTAATCCAATTTTTCGGTATTTTTAAACATTTACATTTTAACATTAAATTGTCTGGCTATCGTTTCAAAGTCTTATTCGACTTTAATCATTAAAATTTCGTAATATTTGCGTTCAAGTTCACATAAATCTCATTTAAATTTGACAATCATATTCATATTACAAACATCTTTTTTTTATATTTTAAATTTTGACAAAAAATCACATGAGGTGTCAGGGGACACCCGGTTGGAACAAAGTACCTTTCGCTATATATTATGTACCAGTTAGTCCCAACACGCTAAAGGTGCCGGTTGACAAATACAATATTTTAAATTTATCTTTAAGAAACGATACTACAATATTTGTAAAATGATAAACTTTTTTTTAGAAAATTGTTTTTTATAGAATTTATTTTTTTTTTAAATATATTTTTAGGTCGTTTTTGAATGACCTTTATTAAAAGCTAATTTTTTTTTTACAAACAAGTACTTTTTTTAAGAACCGGTACTTTTTAAAGAAGTGGTACTCTCTTTAGGAAAAGGTTATCTTTTTAAGAAAATTTACTTATTTTCGGAAAGGCTATTTGTCTCAGTAAAAGAAAAGAAAATGTACTATTTTATTTTTAAAAAAAGGAACTTTAAAGAAAATGAATTTTTGTAAAAAAAAATTTTTTATGAGATGCTATTTTTTTGAACGAAATATATTTTTTAAGAAATGGGAATTTTTTTGGAATTGGTCCTTTTTTCAAGAATAGGTACATTTTTAGGAGTAGGTACTTATCTCAAGAATAGTTATTTTGTTTCACAAAAAAGTACTCTTTAAAGAAAAAACTCTTTAAAGAAAAGTTTTTTAAGAAAAGCCAGTGGTGTAAAAAAGTGTACTTTATAAGAAAAGGTACTTATTTTAAAAAAAAATCCTTTTTTTTTAAATAAATTTATTTTTTGTGAGAAAATGTACTTTTTTAAGCAAGGGTACTTTTTTAAGATAAGGTGGTTTTTTAAGTACGGTACTTTGTTTAATAATATGAATAGGTTTTTTTTGAGATAACTTACTTTTTTAAGAAAAGGCACTTATTTAACTTACTTTCTATTGGGTTCAAAGGTACAATATATACTAAATATCGCTTACTGGCTCCACCTGGGAAACATTCCATTCAACAAGAAATTTCCCACCATATGTAGGACATCTAGGTAGTCTAGACACAAACCAAAGCAAAAGTAAACAATATAGTTGTTAATATTAGGTTGTATCAAATAGTGTTGAATTCTTATTCATTTAGCCCCCACCCTGCAACGTACGATAAGGAGCTTCGATCCAAAAATTCAAAAGTTTGAGAAGTTTACTAACATTACTAATCGTTTTAAAACTTGAAAACAAATCAAATCAAATTTTAAAATCTAAATCATTCCGAAATTTCATTAAACTTTGAACATGATATTTACACCTTTATTTAATATTATCATATTTGAAAGTGATTTAACACAAAATTGAGCAAAACCTGGTTAACAGAAGTCAAATTTCGGGTTTCGGGTTGCTGGAAAATTATGTATATTTTAAACACTGACACATGCTTAATAGCAAAAACCCGGTTTTTCGGTTTTGGATTTGGACACTACGTGTTACACAAAACTACAAAAAAATACTTAAAAGTACAATAAGTGTACATAAAAGTTAACAAATTGTAAACAAAAGTTCATCTTAATTTTCATCTTAATCTTCCATCTTAATTTTCCAATATATTGATAGTGCGGGTTGCTTGGATTTTCAATGTGCCCTCATAACTGTCACCTTATAGATACGGGGGGTATGTGGGGTTTCACGTCCCTCACCTTATTTTTGGCAATGACACATTTACATGTCAGACAATTTTTTGTTTGTTTCTAAGCTAATGACTTTAGAAACTGTGTGTCCACCCTCTACGGCGTACATAGTCCAGGACATCAAAAAGTTATATTGCTCCTTTGTAATCGATTTCACTGAAATTGCCACTACCTCTCATAACTCTTTCTCTTATACATAACATTGTTATGTCCTTGTTCGTTGTTCGGAGCTGCTCTGTTCTGTTACGTGCGGATTTTCTATTTATACCTAACTAAAACAAAGTAAATTGTTGGATTTGCATATCTTGATTATTGTAATGAATTTTGTATTTCCTACTCTTGTTACCCCAGCCAATGGAATCGTTCTACCAGACAAACCAATCAGATTATGCCGGGTTATGACAAACTAAATTTGTGGTAAAAATGCATATGGTATTTAATAAAGTTTATATTGCTGACTTTTAAGGATTACAATGATTCAACAAGGATTTGCGGTCAATAAATAATAATTGGCATTGAAGTTGGAGTTACGCTGCTGAAATGGGAAAAGATGCTTGTGTAAAACGATATATTTTAGAGTGGTTAGTAAGATTGGAGACCTTGAGTGGTGCAACGGTTAGCAACATTTTAAACATGAGAACACAGGTTCCAACTCCACTCCGACCACTCAAATTTCTTTCGGCGCCAAATACGTTAGTACAGTGTGCAAAAATGTACTAAAACTGTCACTATTTTTCACAGCTTTGATTTGATTAATTTTTCATATTGTGCCAGAATACTTTGGCGGCCTAAAATACTTGTATAATATGTCAAATCGTTACATGTATCACACTTTTGGAAATCAAAGAAAGTTTTGGGAAAAAATTCTCAATTCATTATAACAAAGGATAGCCCAAGGTGGATGAAGTCAGGAGAGTGACACCTCTGTGGTTTCAGAGTTAAATTAGATCCGGAAGCGCATGTCAACAGTGGGCGACTATCTGAGCGGCTTCCTTTCCACATATTAGGGCTGTCTGTTTATCACTGGTACTCAAAACAAACTCCCCATGCCTCCCGTGATCAAAGATTGTTTGTCGTCGGTGGCAACTGGTAGTCGTTTTAAGTATCATTATGAGTATACTATCCAAATATGTCCTTGAGAAATATTTTCTAAGAACTGCATAAGAAAAATATTTCGAATACTGCTTCAACCAACAATCACTTAAATACAAATGTAATGGTTCTAATAAACGAGACATTGTAGACGCCGAGATCGTCTTCTACCACTATTACTTATGATTTTCTTCAATACAAGAAAACTATTATCATATGCGACTGGAAAAAAGGCGGTTAGCTTAATGTTCCAGCACTGTATAATTTATTAACTATTAACAAACTTGTTGCACATACATTTTCCTGAAAAGCTTGAAGCCAAATGGCATTTTTTAAAGAAAAACCTTTAAGCAAACAATATGACAACAATTTGAATATTAACAAAATTAAAGCTAACAAAAACATAACCTGACATAGGGTAATTCAATTGAATTGCATATTTACTCATTCATTTTCACACAGCAGACGAAATGAGCAAATAAAGGACGAACTGAGAGACATTCAAACAAAATCATCATATACTCAGAGGGACACTTTAACCCAAAACACACTAGTGGGCCTAAAGTTGACGGAGACACTCAACCCATGAATATGCTTTTATTTGAAAAACATAACGCAACTCGATTTCAAAATAAATACACAGCCCCGTGCATTACGGATGGATTGAGTCACATTAAGTATACGGCACAGAGACAGTATTCAGCTAACTGTGTACATATGGAACGGTTGATGGCGAATGGGATTCATATATGAATGTTTATGAATAAGTTGAAAGCATAAGCGTCATCAAAAAGAAGGGGAATATCAAAATAAAAACAGAGTAACGCAGTTGAGTCCATTACTATGGAGATAAGAATATACAGCTTCTCAAAAATATAATAGCTTAATATTCATCAGAAGCAATATTTTTTATTGTTTGGATGCAAAAATATAACCTGTTTGTAGCTTGCCACAAATCTAGTTGTGCCCAAAGACAATGACACAATATAATATGTTTGGGATACAAAGATTAATAAGTTACAATATATGTATTTGTGAGCCAAATACGGTTATGTTTGTAGAAATCTGCTGAAAACACTTGTGTCTGTCGCAATAAAGAAACAAAAAGCAGCAGATCTTCAATTCACGAAAACAATGCTTGCACACACGTATGTACATGATTCCTGCAATATGTTGCTGGGGCTGTTATTTTTCAGCGTGTAGCACCTTTTCGCGCATTTTTGCGCATTATAATTTTCCCCAACCTTATCCCTCTCACACTGATTGCTTGATTCCGCCAGTGCTCTCGGTATGTGAAACTTTAACATCAACGATGAATCGCAGAGTACCAACTATAAAATGTCATTAAAACAATAAACATATTAAAGCTTAAATAATAAAAATAAACATATGAAAAAAATATTGGCGCACATACACAGTACGTAGGAGAACGTAAATACGGCCACAATAACGCAAACATATACATGTACAAAGAACCAATGACGATGTCTACACACAAACACACTAATATTCGTAACCATATGAATACGAATCATACGCATAAAGTCAATAGTTGAAAACGTTGTTGAGTTAAGTTCAGTTCTCAAGTATCTACAGTGCTTTCAAAAAGTATATGTACACTACATAATTGCGACAAATGATTCAGTAAAATCGTATCCTTTTTAGTTTCAGATTCACTTTAAATGTTTCTGTACAATGAAATTGTAAGAATCCCCAATTAAAATGTATAGTATATCCTTGTGAGATTAGGAAATGGCTAACTCCAAATTTATCCAACACAGTTCAAAACCCAACCGTCCTTCAGTTTTGACGAGATGTTGAACAATATATTTGCTGCACTGCATACATATGTATGTCAAGTTTCGATGTGATTCGTGATGTATCGCCTGACAAAGATGGATCTTTTCATTTGGATTCAGTAGAGGATATTCTGTTTCAGGTATTATATCCTTTAAACGCGCTGCTGTATTGCCATGATTTGTATATCACACGTAAGGATTGAACATCACCTGTAAAGAAAAATTAAAAAATTTGCCTATTTTCAGGGACCAAGGCTAAAATATCCTTGTTCGTACTAAAGCCTAACATTACTTACTTACATAGGTGGTCTCAAACAACCCGGAGGGGTTACGACCCTTAGCAAATTGTGATAACATATTTATCCAACATCTCGATCTTCAGTGGTCTCATACAACCCGGAGAGGTTACTATCCTTAGCAAATTAAGATAATATATTTCTCCAACAGGCTCGATCTTCAGCTTTTCTTTTCCAGTTGGTAACACCAACCTCTTACAGACATTCTAGCACCATGGCCTAGCCAGCGTAATCGCATTGTTATCGTTCGTATAACTACATGCTGAAAAGCGGTTCCTGTAACATTGTGCAGGAATATGTTTGCAACATCCATATACTTACGTGCAAACATTGTGTTTGTAAATTGAAGATCTACTGTTTTTTTCTTTGTTTTCTGTCACGTTCAGGTTTTCAGCAGTTTTCAAGAAACAAAGCCAAATTTGTGTCAGAAACACATATAACATGTTAATCGTTGTGTCTCCGATATGTAATATTGAATAGCAAACACAATCATTTTGGACACAAGTACACCATATTTGCGACAAGCTCCGAACACATAATATATTTGTATCCAAACATAAACAACGTAACAACATAAGACAGAGTTGTCAGCAAGTACGTCGATGTTAAAATACAGGGGGCTAATTGCGTAAGAAACGATGTCGAATTCATTATCGTTTTGTCATTTTCTGAAGAAGTGAAGAAGTTTTACAAACGCATGCATTTTAAATGGTAGATGAACTGCCGTTTTCAACATATCAGCATAGTTTGGACGATTATCGTGAATTAGGCCCCATTTTGCACTGATCCTGGTTCATATGTCGCCGACAGTCACCGTTCTCGTTTATGGGACCGTATATTTTTCAGAGCAGGTTTATCTCCAATACTGTTGGGGCTGTTTGATCAGCATGCGATATGACCCAGAGTTCTTCGACATAGAGCAGAACAGGTTTTATGAGAGTCCGATAGAGTTGAATCGTTGTTAATCTAAAATAACACCAGTTTGTAAGCGTAATTATCGGTTTGTTTTCTAGGCTGACGTTATTGCTCCAGTTAACGACAGATCGGAGGTAAATGAATTCGTCCACTACCTCGAAATTATAAGTACAAAGGTTATCAACATACACCATTTCCTCCAGACTGGTTGATGTTCTTCTGCTTGTTGAAACAATTAATTTTGTTCATTCCTCATTGACGGTCAAACCAACTTTAATTAGTTTCTTCTCGATTCTCGAATATACTGCAGTAGCTTCTTGCAGATTTTGCTCAATGGTATCGAAATTATTAGCATACCCGACCAGCATGTGGCTTTTGCTGCTAATAGTTGTATTTTTGTTGATTGCAGCTCTGATGAGCTCTATTAAAATGTCGAAGAGATAGCACGAGAGGGCGTCGCCTCGTACTAAATGGTTCTGTGATATTTTTACTAATTTTTGCTGAGGATTTCTTGATGGTCAGTGTTGGTCAGCAAGAGTACCAAGTTCCGACAACACTTCGTACAGTTTTCCTCGTATCCGGCAATCGAAGACAACCTTATAATCTATAAAGAGATGTGGATTTGTTTTCGTGGCCTTACATTAAGATCAAAATTACAATATGAGATAAATAGTGTAGAGAATGGAAAATTATTTTGCACATATGATTTGGATTTTGTGTATAATTATTTGCAGTACTAGTTAACCGGATGTTTTTTGGCTTAATTTTTGAACTGTTTATTCGAAGCATTGAATTTGCTTCCATTAGTTTTTGAGGACTATGTATATCGGCCAAGTGAGCGCCGTCATTGTTGATGACCCTCTGGATTCTTCATAATATATATTCAATCATTCTGGCGATAAATTATCGCACTCTTGGGAATATTCGCCTTGGGGACTTCAAAAGTCTGTGGGTTGTTCACATTGACCCCTGACATCTACAACACTCAAAGAAAGAAGTCTGGAGTGGTTAAATCTTGCGATCTTGCTGTCCACTGCAAATCCCCAATAAGGACGTATTAGAAGATCCGGAAACGCATCCTTTAAAATGCCAATAATCACGCCAGCTGCGTATGCAGTTGCGGCTTCCTTTTTAAACAACATATCCTCAAGTTCGTTGATTACTGTATTGTCGCTCACCAGTCACAGAAACTGTGTTACCCATGGCGACCTTAAAAAAGAAGCTGCTATGACACCTACGGCGTAAATGGCTATGGCATTATGCTGTAACTTTGAGTGGATCTAATGGCACTTCGTGAATGATTTGTGGATTCTCAGAGCACTGGAAGGGTAAAGTTTGTTTTTCTACGTATCCGTTCAGTTGAAAATTACCCCGAAAATCGTTCACTATATCGCTGAAGTTCAGGAGGGCGTGAGTTCAGTTTAGACGCAATTGACAGTCTGTAGGCAGTAGCTGATGGACTGAATGTAATTTCTGAGCGAGCATCGTCAAGCCATTCACCCAATGGCTTCCCATTACAACCCATGAAGCGCTTGGGTAGAGTTTCTCACAACCAGTGAGCTGTGCGCGCTCTAGTTTTACGCTCACTGATTGGTACCTACAATATTTCCCCGGTTCCGAATGGTATTTTGAGAAGTTTTCACAGCTAAATACTTGATAGTGTCGCCGTCACTTAGCGAGGTGACCGCCGTCGAAATACATGTAAGTCGAACCCACGTTCTCATGCACATCGAAGTTATATGGTAGACGTTAACGGCTCATTCGCGACGTGTTTAGCCAGAGTGGGCGTTTTTCTCGTCGGAACGAGTACTACCATGGCTTCCGGTGTTTCTTTTGTCTCGTGTTATTTCAATCTCTTCGAGGCGAGCGGCTAAACCCTTTAGTTTTCGATTTTGAATTTTATGACCGATTTTGTTAGTTTTTAGTCAATGTATGATAAATTCATACTACAAGCTTACAAAATCAGGAACATTTTTCTAACTGAAAATGGTTGGGTTTTGTTGGAATAATAGACAATTCAGTTACCAGTTGCCTAACTACTGTACCTGAATTGCTACCATCGGTAGATCATCAATCGTATAATGGTTTCCCACTACATCCCATGAAGCTTCACACAGTCACTGAGCTGGGCGCTTTCCAATTTTCACTCACTGATTGGGACGTACAGTTTTATACCGATTCCGAACCCTATATTGACAAGCTTTTTCATGACTAAATACTCGATAATGTCGCCGTCACTGTGCGAGGTGATTGCCGGCGAAAGACAGTTTTTTTAAGGTTGTCAGAGCAGGATCCGAACACACTGAGTTTTGACGTAGAATACGTCTTAGCTTGCGGTATAGGGAGTCATGTCAGATTGTTATTGTTGTAATCTTTATTTCATTGATTATGAGGAAACGGCGAGATAACTTTTTTTTTGTAGGTAAATGAAGATGTTATCTTTCGTTTGATATACATTTCATATTGGTTGATATCTTCCTAATATTTAAATTTCTCCAATGAAAATTGTTTAAACACATACACTCAAACATATGTGTGGTGTTTGGTTGAGTGTTTGAGTTTGTAGCGTGAACACAAACTACGCTGCTGTTTCAGTGTGGACACAAACCTTCGGCAGTTGTTTTGATTGATGAAATATTGAAATTTCGTATATTTAGTTATGTATTTAAGTGAAACAAAATGTTAAATGTGAATTTGAATTTAACATGGATATATAATTGTAAAAAATATATGAAAAAATTAATTCATACATTTTTATGTTAAATGAAAGTGCTGCCAAGTAAGCAAAATAACAATGCTGCTTGATGCTGTTTGACAGCAGCTGACAGTTGACGTTTATCATTTATCATTTATTGTTATATATGTTTTCTGTGTTATCGGATGGCGTATTCTACGTTAAACTTAATGGCCGTGTCTCTGACACAGCCTGCAGGGACAGTACGTGGCCGAAGGCCTCGGGCAACTGTCTGCTGTTTTTTTTTTGTACTAAATCACACAGTTGAACTTGTCTGTGGTGTAGATTTTTTGCTGATCGGGCTAAAGTCAGTTACGTTTTCGAATTTGAAGTACAAGCTTACAAGTTCAGGAACATTTTTCTAAATGAAAAAACTTTAGTGTTTGACCGGTTTGAATAGGTCGCCCGAGAAATGTGTACCTATATTCAACTTGCACAAAATTCGCTGACAAATTACTTATATTCCCTAAAAAAATAGTCGCAAGGCAGGTGCCGTCATTTGCAGAAGTTATATCATCTTCCGATATGGTGGTATATTTTGAGCCACACTGAGCAGAACATCTATTTGAATGACCAGATTTCAACGTTTTCAATTCGTATTATATGATTGGATTCTGACGGTTTATATGAAAATACCTCAATTAGTGCTGGCGACACTATCGAGTACTTAGCCATGAAAAGCTTATCAAAATACCATTCGGAACCTGTGTAAAACTGTTGGTCCCAATCAGTGAGGCTATTAGTCTTCATCTTTAATAAAACAATCCAAACAAATCTAAACCGCACTCACGTTAAATTACAAATTTTTAATTTAAAACTCCAAACGAAATTTTCCATTTGAAAATTTAGAAGTTTCCGAATAAAAACAGGAGATTTATTTATAAATTTTTAATTAGACTGAGATTGAGAAACTTCCAAACAAAATTAAGTACTGTAGTTATAAGGGAAGACTCTTGTGTTTGAAAATAAGGTTTAAATTTCATGAAGTAGCTTCTAAGCAAGTATTCGGGAGCGTTTTAGAACTGTAGGTTCGGATCAGTGAGCATGAGATCCCTAACCCATTATAGGATTTACTGAGAGAGGAAAATTTGTTCACTAGTAGTTTTTGGATGAAATTACGATTTTTCATTTCGACTATTGGAAATTTCATGAAGTTATTTTTCCAATTGAAATATTTGAAACCTAAAATTCATAAGTTCGAAAAATCTTAAGAAGTTTCCATTGAAAATTTAAATAATATTTGGAAGATTATTTTAAATTTAGGAAACTTCAAAATGTAATACGGAGTTTAAGTTTAAAATTGCAACCAAAATTGATAATTTTAATTTTAAATTCGGTAAAACTTCAATGAAATTAAGAGTTTTGATTTCAAGCTGAGAAAATTATAAATAATAAAGAGAGCAGAAAAGATTTGCAAGACTTAATAAATAATCTAACCCCATTTCATAGTTTATCGTTTAGTGCCTTAGTAATAACCTTTTGGAATATTTTCCAGCGTGTATACACATTCATCAGAATCTACGGATTATAACTGGTTGATTTTGATTTCCAGCAGTTTTCAACAAACAAAGTCATATTTAGATCACAAAAACATAAATTATAACATCTTCAACATGTAATATTGAATAGCAAATACAATGTGTTTGTACACAAGTATACTATATTTGCCACAAACTACAAACACGATATATTTGTATACAAACAACAACAAAAAGAAAAAATTTCATCCCGTGGGCCTGACCATGAAAATCACTTTCACATTCATGCAATTTCTGCCAACATATCCTGGCCAATCTAGGAACCTGACGAATAATTTTTTGCAAATATATATTCTTCGTGCCAAGTGTTAAATAAATGTCGACCAAAATCTTACGACCAGCAATTGGTTTGCTCAATATGTTCAATATGTTATGCCGAAATTGGCAAGTGAAGTGAAAGTGACTTGCGTGATAAGGCCGTATGTTAACTTGTTTACCTCACTGTGGCGTACATCATATTCCAGTTTTTTGTAAGGGGAAAGTAAAATTTCTCTTTTTGGTTTGCAAGTGGTCGGGCTAACGTTTGTTTGCATGTGTGATTGTTTAGCCAACAATTCAACAAGCAGGCATGACAAAGCAAGCACAGTCACAGTACCAACACAACCATCGGAAGTGGATTTACTCACTCGTAAATGGAATATGAAGCCAATGATGTTGGCGGCGACATATGAGAAACCACTTGAATATTTCATGCGTTTATGTTGTTCACCCATAGCGTACTGCCAACCGTTTGTACTGCTTCCTTCTCCTCCTTTTTCTCGTAGTATTTTTTCAGTTTTACTGGTAATAAAGAGGTTTTTGGTATCAAGTACCTGCCACAAGCGTCACACAGTGGGGAAAGGTACAAAAATGTTGGCAAAGTATTTCAATTGCTAAATAAAATATGAGTATAATGCTGGGTCAGAAAATTTTAATTTGTTGGTTCGTTAATTTAGCTAACGTTGCCGACTTTACGGCTAAGACCTTTGATCATGTTCACATGTAATATATCATTTTGCGCAACAAATTTTCTCAATATAGCCATATAATTTAAAAAAAGTTTCAAGCGCATTGCTCATGTACTTTATACCAGAAAATATCATTGATTCGATTTCAAATTGTCTCAAACCTCTATAGGCGGAGAAATATATATCCGATCTTGTTTTGCATGTAAAATCGTCTTCTGTATAACTTTAGCTTAATATTGTTATGAACTTACGATTTATCCCTTTAGCATTGTTTTATTTCTTGTTAATATGAGCAGGTTCTTTATAAATTACGATAAGAATAATAGTGATCTTTATCTATTCGGTACAAAAACTTAACACCGTACAATTAATCAACATTCAACACTTTATCGTCTATCTATGGAACTTGCAACGCTCCACAAAGCAGCTTCTAGTCGCTTCAGCAACAATTTGTTTGTTTGCATATTAGCGCCATCTATTTCCCGATTCTACTCCAGTTATCTCGAAGGCTGCTTAGCAAACTCATCAACCGGTTGTGGTAGGCTCGTGCCTTGAGAGGTTTCAACAATAACGTTCTGTTACCGCGCATTTTCAAAAATTTTCTTAAAAGTATACACAATCGAATGGGGAAGGACACACCATGGTTGTTCCGTCGCGCGTTTTCAACTGCAACGCGCGTCGTAGAAAAATCCGACGTTGTGTTACTACAATGCACGTGTTTTTAAAAGGTCTCTCCCTCTCATCACGTGTGTGTTTGTTTCTACTGTTAGTGACGTTATTGATATAAAAATTGACTTTTTCCTGTAGCAGAGTAATATTTTGTGTCATTTGTTTTTTGTTGTTGTTACCAAAGATGATAGAAATACCATAGATGATTCATTCGCTTATTCATTATTTTCACCAGAGGGCATATGCTATTTCCGTACAAGTATTTTTCACTCGGATGCGACGAAAAAGCACTCAAAAATCATTTTTATTTCAATCCTGTTGTTTAAATTGGAAAATAGAATATAAATAATAGAAAAGTCTATCGCTTTTGATATTTGTTGACAGTACGAAAGAAAAAAAACCATGGATATATAGTTTTCCTAATAGTTTTTGTTTCCACGGACATTTGCCCATATCCACCACTGCGGCGCCATCTAGAAAATTTCCGTTTTCTTTCAAATACACCACTTATCTTTCACCATCTATTGTTTTTTATTTATATATAGCCCGAACTTACGTTGCAATACACAACACAAACTGTCCGTTGGCAGTCAAATGTTGGTTTAGTATACTGCAAACTATTCGTTGGCATTCCAATGTTAGCTTAACACATATAACACTTCCCATTAACATTCAACTGATATTAAACTGAACTGATTGAACTGGAATGTAAAACAATGTACATAACAGCAGCATTCCTGAATTTTACTATGACATCTAGATAGATCCTCTTTAATAGGTTATCCCATGACAGTCGCCTTTAAGGTATTGTCCTACCAGTTTTGTGAGGAAATTAACAATCCTGGGTGGAGGAAGCTTGCTGATATATAAGTAGTAAGTAAGTAAGTAGTATTGTTACACATTATCCTTCTTTGGGCTATTCTACTTACCGTTAATAAAACAAGCAGCTCTTCATATGTTTTTTTTACCATTGCGTGTATCAGAAAAAAAAAACAATTTAATGGTACTAGGTTGGTCGCTTTCTCGAAATCTACGAGAGTGGAGCCATGGCAAGCACGGAGCCAAATTTTTGCACCGCCGATGATATTATCGGGGCACAAGGCCGGAAATATTCCACTGCTACTTCTTACAAGTATGTCATTGACTTAGATCGGCTGTTATGCGTAAGTCGATCGTTTGTTGCCCGACCTACAAATAATCGTATTTTTAAATTTTTCTTCCAAATTTTATTTGAGGTTCCAATTACGATGGGACGATGGAATTTAAAAAAAGGTGAAAAAAGTCGCCAACTCGAAAACATCCTACCGATTTCAGGCACTGCCGTTGCCATTGGCGCTGATTTAAAAATATGATAGAGGCAAGAGTACGATATCCGAGTACCCTTAATTCGATATATTAGTTGCGGAAAACACAACAAAATTAGCAGGAAACTTGAAATAAAAGTCGTCGATAACAATGCAGGCTTTCAGCATGGCCGGATTTTGGCATATTCTCTTCTGGAGTGCCTCTAACACCTATATAGTTTTTTATATAGCTATATATACCTAGTATTTTCGTATCTCCCATATTATAAAGAATATATTTTTTCTTCATTTCAATGCCCGATTTCTCGATAACTATGTGAGTTATCGGCAAATTTGATTTGATCGAGAGACCCCAAGGCAGCCACCAACATAAATTGCGCGGCCAATAATATCGCATCGGCTCCACTCCACGTTATGCCTCCTTAGACAGTCAGATATTTATTGATTCCTTGGAATAATTATTCTTGAACTCCACCTCAGCTGATGAGTAATGACTTTAAATGACATGGTTAAGCAATGCAATGAACAAAATATGGCCCCGGCAACATATTGCACGAACCATGTATATATTTGCAAGCAGTGTTTTCATGAATTGAAGATCTGCTGCTTTTTTGTATGTTTGTTGCCAGTCACGTTTACGTTTTCAGCAATTGTCAACAAACAAAACCATATTTGTGGTTGTATTACTTATTATTCATTGTGTCCCCAACATGTAATATTGAATAGCAAACACAATGTGTTTAGACACAAGTATACTGTATTTGTGACAAGCCACAAACACGGTATATTTACATACAAACAACAAAAAAAGACAGATTTTTCAGCGTATATCATACGAAACTGGAAGATTCCGGCAAAGTGACTATATTATTGGTTCTACTGAGATTAAAATAGTTTGGCGTACCTCGAACGGTAGAAAACTAGTTGAAGGTCACATATTTTATACTCCGACTAGATCTAGCCGACTTTGGATATGAGGCGATTTCTGAACCTTCTGTCGCTACATAGTTCATGTATCAATTTTGTCCGTACTAATGGTTAGAGCAAATGATTTTTCTATGGGAAAAAATTAAATTTCAGTGAATATCGACTCTGGCAGTATCCACCACTGGCAGTAGGTTGTATTTTAAAGAACCATTACAAATTAGCTCACCTAATCATTTACAAAATTTTGAGGTTCGTGGAACTACCTCAATGGAAGGTTAGCCCTTGGTGGAGCTTTCTCAGTTGTTTATTTTCGAACTGCATCCAATGAAGGGCTAACAGAGAGCTTCTTACAAGCAGTGAGCTGTTCGCTTTCTATATTTAGTCGCAGTGATGAAACCCATAGTTGTACACGGATACCTTACGGTATTTGAGCAGCATTTTACATGGTTAATTAATCGATTGTCTTACCATAACTATGCAAGGTGGCCGTCGTGGGGAAATTTATCCCGCTTTCGTATGCATAAGAGTCGCGCACGTAAAACATTGCACCATCGACGGTTACTAAGGATAAACAATGCTTTCAATTATTTAAGAGGCCCATAGTGATGTTATTTATGAACCTGGACACGATCAATGACTTTACATCTGCATCATAATCGGAATTACTAAAATTTGTTTACAAGCGAAAACCATTCTAACCTTAACCGATAATCACAACCATGTTTGAGAAATGTGTAGACCGCTTAAGTATTATATATATATATCTAATAAATAAAATGGTGTTTGCCCACTGTGCCATTGTGAAAAGACACATGCATATACTATTTGTTTTTGTGTGAGGAATGAGCTATAAAATAAAATAAAAACGTTATACTTGATGACAATTTCAATTTCATATCAATGTTGAATGTTTCACTTTACTAAGGTCCTCTTGCACTCTCGAGTATATTTTTCGCGACTACAGTAATAAAATCACATGCGATTCTTTACAAAGTGAATTAAGTGAAGAGCAAATAAAACATTATGTTGACATTAAGCAATCATTCGGATCCACACACACGTATTTCCCCCCAGATATACATTAACAGATGGTTCCACTAATGTTGCCCTACACACACAGCCACCCCTACTCACCCACTCATACATGTCTGATGTCTTCTGCACCATGGAATCCTTATCGTGTTGCATTGTAGCCTCTGTTTGTTACCACTGGTGATAGCTGGATGACTGGTTGGCATAAAATGAATATGATTAATATGATAAATGCATTATCTTCAAGGACATTATTGCTACGAGTGTAACTATGAGCTGCAACTGAAAGCTGACAGTTCAGTCTTTATGCAAAAAAAAAAACTTCACATTGGACGCTGGGTAAATGGTTCAATCATAATAACAAATGGAATTTATTCAACGTGGCATAATCTCTTGCGAGGCAATTAAAGGATATTAAATAAAATTCAGTTGAAAAGAGGCTTCAATGCCTGACGATGTTAACTACGGAAGAATATATGGAGATTTTGTATAAAAATAAAACGAAAATAAAGATGAGGGGCTTGCATCGGCTTACGTGTACTCTCACCCTAAGTACTTTCTGGATTTTATTGGATCTACTGCAATTCCTTTGATGTGATGAAAGGGGAGACATAATTTTCTTTGGCTCTTGTGACAGTTGCATTAGTTTAAAATAAGGTTCATATAAAGTGTAACCGGTTATGTTCCAATTCATGTCATTAGTGTATACAAGAGTTGACGCCAGAATAAGTGATTTCCACCTTAGGAGTGTCTCAAAACACCGGACCCAAGCATTTCTAAAACTGTCGTTATAGCTTTTAACAAGGCTACGGAGACCTAAACTTTGCAAATATAACCCTATTAACGCCGCAATATCAAAACCATCAAGAAGAAGGGAAGCCAACCTTTGGTTGAAATCCTGTCAGGATATAGAGACCGTCATAGAATGCTCCAAACTTTGCTGGGAAATAACTTATCCTGTTGGTGGGTTCTTTAGTTTTATAAAAATTTTACTGGCAGGCCACTTTGAGGATTCGACGATACAATTTTAGCATTGATTTCAACCCTTAGTAGGATCAATTAAGTTATAAAACTATATATATTTTAGATCAATCCTTTGAGACTCTGATACCAACCTGTTATAACATTATTTTAACTTCACGCTGAGGTTGCCTCAGTCGGGTCCAGGGTAACATTGCATTTTTCACGAAGTTCATACATTAATTTCTGACGCAAACAATTCAGGATAGTGGGTAGATAATCAGATTTGGTGTTTGCTCGAACACTGGTAGCGGGCTGGCCTGAGGCGAACTGGATTTAGACGGTAGTATAGAACAAGCTCTGGTTACAGATGCGTTGGTTGAAGATTACGAATCGGAGGCTACATGAAAGCCGGCATCTGGATAGTCCTAAAGTAAGCGGATATAATAGGTGAATAATGGATTCGGGTTAATGGTTCGGTGCCGATGAGTCTGAAATCAGGATTCACTTAAGCGGTCGCAGTCGGTTTTTGTTACGGTGGTCGTTGATATTGTATCGGTTATTACAAGAATGGCGGCATTCAGTTGGCTCTGACTTGGCGGTGAAAATCGATAGTAGAGGCAAGTCTCGGATTGTAGGTTCAGAGGTGATAGACAATGGATTATGGGATTTTATTGTCGCCTTCTACTTTGAAATCGGTATTTGGCTGCCTCGGGCATTAACTATGACAGTAGGTGGAAGAGGAAAATTTTGGCTGACAGGTGCGGTAGTAGTAGAAAATGGGATATGACATTAAATCGTCGGTTTTTACCTTAAAAACAAGACTCGGCTAACTTTGCCCAAAACTATGAGAATTTACTGTCGATAACAGGCTCTGGTAAAGGTGGTCCAAATACAGGCATCTTTAAAATGGTATTTTATTTGACACTGATTGATTTTTTTGTGTTCGAAATATCGACAATCCGCGAACCTCCGCGAAACACAATGAGTCCCATTTCTTATTTCCACAGTGAGTGCTATGTTGCTACTGGTGAGCAACTCAATTCAAGAACAAAGGATCGCAATTGATCTAAACAACTCCGCATTCCAAGCACTAGCATCTCGGCACTTGCACAAAATTCTCGGATTATTCACTAACATGACACGATTGACTCAGCAATTGAAGGCGAACGACCATTCTCTTCGTTATTGCTTCTCAGTGTGGGCCTTACACAAGCTCCAGTAGGACATCGAATTTAGCTGAAAAATCAGGTTTTATGGCAAGGAGTGCCAAGGAAAACCCGCACGTCATTAGCATCTACAGAGAGTGACAGTTTGGTGTGAATTTTGGAGTGTGGCCATCATCGACCAATTTGTTGTCATAATTCTGCTGGAAATGCCAGTGCAGTCAACGACGAGTCCTATAGAGCCATGATTACGGAATTTTTATGGGGTGAAATGGAAGATATAAACTTGGATAAGCCATTTTGGCGATGTCAAAAGCAGCTTCGGAACTTCGATTTGCCCCCTATAGACATTTTATTGTGAGGTGCCGTTAAGAACCGATGTTATGAGTATAATCCAGAAACAATCCACACCCATACGGCTAATATTGTATGAGCCATTCGTGAGATAAAATCAGAAACCGTCAACAAAGTCTTCGAAAATTTGACTGACAGCATGAGCTACTACGAAGACAGTCGCGGCAACCACATGAATGAAATCGTATTCCATAAATAATGGGAATATTTATAATTTCCACATGCTACAAAAGCAGCCTTTGTTGTTGATTGGATACAAATATAATAGTGTTTCTAGCTTGTCGCAAATGCAGTATTCTTGTGTTCAAACACATTGTGTTTGCTGTTCAAAATTATATGTTAGAGATACTGTGATAATTAGGTTATAATATATGTGTTTATGAGACAAATGTATCTTTGTTTGTTGAAAACTGGCTAAAAAATATATATAGCGACAGAAAACAAAGAAACAAGATCTTCAATTCATTCGAACAATGCTTGTACGTAAGTATATGGATGTTCCAAACATATACGTGGTTCCTGCATAAAGCTAATGGGATGTTTTTTTCAGAGTGTATGCCTGGCAGAGACATGGCAAACGGTGCTACTGAAACTAATTTCTTTTCATTTTAAAACTATCAAATCAAGTGATATTTTTGGTCGAAACTCGAGATCTGCGTGGTAACCTAATATCAAATTTTAGTCAACACTCCACAAAACAAAAACTGGAGAAAACCGGAAAATACGTTTGCGACTTCGAGATATTCCAATACAACCTTCGTGCAGACCTAAAAATATTTTATGTGTACCCTTTCGTTCTGCTGATATTAAATGTTTTTAAATCTGGCAAGATTAAGATGATTAGAACTAAATCTTTAAAATTCATTAAATTATTAGAACTAAAGCATTAAAATCTTAAAATTTTTAAAATTTGGAGTTAGATTAATTAATATCTCAGCAGCTCGTGCATAAAAAAATAAATAATGAACTCTTTTCTGAGATACTCGATTTTCAGTGATATTTCAGTTCATAAACTCACAGAATTAATGTTTGGAAGAAAATGTAGAAAGTGATTATTCTGGTGCTGCCATGTATTGTGAAAATTTGATGAGGCGGGAAAATTGATTGAAAGGATGGGAAGGTGTTTAGAAATGCGAGAAACGTCGTAGCGAATGATTATGAACACAAATCTTAAAAATGCAGTAAAAATGTGGGTGAAAGGGCAAATGTTGATGATGCGAGAAAAATGTATTCGAAAGATTAGTAATGTGGCAAAAATTGTGAAGGTGGATAACGACGGGGGTGGGTGCAAAAAGAGTAAAACTGGAAAAAACGAGAAAAATCTTTTGGAAAGGATAGGAATGTGCAAAAATATTGAATGGTGTAAAAAGGGTAAATTGGTGCGGGATAAGGGGAAAACTTTAAAATGCTAGAAAAATGCATTCGATAGATTAGGAATGTGCCACAAATTGTGCATGTGTTTAAAAAAGGCTAGAAAATGCGAGAAAATCATTTGAAAAGCTTTGGAATGAAGCAAAAATTGTGTATGTGGATAAAAAGGGGGGAAAGGAGGAAAAGAGGGGGAAAAAGGGGGAAAACTAGAAAAGGCAAACAAATTGGATTAGAAAGGTTGGGAATGGGGAAAAAATTGTGAATGTGGTTAAAAATGGGGTAGAAGGTGTAAAACTTGAAATTCGACCAAATCGTTTGGAAAATTGTGAATGAAAAACGTGTATGATGAGTGATATTTTATTGTCTACGTCATACACAACATATTTTTCATACACAAAATATCTGTTCCGACCAATTTCTAATAATAAAAAGCACGTTAACCGTCACTTAAAATGCGGTTGTTGTACCCGATAAAAATAGTTTTAAGTTTTAATAATTGCATATTAAAAAATTTTATATTTATATATTGCATATACAGGTGTTTTTCTAAAAAATTTTTTTAACACATTCCCAATCTTTCCAAACGATTTTTATTGCATTTTGAAGTCTAACTCTTTTTCGCCATATTTTACACCTTTCTAACCACGTACAATATAAAAATATATCCCCAGTCATTGCCCAAATCAAAGTTTGGTCTGCCTGCTGTAGCTTTATTTAAACTTATACTCCAATTATTAGTCGACCTCTAGACCCAATCATTCGATGCTAATTATCTCGTAATTTGTAGTTTTTCGCCATATACACGATTTTGTTAATATTGGTACATTCCCCACTGTTCCATCCGATTTTTTAGTCTTTTAAAAATTCTGCCCTTTCTGATAGACGTTTATTATTTTCTGCACCTTCCACAATATTCCAATCGATTTTTGTTCCAGTTGCCTCTTATGAAATTCGAAAAAATTCCACTCGCGAGTTGAAAAATTTGGCTACTCTTCACTATAAAACTGTCACTCCCAGTAACATATAAATTAAACTCCGAATCGAATTATTATTTTTTAAAAATTAAATTCGCGCGAGATTTTAGTTTTTTTAAACTTGGAGTGAGAGCTTTATATTGAAGAAGAGCTGCATTTTTCTGGTTGCGAGCGGAATTTTTACTTACTATGGTTTATAGTTCGATTTTTATTTGTACTATTGTACATGTCTAGCACATCGGTTGTCTATTTCCATGAATAATATAGACATTTGTTGGAACATTATTAACGATTACGAGAATTTCACAATACGTCGGCTTTGTGGCGAGATATGACCGTCAATAACATATCATTCTTAGCACGAGAAACTAATAAACCCACGACAAATCGACTAACACCTAAATGTGTATTATTTATTATAATTAATTTTAACAATATAAATCCACATTTATAAATAAATAATACAAAAATTTAATAGATTTAAAACAGCCCTTTTTACATTTGCATTATTTGTTTTTTTTTTTATGAAATGATAATCTGCTGGTCTTTTGCTTCTCTTTCCTTTGTTGTCTCTCACGTTTTTGGGACTTTCGGTTTGGTTTTCATACTAATCGGAGCATAATTTGTCAAAGCGGAAGAAAATATTTTTCAAATAAAAAATAAAAAAAAATACATACATTCATATATTTTTATATATTTCATTTAACGTAAATAAATATATTTCATCATGAGCAAGCCGCTGCTCTTATTGGAGCATACCAATCCTGTTCTAAAACTGCCACCAGACAAGCCAAAGGTCGCCAGCAAAACTATTCCTAAATCAGCGATATATGAAGAAAATCAGCCGATTTCAGAAGTTGACGCAAGAGCAATGGATTTTGAAGACGAGATTCAGGGGTCATCTGACGAAACATTTATTTCAGTACGCAATAAGAGGAAACGTTGTATTGATGCAGTAGAGGTAGATTTGTCCATGTTAAACACCTCTAATACACGTAAACTAGAATCCCAAAATATTTCACAAAACCGTTTCGCGTTATTGGCAGATTTGAATATTGAATAAAAATGTATATCGTGAAAAGCTTAGTAATTTCCGCGAGAAGGTTAAATCTGGGACATTCTGTCCACCAATATTCTTATTTAATGTAAATATTGAAAAGTTAGTAGATCAGTTAAATTCAAAAAACGTTTCATACAAAATTGTTAATAAACACAAAAACAAAAGTAAACTTTACTTCGAAGATGCATCTGTTCACACCGAAATGATGCAACTTCTGAAGGAAAATAAGATAGATTCATACTCATATACACCCAAAGAATTAAAACGAATCAGTGTTGTGCTTTGCGAATTGTATTATAATACCGATGTGGAAACAGTTCAGAAGGAAATTGATAAGGTAGCTCCAACCATTGTTGAATCTGTTACTAAATTTTCTACAAATTTCTCTAGAAAATATGTAATTGATACTGGTTTGTTTCTTGTAACTCTAGTATCAGGAAAATCAGTAAACGATTTGATTAATTTACGTTATATTTTGAATCAGAGAATTTCTTGGGAATCTCCTAAGAGAAATGCTTTGGTAGTCCAATGTTGGCGTTGTCAACAATGGGGCCACATGTCACGTAATTGTAATAAGCCTTATGCATGTGTGAAGGTCAGAACCTAGCCAGTGTAAATTCGTTTCTGACAAAGTGAACTTACCTTTCTGCACTAACTGTCAACAAAAAGGTCATCCATCAAATTACAGAGGTTGTCCCTCATTTGTAAAATACATGGAACTAAAAAAAAAAACACACGAAGACAACAAAACAGGTCAAACAGAAAGTTCAAAATAATGTTTTTCAAGAAATCGAAAAATCAAGTTTAATTGAACCAGGGAACTCATTTTCAGATCTATTTAATGTAAAACCTCGATTAAAAGAATTTAACCCTGACTTTGGAAATCCATTAATACAAGAATTTGTCAAAATTGCTCGAAGTTTATGTCAACCGGAAGTAATATCTTTGGAGGACAAAATAAAAAAATTCATTATGGAGTATAAATCACTATCTAAGTCGGAAGCTAAAGAGCAATGCATTGGAATTATGAATGAAATTAATAAAGTTTATGGTCCGAAACTCATTACACCTTTTAACTTTCAATGTAAGATCCCTTATTCAAGTGCATCGCAGAATTGAATTATTAAATACATTAAATACATTGAGGAATACTCAATCATAGGGTAAATCTAGAAGACTATAACTTTGTGCGAGATTACAGTTCGCAGGGTGTTGCGCTTGTAATTAGGTAATCTTTTAAATTTACCAAAGTTGATATTCCTAATATTGGCATACCTCACATTTTCATATGTATGTATTTGTTTTGTATTTAATGGACATGAAAAACAATTCTTATTTGGATCTATCTATATTCCCTGTAATTCGCCTCAATCTCTAATTAATGAAAGTCTTACAAATGTATACAGATCATCCCAAAATGTTCATGGAGTTTTCGTCGGAGGAGATATGAATGCTAAAAACACATCTTGGGGAGATACCTTGAATAATATCAATGGCAATGCGCTATTTGATTGGCTACAGAATTGTTCTTCTCATTTTACTCGCCTGTCCGATTCAATACCCTCCTTCCCTAACCGTGCTTCATATCTGGACCACTTTTTATTAAGTTCAAATTTGATCAATCATAATATTCCGAATTATTATGTTTCGAGTCTTCCTTCATTTTCGGATCATTTTCCTATTAAATTAAATATAGAAATTGCAGAGTTTGAAATTATTATTAATGCTCCTAATACTTTTACATCATTTAAAAATACAAATTGGAATAATTTCAAAGACGATTTTCTGAACAATTTATTAAATACCTTCCCTGAATCTACAAGAAACTTAACTAATTCGGAAATTGATCAATTAATTTCAAAATTTACAACAGTTTTTAAAACAGTCTATGAGAGGCATTCAGAAGTTGTCCACAGACGCTCACGAAAGTATCTTGTGTCTGATAAAATTAAATCATTATTTCAAATAAAATATAGGTGGCAAAAAAACTTAAGGCAAATCTACCACAGAACACTTAACAGATTTAATTCAGAATACAAACTGATTTCAAAACAAATTCAACTATTAACTATAATTATTAATAAATTAGTAGAAATTGAGCAATGCCAAATTTTTAGTAAGAAAATAAGAACTATTGTCCCCGGCCCAACAGCTCATAAAAACGTTTACAACGTTCCAACTATCATAATTGAGAATTATGATGAATGCTTGGTTAAATTAAAAGACCATTTTCATAGTAGCTTCAATGGATCTTTTGCCAATGCAAATACTGAATATATCGAAAACACTGTGAATAGCGCTATTAACAGTGTAGTTCAGAACTTATACCCCTTCGACGAAAACTTAAATGCTACCAATAATCAAAACAGTTCCCTTCTTGTTACGACAGATGAAATTCATCTTATTGCCCTTGACGGTAACAATAAGAAATCTAGCGGTATGGACAATATCTCCAATTTCATTATTAAGAAATTTCCCATAAAAGCATTTGAATTTCTCACAATAATATTTAATAATTGTGTTAGTAATTGTTATTTTCCAATATCTTGGAAAATTTCTAAAATTATATCTCTACAAAAGGAAAGGAACAACTTCGAGCTAAATAATTTAAGACCAATATCATTACTTTCTAACTTCGGTAAATTATTTGAAAAAGTTATTCGGAAGAAAATGGATATAGGGTTAGATGGAAATTACATACATGATTTACGATTTGGTTTCAAAAAAGGGCATTCAACTTCCGATGCATTGTATAAATTCCATAACGATGTAATCGCTAATCTTCGAAAGAAGCAGTGTACAGTGGCTGTGTCCTTAGATGTTGAAAAAGCATTTGACACTGCTTTTCACTATGGAATTCTCTACAAAATGATTACTACTGGTTTTAATTTTGCAATTATAAAACTGTTTCACAGTTTCTTTACAAATAGGAAATTTTGTCTACTATTTAAAAATAAGCTATCAGAATTTGGTGAAATTAGTCGAGGAGTTCCACAGGGCTCTATTTTAGCTCCACATTTATACAATAAATTTGTCTATGATTTCCCTCACATTGAAAATCAATCTGTTGGTCTCCTTTACGCTGATGATTCTTTACTTTACACACATTCTGAATCTCCAATTGATGCTTTGATAAATGTATATTCCCATATATCGAAGGTTAAACAATTTTATGAAAACTGGGGAATACGTTTAAATGCATCTAAATGTGAAGCAATTTGCATAAGGAACGCATCTGGAAAATGCAAAAAATATGTGGTGCCTGAAAGCAAAACATTACGAATTTTCCTTGATGGAATTGAAGTAGCATTTAAAGATAATATTAAATATCTTGGCGTTAAATTTGATAAGCTATTAAAATTTAATCAACATGCTAGATGCAACTTGCAAAAAGCGTATAAAATATTGGGTTTATTTTCAAGATTATTTTGGAAAAAAAATTTGCCTGAAAAAACTAAACTTTTATTATATAAAACCAGTATTCGGCCAGTAATTTTATATGCTTTTCTATTTGGTTCAGTATATCACCAACTGTAATGAAGGAAATTGAAATCCTTGAACGCAAAATTATTAGATTTTGTATTGGAAAAAATTTTGAGACCCAAATTAAACGTTACTCAAATCAGTACGTATACAGAGAATCAAAAGTTGTCCCCATCGGTCTTTATGTTTGTGATACGTTAGATCGATTTATTACTAGAGTAAGAATGCATGAAAATGGGTTCATTAATAATATTTTTGATGAGCAAATCTATTTATCCCCAGTTGGGTACATAAATGAAACACGCCCGGATTTTTCGTCATACAAGTTTTTATAATAAAACTCTTATAGGCACGCACAGAGGATAATGAATTTAGTTGCACTATCTCTGATTCACTTTGGAACAACATGAATTTACATTTCGGAATTTTATTTTTTATTTATTTTATTTTTTATTTAGTTTTAAGACAATTTATATGAGAAACACTCTCTAGTCATTTTAAGCCCCGGGAGCAAGGCGTAATGTTTTTAAATTGGTAGAAATTATTTCTATTTTCTCTGATTTGTGACATAGCATGGTGCTTTTTAATTTGTATAGAATATTAAGATATTACATTATAGTCTTAAGTATTCACTTTTTTTTGCTGTTAATATATTTTTATTTCATTGTATTACAAAAAAGGCTCAATAAAACAAAACTTAAACTTAACTTAAACTCTCACGTTTTTGTTTTCAGAAGGTTTAAACTATGCGTTGGTACACAAACGAGATATTTATATACAAATCAAGTTCATGCAAGCCAAGCGTGGGTTAATTACTTGTGTTATTTTTTATTACACTTATTTCACAAATGGTCCGCCGTTCAGATTTTCTCAGTAAAGGCTCGGACAGACAAAGAGCTTCACGTTGTTGCCCTTTCCAGTTTCTTTCCTCAAAATCGTTTCTCACTTTGGTAGCACACATGCATATATACGAAACACATACACAAAAACCAAAGTAACAGCACAAACAATTTAACCGTCAGAACACAAGGTGTTTGGACACAATTTGTTTTCGACAAGCTCCAAACACACTTTATATTTGCATTCAAACAACAACAAAAAGACAGATTTTTCAGAGTGTAGGAAACATATGAACTCCTTATCGAAAATTAAATATTTTGGAATGCCCCTCCCACCAATAGTTCCCAGTATATAATGTCATATCAAAAATTGCTACAGTAGAACTTTCTTATTCACTCACCTTCTTCATTTCAATTTCTTCATAATCATTCTCCACAGTGGTGTGTCTGCGACGCTTGTACATGAGCACGTGGGTTCGATCGCTGGTCTGACCACCTTACGATTGTTTCGACGACAATTACTGTAGGTCCCAATCAGTCAGTGTAAAACCAAAAGCGCACAGCTCACTGATTGTTAGAAGCTTTCCCCTATACCTTCATGGGATGTAACGGGATTAGAAGTAAAGGGTTTTTCAACAGAGACGCTACAAATAAATCGATAGGGACAGCAAACGACGCTATATTTTTTCCCGCTCTTTTGACATTTCGCTTCAGTAAGGTTTGCCATTTCATCATGGAAAGATATACGAGCCAACAACGAGTCGAAATTATTAAAATTTACTACCGAAATTTGGACTCAATGTCCTAAACTTTAAGAACGCTATGTCCAATTTCTGAATTCTGAATTTCATTTCTGGCTGAATGGCTTCGTCATTAAGCAAAATATGCGTTATTCGTCAGACAGCAATCCACACGTAATCCATGAGTCATTATGGCATCCCGAAAAAATTACGGTTTGGTGCGATTTATGGGCCGGCGGCGTCATTGGGCCGTACTTCTTCCGTGATGATCAAGACCGGCACATTACTGTGAATGCGAATCGCTACCGTTCAATGATAACCGAATATTTGTGGCCGCAATTGGATAATATGGACTTGGAGGACATGTGGTTGCAACAGGACGGCGCCACAAGCCACACAGCGAATGCCACAATCAATTTATTGGAAACCAAGTCGTGTTATCTCACGAAATGGCCCAGTCGATTGGCCGCCTCGGTCGTACGATTTGACGCCGTTAGAACATCGAACGTGAAATTGCAGCAGTATCGGCCGATTTATGCTTGAAAACCGTCGAAAATTGGGTTCAGCGTCTGGACTTCTGCAAGCGTGCCCGTGGTGGCCAAGCAAAAGAAATCGAGTTCCCTACATAATGGCATCGAACGTACTTTCACAGGAATAAAGGATTTTATCGGTATCTAAAACCAGTTTTGTTTTATTTAAAAATACTTTTGTAGCGCTCTTATTGAAAAACCCGATATAAATATATATATAACATTTATTTTGATATTTTTTATAATGCTCAACGAGTGTCAAACTAGAATGTTTTTTAGGTTTAGTCATTCCTTATCCAAGAGTTGATTCATTACAGTTTTCTATCTTCTCTCTAACTGTAAAAAGAACTGGCCTGTTTATCAAAATGCAACCCTGATAATCACTATTTTTCTTAGTAGAACTACAGCTGGTCGTCAAAAGTATTCATCCACGGCGTAGCCTGTCGATTGAAAGAGTTTAATTGAAGTTGTATGTGATGACAGCGATACTTTTTTTATGGTAGATAACGATGATGAATTGAACAATATTCATTGTCAAGCGAAAATTTTTCAATCGTGATTGTAGAAGATTAAATCAACAGAGAACACTGCAAGCCCATTTCGGCTTTATCAAAAGATCGCAGTGCTTTTTAGGAGGAGGAACCACTGCTTCAAGCTGGTACACACTGAAAATTCGGCCCCAGCAACCATGAATATGTTTGCATGGAGTGTTTCCATGGATTGTAAATCTCCTGCTTCTCTGTTCCTTTGTTGTCTATCACGTTTCTGATTTCAGCAGTATTCACTAAACAAATCCACGTTGGGTCAAAAACCCATATCTTATAACACACTAAACATTATGTATCCAACATGTCGAATTTTATAGCAAACACAATGTGTTGGGGCACAAGTATACTATATTTACGACAAGCTACAAACACATTATATTTGCATCCAAGCATTATGAATATTTGAAGGGTCAAAAATATAAAATTTTAACAAAGAAGCCTACAAGAAATAGCATATTCATGTTTACGGATATAAAATCAACATTTGATATATTTATGTTCCCTGTTATTTTAATATAGGGTAATTCCAAAATATTTCGACACAGCCCTTGACCCGACCCCCTTCGATTTCGATGAAATTTCAAACATATATTCTACTCGTTTCTGTCGTTACAATGTTTAATGTTAATGTTATATGTTTAATAGTTGCCTAAAGTTGGCTATCTGCAGTGATTTTGTGAAGAGATAGCTGTATTCATGTTGGAATAACTTTAGAATGCGACGTCAGATTGTAACGATAGTGATATCACCTGATAGATATCGACCTCGTTTTTAGGAATAAAATATAGAAATGGCAGGTCCTTGCGGGCCAAGGACATACAAATTTAGAAAATGTCCTTTGTGCTTGAATATCCTGGAAATATATCTCTTTATTTTCTTAATTTTATTTTTAAAAAATTGCGCATACGTTTTTCTGAAATATATAAAAATTTCAGGGAGTGTTCGTTAGGGGTTTAGAAAATATTTGCATTTTTGAAATGCAATTATCATACTAGACTGACAAAAAAGAATAATTTTTATGGGGTTTTCATATATTTTACATGTATTTGTGTATTTTGTAAACAACGTATATGTATTATATTATAAATAATAGATTACAAATTATTCGGATTGTGAAAAATAGTGTAAAGGTTCCAGCTTTGGTATATTCTCGTAGAATAACATTTTATTACTTTATAATTAGGATGAATCCAGATAAGTAATCCAATTATTCTTTCTTCCTCATGGGCACTGTGGACTGTTTATTACCATAATCTGTTTAAAAGTTAAGTAAATTATATAAATTTAAGTTTTATTAATTATTTATTTAATGAATCAATTGTATAACACTTATTTCATTACTGAGTAAATGTTGAACTCTGATAGTGAAAAAAACCAAGTTTTTACTTTTCCGTCACTTAATGGCTGCACATGGTGGACGGACTGTGTTTTTGGAATAGGTTTCAATTTTGTACATAATTTTAAGAGTAATTCTTCAGCTTCTGTATATTCTTCGTTTTTTTGTCAGTCTAGTATGATAATTGCATTACAAAATGCAAATATTTTCTAAACCCATAATGAACCCTCCCTGAAATTTTTACATCTTTTAGAAAAGACTATGCGCAATTTTTTAAAAATAAAATAAGGAAAATTAAAACATACGTTTCCAGGATATTAAAGGACAAAGGACATTTTCTAAATTTTGATTTCCTTGGCCCACAAGGACCTGCCATTTCTATTTTTGTTCCTAAAAAGGAGGTCGAAAGCTATCAGGTGATACCAAGATCGTTACAATCTGATGTGGCATTCGAAAGGTGTTTCAACATGAACACAGCTATCTCTTCACAAAAAAAACTGCAGATAGCCAACTTTAGGCAGCTATAAACCATGACCCTGTGGAGTTTCGACCCAAACCAAACGTCGTTGTAACGACAGAAACGGGTAGAATATAACAGGCCCTCCAAATAAATTTTTTTTTTGAAAATGCTATAAAAAAAAACTACAGAATATTTTCTCAAATTTCTTTTTTTATTTGAAAGTACAATCCTTCCGTTTAATAATGGAAAATAATTTCATTCAAATGGCTGCCTCGGCTGGCCATGCAGTAGCCTACACGATCGGTCCAATTTTTAAGCACATTATCGATTGTGTGCAGCTGTATTTCACCAATGGCTTCACGAATACTGTCCTTTAAAGCGTCAATTGTCTCTGGCTTGTCGGCGTAACACTTATCTTTGAGGGCACCCCACAAATAATAGTCCAACGGTGTCACATCGCAGCTCCGAGGTGACCAAACGACATCAGGTCTGCGGCTGATAATGCGATCTTCAAAAACAGGGCGCAAAACATCGAGTGTAGCTTCGGCTGTGTGGCACGTAGCGCCGTCCTGTTGAAACCAAATGTTGCCAATATCCTCCTCTTCAATTTTTGTGAACAAAAATTCGTTCAACATGGCTCGATCCTTATGTTTGAAATTTCATCGAAATCGAAGGGGGTCAGGTTTCAAAAGTACTCTTTTTGTGTCGATTTTTTTTCGAATTACCCTATAACGAACACTTATTATTTTACTCGAAATCTCCATTTGAGAATCCTGCTGAGAAAATGCAGTATCAGGAAATTGCAGGGAACTACAGTATATAGAATAAAAACCACAATGTATATTTCTTCAAAACATGGGAGAGTATGTGTATTAGATCAGGCTTGACTTTTCCTCTGAAAAACTGGTAAAATATAGACTTAAAAATTTACAGCGTTGCATTTAATTTCTTAGTTTTTAAATTAATTTATTCGAAATTATTTTATGACTTCTCATTTTGTAATCTACGTAAAGCGTTAAAAATTATGGTTAATTGGGTTGCAGAAATACAACAAATAATATAAGGGCATATCCCAATTCAAATTGAGATAATATTTCTCAATTCCACCACGCAAAAATATTAAAATAACGGTAATTTCTTGTCATAAAAAAATATGGTTCGCCATTACATACCATGAAGGGATCGGGGAACCTTCTCACCACCAATGAGCTGTGCGCTTTCTAGTTTGTTGTCGTACTATTGACAAACTTTTGCCAATAATACTAGCTCATAATTATAATGAAAAACTACACACAAAGAAAAAAACCTTTATTGTTCGGTTGCCGCAACAATAGTTTGATTGATTTGTATTAATTTATTAATCACAACCGTTCATGTAGTTCTCCCAAATAAACTCATATATCTCAAATATGTATCATGTTGTTGCAAACAAACACGTACAAAATTACATTTGCCGCAAATTTAAAATCGTTTGCGATAATTGAAAGATTTTCTCTCATTCTGTCGACATCCAACGTTTCTACCTTGGCAATATATCTTGGATGGACAATTGACGCGTTGTAGTTTGCTGCGCTTTTAGCTGTCATTTGAATGCAAGTCGAGACAGGCATGTAAATAGACAGTTAAAAAATATACAAATATTTCAACTTTTTTAAAACAAACTTCATGGGTAAACCCAAAATCATAAAAGTTGGAAATTTAAACAAAAAAGAGCTTATGGAAGCCATAAATAAAAGTTTTTATTACAACTCGGTCGGAACAGTTGGTGGAACCGTTTTTCAATTCTCGCATATATTTTTGCAGCTCTTATTTTTCATATCTCGTGTACTGCAAACGTTTTTCAGTGCTCGCAAATATTTTTTTAGTCTTGAGCAATTACAACCCGGTCGCTGTAACTGAAGGAACAGTTACCGGAACCGTTTTCCGTTTCTCGCAAACGTTTTTCAGAACTCGTTTGCTGCAAACATTTTTCGGTTCTCCCAAACGAAACGACATGTACGGCTTAACAGAAGTTCGTTCCTCCAAACTACAGTGCCCAAACGAACTTCTGAGATTTCGTTTGGGAGCAACGAGTTTTTTCTTTAGGTGCAATATTACTTGAGATGGCACACATCACTCTCCGGGTTGTTTACGAAAGAGTGACCTAAAATACCAGTATACACTATGATTACATCTTCATTAATTTTTGTACATTATTTGGCGTCTCGGTCCCAACATAAGATCTGGTATATACATAAAAATGTGGTAAGAAAAGTTTTTCGTGTCGCTTAATGAATTTGTATTAATTGTTAATGCGTAGTATGTTGTTCCAAGCAATAAGAATGAATATATTGTACCTAATTACTTAAAATACTCGAGTAACTCGAGTAATAAAAAAACATTACTCTTTTATACGAGAAAGTCGGAAAACCTGTTTTCGAGTTACTCCATAACTCGAACAAGACAAAAACCGGAATAATTAGGTACCCTAGTAGTGACACATAGACAGACCATACACTATGACTTCCAGGCCACATATTGGGATTTATGAAGCTGCATTTGACTTTAATTTCCAAAACTTTACTTAAGGAAAATGCGAAAAACATAACCTTTGTTCGCGGTATAAATTCTAGTATGTTCATGGTTATTGTTCGAAATTTTTGCAATTGGTTTAATTGCCAACAATTCTGGGTATGCATTTGTACCTGCCATTTAAAGTAAACTACAACTTGTAATTGCTATATAATTAACTGGATCCATGTTTGATGGGGTATGAGGGCGCTTACATGGTAACAAATTTGTTGTTGTTTTGATGCAAACATAATGTGTTTGTAGCTCGTCGCAAATATAGTATACTTGAGTCTAAACACATTGTGTTTGCCATTCAATATAACATGTTTAGGACACAATGATTAATAGGTTATACTATATGTATTTGTGACCCAAATGTGACTTTGTTTGTTGAAAACTGCTGAAAGCAAAAACGTGGCAAACAATAAGGAAACAAAAAGCAGCAGACCTTCAATTTACGAAAACAATGCTTGCAAACATGTACATGGTTCTTGGAATGTGTTACTGAGGCCGATATTTTTCAGCGTGTAGTCTGTGTGGGAATTGTAAGAGGCACTATATCGGCGGGTTTTGAAGATGGGAATATTAACTACACCGTGTTGCAAAAACTCGATGTAAAATAGGTCGGTAAAATTACATAAATTTATGACAACAATAACCAATTTTAGGGTTTAATTTACCTTTTTAAATCAAATTTAAAAAAGTTTATTCACAAAATGTTTTCCTTTCGTTGGTCACTTCCTTTAAATACATAAATACATTTATCAAACCTCAGTGTTAATGAACATGTACTCTTTTATAATCCTGTCTAAACTTCTCTTTCCCTTCCTGTGTCTCTGCCACTCTTCTACTCGCTGCTATATAAAACAGACAGCTGTTCTGGAAGTTGTTATACCACCTGACATTATCAACGAGGAGACATCGGGTGATATGATGGTCCCCGAAGGCGGTTCAGCTAAATTGGTGTGTCGCGCCCGGGGACATCCCAAGCCAAGGATAACATGGCGTCGTGAGGATGGCAGAGAAATTATAGCACGTAATGGAGCACATCAGAAAACAAAAGGTAAGCAAGCAAATAGGCAACAGCTAATATCAACAAACACCAACTGCAACAGCCAGCAACTAAACATAACAATGATAGAACTCCCAACCTCGGCGCCTTGCAAAAGAAAAATATATTCCAGTGTGTCAAATGTACAATGTACAAATTACATTTACATCAGAAACTCATAAATTTATATATAAATATTTATTTTTATTCCTTTCCCGAGAAAATTAAAACATTACCTGAATACTTATTTGTGTTGGGGTTTTCGTTTCTTTTCATTCTATCGTTTAGCTTTGGCTGTGGAAGGTGAAATGCTAACATTGTCAAAGGTCACGCGATCCGAAATGGGTGCATACATGTGTATTGCATCCAATGGGGTGCCGCCCTCCGTGAGCAAACGTATGAAGCTACAGGTGCATTGTGAGTATTTAGTAATTTATTTATTTGACAAATGATAACTATTTCGTTACGACAAAAAAATATATAAAACATTCTCTGTGCATGATTTCATAAAATTTATAAACTACACTTACACTTTGCAGCTGGTTACAAATCTAAATAGCCGATAAACTGAACTAAAAGTTTTCTGACAGTTTCAGTCAAAATAAATTATGAAATTTTTGAAATCGTCAGTCAGTTAAAAGCTTCTGATGTTTCTGCCATGGTGGGTAATTTAATTCATTCATGTATTAAATAAATTAATCTATCGGAATGCACCCGATTTGGTACGGTCGTGATTTGTGAAACCTTTCCCTAAGCATGTGAAGTAAAATAAATTAAAAGTAGTTAGTGTTCATGTAATCTCATGTACAAGTGTAGGCGACAGTTACTTTTCTACTGTTGGCGGCCAATTTAAATTACTCTCAAGGTTAATGAGAAATATGAAATTAATTTGGAACTTTTTTAATTGGAAAAGTTAAACTTCAATTTTATTAATAATCTTTTTTTAAATAAACAGAAATTTTCTAGTGCATCCGCAAATTTGTCAATGTTCCCTAATGTAATATACAAATTTGAACTTTAACAAGCACTATCCACGACTCGATACTGAGAGTGATTTAAAAAGAAATTTAAAAAAATGTCAATACTTATGCTTGTATATTGTTATTCGACCCTTGTTTTACCAATAAATAATTAAAATTTTTTTCCAGCTTGAGGTCAGCAGTGCTTTTTTATTTTCAATATTTCGCTACACCATTGGGTGGCATCATCAGGAAACAAAATTAACAAATAAATAAAAATTGTCAAAATGAAAATTGTGTAGTTACACAAATAAAAATAATACACTGAAAAAACTTTAAATACGTAAGTGGGACAAGGAAAACTATTGAAACGCAAAACATTTTTTTTGCCCACAAACTGTTCTACGTCTTACTAATTAAATGCCTGTAATTCTGGGCTACCTTATCGGTATCTATTTCAAAGATAATTCATTTTAATTTAGGTGTGTTAATTACACAGTGCAACAAAATAGTGGTAATTGTCTGAGGGTGAATATTTCCATTACGGAATAAAACCCTTAGATGAGTATATTAAAACTCTGGAAGGGCAGCCCCCGCCTTAGGTCAAACTATTTTTTATGACCTGATGAAACTTGTACGCTGAGCCAAATTAGAATTTGAAAATTGTTTACAAAACTAAGTTTGTCAATACCACAGCACATTTTCGAGATAAGATGTGTTCACAAATATTGATGAGACGTTTCTTCGCAGAACATTACAAACCTCTATCTCAATTCCATATGTGTCCTTTTTGTCCTTATTGTGAAAAATGTCAAAAAAAAGTACCTTGATGCGGAACATCTGGGCATTCAAATGTTCCACGAAAATGTTGCTCAAGGGTTGTCAAACACAACAAATCTATTTTTTCAACTTTTGGCGGTCCTGGTGGGCCCTTTTTTTAAAACAGTGCTTACACGTGCCAAACAGTGCAAACACATTCTCCAGGAACTATGTATATGATTGCAACACATTTAAAATTTTTTTATTTTTCCAAGCCATGAACTTACTTCTACTTAAATGTAAACGTTAGCATATTTCGTTGCAGTGATGGATATTTGCATCCATACATGTGACAAATTAATTATATAACAATTATAATTTGTTGTTTAATTTGAATTTCCTGTCAAAATGCAAATTCAAAACACTTTCAATACCATTGGCAATTGTTCTTATTTTCAAACCATTTCCTTCATATCTGGCAACTTTGGTTTTCAAATGTTATATACTTATACAGTACAGGTTTATGAATTGGAAAGTACTATGAGGCAATACCTTTCAAAGCCACAAACCTTTACATACCAAATACTTTAAAAACAGAACTGCCAGCAGTCAAACAAATTCAAAACAATTAAAAGCATTTCCATATTTCATTACAATACGCATCTGATTCCACAACCTCAATTTGCATTGCCTGAGCAAATGCAAATTCAATATTTTGTAATCGCCATTGCGCAATTGCGAATTCTTTTGCATTTGCATTAGATAATGTAATGCAAATTAAAAGTATGGTTTCATCCAAAATAACCATATACTTACGCCGAAACATTCGTCTGTTTCCTCCAAAACAAACGGTTGACGACTGAATGCATTAAAGTAAAACACAACAGATCAGTCAACTTAAGAAACAATCATCAATTTATTTACGCATGCATTCAGGAATATTTATGAATCATTAACTGAGAGAATAATGCAAACATATAGTTATAAAATTCCTTCTATGTTCCTCTTACATTCCGCTTCACTTATTTAAAGGCACTAAAAATTCCATATTCAGCAGCCTGTATCTTTTGCAATTTGTAACCGATTGCAGAATTTTAAAATAGAAATGAAAGCTAGACATCTTGAGATATAAAAAAAATCATGACAATAGTGGTTTGTTAACTAACGAACATTTTTTGAGCAATTTATAAAAAAAGTCCAAAAATGTGCTATTTTTTTGGTTCACTTGAATAAAGGCACTTTATTATTTTTTTATTATTTTTAAAGTAAGCGATGATTTTTTGTAGGGAGCGTTTGTTTATTACAATTTATTAGATCTTAATCATATTACGAGTCAAAATGGCAAAACAAAAAATGTTAATTTAATATGAGAAAAGAAAAATCATCAGAATTGCTTCTAATTCTGCCTTATCCTTGTCAAAAATAAGAGCTCAAGCTGGAGTGGAAGCGAGCAAGTCTCGTCAGTACGCAGAGTAATTAAGAGCTGTGAGTATCCTAAATACCTGAAATTATAAAAAATAGCCGCCACTTAATGCTCCTCGTAGGGAAAAGCGGCTTCAATTCGCAAGAGACTACATGGTATGAGATGTGCAGCCAAGAGGTCATGTAAATGACTGGAGAACCGTTGGCTACAACTATTATTTCCATGATAATAGAACCGTCTGCGCAAAGAAAAGCGGTTTTTGCACCGACATCACAGCCGATACGGCGGCGTTATGGTGTGGGGTGCTATTACGTACTATGGCACCATCGATCTTGAATTTCAAAGTGCAAAAATGACTGGTGCAAGCTATAAAACGTTATTGGAATCGGCTTTCCGAAATTCAGTGAACTATTTGGTCCCATATCTTGGATATTGCTACAGGATAATGCCCCTATACACAACGCCAGAGTAGTAAAGGAGTTCATTGCCAGCCAAAATGTTAATATTCTTGACTGGCCCCCTATTCGCTAGATCTAAACATTATCGCAAATGTCTGGGTCTGGATCACAAACACATACATTATAAAATATTAATCATTGTGTCTCAAACACGTATTATTGAATAACACGCAATGTGTTTGGACACAAGTATACTTTAATTGAGAAAAAGCTCCAAACATACGTTATATTTGCATCCAAGGAAGAAAAACGACAGATTCTTCAGCGTGTAAACACCGACATTGACTGGCGGCTAGAGAGGGTTTAAATATTCTAGAAAATTGTTACCTGGTGATTTTAGAATATATAGTGGAAAATAAAAGTGGGATATTTATATAGACTTCGAGACCTCTTCATAATTTTTTACATTTTGAGTTTAAACTTAAAATGCAATATGTGTCTTGATTTTCTCCTCGGTTTTCCCCGTATGCAAATGCCCGCAGTTATGGAGGAAAACGATTTTCCGCGGCAATACTTACTTACTTACTTATCCGGTCTCAGACAACCCAGGGGGGGTCAGGGACCTTACAAAACGAAGATAACATATTTCGCCAACCAGTTCGATCTTTTGCTTTATCTCTCCAGTTGGCAATACCAAGTGTACGCAGGGATTCGTCAACCTGATCCCTCCAGCGGAGTCTTGGTCTTCCTATTTTTCGTCTTCCTTCGAGTTCGGTTTCGAAAACCCTTCGCGCTGGTTCATCTTCATCCATTCTACTGGCATGGCCTAGCCAGCGCAATCGCGTTATCTTGATCCGCTTAACTATGTCAATGTCAGGATGAAGCTCATTCAGCTCATGATTCATGCGTCGCCGATACTCGCCGTAGTGCACTATAGGGCCATACATTTTTCGGAGTATTTTCTCTCGAAGAGTCCTACAGATGTTTCGTCTGCTTGCGATAGGACCAGGATTCGGCGCCATAAAGCAAGACAGGTTGAATCTGGTACAGCTAGACTTTTGTTACTCGAGAGAGGGCTTTATCTCTAAAGTGCTTGCTTATCCCAAAATAACATCTATTTGCAAGCACAATTCTCCTCTTGATCTCAAGGCTGACGTTGTTGTTTTTGTTTGTGGCAGATCCGAGGTATATAAAGCCTTCCACTACCTCGATGTTATAACGGTTATCAACGTTCACGCATTGGTCTAATCGCGTGGAGGCCCTGTTCGTTGAAACCATTAATTTTGTCTTGTCCTCATTTACCGTCAGACCCACTTTTGCTGACTCCTTCTCAATTCTCGAAAAAACCGCAGTAAATTCTCTAATTGTGCGCCCAATGATATCTATATCATCAGCATACGCGAGCAGCATGTGACTTTTGCTGCTGATGGTGTTATTCATGTTGACTGCAGCTTTTCTCATAATGATCTCCACTAAGATGTTAAAGAGATCGCACGATAGGGTGTCGCCTTGCCTGAGGCCTCGCTTAGTTTCGAAAGGTTCGGTAAGATCCTTACCAACTTTCACTGCGGATTTGGTGTTCGTCAAGGTCATCCTGCAAAGGCTTCATTGAGTTTCATAGAGTTTCTCCCGTATCGGACTATCGAAGGCCGCTTTATAATCGATAAATAGATGATAGGTGTCGATTTGGTTTTCGTGTGTCTTCTCCAGGATTTGACGTAGCGTGAACATCTGGTCAGTTGTCGATTTTCCAGGCCTAAAGTCACACTGGTATGGTCCAATCAGGTCAGCGATAATTGGTTTTAGTCTTTCGCACATTATACTTGATAGAACCTTATATGCTATGGATAAAAGGCTTATTCCACGGTAGTTGGCACAGATACTCGGGTCACCTTTTTTAAATATGAGACATAGTACACTGATACTCCAATCGCCGGGCATGCATTCATCTAACCAAATTTTGCTAATGAGCTGATGCATGCACCTTATCAGCTCATCGCCGCCAGCCTTAATCAGCTCCGCCGGTAATCCATCGGCTCCTGCGGCTTTGTTGTTCTTAAGCCGGGCAATAGCTGTTCTGACCTCGTCTTGGTTAGGAGGGGGCAATCGACGTCGTTGTCCATATTGTTATCGATTGTCCCATCGTCATTGGATATCTCATGTACTAGTAGCGCGGAGAAATGCTCTCTCCATATTCCCAACGTGCTCTGCACATCTGCGACGAGATTTCCGTCCTTGTCTTTACAGAAGGGGGGCCCAGAACCATGTCCATTAGTTCCGTTTTTAACTTTTTGGTAGAATTTTCGGGCTTCGTTCTTCCTTCTGTATGTCTCAATTTTCTCACTCTCGCGCTTTCTCCACTGCCGTTTCTTACGCCTAAAGAGACGGTTTACCTCCTTTCTCTTCTCCCTAAACCGCTCAGTTGCAGCTCGCGTTGCAATTGACTGAAGCATTACCATACGTGCAGCGTTCTTTTCGTCATTTGCTATGCGACACTGTTCATCGTACCACGGTTTATTGCGAAGCGGTTTTTCGAAACCAAGTACGGTTGTTGCGGCAGTTTTTATAGAGTCGGAAATGGGTTTCCACTGCGCATAAGGATCGTCATCGGGAGGGGGTGGGTTCTGTGCCAAAAGTTGCGAGAGCTTCCTTGAGTAGGCTGTGGCTACCTCTGGTAATTGCAGCTTTCCGATGCCCAGCTTCCTCTGCGTCTGGTTTCGTACGATTTTCGCTCGACTTAATCTTGTGCGAACCTTTGCTGCTACCAGGTAGTGACCAGAATCGATGTTAGCTCCTCTGATCACTCGTACGTACATTACACTGGATGAGTGCCTTCCATCAATTACCACGTGATCAATTTGGTTCTTAATTCTTTGATCAGGGGATACCCAAGTAGCCTTGTGGATGTCTTTATGCTGGAATCTTGTACCACTAATGACCATGTTTTTTGCGGCGGCAAAGTCAATCAGTCTCATACCGTTGTCGGAACTGTCAGCATGAAGACTGAAATTGCCAATAGTTGGATTAAACACATTCTCCCTTCCTACTTTGGCATTAAAATCTCCTAGTACAATCTAAATGTCACGGCCAGGGCAGCGGTCATACGATTCCTCTAGGAGCTCATAGAATATGTCTTTGGCATCATCATCTTTCTCTTCAGTCGGGGCATGCACACAAATTAGGGAAATATAAAAATATTTCGCTTTTATGCGGATTGTGGCTATACGTTCACTCACAGGATTGAACGTAGAGACTAGATGCCAACTTTTGCCAACTACAAATCCGCAACCAAATTCATGTTTTTTTTCATGGCAACTGTAGTATATATCGCAGTTTCTTTTTCTTGTGCAGCTATGTCCTGTCCATCGCATTTCCTGGATAGCGGTAATGTCAGCCTTATAACTTCCGAGGGTATCTGCCAGTTAGATACTTGCACCGGATCTATATAGAGTTCTTACATTCCAAGTGCATATCCGTAAATCGTGGTCCTTATAACGTTTGCGGGGGTCGTCAACAAATAGGGGTTGTTTATGTTTTCTGTTTCGTTTTTGTATTTTCACTGCCATTATGAACTGTGGCGGGAGGCAAACCCAATCCACCGGGTTATTTGCATTTTACCTACTGCCAGGATATTTGATTGCAGCCGCCCATTATGGATCAGACGCTGACCAGGATGCGATATATTGAACCTGAATACTTCGGCAATACCTACTGAAATATTTTGGTGAAGTAGACACATATTCCAGGATGAGGAAAATGATGAAGATGAATAATTTGGTAAACGGAAATTATCAAGTTAGTTATGAAAAACAATTTCAGTTCGGTTTATTATTTTAAAAGTAATTAAATACACATTTCCCTCGAATATGAGTCTTCAGATGGAGCACAAACTAAAAATATATAATTTTCGTTTAAAAATATTCAGTGGTAGGAAATATTTTGCATTTAACGTTAGAATTCACAACTATTTTAAAATAAATACGGAAAGCCTCAGTCTACACTAAAAATAAAAAAAATATATAAAAAACCCCGAGCAAAATGTATGCCAAGCATCGAAAATGAAAAATTTGTTAAAAAATTTAACAGTTGCAGATAATACTGACTGTAGGGTGCATTTCCAAATGATGAGAATTTTACTTTGAATATACTTCCAAATGCCTTGTCTTTCTAAAAAAATTTAAATTTTGTGTAGGGTTCTTGGAAAAATCTAAAGAAAATACTGAATGAATCATGCTACCTTTTCGCGAAAATATTGTGTTTTTACAGATTGACATAAACTTTCAGACTTCGGCATTTCCAAACACCTTTTGACAACTTAAGAATACAGTGTATTATTTATCGAAGTGCTCTTAATTTAGTGGTGATTTCAAAAATATTATTTCCCCTCAAATAACCGAGTTATTAAAAAAACTGAAAAAAGTCGTTGAAAAAATTGACAATTTTAAAATTTGATAGAGAAAATCTTAATAACGATAAAAGATATTCCGCAACATGTAGCGTATACTTTGTTTTGTTTGTCTTGCATAGTAGGTTCTCAAAAATAAAAAATCTTTTTAAGCAGCCTGTAAGTCTAGAAGTACCAGGCTTTGGAAGTGTGATCATCACCAAAGTGATCAATTTTGACACCCTGTAGCAGAAACTGAATTCCCACAAGGTGCCTCTAAATGCAATATTCTGTAAGTCTGACGCTTCCTCTGCAAATGTCTGGTACATTCCAAAATGATCAGAACCATACTTTAAAAGTTGTGATATTATGAACTGTCGTTTTCCAATCGACCCCACTGTGCAATGGTAAATGCACCACGACAACAAATACAACAAGGCAACAATCGCATTCACTTTGCTTTTGTTGGATGTTGTGTTTTGTTTGTTTTTCCTTATTTCTTTTTTTATATTTTTAATTTCTTTATGTTTGGCATGCATGTTTATCGATAATATGTTGTTTCGACCGATATAAAGGGTTTTTCAACAGAGACGCTACAAAAGTAAATCGATAGGGACAGCAAACGACGCTATATTTTTTCCCGCTCTTTTGACATTTCTCTTCAGTAAGGTTTGCCATTTCATCATGGAAAGATATGCGAGCCAACAACGAGTCGAAATTATTAAAATTTACTACCGAAATTTGGAGTCAGTGGCCTCAACTTTAAGAGCGCTACGTCCAATTTATGGTCGTTATAATCGTCCTACCAGATCAACAATTGAGCGTCTAGTGGAAAAATTTGAATCCACAGGCACAGTACAAAATGTTCCCGTGCCAGTGAGACAAAGAAGTGCCCGTAGTGTCGAGAATATTGCTGCCGCTAAGGCTTAAGTTCAAGAAAGCCCAAATGTGTCTCTCACACGTCGTTCTCAAGCGTTGTGCATCTCTGTGACGTCGAAGTGGCGAATTTTGCGAACAGATCTTGGCCTACATCCTTACAAGATCCAACTGACGCAAGAACTGAAGCCGCTTGACCACCATAAGCGTCGTATGTTCGTGAATTGGGCTGAGCAACAACTTGAAAATGATTCGGATTTTCATCGGAAAATCATCTTCAGCGATGGGGCTCATTTCTGGCTGAATGGCTTCGTCAATAAGCAAACTATGCGTTATTGGTCAGACAGCAATCCACACGAAATCCATGAGTCATCATTGCATCCCGAAAAAAATACGGTTTGGTGCGGTTTATGGGCCGGCGGCGTCATTGGGCCGTACTTCTTCCGTGATGATCAAGACCGGCATATTACTGTGCTACAGTTCAATGATAACAGAATATTTTTGGCCCCAATTGGATAATATGGACTTGGAGGACATGTGGTTCCAACAGGACGGCGCTACAAGCCACATAGCGAATGCCACAATCTATTTATTGGAAACCAAGTTTGGTGAACGTGTTATCTCACGAAATGGCCCAGTCGATTGGCCGCCTCGGTCGTGCGATTTGCCGCCGTTAGATTATTTCCTGTGGGGCTACGTCAAGTCTATGGTCCATGCCAACAAGCCAGCGACGATTGATGAACTTCGTAATAATATCGAACGTGAAATTGCAGCAGCATCGGCCGATTTATGCTTGAAAACCGTTGAAATTGGGTTCTGCGTTTGGACTTCTGCAAGCGAGCCCGTGGTGGCCGTGCAAAAGAAATCGAGTTCCATACATAATGGCATCGAACGTACTTTCACAGGAATAAACAATTTCATTGGTATCTAAAACCGGTTTTGTAGCGCTCTTAGTGAAAAACCCGTTACATGCATCTAATAATGCTTAATAAATGGTTGAAAAATTTTAAAAATTGCGTTTTTTGGGCACTTGGGGCCATTACTTTCAATCTAAAATATTTCGAAAACAAGAGGCAACCTAGAAAACCGGTTAGCACCACTAGAATCAGCGTACTCGAATTAGGTACCCCACTTGTTACAAAAAAAGTTCCCGATTTAAGCACAGGGATGGGATTATCGTGCATTTATTATTGGGCAATATGCGCCTAAATAATGCTCGATAAAGCTCAGAATATTCCTTTAAAATTATAAATAAATGCATTTACATTTTTTTTTTAACATTTGTTTGTACAACAAAAAATCAGTCCATTGAAATTTCACCAATACATTGTATAGAACTAGGGTCAAGGCTCAAAATTTAAAAAAAACGGAATTAGAGAAAGAAAACGGACCCAAAATGGGTCCAAAAACGGATCCATTTAGGAACGTCTAAAACAGGCAGGTGTGGTTACTGAGATGAAAGATATTCTTTTCACAAACTTAAAGGTGCCTTTATTTTTGTGGTGCGTCATCCGGGGACCCAAACAACCCTAACCCATTTTGGGCCACTGTTCGAGTTTTCGAACAGCAAATTTTTACTATGTTCAATCCAATTCTTTTCTATGACGATGTATACGCAATGCAAAACGGAATGAAACAGTGCAATAGGAAATTTTTTTTTCAAAAAATTATTACATTGCTCACCTCCCTTCCCTCTATGGGCTATAGGGGCATGTTGAAAATCACCATAAATTTCAATTTCAATTTTTTTTCAAAATTGAAGAAATAGCTACAAACAAGATTTTCATGATGTACCAAATGCCACTGGCCGGGGAAAGAGTTTGGGATCGTTGCAATCGCCATTTTTAGACTTCTAGAACAGCCGATATCGGTGAAACTATATGAGATATCGAAATTCTTGCGGACCCCAATTACCATAGAAAAGTTATTTCCAATAAAAAAAGTCAAAATTTACTGAAACGCGGCTTAATATGGGATTATTTTCCACGATATTAGGGGTTTTGAGAATTGGAAACCTCCAAACACTTAGTGCTCAAATGAAAGAGAATGATGAACGTACTTCATTGGCAGTCATTTTGCCGGCGTTAAAGACAAATTTTGCCTGCGGCGTTTTTTGTCAAAAGGCATTTAGTGTGGGCACTCAACTTAAAGTGAATGAATAAACCTACGTCAGTGGTACAAATCCTGCAGGTCTTAATGCAAAATAAAAATTTTTACAAAAGGGGTTTATTCCGAAGCAGCAAAACGTGGACCCCTCCCATAGGAGAAACCCAATAAAAAGGTAATGCGAGGCAACAGTAAAAATTATTCCGCAGCAGCAAACCCGGTGTCGGACCATCTACGGCCTAAAATCGGATTCTTCTTTTTAAATTTTATGGAATTTACAATAGGTAACGAAAAAACTCGTTCCTCCCAAACGAAATCTCAGATAATTGAAGTTCGTTTGGGGACTGTAGTTGGGAGAAATGAACTTCTGTTAATTCATACTTGTCGTTAGGCAGAACTGAAAAATGTTTGCGACAAGTGAGTTATGAAAAATAGAAGCTGAAAAAGAGAGACACGACAAACGGTTCCGCCAACTGTTCCTTCGGTTACAGCAGCCAAGTTGTAGTTGCTCCAAAAATTAGAGCTGAAAAAACGTTTGCGAGATACGAAAAATGGTTCCACCAACTGTTCTTTCGGTTACAGCAACCGAGTTGGAATTACAACTTTAATTTATGGCTTCCATAAGCTCTATTTTGTTTAAATTTCCAATTTATATGTTTTTGGATTTACCCATAAGGTTTGTTTTAAAAAAAAGTTGGAGTGTGTAAGCCAAGCGAGTGGATAAGACTGTGTATGCAGTTGACAGAATGAGAGAATTTACATTCTTCGTAATCTGTGCTTTCATTAGAAACCCGACTAATTTCAGATATCGCAAACGTTTTATAAATTTGCGGCAAATGTAATTTTGTACGCGTTTGATTCAAACGAGAACTCGTTTGCAACAACATGATACACATTTTCGATATATGAAATTATTTGGGAGAACTACATTAACGATTGCAATTAATAAATTAATATAAATCAATCAAAGAATTGTTGCGGCAACCGAGCAATAAACGTTTTTTTTTCTTTGCGTGAAATTAAATGAAGTTGTATAAATGTTAACTTTCGATATCTCGGTAATTAAGCGAGTTTCAAAGTAATCCCACCATGGCAAACATTAACTGACTGTATCAGATAAGCATGTGGATGTCGTTGATACAATGGTTAGTGTGCGCGGCTTTTGTACACGAGAACGTGGGTCCGATCCCTGCTCTAACCACATTACATTTCTATCGAAGACGGCCACCTCGCTTAATGACGGCGGTACTATCAAGTAGTTAACCATGAAATACCGTCTCAAAATACCTTTCTGAACCGGTGTAAAACTCCGGGTCCCAATAAACTAGAAAGCGAACTGATAGAACAGCTCTCTGATTGCGATAAGCTCTCCCCTATCCCCTCATGGAATGTATTGGGAAACTATTTAATTATTATTATTTATTAACAGATAAGTAGAACATTTGGCTAGAAAATTAATATGCTCATTATTATAACAGTTGTTGATGGAAATTTAAAATCAATTTTTCTATATTTTCATATCTGCTGACATATACATTATTTAGTAATAATCCTTAATAATCTTAAACATAATCAAAGTCCTTAAAAATTAACAATAATTTCCGCAACTCATTTCTGCAATTTCCTCTTTAACCTAACAAACTTCTTAAATTAAAAGGTAATACTCGTATCCATATTAGCCACAAAGCACAAACTACTATCAAGGAAAGATATAAAAGCCTGGAGCAACCAATAAATAGTTGGATTTATATTAGTTTCCGTCTCAGCAGGTTTTGACTTTTATGAGTCGCAACACTTCCAGGCAATCACGCACATGCTCACCCTCTCCAGTAAACACTTTGAACTGCAGGCCAGCCAACGAGTCCTTTTCGAAATGGAAAGAAAACTCACGCAACACTACTATGATATTGGCAAGGAAACGCCGGCAACAACAATGAGAACAACAACACAAATTGGAATCAATTGACAGCGGGACAGAACCACAGGATCAAATGTAACAAAAGTTTCCAAAGTGTTTGCTCTTTGTTCGCCTGTTGGTTGTTCGGTTCGTGGTCGTGCGTTTATTCCTTTTGCACTTTATTAAAGTGTAAAGGGAAATTGCAAGAATTTCCGGTTTCCAACACTTGGCAATACTAGAGAGGTGTGTAGTAGGGTTATATACGTGCAAAGGAGCATAAACTATCCTGGTGCCAGCCGGCATTCAAGCATGAAAGTGTGTGGGAAAACGTCTATGAACCCGCACAACTTGATACGAGCTAATTCTGACTTTTTGCGTGATACCATAAAGATGTTTTGACTCTTTAGTATTACCTTTTTTGTGAAATCTATTTAGTGTGTGGTAATTTTAGCAGTGTCAAGTTTATGACGACGGAATTATAATTAAGGGGAATAATTAATAGAAAGTGTTTGCAATTTTTGTATTATGTTTTGATATAACGGCCATCTGATTGTGGGTAAAGTCATCTGATTGTGTGGTAAAAGTAGTGAAAAGTAAAAAAACCAGGTTAAAAAATCAATATGCTGCTATATGATTTGGGTTCTAATTAGTCATCCATATAATAGATTCCATGTAAGATCTGCTTATACTTGCCAATTGTACTTTGTACAGGAGCAGACAAAACGATTGTCAACGAAACACTAAGTTCAACGGAATATACAAACCTATATTCAAATCTAAGTAACTAACTAGCTAACTTCATCTACTCTAATCAAAATTCAAAAGGATTTAGATAACGAAATAACAATCATCCAAAAGTTCCTATATACATACATGCTGAAAAATCGGTGTTTTTGTTTTTGTTTGAAATATACAAATACAAAAATTAAAATAAAGTATACTTATATCCAAACACATTGTTATTAATAGGATATAATATATTTTTTTTTTCGCCCAAATGTGGCGTTGTTTATTGAAAACTGCTGAAAATAAAATCGTGACAGATAACAAAAAACAGCAGCAAATGTTCAATTCATGAAAACCGTGCTTGCAAACATATACATGGTTCCAGAAATATGTTGCTGGGACTTTTTTTCTCAGCGTGTAGCCAGGTGCTAGGATTGGGTGACCAACCATATTTCAAAACCCGTAGAATATAGTATTTACTTCAAAGTTGGGAACTAATTGTTTTTGGGCAAACAAATTTTTAGTCGAAATCCAAATTTTTAGTCGAAATTTTACATTTTAATATAAAAAATCTAAAATGGCGAAAATCCAAAAAAAAAATTATTTAATTGAAATCTAGGTAAGGTAAAAGTGGCTGTCACTATTGACACAATTAGCCCAATGAGGACCATTGTGTTACCATGATATGTCATACTCCATCCCCATCGTTGGCCTAGTAAATTGACCTGGTATTGGTAAGGGGTGTTCCATGGGTGTATGATCCTAGCGAACCAAATGATGTTCCGCAAAAAAGTATAATATAATTGAGCTTTACTCCCTGACTGTCTGTTATATCCGATATGAAATAAGATTCTACATATTGTCCTTATTCGTATAAAAGATCGGTATTAGCCAACAAAATATTAGATGCTCTCGCCATCCTCTTCAAACCCGCAGCTACTGCAGCAGTCATAAGCTGAAATTCCAACTCTAGCGTAGATGTGTCTTTTCAAGATTTTCGAATGATATCTTAGCCATACCTGCCTGGAGATCCTGCAATTTGCCCTTCCAGGCCATCCATCATTCGCATGTGAAACAGGTACGGATTTAAGCATAAGCTTGCATCTGGAAAGAGGCATTCATACCTGTGTGCTGCATATTCTGTGCATAAAGTAATGTAGTCCCTAAACTCACCATATTGTCTGGTCAAGTTATTCTATAGAAGTTTCTTGTTATGTCTGATGCCACAGATAATTTAATCATCGACCTAGAGATTATGAAAATTGGTGGAACAAAATTGTGTGTGCCCAGAAATTCTGCGAAGTTCGTCAGACCATCACTAGTAGATTCACGAAAGATACAACGCGGAAGTAAACATTCATCTAACTTCAACAACCAAATTAATGCGCTGTACCATCCAGTTAAGAAAATTCAACTGAGGCGCTACATATTCTGATAAGTATTCGTAAAGTTCAAAACTTCCTTATAACCGAACTACAAAAATTTAAAGATCTGCATTTATAGTCCACCATAGCGGTGCACCGAATCCAAATTGAGGGATACCCGTCATGCAATACGGCTAATCAAATAGGATACCAGCAAGGATTCGCTGGGTATAAAGTATTGGTAGACGTTACACTCTCTTGGTTCTCCAAGATACCACGGATAGGGTATAGACTAACCTTACACATCACAATCTCTTGCTTCACAGGATGTCGTGAAGGTCTCCTAGGAAATAGAGTAACTTCACACTTCACAGGACATAGAGTATGGTGTGATACACATTTTTTTGTTAACAGAATAACGGCAAGGACTCCCTGGATATAGAGTAACCTTTTACGACCACTCTCTCTATTTACAGAAAATCGCCAAACTGCTAAAGCAATTTGATTGACCACACACGGCAGACCTCCGTTGGGTGACAAGATATCGGTAAGGACTCGCAGACGGCTCACGGGATATCGGCAAGCACTCGTAAGATACAGACTGACATCCCATGGCACATTCTCCTGGATCTCCAGGATAACAACAAGAACCCCCAGGATATAGAGTGGCCTCTCAAGGCGCAGTCTCTTGAATCACGAGATTTCAGCCAGAACTCGTACGAGTAGAGCCATATATATACGTAACACTCTCTTGGATCACAGTTTATCAAAAAGGGTACACAGGACTTCAGCCAGTTCCCGTTTAATCGTGAAGATACACAACCACTGTATACCATCCCATGCAGATAGTTCCTATCTCATACGCACATTCCTGTCACCTGACTTCTAATTTGACTTGTATCCTCACGATTTGGAATTGTACAGTTTTATATCCTAGTACTTCTCTTTAACTGTGTAAACCTTCTTCCAGCTTTCCGTATTTTGAGTATCTTTCATTACTTCCTTAAATTTTATTTCTGCTGACACATCTCACCTCAAGGAGACTCGTTGAATTTCCTTCTTGTATTTTGATTGTTGATTGGTTTTAATCAGAAAATAAAGTGGCGTTCAAACGCCAAAAGCGATGCTTCACATGCCAAAGGAAATTGTTGGCTATGAAGTGAAAAGGATGTGTTAGAGACAGGCAGACAGACAGTCCGTCTGTATTGAATGCTATCGACTGTGGTTTCTGATTAGATATGTATCGCATCATCACCATCGTCATCGTTCCTACAGGCATCTTCACTGCCATGAATTTTGGTGGAGCTATTTGACTCATTGTTTGTTTGAATAGATTTCCTTTGAGTTGACTTGACTTAATAGATTGTCTTTGTTCCGTGTAATGTGTGTGACGAGGGGGAATAACATCAAAATACCATGTGATTGTTGACTTGGGATTGTGTTGATTGGTTATATGACTTGTTTATTTAAATATTGTGGTTAAATGATTTTCAGGGAATTCGATTTAATCAAATGATTACGCTGCTATTACTACGTGAGGTTGGGCTTGATTTTAGCTACATAAGTACTCAAATTGTCATTGAACCTATATCTGAGGTAAGGTTAGTATGTAAACAAGTATTACAATTTCTCCTTAAATGCATTCAATAGCTAGTAACTGAACTTGTATATTTAATGGTGGTACGAGTATCCTTAAACAAAAGTGTAGGACGTTTCTAAAAAAAAATATTTTGTTTTATATCAAAGTTCTTTTAGTATTAAAAGGTCCTTAATTTTATATAAAAAGTGTGGGAATTACCGGACACCATATATATATCAACAACAATGTGTTTCACTGTCAGTTTTCCTGAGCAATATAAATAAAGAAATCTTTAAAATAATTTAAGAATTTCCTTCCTAATAAATTAGATTGAAAATTTAAATTCTGTTGTAGCAAATATGGAACTTAAATCTACAAAAGGTTCTTAATTTAAAATTGGAGAAGTTTCAAAATTAATTTGATTTGACATTAATAATAATTAACAAGTTACAAAACAATTCTACAAACTTTTAATTTCAGAATACTTAGATTTAATGTTAAAATCAGATTATCTCATTTCAATTGGCAAATAGTAATTTGAATAATTGGCAATACAATTTATTATTCAGCAACTTCAAAAAGAATTTCGAATATTTGAATAGAAAAAAAAACGTTAATTTTAACATGTGAAATAATATCACTGAGTAACAAATTTATGGTCACTTTAGATCCAACCATATGGGTTATGTGCACATTGAACTCCTGATTCAAAAACACTCTGGGACAAAATGACAGCAAATTTCGCTATTTTGACGTTGACTGTGAATTTTCGCTGATATTGATATATCGCAGCCCCCAGAAGAATACTGTCGTAACCTCAAATACTTTATTGTGCGGAAAAGCATCAGAAGTTTTCAAACATTTTTGTTGGGTCATATAATTTTGTTTCTCATGTCGTAATGTATATCTTAAAGGAAAGCCTTCTAGGTTTTGTTACGACACTATTCTAGTTACAAACTAAAAAAAAAACAACAGCAGACAGTTTTCCGAGGCCTTCGGCCACGGACTGTCCCTTCAGGCTGTGTCAGAGACACGGCCATTAAGTTTAAAGTAGAATACGCCATCCGATAAGACAGAAAACATATATAACAATAAATGATAAATGATAAACGTCAACCGTCAGCTGCTGTCAAACAGCATCAAGCAGGATTGTTATTTTGCTTACTTGGCAGCACTATCATTTAACATAAAAATGTATGAATTAATTTTTTCATATATTTTTTATAATTATATATCCATGTTAAATTCAAATTCACATTTAACATTTTGTTTCACTTAAATACATAAGTAAATATACGAAATTTCAATATTGCATCAATCAAAACAACAGCCGAAGGTTTGTGTCCACACTGAAACAGCAGTATAGTTTGTGTTCACGCTACAAACTCAAACACTCAACCAAACACCACACATATGTTTGAGTGTATGTGTTTAAACAATTTTCATTTGAGAAATTTAAATATTAGGAAGATATCAACCAATATGAAATGTATATCAAACGAAAGATAACATCTTCATTTACCTACAAAAAAATTTGTAAAAAAAGTTATCTCGCCGTTTCCTCATAATCAATGAAATAAAGATTACAACAATAACAATCTGACATGACTCCCTATACCGTAAGGTAAGACATATTCTACGCCAAAAACAATGACGAATTTTGTAAAATCCGCAAAACACTATTTCTGGAATATACGACACTCTTTTTCAGGGGGTGCTGTGCGTGTGTTTATGGATGTTTAAACACATGAGTTCATTTGTTACTATTTCTCCTGGATTCTTCTATCTCTCGATTTCTTCGCTAATATTGAAATTTTTGCCGTTCGCCTTGTACAGTGAGTGATTACAAATGTATTTAAGCCGTCACTATATTCGAGTGCAGTAGATTGCGTATGGCTGGTTGCAGTCCATTTCTTTGCATTAGTGTTTCGTCGTATCCATTTCTTATAGTTTCGTGTACATTTTCATACTTTTATGTTCACTTTTGAACTTTTGTGTATACTTTGTGTATAAGTACTGCTGTAAATTCGCCATGAAAAAAATACTCTGTCAAAATTTTGCAAATACACTTTTCTGTTTATGGTAGTCATGACATTCATATGACCCACATTGACCAAAAAAAATGCAAAAAAATAATGTTGACCAAAAATACTGGGAATCAAAATTTCTATGGCCGGTAGAGAACTATAAGTATCCTTGTATAAAAAAAATCGGCTTTTCAATCCTCATCTTTTGATACAAGTCCCAATCAGAGACTTTAAAACAAGATCGCGCACAGCTCAGTGGTTGTCAAAAGCTGTCGACAATTCCTCTATGGGATGTAATGGGAAACCATTTTTTACCTGATATCAATTCCTAGACAGAATTGTCCTGTGCTAACAGCTGTGATCACTGGACACGGTTTAATAGCCAGAGAAACGGCTAGACTTGGAATGTTAGCTAATTATTACTGCAGATGCTGTGGGATGAACAGGAGGGGGACGAGTGCGTCGAATCTCTCATACGCTAGTGCTCGCCTGTTTATACGAGTAGAAGAAAATATCGGATCCTACTTTGTGTTGGATCTAACAGAATCTCAGACAGTTAAGCTAAATGATCTTAGAACCTTTCGCAGAGTACTAATTGGGTTGCCTGGGACTAATGTATCTCTCTACTTCAGCCATATCCTGGAATGATATGGTTAGAAAACACCATGGTTAGAAAACACCTTAATCATACACCTTAATCAGTTTGCAGGTTCAGTGATGTGGACGTATAATGACGTCCCGTGGTATCTCAACGGTTCTCATTGGAGTAAGTGTGTCAGTTATGACAACCACTTCTACCTAACCTAGCATTTTATCTAAAACTTATAAAATTTTAATATTCCAATGCGTCCATCAATACCCTTTCCTCCATTAGAGCTTAATTTTGTAGATATAAATATGAATTTTGTAATCCCCTTAGCCGTCTGTCAAAACTTTAAAATCATAGCTTCACATAATATCAAATTCTTATTCCATTAATTTAATAAAACCTGCAATTTAAAATGTGTCTAATACAATTTGGAGTCTAATAGTTATTAACAAGGTCTGCCAAACTATGTATACGGTGGGGAAAAAACGGTCACAGCAACATATTGCAGGAACCGTGTGTATGTTTGCAACCATTGTTTTAATAAATTGAAGATCTGGTGCTTTTTTTGTTTCTTTGTTGTCTGTCACGTTTTTGTTTTCAGCAGTTTTCAACTAACACATCCGCATTTGGGTCACAAAAACATATATAATAACCTAATAATCATTGTGTCTCGAATGAGTAATATTTAACAGCAAACACAACGTATTTGGACACAAGTGTACTATATTTGCGACAAGCTACAAACAGATTATATTTGTATACCAACAACAAAAAAAGAGACAGATTTTTCCGGGTGTACTAGTGTCCTACTCCATTTTTGCTGGTACTATATTTGCTGTTGATTTCTGATGTCGTGAAACCTATTCTTGCGTTCCTGGTTTCCTGAAAATAGTTACTGTATTTTAAAGTCTTGTTCAATTATTGTTGTAAAGGGTCCGCCATCTAACGTTTTTTTTTCAACTAGTGCTTATTTCGTGAATGGTAACACTTAGCTCATGTCTGATTTGAGAGATAATTAGTTTTATCCTTCCGCTGAACGAATATGGTTATGTATAAGCTTGAACAACGCTAGGAAATATTGCGACATTACTTTGAAAATCATGGTAATGTCGCAGAATGTGTGCGCTACGTGCCACACAGCTTGAGCTACACTCGAAGTTTTGCGCCCTGTTTTTGAAGATCGCATTATCAGCGGCAGAGCTGATGTCGTTTGGCCACGTCGGAGCTGCGATTTGACACCGTTGGACTATTATTTGTGGGGTGCCCTCAAAGATAAGTGTTACACCGACAAGCCAGAGACAAGTGACGCTTTACAGGACAATATTCGTGAAGCCATTGGTGAAATACAGCTGCACACAATCGATAATGTGCTTAAAAATTGGACCGATCGTGTAGGCTACTGCATGGTCAGCCGAGGCAGCCATTTGAATGAAATTATTTTCCATTATTAACCGGAAGGATTGTACTTTCAAATAGAAAAATAAATTTGAGAAAATATTCAGTAGTTTTTTTATAGCATTTTCAAAAAAAAAAAAAGTTATTTGGCGGACCCGTTATTATTGTTGTATGTTGCTTTATGTTATCTTACAACACCGATCACTGTACCAGCAGACAGGAAATGAGAAACTTCCAACATGGAACACGCAGTAACAGGAACACGAATACGAATAGTAATAGGATACATTACCATACCCGTTCATGTTACCATATTACTGAGTGTTCCAAGTTGCGCGTTCCTTAACTCCTGTCTGCCGTCATTGATTGTAATCCTTGTTGCTGTCTTCAGCAGTTCCTTGCTCTCTCTATTTAGTTTCTCCTAAACTTTTCTGCTGTGGCCCTACTTGTTGCCTGTTGTCCATGGTTTTTGCATCTATCTAAACATTTCCTGCAATCACCATAATTTCTTAAGTAAAATTTCGTTATAATTTTAAATTATATTTCTTTTCAGCTGAAATTATATAGAGTTAGCAAGAAAGTATTTGAGATTTTTTTGTTCAAAGTAATTTTTCATTATTTTATTCAAATAATAAATTTTAATCTATAATGTAGATGTCATTTTGTTCAATGACCTTCTGCCATCGCGCTGGCAACTTTTTGATCACAGATTAACTCCTACAAATATACTCGAACATCTGGGTTTGTAGGTTCCCTTCTGTATTGAAGCCTTTTCCATTCAAAAAGTTTGACAGACTCCGGAATAAATGAAAATCGGAAGGAGCTAGGTCAGGAATATAAGGTGGATGTGGCATTACTTTGCATTCAGGCTCCAATATGTTTTGCCGAGTCTGCAAAGATATGTAAGGCCTAGTGCTGTCGTGGTGGAAAACCGCGACTTTGCGTTTTACCAATTCAGGTCGTGTTTCTTTCAGTGCCCCATCAAGGTGTGTCAATTGCTGGCAATAGGCATCTGAAGTTACGGTTTGGTTTTTAGGAAGCAGTTCAAAATAAATTACTCCCTTAAAACCCCAGTAAAGGGAGCAGTTCAGCCTTTGATGAAGTTTGAGCCCGTTCATCGTGCTTGTACCCGGATCTCGTTCTGTTGACAGTGTTGTAAAGATTCAGATTTTCATCTACAGTGACAATGCGGTGCAAAAATTAATCACTTTTCTTGAGTTTAACCTAAATATCAAGCTTATTGTAAAGTTCAATCCGTTTCAAATGGCATTCAATAGTCGTGTGCGACACATTCATCTTCTCTGCAACTTCTCGATCTGAAACGTGTCGATCAGATTCGATAAAGGTTTTGATTTAGTTCTCATCAACCTCATTTGGCCTACCGCTTCTGTGGCCATTTTTGATCGTGAAGTTTCCAGAACGACATTTTTTGAACCAGCTTTGGCATGTGCGTTCTGTTAAAGCATCCAAACGTCACAAATATCCCGGTGTGTTTCTGCGGCGTTTTTTTCGGAAATTAAAGCGCAAAATATGACGAAAATACTCTTTTTGATCATACATATTCACAACACGATTTAAATGAAAACTGGCTAATGATAATAATGTGAAATTTAAGCTTGAAAAGTCAGCTGTGTATCTGTATAACAAAGAATTTAGTCTGCTGATCAAAAGCATTTCAAAAATAGCAAATACAGCTACTAAAGGGTTTTTCAACAGAGACGCTACAAAAGTAAATCGATAGGGACAGCAAACGATGCCATATTTTTTCCCACTCTTTGACATTTCTCTTCAGTAAGGTTTGCCATTTCATCATGGAAAGAAATACGAGCCAACAACGAGTCGAAATTATTAAAATTTACTACCGAAATTTGGAGTCAGTGGCATCAACTTTAAGAGGCCAACTTTAAGAGGCCTCAACAATCAGCGATGAGGCTCATTTCTGGCTGAATGGCTTCGTCAATAAGCAAAATATGCGTTATTGGTCAGACAGCAATCCACACGTAATCCATGAGTCATCATTTCATCCCGAAAAAAATACGGTTTGGTGCGGTTTATGGGCCGGCGGCGTCATTGGGCCGTACTTCTACCGTGATGATCAAGACCGGCACATTACTGTGAATGCGAATCGCTACCGTTCAATGATAACCGAAAATTGTTGACCCCAATTGGATAATATGGACTTGGAGGACATGTGGTTCCAACAGGACGGCGCCACAAGCCACACAGCGAATACCACAATCAATTTATTGGAAACCAAGTTTGGTGAACGTGATATCTCACGAAATGGCCCAGGCGATTGGCCGCCTCGGTCGTGCGATTTGACGGCGTCTGATTATTTCCTGTGGGGCTACGTCAAGTATAAGGTCTACGCCAACAAGCCAGCGACCATTGATGAACTTCGTACGAATATCGAACGTGAAATTGCAGCAGTATCGGCTGATTTATGGTTGAAAACCGTCGAAAATTGGGTTCAGCGTCTGAACTTCTGCAAGCGTGCCCGTGGTGGCCATGCAAAAGACATCGAGTTCCATACATAATGGCATCGAACGTACTTTCACAGGAATAAAGAATTTCATTGGTATCTAAAACCGGTTTTGTAGCGCTCTTATTGAAAAACCCGTTATATGAGAAAACCGAAGTTACTTTCTTTGCAACCCAATAATTATTTGAACTATTTGTTAAACTGAAACTAAGGAGAGCCACTCTTTTGGATTACCTCTAAAATTTTAAATCGTTAGGTAGTTTAATTTTTAATTCTTTCAAGATTTAAACCTTTTATGGTACGGGAAAATTGTTTGAATAGATGGGAAGATGTTTAAAAGGGGCCAAGTGGGGTAAGACTTTAAAATGCGCGAATGAATGTGTTAAAAATAATGTATGTGGGTAAAAGTACAAATAACGAGAACATCTGTTGGGAATGGTGGTGAATATGGTCAAAATTGTGAATGTGGATAAAAAGCGGGACGAAAAAGGCAAGTATGCAAAATGCAAAAAACCTAATTCAGAGACATTAATTAATAAAATAAATGGTTTCCATTACATCCCATGAAGGGACACGGGAGAGCTTCTCACAATCACTGAGCTGTGCGGTCTCCAGTTTTCACTCACTGATTGGGACCTACAGTTTATACCGATTCCGAACGGTATTTCGAGAAGGTTTTTCATGGCTAAATACTCGATAGTATCGCCGTCACTATGCGAGGTGACCGCCGCCGAAAGAAATTTTAAGGTGGTCTGAGCAGGGATCGAACCTAGGATCTCACGTACAAGACGCGCGCACATTACCATTGCACCACCGGCGGGGAATTCATACACATTAGAAATGTTTAAAAAATTTTAATTTTGGGTGACAACGGGTATTAAGGTATAACGGGTAAGGTGTAAAACTTCTAAATGCAGGAAAACTTTTTTGGAATGATTAGGAATTTAATAAAAATGTGAATGTGGGTAAAAAAAGTAAAAGTAAAAAGTTAAAATTTCGAAATGAGAGGAAAATAGTTGGGAAAGATGGTGAATGTAGCAAAAATTATTAATGTGGGTTAAGAGGGGCACAATGAATAAACGTTCAACGTGCGAGAAAGCTGGCCTGGAAAGATTCAGAATGTGGCAAAAATTGTGAATGTTGGTAAACAATGGCCAAAACGAGGGCGTAAAATCCAAAATTTCAAAGTGCATAATCAAAGTGAATAATCGTTTGAAAAGATCAGGAATGTCGTCAAAATTGTGAAAGTGGGTAAAAACTGTTTAAAAAGGAGGCAAAAGGTGTATAACGTCAAAATGTGAGAAAAATTGTTTGGAATATTTGGAAAGTGGTAAAAATTGTGAATTTATGTAAAAAGGGTGCAAAAAGGGTGTGTTTTTCAAAGTTCAAACACATTTGGAAAGATTAGAAATGTGGCAAAAATTGTGAATATGGGTCAAAGAAAAATGATAATGGGGGAAGGGTGAGAAGATTATAACCTCAAAATGCGAGAAAAATCCTTTGGTAAGATTAGGAATGTGGTAAAAATTTTGAATGCGGCTAAAAGGTAAAAAAGGGGGTGAAAAGGGTATTTATTGTACTCAATAAAAACAGCGTTAATTGATTTTGTGCAATACCACTCTGAAAATTTTTTATTAAAAAGTTTGATATTAAAAGCAAACAAGGGTTTTTTTGTAAAAATCTTGAAAATTATGAACAACATGCTCGATATTAGATGCATAGCATGCACAATCCCATGCAATCAATACCGATTTTTCCCTCATTTTACGGGGTTTTCAGCGCCCTACTTATCCGCAGACACTAGTTTTAACAGGCATCAAAAGTTCCAAATCGATTTTCTGTTTTTTGATGTTGAACCATTTTTGTCCCCTTTTAAATCATCCAAATGTAATGATTTATGAAGTTTTGCTATTTTTCCGCAATTTTATCCACATACACTGTTATTAACATACTTCATTCCAAATGATTTTTTTTCGCAATTTGAAATTGTACATGTGTTTGATCATTTCAAACGATTTTCCTGCATTTTTACATTTTACACTTTTTTGAGTCATTTTACCCACACATAGTATTTAAAAATTAGATTTTTTTTCGCATGTTCATGGTTTACCCTTTTTACGCACAAACATAATTTGTAACATATTCAAATCATTCATGAAATTTCCAATGCTTTTTTTTAATTTTACCCATTTTTGAAGTTTAACAATTTTTTAGTCAATACACTATGTTAGATAAGTTCCTAATATAAGTTCCCAATCATTATTTGAAATTTTACCCTATTTACCCCTTTTTCCCCAAATACACTATTATTTAAAAACATTCCCAATAAATCGAAACTAATATTCCCCTTATTTAAAAATTTTACACTTTCATTCCACCTTTAACCTCATACACTATTTTAAATATATTTTTACTATTTTAAATAAAATAAATGGTTTCCCGTTGCATCCCATGAAGGGATTAGGGAGAGGTACCCACAAACCAGTGCGCTTTGCCCGTTCTAGTTTTACACTCACTGATTGGGATCTACCATTTAACACCGGTTCCGAACGGTATTTTGAGAAGCTTTTTCATGGCTAAGTACTCGATAGTGCCGCCGTCACTAAGCGAGGTGTCTGCCATCGAAAGAAATTTAAGGTGGTCAGAGAAAGGATCGAACCCACGTTCATATGCACAAGAGCCACGGACTCTACCACTGCACCACCGACGGTCCCTTTTAAATATGTATACATATTCCCAATGATGCCAAAGTTTTTGCGTTTTACGTTTTTTTGCACTAGTTACCCCTTGTTACGTTTTTTATTCACATACACGACTTTACCCGCATTTTGAAATTTTACTTTTTCATTTATTATTATTTAAATTATTTATTATTTATCAGGGATCATTTTTACTTATTCGGCCTTTTTATTGGTACTTTTTAATTTTATTATTCAAGATGTGGCTAGATCTGAAGTAGCTATACGGATTGCCAGGAATCATAGGAATACATTTGAAAAACTCCTTTATGAAAACTGTATATAAAGAAATGATTTTTGCGAGAAGAAAAACACGTCTTGCTGCGTGGTTATGCTGTTCAATACTAATAGTTGGTTTTTTTTATTAGCTATTGTTCATAGGTCGAGTTACAAAATAAGGAGAGAAGTGAGAGTACTTAGAATAAAGAAAATTAATGTAAATAGAAATGCAAAACAATAAGTAGCTGAAGTTTAAAGCAAATTATGAAGTATGTAATGAGATGAACAAGATTTAAAGTAAATTGATTTTAAAGGCAAAAATAAAAATTGTGCGATGATCCGAATACTATTGGAGGTCTCCTCCAACAAAAACTATATCTCACTATATCTCATTGGAGTTTAATTTGCATTACTTTATCAAATGCAAATGCACAAAAATTACCATTGTTCGCAATGGCAATTAAAAAATTTTGAATTTGCATTTGCTCAGACAATGCAAATGCAGGTTGTGGAATCGGATTCGAATTGCAATGAAATATGGATATGCTTTTAATTGTTTTGAATTAGTTTGACTGCTGGCAGTTCTGTTTTTAAAGTATTTGATATGTAGAGGTTTGTGGCTTTGATAGGTATTGCCTCAGAGTACTTTCAAATTCATAAACCTGTACTGTATAAAATATTTGGAAACCAAAAGTGCCAGATATGAAGGAAATGCTTTGAAAACAAGTACAATTGCCAATGGTATTAAAATATTTTTGAATTTGCATTTCGAAAGGTAATTCAAATTAAACTACAAATTATAATTGTCACAAAGTTAATGTACCCCATGTGTGATTAATAGAGATACAGAATGGCCTCGAATGAATAATTGAATTGAATAATAAAATTCAAAAGTACCAATTAAAATGCCGAATAAATAAAAATCAGCCCTGATGAATTTGAATAGGGTGGAGTATGAAGGTATTCGATTCACTCCAGTGACGAAGCCTGTCGTTTCAGTGCAGCATATGTGAAAAACTCAACATTAGCAGAAGAGCCGCAAATATATTTGCTTGATTTGCGTGATGAATTTGACATTCACTTACGTCTCTAAAAGTTGTTTCATCAATATAAATATAAAACTCTTAGGGCACATTGCCAGAGCTTTGAATAAAAATTTGTATTGTTTAAAAACAAAGAATAAAGCCCCGGAAAAGTTTATCCAAATATACAATTTTTAAATCCGATTTCTGCTCGCTGTGGGTTATGCTGTTTCCAATAAACGCCTCTGTTATTTCTTCACAGTGATCACTAGCTTTGTACTCATATATTGGCCTCTTCCTTCTATATTGTTGAAATTGTTCTGCCTTTTTTCACGATTGTTCACGAGTTGTTGTTCATATTGTTCTTAGTTGTACTGTTGATGTTCCGATGGTCAAACTATTATGTGCAACATATTGACATTTGATTAGTCGTTGTTAGACTTTGGCTGTTGCTACACTCTCCGCCGTTCCACTACATTCCGAGGATGCTGATGGTTGTTGTTCATACTCATACCACACATTCATTATAGTTGATTTATCTGTGTCTACTTGTTGTTGCTGTTGTTGTTTGGTAAACGAAAACATAATGTTGACTTTTTGTATCAGAGTCCAGGGAAGTAGGTCTTTCTTTTTTTTCTTCTAGTACAAACATCACACACATACCTACTGGGTATGGTCTACTAAATAGCTTATTGTATTGGTCAATATACGGAGTGATGGCCAGACTGACGGACAGACGGTTAGAAATACATACTCTGATGAACACCAACATGTACTCGAATTTTGTAAGTTCAAGCTAGACCCAACAGTTATAGTATCTTTGCCAAATATTTCGAATATTTCTTTCGATATTTTTATTTTATCAGCTCATGCCCATCTGTGATATAGCAACTAGAAATGGCAAACTGTGTCGATGGAAATGGCTCACAGTGGTTTAAATAGTTTTATTTGTGATAAAAAATATGGATAGTTCCCAATGTGCACAAAACTGGATGCGGATCCGTTTCGAACCCATTACGAGTCCGTAAAATCATAAAAATCGAAATATGAGTTCTCGAATCCGTTTCGAACCCGTTACGAGTCCGAAAAAATATAAAAAAATGAATCGATGAAATTGCGATTTGGCGAAACCGTCTCGAATCCGTAACGAGTCCGTAAAAACATAAAAAAGCGAATTAGTGAAATTGCGATGTGGTTGATCCGCCTCGAACAGGTCACGAAATTGCGATTTGGCGGATCCGTCTCGAATACATAACGAGTCCGTGAAAACATAACCAGTGAAATTGCGATTTGGCGGATCCGTTACGAGTTCGTAAAACACAAAAAACAAATTAGTGAAACAATTAATTTAGCTGACACTCTAACTCTTTTATTTATAAAAATTAATATCAATGTAAGTGAAAAACTTCAGTGGACTAGAGGTATTAACTGTAATTTCATACTATTGTAATTTTAAATATCAAAACGAATCAGCAAACATTTATATAGAAGCGGGTCCGTCTTGAATCCAGTCTGTTTACAAAAAACGAATCTGAAACGGATTCGAATATGAAGTCCGTTACGAGTTCGAGGCGGATCCGAAAAAGTACAAAAAACTATTCGCATTTTCGAGAGGAATTTCATACGAAAAAGAATTCGTTATGAGTCCGTAACGAATGTCCGTTTCGGACAAAATGTCCGCAGAAACGGACCTGTTTCGAATTCATAACGGATTCATATGGCACATTGGGTTAAATCAAAGTACAAAAAAAGTCGTGCATTATTGTATTGAAGAGAAAGAAATAAATATACGGTGGTCTAAATAACGTAACCCAAGCTCGAACCATTAAAAAAACCAAATGTCATTGTCAAAAGTGGAGTGATGATAAGTGGGAATTAACACATATTACACTTGGCCATACGCGACTGAATAATACCATACCATAATAAATAATACGTATCCTGTTTATAATAAAAGCCAATAGTATCAAGAACGACAGAAAATATTACATGAGGTGTCAGGGGACACCCGGTTGGAACGAAGTTATTTTCGCTATATATTATGTACCACGAGTAGTTAGTTCCAACACGCCAAAGGCGTCCATTGAAAAATACGATAATTTAAATGGATCTTTAGGAAAAGCTACTTTTTGTAAAATGATAAACTTTTTTTAAGAAATTTTTTTTATAGAATGTATTAGCTTTTTTTAAGTCGTTTTTGTACGAATATGCATTATATTTTTCCGAAATGGTCGTTTTTTAAAGAGAGGTACTTCTTTTATTAAAATCGAATGTTTTTTTAAGAAGAGGTAAAATTTTAAGAAGAAGTACTTTCTGTAAGAAAAGCCATAAGAGTATGAATTCTTTTTAAAAAGAAGTAGAAGAAGTTTTTGAGAACAGGTACTTTTTAAAGAACTGGTACTCTTTTCAGGAAAAGGTTATGTTTTTTGAGAAAATGTACTTATATTCAGAAAAGCCACTTTTCTCAAGAAAGAAAAGAAAATGTATCCACTATTTTATTTTTAAGAAAATAAATGTTTGTAAGAAAAGTTTTTTTAAGAGAAGGTATGGTTTTGAAGAAATTTTATTTTTTAAGAAATGGAATTGCTTTTTGAATTTTTCAAAAATAGGTAAATTTTTCAAGAATAGGTAAATTTTTTAGAGTAGGTACTTATCTCAAGAAAAGTTTTTTTGTTTCACAAAAGAAGTATTCTTTAAAGAAAAGGTAGTTTTTAAAGAAAATTTACTTTTTTAAGAACAGGTACATATTTATAAATAAATTAATTTTTTTACGAAAAGTACTTTTTGTAAGAAAATTTGCCTTTTTTAAGCAAAGGTACTCCGTAAGATAAGGTATTTTTTTTAAGAAACGATACTTTGTTTAATGATATCAATAGGTATTTTTTTTTTAGAAAATATACTTTTTTAAGAAAAGGCAATGGTTATTTTCTTTAACCTTTTTTTAACTTCTTTCACTTTGGCTTAACTAAGTTTAGTTTTTATTTGGTTCAATACTACAATATATACTAAATATTGGTTACAGGCTCCACATAGAAAACATCCCATTAAACAAAAAATTTCCCAATATATGTGAGACAACTAGTTAGCCTAGACACAAACCAAACCAAAAGTCAACAATATAGTTGATAATAGTGGGTTGTAACATAATAGTGTTAAAACAAAAGTTGTTTATTTTTTTTCATTTAGCCTCCATCCCGCATCGTGCGATAAAGAACTTCGTTCCAAAATTCAGTTGAGACGACCGGACTGGCTGTGAAATTTTACAGATAAAATTCAATTGTTGCACTCGAATTTTCATAAATTCGATTATTGAAACCAAAATAAAGAATATCTCTGTTGATACGACACAAATAAATAAAAATTCGGCTCTCGCAACCTAATGAATTATGAAATATGTTTATTCCAACCGAATGCCAGTTGGGGTAACTAAATTCAGCTGTGGCAACTTGAACTCGGTTGTGACAAACTTAAACTTTGTCCAACTTTTTGTTAATGTGGCCTCTTTCCAAACAAAGAGTTCTGCGAGGGAAGATAAGCAGATACATTTGTATATCGGCTATATCAACACATGGGCCGACAGTATCAATCTTATTCGGACCATTGTATGGGGACTACATCAAAAAGTGGTCAGCACTACAGCGCCATGATTACGAGCTTTATATGGGCTGAATTGAAACTTGCATAATCTTTGTTTTCAGCAGAATGGCGCGCCATGCCACACTCTCGATCAAACCATCATCGATCTTTTGCGCACTAACGGTGCGTTTACACGAGACAGTTTGAGCCGAGACAGTTGAGAATATGTATTAGTTGTCAACAAGGGAAAAAATGTTTGTGTGACATAGCGTCCAGCCAATTATAAAGACAGTACAGTTTGAAGCAAACCCCGATAGTGTCGTTTCGAGTAAATTTCTAGCTATGATTTTGCTTTCTTTATCTGAAATCTTAATTTACTAGAAGAAGATTGCTATTTAATTTTTTACACATGCTTATAACTCGTATGTACGTGTTGTCAAATAATAATTCAATAAAACACCAAATTATCAAAATAGAAAAAAATCCTCCAATTTCTACTCTCATTTGCTATTGTGTTTTGCCTTATTTCTACAAATTACAATGCAGCTGGTGTACTCCGCAAAATAACAAATGTACACATGTTTATATGTCTGTATTGTCAAAAAATATTTCAATAAAATTTACCAAAATATCCAAATTAACATATATATTTCCCAACTTGTGCGGTCTTTTGCGATGTTTTGCTTTGTTGTATCTCAAAGTATCACGAAATGTCACCGATCTGGCCGCTTACGTCAAATCACTTGCCGAAGTTACTGTCATCGACAAATCAGAGACAGTGGCGAGGCAAGTGACAGAAGTGTAAGTGCGATAGTAAAATAGTGTGAATGTATTGAAACTGTCACAGCAAAACTGTCCCGTGTAAACGCCGGGTAAGTTCGGTAATCGTGCTATCAGCCGTCTTGGCGATGTTAATTGGTCAAGTGGGAGCTGCGATTTGAAACCTTTACACCGACCCCTAAATAAATGCTATTCGAATGATTCAGAAACCACGCACACCCTTAATGTTAATATCGTGCGAGACATTCGTGAGACTGCACCAGAAACCGTCGATAAAGTCGTGGAAAATTTCGACTGAGGCGATGAGTTACTGCGAAGCCAGTCGCGGCCGTCCCATGAATGAAATCATGTTCCATAAATAATGGAACTAATCGTCAGTCATAATAAAGTTATAATATACCAAAAGAAATTAAGTTAAGTTAATTTAATTTAATTTTTAAAGAGAAATATATTTATATTTCAAACACCCTGTACACATTTGAACTGGAAATTACTGAGAAATACATGGAGACCAAATGATATTTTACCACTGTGCAATTTACCAATACAGTATGGGTAAAACTGTTGACTATACTTCTTCCAGTGTTCTGTTGTGTCTTTTTTTCCACGATGATGATGATGATGCTGATAGTTCTAGTTCAATTTATTGAATTTGTTCTATCAAACAAAGTATTTAGTTGAATTTTTTCCTTTGAATCTGATCTGTCATTTAGTTTGACTTACGACATGTGTTTATATTTGTGTGTGTGTGTGTCTGTGTATTCGTCTCTTAGAGTGTGTATGGAATTAGAAGACATATTTCGTATCCCAGAGATGATTTTTACAAGATATACAGGATGGCAAGTGTTTGTCTGTAGTATACTCATCTACTTGTTGTTAGTGTCTTCGTGTTTTTGGTTTCATACTTTTCCTTCTACTTTGTGCTAAGTGTAACATATTGTCTTGTTATAATGTTTATCTGTTGTTATATTTTATTGGTTTTTATGCTCATATCAGCTTAAAGTACGGCCGTTCGTTGAAGGAGAAAAATTAGCAAGGCCTTTTAAAAGATCCATACACACTAAACTGTGTCAAAGGAAATATTTTCTGGCGTCATCACTCCACAAGGGAAATCTGACTTGTTTTATAATAAGCGTGTTTTGGTTACGCCGCTTGCTTACATAATCGCTTGGTTTGTATGAAGCATTTAGCGAAAACTTAGCGAGAACTTAGCGAATAAAATTACTTATCGCCAAATATCCGTTTTATTTACAACTGTCTCCAAAACACGACTAATGGTTCATTAAAATTGTTAGTTTTTGCTTATACGGTATGCAAACTAATCCTATTTAAAACCTCGGAAACCTTGTTATTTGGTCGAAATAAATCTTGGAAAACATCGTAATAAATATTCGGGAATCATCAGAAAATGTCACCAAATTCATGTTAGGGTGTAGATTAAACTGGCTCGTTACGAAGTCTGTTTACCAATCGTTCCCAATATGACTTGTAGAAATATAAGTACAAATCTTTAAGACTTTTTTCTTGAAAATAGTTTGAAAATTCCTACTGCAGATACTCAGAAGAAGGCGGTTTTTAATTATTTCAAATTGCCCACAGCAACCACCAGAAATATATGACTGTCACACATCTTGGACACATAACAGAGGGCCTTCCGAAAGAGTGTATTCAAGACACTGGTGTAACTGATTTCCGCTCCTGAAACATTTGTATCTAGTTTTTGTTTGCCAATGGAAACTTGTTTGCCCATCATAGTCATAAAAACAATCTAATAACACTTGTCTTATTTTGTAGCTTATGCAACAAATTAGTTTTAAAAGTATTTAAGATTAAGTATTATGAATGAACGAGTTGATGATGTGTGTGTTGTCGATTCTATATCAGAAAATATATTTCAGAATTTTTTTAAAATGAAAATGATTTTCATAGACATATATTTGTTTGTGTATAAAAATGTGACAATATTTTATAATAAAAAAAAAAATATTCCAGAGGAAACACAAAGAATTTAGTTTTAAAATATTTTAAATATTTATATTTTTAAACTTCGATGAAGGAAAACAATAGTACGTCTAAAATTATTCATACAAATATATGATTATAAATTGCTTTCTATCCAGGACAAACAAGGCATCGATAGAAGTGACTAAGAATCGTGACATATGATTTGAGGGTAAGGAAAATTTAAAACAATTCGCCACACCAAACTTTTGTTAAAAAAATTTGGAAATTGATTAAAGGACCTTCAACGGAACAGCGAATAAGTATGAAACGTTGATTTATATGTAATGAATATGTTGTTCCTTATAAAGTTTTGATGGGTACCAAAATGATCTTAGAAATTACTTTGCAATTGATTCTCATCTTTTAGGGTTTAGTTAGGTTAGGTTAGGTTGAAAAGGAGGAGCCTGTTTTTCATCGTCTGAATCACCCATGCTGACGCATACACCTAAGTTAGAAAATCGGCCTGTTATGCGCTTTCCGCCTTTCTCGCCCTTATCCTAACCAAGTATTCTTCATCTCAGAAGCTCTGCGTCATTTACCTAATTCCTCAGTTTTCTCCAGTCGACCCCCATCAGAAGTGATAGGTCATTTATAGTGCCCTCCTGAAAATATGCCGTCCTGGTCTTCGCGACAGCCGGGTATTGGTAGAGGAAGTGGCTCAGCTTCGGCCAAACACGCCCTACAATGGCTTGATTTGAGGTATAGGTGAGCTTGTAAGCCGGAGAGCACAGTAAGCACTAGACATCTGCTCAAGTCCTCTTGAATGGTTATTCAAGTCATTTGCTTTTTTTAAAACATGTACTGCAGCGTAGTTGCGACAACCAAGTACTTCGGTGTACTGTCGACAAAGCACTCGTGTATATGTGTATTTAAGTGTACACAAAAGCACAATACGTTGTGAATCGCAGGAGAAGTAGCAGAATTGTCTTTTTGTGCTCTGCAGCTTCACACATACACAAATGCTTTTTTTTGCAGAAGGCTGAAGTGTTTGGTTGTCGGAGCTTCGCTACAGTACATGTCTTGACAAACTGCAAATATCTTGAATTACCATTCAAGATTTCTTGTGCAGATATCTTGTAAGTATCCCCATCATCATGCTCAGTTCAACTCTGAGTAGCTCAAGAACTTTCACCGCCTTCATTCTATCCGGGTATCCCCATAGGGTTTTAGTTATCCTGCCGGTCGGGTCCATGTTCTAGACGGATGTATGGACGGACTTAGCCCACCAACTCAGTTCAGCCGGAGTTTCCCCAAAGGATTTCGAGCTTTCCAGGTTGACCGTATCCAGCTCTTTACTCTATTTCCGACGATTCGGCAATGTACCGGGATAATCAACAGCTCGTTTTGTTCGGAGAATTTCTCAATCTTCGCCTTGTAATCTAGTACCATCCTAAATATTACTGTCTCGGATTCAATTGCCCGGATTGTGCTTGGCTGTCCTTTCAAATGTTAATCCGAGCCATCTCAGGGACTCAGTGATCGCCCTTACCACTGCTTGTATCACTGGTCAGGAAGACGAAAATAAGGACCCGTTCCCGTTTGTTTAATGAACAGACCTAAGCCCGTTGCAGATTCGCTTTACGAATCATCCGTGTAACAGTGTATTCCCAGAAGCCCTTCTCGTCTCAAAGTTTCTATCGTTTATTTCATTCGAAGTAACGTTTCCGTTGTTCTCTCGGAAATATAAAATACCCGCATTTGAACTGCCGTCAGTTAATGGGGTGCAATTACAGTTGACGGAAAAGGTCAAGTACCCGGGGATAATTCTCGACAGAAAACTGTCTTGGAAACCGAATGTGGAGGAGAGGGTGAAAAAGGCGTATGTTTCTCAATACTGCTGTAAAGGGGAGATAGGAAAGCGCTGGGGACTGTCTCCTAAGATCACCATGTGGATTTATACGGCAATAGTCAGACCAATACTTCTCCATGGCATCATAGTTTGGTGGAGGTCCCTCGAAAAGAAATATATTCTAAATCCCTTGATGAAAATTCAGAGATCAGCACTGATTAGCGTTAGTCGGGCAAAGCGGACGACGTCAGGTACTGCACTTAGTGCTATACTGAACATCTGTACTCCTGATATAATGGTAGAATCGGCAGCCGCTACATCCCTGGTGAGAATCAAAGATTGTGGCGTTTTGATATCGGGGCATTCCGGACACGCTGAAATACTACACCGGATCAACTCTATCCTGAACATCTGTACTCCTGATATAATGGTCGAATCGGCAGTCGCTACATCCCTGGTGAGAATCAAAGATTGTGGCGTTTTGATATCGGGGCATTCCGGACACGCTGAATTACTACACAGGATCAACTCTATTCCCGTAAAAACGGGCTAATGTATCCCCTACCTTCTATCAGCGACAAACCTAAGGACTTCTATTCCGAACAGGAATACCTGGGAAAAGTCACTGGAAGGGGCTACCAGTAGTATCAGATTTTTCACGGATGGATCAAAGTTGGACGAGTAAGTAGGCTATGGGGTCAATTCACCGGACCAAAATGTCAATATCTCCTTCAAGCTGCCTGATCACTGTAATGTATTTCAGGCGGAAATTATCGCCATACTGGAGGTTGCTGAACTACTGAAAAGTAGTGTCACAACCCTCCGGAGAATATGTATCTACACAGACAGCCAGGCTGCCATAAAATCTCTGGAAGCCATGTTTGCTACGTCCCCGACGGTAAAAGAATGCCACTCATCACTTAGGGTGATTGCAGACTATTTTGACATCAGGCTCATCTGGGTACCGGGACACAGTGACATTCCAGGCAATTGCGTAGCGGATGCGTTAGCTAGACAGGGCACTACGGCACAGGTTCTTCCGGCAAAAGAAGGTGTTAGTATGCCAATCTCTACCTGCCGTTTGCAGATCAGGCAGTGGGCCGATAATATGTTCAAGGACAAGTGGAGACTTACATCAACTTGCAAACAATCCAGGGTCCAGGAGAGGACTAGGCAACTACTTAACTTGCCGAGAGGCAGGTTATACACAATGATAGGAACACTTACGAGACATTGGAAAACACGCCCTAAGATTGGGACCTAGAAACTCCACCCTCTGTAGATGCTGCATGGAATAGGATGAGGAAAGGACGAAACACCTTCTCTTGGATTGCCCTGCTCTGGCAGGACTGAGAAGTAGGATATTCGGAACACATTTAGTTAGCACCATAGCCCTACAGGATATTCCTGTAGGCCTTATAGACAAATTTATTGAAAGGGCAAATTGGCTAGACGACTAGTCAATAGTTGCTCTGGAGGAAACTGCAGGTATCACAATGGGCTTCTTTAGACTAAGTGTGCTAGACAGCGTGCTGTCTTGCATCCTTTTTCAACCAACCAACGTTTCCGGTCAATCTCTCTTCTATACCATTCTGGAATTAGTCTTTTCGTGGTTTTATAGAATGTTGTGGGATTCTATGATTCAATGATTGACCGCTTTCGGGATTCAAATACTGGTCCTTCGAATACTTGATATTCTTTGGAATTCCAATTCAATTATGTACAGAAGTTGTAGGTTCAAGTATTAACACCAATGAAATCAGAACATAATATAAAAAAAATGGTTTCCCGTTACATCCCATGCAGGGATTAGGGAGAGCTTCTCACAACCAGTGAGCTGTGCTCGTTCTAGTTTTACACTCACTGATTGGGACCTACAGTTTTACACCGATCCCGAACGGTAGTTTGAGAAGTTTTTCATAGTTAAATACTCGATAGTGTCGCCGTCACTAAGAGAGGTGACTGTCGTCGACAAAAATTTAAGGTGGTCAGAGCAGGAATCAAACCCACGACCTCTTGTACAACAGCTGAGCACACTACCATTGCACCACCGACCGCCAAATAACGGGTTTTTCAATAAGGGTGCTACAAAAGTTTTTTTTAAATAAAACAAAACCGGTTTTAGATACTAATGAAATTCTTTATTCCTGTGAAAGTACGTTCGATGCCATTAAGTATCGAACTCGATTTCTTTTGCATAGCCACCACGTGCACGCTTGCAGCAGTCCAGACGCTGAACCCAATTTTCGACGGTTTTCAAGCATAAATCGGCCGATACTGCTGCAATTTCACGTTCGATATTCGTACGAAGTTCATCAATCGTCGCTGGCTTGTTGGCATAGACCATTGGCCCCACAGGAAATAATCTAACGGCGTCAAATCGCACGACCGAGGCGGCCAATCGACTCGGCCATTTCGTGAGATAACACGTTCACCAAACTTGCTGTCCAATAAATTGATTGTGGCATTCGCTTTGTGGCTTGTGGCGCTATCCTGTTGGAACCACATGTCCTCCAAGTCCATATTATCCAATTAGGGCCAAAAATATTCGGTTATCATTGAACGCATTCACAGTAATGTGCCGGTCTTGATCATCACGGAAGAAATACGGCCCAATGACGCCGCCTGCCCATAAACCGCACCAAACCGTAATTTTTTCGGGATACAATGATGACTCATGGATTACGTGTGGATTGCTGTCTGACCAATTACGCATATTTGGCTTATTGACGAAGCCATTCAGACGACCATAAATTGGACGTAGCGCTCTTAAAGTTGAGGCCACTTACTCCAAATTTCGGTAGTAAATTTTAATAATTTCGACTCGTTGTTGGCTCGTATATCTTTCCATGATGAAATGGCAAACCTTACTGAAGAGTTATATTTCAATATAGGGGGTAATAATAGAAATATTATAGAATAATAGAAATATCTTGGCTCTGCCCAGTTGTACCACAGTTCAAGTGATTCTATGGCCACTCTGTACAGATTATTTGCGCGTTTGTCTCTGAGAAACGAGGCGACATCATCTGCTTACCAATCAATCAATCCCTCATTGGTATTTGTGGAGATGATCCAAATACATAATATAAGAAATTTGGGTTTATTTGTCCCCCGCAGCTTATAAACCCGTTCCTTTTTCAATTATGTCAATTGTTGTCTGGCAGTCGGTGGTGCAATGGTTACTGTACGCGACTGCGATACACAAGAATATGGGTTCGATTCCTGCTTTAACCACCTTTTATTTATTTCCGTCACGGTCACCTGGCTTTGTGAAAAGTTTGTCAAACCCCCTTTCCGAACCGATATAAAACTATTGGTCCCAATAAGTGAGTATAAAGCTTGAAAGCGCTGAGAATTCTGGACATAATGCGAAAATCTCTATGTATTTATTATACATCGAACTGGTCTAAATAATGGGTGAAAATTGTGACTACAATGTTTTTAAAAATAATCCCAATAGATATGTCAAGAAAAATGGCTAGGGTGTGCATGTTGACTTTCCTACACCCACTGAAAAATAACCGAAGTAATCGTTACCAAATTAAGAGGTTGTCACAGTCACATTAGATGTCATCACATCCGAATTAGAGGTTGGCACAACCTATTAGAGGTTGGTTTAGTCGAATTTCAGATGTGATGAATAAATCGGGTCGTGACAACCTTAATTCAGTTGTGGCATCTGCATTCGGGTGGCGACAACCGAATTTGCGGTTGCTACAACCTCTTTTCAAATAGTTAGTTCCTTAACATATCATTTGAGATTAACAAAGCTTGATTTCCAGCACTGACTGACTGTTGTTAATTTTATATCAATCATAGTTTGGGTCTGGCTTTGAAACGGATTGATACTTTAAACTCAACAATATCGTTAATGGAGTCAACCTCTTCACAAAATGGCTGCTAAATAGTCCGTGTCGTTGTATTTATCCTTGTTTTGTATTTCCCGTGATCCAGGACTTTCCTCAGCCAGAATTTTTGGTCTTTCGTACATTCTTATCAGATCTATATGCTATTTGAAATTGTTTAATGGGAGCTGCGAGTCGGGTAATTAGTTTTGGCTTCTAGCTTTGGATAGATTGTCGTAGCTTTTTTTAAAAATATTAAGTTCCTACCAGTGGTGTGGAGTTTACCTAACATGTTGAAAAGTCCAACTCTAACACCGCAATGTTAACATTTTGAACACCGACTCCGACTCCAACTAAACGTATTTAAATGTTTCTTTGTTTTTGTTCCATTGTACCAATCAAGAAGAAGCACTTGAATATAAAAATATTTAATCTACGAAATTAATGACAAAGAGTCAAAAATCCGCGCTTTAATTTTCTCCGAAAAAAGTTTAATGATAACTCAACCATGGTCAAAAAATGGGACTAAACCATACACGAGTTTTTTAAATTTGCATTGGATTTTAATTTGCATTACTTTATCAAATGCAAAGGAATTACCATGGTTTTGAATTTGCATTTGCTCAGGCAATGCAAATGCGGTTTGTGGAATCGGGTGCCAATTAGAATGAAATCTGGGAATGCTTTTAATTATTTTGAATTTATTTGACTGCTGATAATTCAGTTTATAAGATATTTTATATGTAGGGGTTTGTGGCTTCGATAGGTATTGTCTCATGGTATTTTAAAATTCATAAGCCTGCACTGTATAAAATATTTGAAAACCATAACTGCCAGATATGAAGGAAATGCTTTGTAAATGAGTACAATTGCCAATGGTATTTATGTTTTTTTGAATTTGCATTTGAAGAGGTAATTAAAATTTAACTACAAATTGTAATTGTCATATAATTCATTCGGTTAGTGCTGGAAGGCAAATGGCGGCTATTTTGAATAATCGTTTTTGTAATGTTCCGAAGTATTTTATAAATCACACTAAACCAAATTATTGAAAAATCTCTTGTTGTTTGGATTTTATCAAAAAAAAAAAAAAAAACATGTACCAGAACATATGAGTTGCCAGTAGTTGGAATTCCTGGATATTTGAATGTCAATATCCTACGTGCCAAATATCGTTCATTCCATGTCAAACCGGACACCTTTTTTACACGACCGTTTCAGATTTTTATGAAACTTGGCAATATTGCACTACTATTAGCACTGTTTAATTTGTGGTTGTCAGAAAAAAAAAATAAATTTTTTTTAAGGAGTTATATGCTTTTTAAAGTGTTCAAAATCATGAAAAATGTGCCGAGGTGGCTACATTGAAACGGGTGTAGGATCAAAACGCGACGGTGGATTTTAAAAAGCTATACCTTATTTTAAAGGTCTTGACGCGTAGTTTCTGCCGCTCTAATTTAATTTTGTTATACAGGGTTCTGAACATTTGTATATTTGTGAAATTAATTTTGTAACGTGATTTTCACTATTTTTGCACCAATATTCCAAATTAACAAAAATACATGCATACTTCTCTATCGATTCTGAACAAGCCCTGCAAATTTTAGCTTGGAGAAATAATGTGTTATATTTAAAAAAAATTAATTACTTAATGTAGTCCTCGAAAATATATCTACCATAAGTACTACAACTCTGCAAATCTATAGTGTGACCACCCTGTCGTATATGCATGTGAACACCCTGTCGTATATTCATATACGGAAATCTGAAAAACGTCAAAAATAGAAAGCATCAAAGCGTTCATATATTTGTATTTCACACAAAAACATACATACATATATCAAACAAACAACAGCTGATCATTTAGTACATCTGCAAAAGTTGTATTGTCGTATAATATACTTTTTTTGTATAAATCGAAGTTCTTTTAATTAAAGTATTTATTATCACGTGAAACACGCTTGTCATACGGTCCAAAATATCACTTTTATTGTGCAAAATGAATTCACGGCATGACTCTTGTATCAACCCATTTAATATTTCGATACATGGAAAAAAACCTACAAAAGATCTACGCTGGATGAAAACATTAAATGGAAGAATAAGAATTTGTATCACGTACCGATTAAAAATGAGCAAAATGTCTTTAGAGACATCAGAAATTGATTCGATTAGGAATGTTTCGCCAGACCCCGAAGCAAATAGACAGTGCCCGTCAAATAGTACTTCACCGGAATCATCATTAAAAATTTCTTCACTTAACCAATCTTTGTTGCTCTTAGGGGATTCGCCCATCCAAAAAAGGAAAATGGTCCAGAAAAAGTATATCGCCCATAAAAAACGTAAAGTCAGATATACAGATTGAATATGGTAAAAGATGCATATACTCGTAGTAAGACCAGTCTAAAAAACTGTGTGTCTGTCTAACTAAATTAAGAAAATATCCGTTAGTAGTATTTCTGTAAAAAGTTTCCGAATTATCTCTAGATCTGGCTCATAACTACGTATAATAAATATCGCGATACCCGACTTAATTAAAATTAATTTGTCCGAACCGTGATAACGCGTGAAAAACAGTTTAAATTTTAAAGATAATTGCTGTCAAATCATAGTATTTTGCGGAGTCGGGCATTCCACGTTAACCAATGTCTGTAACAGCGTTGTCACTAAAATTCTGGGCTGTGGAGTCTGGCCAAATTGGCCGACTCCAGCTATTTGAAAATTCACAACTCTGTTCCGAATCAGACTCCAGCATTTTGAAAATACACGACTCCACTTTGACTCCAATATTTCAAAAAAAAAACATTTTTTATTGACAACGAAGTAATTGAACTGAATATGTCATTGTTGACAGCACAATTCACAAGCATTTATATTGTTTTAGAATCAATATTTTATTTTATTAGAAAACAGTTCCAAATAATTTCAAAATAATATCAATCGAATTAAATTCCCAAATAATATTCTCGAATTGACAACAACAAGTTTCAAGTTAGATTTTTATTTTTATTATTAGCACTTCAACCACTTGTCTAGTTGCTGGAAACGCTAAACTTGGATCCGGATTTGTTGTCATAATTTTTACCACTCCAAGTACGACTCCGGCCTTGTATCCCAGACTCCAATTCCGACTCCATAGCACTGTTAAAAATGGCAAACAATCGTCATCTTCGATGTTGTATCTAGCTATCTAGCTATTTCTCAATTCTGTGGCTATTTCTCAATTTTTTTTTAAAACGAGTCGGGTTGAAAAAAATCCACTCCAATTGTTACTACAACTCCTGGCTAATTTCCTGAACTCTGACTCCTAAACTACAACTTCAACTCCGAGTCCACACCCCTGGTCACTACAGGTCCCGGGAAATGTTACACACATTAAAGTGGCCAACCGAGAATATATGTACGTCCTCATCCTGCCATTCCAGGATATCCAGACTAAAAATTAAGTTTATTTGTGCTAAAGACGATAAAGTTGTCTAACTTTAACAGACGCCAATGCCCCAGAGTGTGTGTGCTCCTCGCAGTATGTGTTCCTCGCCACAGGAAGAAGGTGGCAACAAACGCAGCAGCTCGTCTGCCTGTAAACGAAGTAATGATGCTGAACACGGCAACAGACTTATTCATTTTCAATTAAAATCGCATCAGATTGTGTAAAAAAAATAAAATTTCTGTTTTTGTCGTATTTTCCACTCTTTGGTTTCACACAAACATACAAGGGGTATTTCTTTTGATGTTTTTTTTCGCCATTTCCTAAAACCACCAGCTGTGGTTGGATAACAAACGAGTTAGGAAAAACTAAAATAAATCAATTCTTCACTCACAGGGTTGAGAGGAAGAGCACATCTGTACAAATATGCCGACCCCTTTTGGAACTTCTTTGAGGGATTCAAAAACACAAACACCCTGACAGTCGATCGCAGTAACTCTAAACACCATAAACCCAACAAATTCATAAAATACTTTCAGGAAAAATATTAAGTTTTATTAGAAAATAATCTAAATACCACAAATTTATTTATTAATGGTATTTGTTATCGTTGTTGTTATATCCTTCCTTTTGCGTTTTTTTTCTGTGTCTTTGCAGTTCATCCTTTGGTACAAGTTCCCAATCAATTGGTGGGTGCTCCCGTCTTGACAGATGTCACTTTAATTTGCAATGTGGAAGCATCGCCCAAAGCCATCAATTATTGGCAAAGAGAGAATGGTGAGTTTTGTTATTGCTGTTATTAAGTTTTAAGACAGACAGCCAGCCAGGATGCCACATCCTTCTTCACAATTTCAAAATTTTTCAATTTTCCACTATGTGACGGAGTGTATAGAAACCAATTTTTCATTTTCAATACAATTTATCTTTATTAACTTCGTGCTTAGTGGTTTATAACGATTTTAATGGTTTTGGACCACAACCTCTGGAAGCATTAAGGAAACAAACACAACACACACAAAATACTCGCTTAGAGATAATACATGGGTGGTTGGGCATCGAAGAACATTTCAAATTAGGTTTGGAGTTCTCACTGTCGTCACTGTCATTGTCAGTATACCGGGGATATTTTGAGTGCATGTGACATTTATTATAAACGTGACAGGTCCATCATCAACGGCATCCAGAATTTGGAAGCAATGCAGGTTGTACATGGAGAAAATTTGAAGAGCTTCATATGGCAACGAAATTACACTGTTGCATATGTTGCTTAAACACAATTGCATTATTCGTTAAAAAATTTTAATAAGATAAGAAAATATAATATTAACACATAACTGTTTAATATCCTAGTTTGCAATTTGTAAATAATTGTCACCAAGTACTGGACATTTGAGCTTTTACATCTCTCAGTGTAGCAGTGAAAGCCATCCATAAAAGGATATTCTCTCTTCACCTTTCTACTGATTTGTCATTTTACTAATAAATCATTTCAATTTCTATATTTTCGTCCTTTCTGTGTTTTTTTTTGCTCTCTCTCTCTCGCTCTGTTTTTCAGGTGAAATGATTATTGCTGGTGACCGATACGTTTTGACGGAGAAAGAAGTCAATATGTACGCGGTGGAAATGGTTCTATATATAAAACGTCTGCAAACGAGCGATTTTGGTGGCTACAAATGCATATCGAAAAATAGCATCGGCGACACGGAGGGAACGATTAGATTATATGGTAAGATTTGAAACTGCATAACACAAAGTCAGCAGGACTTTGTCCCACACATATAGGAATTTAATTTTCTAAAGAACAATTATTCGAAATTAATGGAATGGAAATATTAATTAATCGTTGTGTGTGTGTTTTGTGTTTATTTTCTTTGTAGAAATGGAGCGACCGGGAAAGAAAATACTCAGAGAAGAGGATATGAATGAAGTGACGGTAAGCAGAAACTATGAGTAGAATAATAATCGTTTGCAAGGGAGGAAATAATGAAATCTTTTTATGAATTCTTTAAATAGAAATGCTTATTTTATTTAAAAGAAAATATATATTTTAAATAAAACTGTGTATGTACATTTCATAGTAATGGTTTATTAAGAATCTAGTCGATGCGCCACTTACTGTCATTGCATTTCGCGAAATATCGATATCCTCCAACTGCCGCCGGGGACCAAATCTACTGCCAGAAGAAAAATACCCAAATCGGCGCTTCAGTACGCTGCGCCCCTTTTGCAGACAAACCACCATTAATAGCCTAATATAATGGGTTTTCCATAAGAGCGCTACAAAAGTTTTTTTAAATAAAACAAACCCGGTTTTAGATACCAATGAAATTCTTTATTCCTGTGAAAGTACGTTCGATGCCATTATGTATGGAACTCGATTTCTTTTGCATGGCCACCACAGGCACGCTTGCAGAAGTCCAGACGGTGAACCCAATTTTCGACGGTTTTCAAGCATAAATCGGCCGATACTGCTGCAATTTCACGTTCGATATTCGTACGTAGCACCACAGGCAATAATCTAACGGCGTCAAATCGACTGGGCCAATTCGTGAAATAACACGTTCACCAAACTTGGTTTCCAATAAATTGATTGTGGCATTGGATGTGTGGCTTGTGGCGCCGTCCTGTTGGAACCACATGTCCTCCAAGTCCATATTATCCAATCGGGGCCAAAAATATTCGGTTATCATTGAACGGTAGCGATTAGCATTCACAGTAATGTGCCGGTCTTGATCATCACGGAAGAAGTACGGCCCAATGACGCCGCCGGCCCATAAACCGCACCAAACCGTAATTTTTTCGGGATGCAATGATGACTCATGGATTACGTGTGGATTGCTGTCTGACCAATAACGCATATTTTGCTTATTGACGAAACCATTCAGCCAGAAATGAGCCTCATCGCTGAAGATGATTTTCCGATGAAAATCCGAGTCGTAGCGCTCTCAAAGTTGAGGCCACTGACTCCAAATTTCGGTAGTAAATTTTAATAATTTCGACTCGTTGTTGGCTCGTATATCTTTCCATGATGAAATGGCAAACGTTACTGAAGAGAAATGTCAAAAGACCGGGAAAAAATATGGCGTCGTTTTCTGTCCCTATCGATTTACTTTTGTAGCGTCTCTGTTGAAAACCCCTTTAGATCGTGACCAACATAGCGAAAAGGACGAAAATGGCGACGATAACCCTATACAACTGCAAGAGGAATATAGGTTGTGTATGGCGGTTTTCTCCGAGGATTGTTCACTGGATCTATGCAGCGGTAGTGAGACCGAGAATGCTCTATTAGGTTATCGTGTGGTGTCAGGTGCTTGAGAACCCCACTTATTGTGCACTACTGACTAGGGTTCAGGCAATGACAACGATGTACATCACGAGTGATCTGCGCACCACTCTCAGGGATGCCCTGAATGTAATACTATATTTATTGCCGGTGGATATTACAGGTAGAGAGATTGCTTCTATGTCCACCATCAATCTGAGGCAACTCAGAGTGACGACGAGCACAGTCTGTGTACACTGAAAACAAATCTGGCCCATAGGGGATAGCCGGCGATCTATGAAGCATCTGTCTTTAGCCTGGCCTAAAGTGTCAATTCTTATTTCAGTTTTGACGGGGCACTGTCTGATTGGTACACATGCGGCGGGACTAAAGGTCAGCGCTAACGACTTCTGTAGAAACTGTACCGCAGAATCCACTGAACATATTCTTTACATGTACCTAGCAATTGCCGGCAGGAGTATGTCTACTATGGGATCCTACCCATTTAGGGACCTGGGAGGATTATCTCAAAAAGATCGATATCTCTCGAGATAGTGAGCTTCATGTATCAAACTGAATGGTTCTCCGGTGGGGTTAATGCTTAATCCCGTTCCCCGTTATGTCACAATGGACTTATGAGTCAAAGTAATTCGTTGATCGGCTGCCACTAACACCTAGCCTAACCTAACGACGTGCTGTAGATCGACGATTTGGCTATACACCTTAGGGCTAACACATAAAATGATTCTTTGCAGAAGATACACAAATGTACTTGATCCCGTATTCAAGACAATTTTGAAATGACCGAATGAAAACTAGAGTGGGAAAGGCACACTGATGATGATCTAAAGGGTTTTCCAACAAGAGGTGTTATTTTGAATCACCCTGTATTTGGGTAGCTGTCACTTTTGAAGCTTTTATTCTTTGACATTTGACAAGTAGAAATTACGCCATTACTAAAAATGGAATGATACACGCTACAACAACGCATTGAAATTATTAAAATTGGGTCCTTGAAATGCATGAAAATGATCCGGAATTCCATCGAAAAATCCTCTTGACTGATGAGGCCAATTTCCACCTCGGTGGCTACGTCAACAAGCAAAATTGTCGCATCTGGGGCTCGGAAAACCAAGAGTTATTGTTGAGAATCCTCTCCATTCTCAACGTGTGACTGTTTGGTGCGGTTTATGGTCCAGCGGGGTCATTGGGCCTTACTTTTTCGAAAATGAGGTTGGATCAACAGTTACGGTGAATGGATTGCGCTATCGAGAGATGATTAATGATTTTTTATGGTCGGAGTTGGATGGTATTGGTCTGGACAACGTTTAGTTTCAACAAGACGACGCTACGTGCAACACAAGCAACGAAACCATTGCTCTTTTACGAGAAAAGTTTCCCGAACGTGTTATCTCTCGACGAGGTGACCACAATTGGCCACCGAGATCTTGTGATTTAACACCTTGCGACTTCTTCCTTTGGGGCCACGTGAAAGATAAGGTCTACGCCAATAGCCCAGCGTCGATTCAAGACCTCAAAGATAGAATTCGTGAGGCTATCTAGGACATACGGTATCCACTTTGCGATTTGGTTATGGAAAATTTCATGAAAAGGATATGGTCCTGTAAGCGTGTTTGTGGTGGCCATTTGGCTGATGTTGTATTATGAAATAAACATCCGATCATTTATCTCAAAAAATGGAATTTTTCTTTGAATACCAAAATAAAATCTCTTATTGGAAAACCCTTTATTTTTAAAATACCTGTAGGCTTAAAATATGTTCTCCTTCCTAAGGCGACACACTAGCTCTATACCAAAGTTATAAAGTCAATGTGGAACTTCGTCGAACGAAGTGTAAGGTGGAGAGAGCAGGGATCGTTCTCATGTACAAGAGCCGCACACATTACCATTGCAACACCGACGGCCGTATCAATAACCACTACTCCCTTATGTTTTCTACACCCATGCGACTTTCCTATAACCAACACAATGCACTTCAATTATGAAAAGAATTCCCTGAGCGGGTGTTCAATAAGAAGAAGAATCCAATTAGTACAATGTGACCTTGGCGATGAATTGATTATAGGAAGTAGGAAACTGGATCCTAGAGGATCACAAATCAACTCACCAGTAAATAATTGAAAATCTGACAGAACTCTCATGAATTGAACAGAGAGATGCAGTCAGTATATCAGAGGACATGGAAACAATATACTGTTACAAAACTATCTAACTGAGGGAGTAATGGGCGGAAGTTACAGAACTATCTAACTCAGGGAGTAATTGGCGGAAGGCATCCCATTTGAGGTAGAGCGAAGTATTGCCTGCTATACTCTCAAATCTAAGACGAATGTGAGCAGGAATAGGGCTGTGTAGCGACTACCAAAATATTAAACAGCATTTTCGTCTTCCTGATCCTATCCCTGTTTTCCAGTAGATTAAAGTTATCACCGAATGTGTCAAATGACTGAACAACAGGGATTCCAGGAGAAGAAAATCAGATTGTTCACCATTGGCAGCAGGGATAATAAGAAATCCCTGGGCCACACAGTAACTTGGGAAACGAGAGAGCAGATAAGTTGGCTAGGATGGGCTCTAACCAGCGGAGTATATAAAAACTGAGCTTCAACACTGGGCAAGAATAATCCTCAGGATGACTTCAGTATTGGAACAGAACCAGAGGGTTGATGAACTCGAAATCAGTCGATTCATGCACGTTCTCACAAAACACTCTACTCTGAAGGTACAGCTACATAGAATTCGGCTAGCGATCGTTCTTTGAATTTAGTCGTTTCATGGGAGTTCGAACATATAAATTGACTGGTTAAATGCTATTTAGATGTGCCGTCAGAGTGGAGTGAACATTACAACACCCTTCAATCGGCCAAGTTAAATTAAGACGATGAACATATTCTCTGCAACTTCCTCGCTTCGTCGACTAAAACCAATGATACAGTGACCAAATTGGAATACCTTTGGGAAACGGATTGAAGAATACTGAGGAAATTTGTAAGCATGCACTTCTAAAGCAGATATGTACTACGAATGCTGCACAAGGCGTATGCCCGGAAACTCCTGTTTTATAACTTAACCTAAGCAAGTAAATTAAGTGGTGAAATGAGCACCTCTAAATTGGCAAGCATGTGAAGTAACTGAATACGACATGTGAATAAAATACAATTTCTATATATAAAAGGTGAACTGCATTTAATATCGCTTTAAATAAATACTAATACATTTTTTCAAAATTATGGTTTTATTAGTAAAGACCAATCATAGGCATTTATGAATAAAAACAATATCATTCAAGTGGCATCCACGACTACCTCTAGAGTACCTCATTCGATCCACTCAATTTTAGCTGGTGAAATTCAGAGGACTATCTCGTAAATAATAAGAAGATAATTTGTTATGGGAACGAATTTGTTATGGGCACGAATTTGTGGTCAGAACTGATCATCGGACATTGGAATACTTATTCAATATGAAAGACTCTTCTTCTAAACTGGCCAACATAAGACTCAAACTTGCCGAATATAATTTTGCAATTGAACACATAAAAAAAATAATGCCGGTGTAGATGCACTATCACTTCTCTCAAGAACGGAACGCATTCTGAAACCATTTTAGCTATGACAAAGCGCTATATGTCAGGGCAAATTGTGACAAGTAAAATGCCACTACAAGATAATACTGCTGATAAGTCATACATAGTTTTTTTTTTAATTTGCATTGGATTTTAATTTGCATTACTTTATCTAATGCAAATGCAAAGAATTACCATTGTTCGCAATGGCAATTACTAAATTTTGAATTTGTATTTACTCAGGCAATGCAAATGCAGGTTGTGGAATCGTATAGCAATTGTAATCAATTTTGGGAATGCTTTTAACTATTTTGAATTTGTTTGCTGCTGGCAATTCTGGTTTAAAAGCATTTTATATGTAGAGGTTTGTGGCTTTGATAGGTATTGCCTCATAATACTTTCAAATTCATAAACCTGTACTGTATAAAATATTTGGAAACCAAAAGTGCCAGATATCAAGGAAATGCCTTGTAAATAAGTACAATTGGCAATGGTATTGAAATTCTTTTGAATATGCATTTCGGAAGGTAATTCAAATTAAACTACAAATTATAATTGTCATACAATACATTTGCTCCATGTATGCCAATAACTAACGAATTAGATAATTTATTTACCATGATTAATATTTTAAAGATATAAGAATGGGCTCAATTTGTGACAGAAATGTACCACTGTAGTAGAAGTAGTTTTTAATTATAAATGTTTAGATGTGTTTTGATTTCAATTTAGTATTTATTTAGTAATTTAGATATGGAGTTGAACCCAGGCACTATGATTGTCAGACAATCAATACCTTAGCATTAGAATGTGCTTGTTCTTTTTATGTTTTCTGGAAAGAAGAGAGAAGCAATTCAAGAAAGAGACATCACTTTTGAGTGTGTGTGTGTGTGTAAATATGTGCGTTATACACACATGCCATAACAGCAACTATTAAAATATTTAGGTAAACTGAAATTCGTTTACAACATTAGAAATGCATTTTAAGTTAAAGGTTTTACATCTATGGGAACCGGTTCCAATTTTGCTGTAAATGCTGGCTATATGTAGCAAATGAAATCTCTTTGGGGAAAAAAAAACTTTTTGCCGTTTTGGAACGAAGTTCCTTTCGCACGTTGGCGGATGGGGGCTAAATGTAAAAAAATTAAAAAATTTTTTTTACACTATTACGCTACAACCCAGTATTATCAACTCTATATGGGTACATTTGCTTTTTTGGTTGGTGTCTAGACTAACATATGTTCAATGTGAAGTTTTCTAGGTGAAGTTTGTAATCAATATTTGGAATATATTGTAGGTTTGAACCCAATAAAAAGTAAATTTAGAAAAGCCAAAGTGAAAGACGTTAAAAAAAACATTTTCTTAAATTAGTGCCTTTTCGTAAAAAACGTAAATTTTCTCAAAAACAAAATACCCATTCATATTCTTAAACAAAGTTAATTTTCTTAGAAAAACACCTTATCTTAAAGAAATACCTTTGCTTAAAAAAGTAAATTTTCTTGCAAAAAATACCTTCCTTAAAAAAAATATTTTTTTAAAATAAGTCCTTTTCCAAAAAAGTATATTTCTTACAACAAATTGCATTTTCTTAAAAACTAGCTTTTCTTTAAAGAGTATCATTTTGTGAAACAATATAACTTTTCTTGAGATAAGTACCTAGTCTTAAAAATGTGCCTATGCTTGAAAAAAGACCAATTCTAACAAAACTTATTCTCTCTAAAAAAACATATTCTCTCTAAAAAAACCATCCATTACAAAAATTCCATTTCTTAAAAGTACCTTTTCTTGAAAATAAAATAATATATTTTCTTTTCTTTTCTTCAGAAATAAGTACATTTTCTTAAAAAAATTATCTTTTCCTAAACAGAGTACCACTTCTTTAAAAAGTACCTGTTCGTAAACGTACTTGTTTGTAAAAAAAATCATACTCTTATGGCTTCTTCTTCCAGAAAGTACTTCTTATTAAAAAATACAACCTTTTCTTAAACAACATTAGCTTTTAATAAAAAAATTTACCTCTCTTAAAAAAATTACCTTTTCAGGAAAATATAATACATATTCTTACAAAAAGGAATTAAATATATACCTAAAAAAATACATTCCACATAAAAAATTTTTTTAAAAAAAAATTGATAATTTTACAAAAAGTACCTTCTCTTAAAGATCCATTTAAATTATCGTATTTTTCACCGGGCGCCTTAGGCGTTTTGGAACTAACTACTTTAAAATATATGACGAAAGGAACTTCGTTCCAAACGGGTGACGACTGACACCTCGTGCAATTTTTTTTTGAGCCAACATATTTTTTGCGGCAAAATCTTCAAACATTTTCCTTTTCTTTGAGAATATGTATGTAATTATTTGTCCGCTAGTGTTAACCATATCTAACGGGTCCGCCAAATAACTTTTTTTTTTGAAAATGCTTTAAAAAAAAACTACTGAATATTTTCTTAAATTTCTTTTTTTATTTGAAAGTACAATCCTTCCGGTTAATAATGGAAAAAAATTTCATACAATTGGCTGCCTCGGCTGGTCGTGCAGTAGCCTACATGATCGGCACATTATCGATTGTGTGCAGCTGTATTTCACCAATGGCTTCACGAATATTGTCCTTTAAAGCGTCAATTGTCTCTGGCTTGTCGGCGTAACACTTATCTTTGAGGGCACCCCACAAATAATAGTCCAACGGTGTCAAATCGCAGCTCCGAGGTGGCCAAACGACATCAGCTCTGCGGCTGATAATGCTATCTTCACAAACAGGGCGCAAAACATCGAGTGTAGCTTCGGCTGTGTTCTGTTGAAACCAAATGTTGCAAATGTCCTCCTCTTCAATTTTTGTGAACAAACATTCGTTCAAAATGGCCCGATAACGATCGCCATTGACTGTAACGGCCACTCCTTGCTTATTTTCGAAGAAAAATTGCCCAATTATGCCTCTGGACCAAAATCCGCACCAAACAGTGACTGGTTTTGGGTGCATCGGCTTTTCAATGTATACGTGCGGGTTTTCTGTGCCCCAAATGCGACAATTTTGCTTGTTTACATACCCGCCAAGATCAAAATGAGCTTCATCTAAAAAGATGATTTTTTTTGGCAAAATCGGCATCTCAACATTACCATGATTTTCAAAGTAATGTCGCAATATTTCCCAGCGTTGTTCAAGCCTATACACAACCATATTGGTTCAGCGGAAGGATAAAACTAACTATCTGTCAAATCAGACATGAGCTAAGTGTTACCATGCACGATATAAGCACTAGTTGAAAAAAAATGTTAGATGGCGGACCCTTTATATATTTAAATCGGATAACTCACAGACAAACTTCTTCCGCTGTGAATTCTGCTTTAAACAGTTTTGTATTTAACTTTGTCCTATCCCTTGCAAACAATATTATATTTATGTGCATGTTTATACTTTGAAATATTTGCTAATTCTACTATTCACTTTACTCTCCTGCTCCTCACAGAAAAATGAAATTGTCCTTAAAGAAAATCGACACGAGGATAGTGCGCGTAATCAAAACGGCCGCCTGTACAAAGAACGGGGCACTGATGCAAATCTCTATAATAACCACAGCACAGGTCCACCCACAATAAAACCACCATCGATACAATTAATAATTGTATTAATTACGTTAATACTTTTATTAGCCTCAACACGAACGTTTAACGGTATCAATGGACATAATCAAATTGTCGATGACCGAGACGACGACAGAAGTCCTGGGCGGCCAATACAATTGGGTCGGTACATAAACGGATTATAGCTCAATTACAAAGTAATTAATCATGATTAGTAATAACACAAATAGACACGATATACACACGTCATCAACAACAACCACAACTCACTCACTACGATATCAATAATAATTCTTGAAATTCTCCCGAAATAACAACAAAAAAAAGCAAACCAACTCCCAACCCTGACCCGCCCTCTTTTTCAAAACACCTCTCAAATGGCAAACAATAATAAATAAATAACTAACTACTGATTAATTAAATAAATAAATGATATCTATGAATAACTACAGCAACAAAAAAGGAAAAGTAAACAATAACAGCAACAAAAAAACTAACAAATTTATACAGCCGATTAATAAAACTACTCGTAATAAGCAAAGTGACAAATACAACAACAGTATTGAGTATTGAAATATTAAAGTTTTGAAAAAAAAAGATATTGAAATTAAACGCTATCGCGTAATAACAGGAGGTGAAATAAATACGTATATATACGAAATTATCACGATAGGATATTGCCGGACTAAACGAATGGCGTAAATAGATATAAAATAGCGAAACTTAAGCGGTAATTCTTTAAGAAATAAGTTACATTAGCAATTAATTAAATGATTGAATGATTGTTTGAATGAATCAATAGTTACCTCGTTTACGAATATAAATATTTTTGAAGGAAAAACAAAATTAATTTTAAAATATTTTATAAGGGAGTTGAACAAAAGAGTCATACTAAATATTAATGTATTATAAATAGTAATTCAGAAATTCTGTTGCATTATTTAAAAATTTACAGTTTGAAACTTCCATGAAACTAAGGAATATTAGTTCTACTGTATAATGTAGAGTGGGGAAATGAGAATGAAATCGGAAGAGAATGAATTCGAAATTATAAATATTAATCTATAAGAATACTTGGGCACGAAGATCGAAAGAAAATTAAAGCTACAAAACTATATTGTTTTGGCAGCGAAATAAATTCACAGATTTTTTTGAATTGCAACGGGTTTTGCAAAAAGTGCAAATCAACATAAAAGTATATATATGCATGTGGTGGAATAATCTCGAGGTTTTGCACTAAATCATCCAAAACATTATTCATATTTGTATAAACCAAACAACCTTCTAACTCGACACCAAAGCGATCCTAATGTTCCCAAAGCTACGAAAATTATGTATTACGATTATAGTTTTAAGAAAGAAAAGAAAAATGTCGTTCCATACAATTCAAATTGTAGGCAACTAAGTTTAATATGAGGAATTTATTTGCGACAGGCGAACATTTTATATGTAGTCGATCACCATTTTGTCCATGCTGAAGGTAATGGTTTTTTATGGTCAATTGGTGTGGTGACTGAAATTTCGGTACTAGCTGACTTGACAAGTGGCATCGATAAATTACTCATTCGATATCAATTGATGGCTTTGTCGGCACGCTTTGACTAAAACTACATTTTTTCGAAGAACATACAATTTTTGTGACGGCTATATCTCGGAAACCAATTGGAATTTTATTTTCCAGTCTTATTTTCTTTTCCTGTAGCTATAGACTAGGAGGAAAAAGTGTTCAAGAAACTAACCCCAGTAAGCTGAATCTAGTGCCTAAAAACTGCAAGAATGTCGTTAATGCGCCAAGAATGTCGTTAATACGCCCAATGTAGAAGATAAGGAACGACAACCGGTAACACAATACGAAATAGATAACGTTGTGGCTAAGTTGAGAGTATCACAACGGTATTCAGAATATTTGATTTCATTTTTGAAGCGCAGAAAACTCGGCTGGGCATACCGGAAACCCTAAGCACTAATATCCCATTGCCAATAAAAATACGTTAACTTTCAGCAATGACATCAAAGGTTTAGTGAATAATTTGGGAATGGATTATTCATTGATGGCTCAGTTTCAAGTTTGGAGGTTGTGCAACAAATAGAAAGCCGCTAATTAATTTCCAGATATTTCTCGAAATTTTTGCAATTTTAAGCTACTAGGTGCAGATTTTTGGGGTTAGTTAATATTACACTTTATTTCTCCTTGTCTATAGCTACAATTGCGCCAAAGACAGGAAACCAAAATTCCAATTGATTTCCGAGTTATAAATAAATAAATGGTATCCCATTACATTCCAAGAAGGAATTGGGGAGAGCTTATCCAAGAGAGCTTATCCAACCAGTGAGCCAAAATATACATGAGGCTATAAAATGCAAACAGGAGCTAAACAACAAACCCCAAATAGATTTTTGTTAGTTTCGACAAGTACTTCGAGAAATTTCACACGAAAAGGAGATTGCAGTTTATGTGTTGCATGTGTTTTATGTTTTAAGGTAATTTTCTCAATGCCCAGTTAAAGTGTTTGCCTTTTAATCGGTACTTTTTTTCGGAAATTTTTTTATCGTAAATCGTTTTATAATTTATATGTATGTTTTTTTTAAATCAGTTTTAGAAGCACTAATTATATCTATTACTCGAATTGCATTACTGGCGAAGTTAGTCCTCTTTTAAATTTTTTGTAAATTTCAACATGATTAGAATCCTTACGAAACAACGAATGGGCTTGAAAATTTGTCCTACTAACACGCGCAGAGCCTCAATAATAAAATTGTGGAGTTTGGTATAAATTGGAAAACAGTAATATCGATGTTATCTGTGTGTCGGAAACATGGCTTAGCGCATCTACGCAGAACGAATTGGTTGAACTTCAGGGATATAACACATACAGGGCAGACAGGTATTAACCCTGCTGTTAGATTAGGACCATTTGGTCCAAATTTTTTCTGTTTTCCCTTGTAACTTTGGAACGGTGATATATACTGACTAAATTTTTCTGCTAATGGGGTCTTTTAATAAAACAATGTTATGTGCGAAAATTAAATTTTCTAACTTTATTCAGGACTGAGAAAAATACAAAATGACGAATCTTAGGTTAGAGGACCATTTGGTCAATAGTACATTTTTTCATTACCAAGCGAATGTAAATTCATGTCAAATATTTAGAAGATGTTTTTGATATGTCAAATACTTGCTTTAGAAATTATTGAACCAAAATAGTTACAAAGGATAAGATAAAATTATTATTTTGGATGAAAATTCCAGTATGGACCAAATGGTCCCTCAACCTAAGATTCGTAAATTTTTTCATTACCAAGCGAATGTAAATTCATGTCAAATATTTAGAAGATGTTTTTGATATGTTAGCGGATGTTTTTGATATGTCAAATACTTGCTTTAGAAATTTTTGAACCAAAATAGTTACAAAGAATAAGATAAAATTATTATTTTGGATGAAAATTGCAGTATGGACCAAATGGTCCCTCAATCTAAGATTCGTAAGTTTTTTCTAATCTAACAGCAGGGTTAAATCTAAGTTCTGCATTAAGTCGCTGAAGTTTCATCCGTTAATTGTAAGATGTTGATCGGCTGTGTATATAGGCCGAATCGTAATGTCAAATTTTACAGTTTTTTTAATATGTTGGAAAACTTAACAGTTTCTTTTACTGGTGTTTTAATTTCCGGTGATTTCAACTCGAACATTTTGACTTATTCGACTTTAACAGATGTTATGTCTTCGATTGCTCTCATTCTCACGAATGCTACAATTCCAACCAGGGCTGTGTAGTCGTCAAAAAATAGTTGCGACTCCGACTCCAACCGCCGAAATTTTTAAAATACGACTCCGACTCCAACTCCGACTCCGCCCAAAGACAGAAATGGATCAACATAACAGTTTATTTTTTAAATATTTTTTTTTAATTTTATTAATTCTGTTAATAATAGACAAAATACTATAATAACGAAAACTTAAAATAACAAAACTTTAAGTAGTAAATCTAAAATAAAAAATTATTGTGCATTTGTTTTTAAAAATATGATAGCCTCAATAATATCTGGCTTCATTGATGCTCTCAAATCGGAAATTATGATTTTGAGTGCAGAAAATAGTCGTTCTACGGAGACTTGTGTCGGTGGCAATACCGTGGCGATCATAGCAGCCTTCTTTGCTTCTTTTATTGCTAAATTTGAAGAACGGTCAAATTTCTCCACCTCCTTTAATGCTTGGTAAAAGTCTATTTTAAATTTAGCTAAGACTGTTATAGTTGCTGTGTCTTCGCTACTTTCTACTAATTTTAAACTACTAAATTGTTTGCTTCGTTTTCTTCTTAATCATGAGAAAATGAGAGCACGTCTTTATGAGTGACAATCAGGGTGACTGTTGAAAATTTTGAAAAAAAAGGAAAAACGCCGTTTTTCAAAAAAGAAAAGTCGCACAAAAGTCGCACATTTTTAACGTTTTTATTTAATCAAAAACACAACAAAAATCAACAAAATAAATAATTCAAATTAAATAAACTAAAAAATAATTCATTTCAAAAAATTTAGTCAACTGCTGTAAAAAAGGCAAATATTTGAAAATAGAAAATATTGAAAAAAAAAATTTAGAAAAATTTTTATTTTGGAAAATATTTGAAAAATTCTTTCTCGGAGTCGGAGTCGCAAGTTTTCTTAGCGACTCCGACTTCGACTCCGCAAAAACACCGCGACTCCGACTCCACGACTCCGACTCCACAGCCCTGATTCCAACACATTTTACAAATTTTTCCAATTTTCTGCTTGATATTTTCATTCTGGATGACACATCTAAGATTCTTCCCTACGATCAAATTTATGCGCCGTGTTTCTCTAAACATGATTTAATATTCTTGACATATGACTTTCTTGGGTCTAATGTTGAACAAGATCTTTACTACAGAGATATCAAGAATATTAATTACACTCTACTTGAATGCAATTTCTCACAAGTGGATTGGAATTTAATTTATAACCTTTCGTCGGTTTGATGATCAGTTATAATTTTTGCAGGAAAATAATATCTGTCTCTATAGCGCAACTGTTCCAATAAAGACTACGATTGTTTCTCCTCAGACCAGATCTTGGTTTACTGAAGCCATTAAACTTGCTACAAATAGGAGGTGTATGGCATATAGCAGGTGGAAAAGATTTAAAATCCGTGTATTTTATGAATAATATCGGCCACCAAGAAGGGAGGTAAATATCAAGATTCGCATTGCTAAAACGGAATATTTTACACAGCGTTTTTGTTCTGCGCTGGGATCACAGCAAAAATGGAAAACTATTCCTGACATTGACATTGGAATGTCCCCCGTAGTAGTCAACTGTGATGACGACTTAGATGAAATGACTAGAAAATTCGTAAATGTACCAAAGGTTAATATTGCGACCAATTTCTACAACTTTGAAGATAACACAGCACATTTTAGTAATGTTGATGATAGTTTTGAATTTACTTGCATAAATAATTTGGAAGTATATGAAGCCTTTTCATTTGTAAGTCCAAATGCTATAAAAAATAGATAACATAGACCCTCGATTCGTCAGAATACTCCTGCCGCGACTTTTAGCCTACATCACCCATCTTTTTAATACGATTATTACAACAAGTGTCTTCCCTACATCTTGGAAACAGGCCAAAGTAATTCCTATACCTAAGACCAAGTCAGAATACCGACCAATTTCCATACTCTGTTGCCTTTCTAAAGTACTTGAGAAGATGTAGCATAGGCAAATAACAGAGTATATAAACAGGTTTTCACTGATGACGGATAAACAATCTGGCTTCCGACCCAATCACAGTTGTGTAACTGCATTAACTGAAGTATCTGAAAATATTCGCCAAGATTTAGATGATAATACAGTTTCGTTTCTTGTCCTTTTGGGTTGGAATTATCGATTGTGCGGATTTGTCAGTCACGATATCGCAGTGGTCGAGTGAGCATCGTAAATTCGCTGTGGAGACATTTTTTAAGAGTGATGATTCCTACATAATTGATCGTCGACAATTTAGTTCAAAGTTCGGTATTCGGCGACTAAGTGATGGACCGAGTGTAAATTTAATATGTTCGTGGGTGCAGAGATTCCGCGCAAGTGCTTCGGCTATGAATGTTCCACGGTTAGGGCCCAGTCGATCTTCAAGGACTCCCGAAAACATTGAGTTTAAGTGAAAACCCGCGACTTTCAATAGGGAAAAGAGCAGCCTCACTAGGACTTCCAAGAGCGATTTTTCATGAAATTTTAAAAAAGGATCTGAAGTTCCATCCTTTCAAAATTCAAATCGTTCAAGAACTGAAAGAAAGTGACTTTGATTTACGCAAAAATTTTGTGAAACGATGTTGGAGCGTTTTCGCACTGTTAATCCCATTTTTTGGAGCGACGAGGCTCATTTTCACTTAAACGGCCACGTCAACAAGCCAAACAGCCGGTACTGATCTTCAAGAACCCGCAACCGTCGATTGAAACATCAAAAACCATTGCATTGCCCCAGGTTAACTGGCGACGAATGTCAACGGTGAAAATTATCGACGCATGATTACGGAATAAGTTTTGCCAAACCTGCGATCTCACCCATCGTACTCTTCACATACGTGGATTTAACAGGATGGGGCGACTGCACACACAGCTTCGGGAAAATTTCCCCCAAAAACTAATCAGTCGCTTTGGTGGCATCCCATGGCCAACGAGGTCGCCCGATCTAACTCCGATGGATTTTTGTTATGGGGCTACCTCAAAGAGAAAGTTTATAATGACAATCCGCAATCTCTTGTGGCTTTAAAAGAAAATATTCGTCGAGAAATCAGCTCAATTGAACCAAGTTTACTGCAGCGTGTGACGAAAAACACAAGGCTCCATTTTGAACAGTGTGTTCAACTCGACGAAGACATTTGGATGACATACTCTTTAAAAAGTAAAATCCGCATTTCCAGTCTATCGTTTTTTATTTAAGTTTGAAAATATAAATCTGTTACCAGAAACCCTATACATGCTGTTCGTCTTCAGAACACACTACCCCACATTATTCAGCTCGTCAGTGATGCAATGTCGTTTAAAGCAAGTATTTTTGAAACCAATTAGTGCATTCTATATTGTAACATTTTTCTTCTTGGCCTAGTGGAAGAATGCTAGGCAATTTTAGAAAACCAACTACATACTTAAATCATAACAGTGTGAAAACAAATCAGCTGTTGTAAACAGTTGTCAGTTATTGGCAGTTATCGTTTTGTCAAACTACGATACTAATCGGCTTTAGACTTCCAGTTATCGTTATCGCCCAGTTACATTTTAAGTATACATTGAGAAAACAAAATTCTTCTACTTTATCCTTATATTAAAATATAACCGGACTTTACGAAAACGGCCCTTAATCTTGTTGTGCAGGAATAAACAAACTAAACTAGACTAATGTAAATGAGGCATCTGTTTGATGCAACCAAATTGGAGCGTAAAGTTTGACTGTACATCATTGATATGGATGGGTCCTGCAGATTCTATATTTTGTTTATAATACCGGTGACAGTCGCAGGACAAAAACTGAAGGTGCCCACTAAGAGCTTTTACTATCAGCACCACGTCTAGTTGTGATTTCCAGCACAACCCAGGAACATCTTGCTAACAAGTATATAGTCAATTTGATTGAAGGTTTGACCATCAGGTGACTCCCAAGAATACTTGTGAATATTTCTGTGGGGGAATTTCGTTCCACCGATAAACAGTTGACGGTGAGTACAGAAATCAGTGAGCCTGTCACCATTGCCATTGCTCACAGTTCCATGGCAGTGTCTTCCCATCACTTCAGTTGCATTTGGCTTGTGAAAAAAGTGTTCTGCTAGCAAAGAAGTTTCACACTTTGACCATCGAGGGACCAACAAAACAATTTTAAACTAAAATCAGTCTGGAGTTCTGACCTAACGCAACCTGCTTCTATCGAATAATGTGTACAAAAGTAAATGAAAAATCACGAAAACTGTTTAAAAAAATATACTTTTGTCTTGTCGATGACTTTCGATTTTAAAGAAAATCCTGAATTTGGAGTTAGAGTCGGCCAAACTTGTAGTATGAATCTAACCCCACTCCAGACCTAAATCAAACTGTTTTTATCTAATACTGTGTAAAAAGGTAAAGGCAAAATATTAAAAAACTGTTCACAAAACTAATTTTTGTCGAAAAATTTCAATTTAAAAAAAAAAAAACTCTGAACTAGGCGTTGTTGGTGTCCATCAAATTTTTAAAGACTCCGACGGGAAATTTCCCAGCCTCCAAGCCTCCGACTGCGACTCCACAGTACTGCTTGCCGAGCGATACTGAAAATTAAATTGAAAAAAAATATTTGTTTAATTTAATACTATTCTATTTTATTTTAAAAGTATTTTGTTCTTCAATATTTCACTAAACTGAAATTAATATTAATAACTAATTCTTGATTATCTTCCTTATATAAACTCAAAAAATCTTTACCTTATCTCTTGTACACAATACTAAAGTCATATCTAGAAAATAGATTCTTTTACGTACAAATTAATGATGAACGGCTAAAGGCTAACGCAAACAAGTCAGTTCATGTGACGTTTACATTAAGAACCCAAACATGTCCACAAGTAACACTCGGCAATGCGAAATTACATCAAGCAGAAAGTGCTAAATATCTCGGCATTCATCTAGACCGACGACTTACGTGGCAAAAACACATATTTTCTAAGCGGAAACAGCTAGGCATTAAGCTTACTACAAATTACTGGCTGATAGGACGAAACTCAAGACTATTGCTGGATAACAAACTTCTTTTATACAAAACCATCTTTAGACCTATCTGGTCATATGGATCTGAAATATGGGGTTCAGCTTCAAAAACAAATATTAATATAATTCAACGCTTCCAATCAAAGTTCTTGAGACTAATTTCGAATGCTCCAACAAATGTGTCGAATAAAATTCTACACAGTGACTTTCACTTAAATACTGTCCAACAGGAAATCTATGAAACTAACCAACGATACGCGAACAGGTTATCTAATCACTCCAATCCATTAGCCCTACAGTAGCTGGAAGTATCATCATCTCAAAGAAGACTACGCAGATTCCAATTGACTAATCTTGTTTCTACCAGATAATAATAAAATTATAAAATAAATTGCAGGTAGCAGGTACTGTTACTTTAGTAAATCTATAGGGAGGATTGTCATAAATAATGATAGATTGCAAATAAAAATGGAGAAAAAAAAAATAAAAAAAATTTTCCTGATGATGCTACCCAATCGACTGGGTGGCTTCCATATAAAAAAAAATTCCAAAGTCGAGGACAACTATTAAAGATCACTGCCAAAATCGTTATTTTCTCATAATTTTTTAGCTTGTGGCTAAAAAATGCTGGACATGCAGGACATTGCTTTATAGGCCATGACGAGTACTACATTTGTCCTATAGATGTCGCTGACATATATGACATCATTTTCTAATGAAGACCTCATGTAATATAGTTTCTATCTCTAAAATTTAAAAATATTTTCTTCTGGATTAAACCCCATTAAAAACCAAAACTATTTTCTTTCAAAAATAAACAAGTTACGTATCACAAGATGTATTTGCAGCCTTAATAATAGAAATATTTGTAGTTTGCATTATTACCGGAAATTATTGCATACTTTTGGTGCTATCGAAAAAATTTTAAATTAAAATTATTGCATACTTTTTAGCGCTATCGACAACTTTTTAAATATTTTCCTGGGATAATACATTTTTACTCTAGTTACCATTGAAATCTTGCTTTAGTTTTATTACACATAAAATACAAAAAAGAGTAAAAGATAATTATAGCAAATCTTTGCGCTAATCAAGTTGGGTGTACCTACCGTTGACGACTTTCTAGTTTAGGAAAAATATGGCTAAGACGCTTTTCATCTGTGACTGCAAGCGCTGATTCACTTACAACTCGTACAAAACGATTAGTGTTATGCGAATGGTGTAGAAAATCTAGAACAAGTGCAAAATTATGTACTACTTAGTATTACTTCTATTGCTTACCAGTTTATCTTTACAATTTCGTTGTTTGAATATTGGTACCGTTGAATATCTTCATCCGTATGGAATTGTAAATACGGTGGTTCTGTTACTGTGATTTTATTTGAATGTATGAATCACAGTCGAATTTAATAATTCTATGTCTAGGTACATGGAATTCACGAAGTTTGGGTGGAGGATTATCCCTAGCTACTTGTATTTTAACACATCCTTTACCTCGTACTGTTTGTTCCGGTTCCGTTATCATAGCCAGCAGTATGTTTTCAGGGTGGAAATAGTAGGCATTATTTTCGATCGTAAGGCGTATCACTTCTTGAACTTCTATCATTAACTGTCGGTTCCAGCAGAGGTATTTGAATACGTGACGACTACCGTGTATGACATTTTTATAGAAGAGTAAACTTTGCACTTTATACTTTCAATTATTTATTTGCCGCTTTGATGGTTTTGTTATTGAACTCTAACAAATATTACAAGTCTTGATTTCAGCTAACTTCTCACAAATTACAATGTTAATGGACCAACAAAAATAGATGAGAAATTCATACTACAAGCTAACAAGGTCAGGAAACTGTTTCTAATTGAAAAATGGTTGGGTTTTGTGGGAATAATAGACAATACAGTTAAGCACATTCACAGGCATGACTGCTAAGTTCATCATCAGATGCCTAACTACTGTGCCACGTAACTGTTCGTACGTAACTTCTTTGTTTCTGAAGAAAACTGTATACTTACTTCCAAAGCAAAATGGTTTTTAAAAGGCTTTACGTACTTACTTAATTTTATTGACTATTTTACAACCTCATGATGTCAGATGTCTTACACATATTAATTAAACAAACAAATTAAACAAATTTAAATATATTCTTCCAACTGGCTCTAGTGAAGTCTTGGTCGTCCTCATTTGCTGCTTCCATCCGGTACGTTATCGAAAACCTTTCGCGCTGGTTCATCTTCATCCATTCTGATAACATGGCCTAGCCACCGCAACTGGCCAAATTTGATTCGCCTAGTTATGTCCACGTCAGAATATAAACCATATAGCTCTTGGTTCCAGCGACGTTGGTACTCGCTGTTTTTCTTAACAGGACCATACATTTTACCGAGAATTTTTCTCTCGAACACTCCCAGGTGTTTTTCATCTGCTTGCAATATGACCCAAGTTCGGAGCCATATGTCAAGACAGGTAAAGTTAGAGTCTGATATATCTGGGCTTTTATCCGTCGAGAGAGGGCTTTGTTCCTAAACTGCTTGCTGAGCCCAAAATAGCGGCGTACCGTCATTTCGCCCAATGTCATTTCACCCGAAAACGAAAATGACATATCGCCCAAATATGTCAAATCGCCCAAAACCCTAATTACTAAAATGACATATCGCCCAATAGCACTCACATAAGACCCAAAATAAAATGACATACCGCCCAAAAACATTGACGTACACATATTTTGCGCGAAATATCATTTACGAACACAATTACGTTGTACAAATATTACCACAACGGAATAGCAGTAATAGCACTCTACATCATATAATGGTGCTACATGCTGGTTAGTCGTTATGTTTGAAACACCTCAGAGGCCCTGCGTTGTAGGCATGAGCTACCAACCTATGGTGTGAAAACGAATGACCAACCCAATGAAGTAGGGTGCTTGTAATTTTAAGCGGTAAATTTGCAGGGTTTTTGTTTGAAGAAGTAATGTTTGGTGCATTCCTGAGTCGTTTTTGTCATTGTCGTGTAGCTGTTGAGCCTCGCCGCGTGAGAGAATCAACAGTATTGAGTCAAATAAAATAATTGTCTTTAAATAAAATTTTTCTGCAGGAATCAGGAACGTACTCAAAAATTGGGTTAGCCTCGCCGCGTTTCGCACCGCGGGCGCGAGCCATCCTCCCACGCGGCGAGGCTCGACAGTATTGAGTCAAATAAAATAATTGTCTTTAAATAAAATTTTTTCTGAAGGAATCAGGAAAGTACTCGAAAATTGGTTTACTCTCGGGTACAAAGAACCTTGGAGAGACTTGCATCGCCCACTTTTTTAAAATTCCCAAAAACACCTCTGGAAGTTATAGAGGCCTTCAGGATCGAACGTTATGTTATTTTTGTACTAACAATTTGAAATAAATATGTACTATTTACAAATTATATAGAAAATTTACATATATTTCTTTTACAAGTGTGTCCATATTTTCGGGTTTTGTGTCATTTTTATTATTTTTGGGGGAAGTGTCATGGATCGTTGTTGGCTTGGGAAAATGTCATATTGCCCAAAAAATCATGTTATAACGCCCAAAATTCCGATTTTTTTGGACAACAACAACTAACATTGAAATTTTTTGGGCGATATGTCATTTTCGATTTTGGGCGAAATGACATTGGGCGAAATGACGGTACGCCCAAAATAGCATCTATTTGCAAGCACAATTCTCCTATTTATCTCCAGGCTGACGTTGTTGTCCTTGTTCACGGTGGATGCAAGGTATACAAATTCATCTACCACTTCAAAATTAAATCGGTTGTCAACGTTCAATTGCGGACCAAGTCGAGAGGTTTCTCTAGTCGTTGACACCATCAATTTTTGTCTTGCTTTCATTAACAGCAAGACCCACCTTCGCTGATTCCTTTTCGATTCTTGAAAATACTGCAGTAACCTCTCGCAAATTTCGCCCAATGATGTCTATGTCGTCAGCATACGCCAGCAACATATGGCTTTTAGTGTTAATGGTCTTGTTTATATTTACGGCAGCCTTTCTCATTATTGTCTCCATTAAGATGTTGAAGAGATTGCACGAAAGTGTGTCGCCTTGTCTAAGTCCTCGCTTGGTACAGAATGACTCAGTGAGGTCTTTCCCCACTTTCACTGCTGATTTGGTGTAGGTCAGCGTCATTCTACGGAGGCGGATAAGTTTTTCCGGAATACCAAGTTCAGACATATCGGAAGCAGCTTTGTAATCGTATGTATCGATTTGCTTTTCGTGGGTCTTTCCAGGATTTGGCGTAGCGTGAATATTTGGCAGAGCTGTGAAAAACTGCAATCAATTGGCATTGAAATCAAAGTGATTTCAACCAAACTGATTTCATTCTTTGATTTCAAAATGATTTCAGATTTCAAACTGAAATCTTGTCAAAATTGCAATATTTTGTGATTGCAATAATTTTGAAATCATTTTTTTTTAGAAATCATTGATTGCAATTAATTTAGAGCGTTTTTGACTAAGAGCGTTTTTGACTAAAGCAATTACTTCGTTGATTTTTACTTGGGTAAATGACGAATTTAAAGGTGTTAGCCATTGCAGCTTTATTTGTGAACAAAGGACAGAAGCTATGATAGGGTAATTGACATCCTCCGGCAAATTATAATAGATTTGGAACCGTGTTTCCACTGCTTCTAAAACTTAACCGGACAAGAGCGATATATATTCGTTGTTGTGACTATTTGATATTTTAATGTATTGCACTCGAAATGTGGCCAAAGGTGGAAAAAGATATCAGTAGACCATTCCTTTGCTTTTGCAAGCTAAAGCTACCGACTTTCTAGTGAAATTATCATCTATCCAACGACACGTATAGCCTAGAAAGCTACGATGCTTAGTTGACCACACGTCGGCTGTTGTGCATACAAATTTGATCAATTTAATTTGTTCTATAAGTTTATCAACCATTGAAATATACATGATGTCAATAGTTTTCACAGCTGTTGGTCTACTAATCAAGTTCAATTTTGGATTAGTAAACTTTGCAAACTCTTTAAACGATTGAGATTCCACTATCGAGATTGGCAACATGTTATTTATTATAACGCGACACGTCATTTCATTAAAGCGATCCTTTATAATGTTTTTGGCGACGTGATTATTTTTCTGTTCATTGTATGCATTATATTCTTCCGTATGGCGTTGTCTTAAATGTCAAATAAAATTTAACGATATTTGCGTTGATCCTTGCAAATATACATTGCCTACTCTGCACTTAGACTGAATGCCACTGTGGTTACGTTTGTAAACACCGTCTATCTGCATAATTGTATAAATATTACAAATAAATTTTGAAAGCAACAAAATTTTGGTACACACCTTTTTAACAATTTTAAAAAACTTTGTAAACAAAATTGACGTTGTTGGTAAATCCGAATCAGAGTCAGCTTCATTTTTAGAAAAAGGAGTGTCATTCGAAGAGCACGAAGGCTTCAACTCAATCTATCTTCTTTTACTTGTTTTTGGTTTTTCGTCTGAAAAAGTTTCTGCTCCATAACTCGTACCTTTTTCATAATCATCAGACGAAATATCTTTTCTTTTTTCAGTTTTAACAATGAACAGTTTAATATGAACCAAGGTTAATAAATACAGAGGTTACGCCATCAGCAACATTTCCCGTTAGATGACGTAGTACGAGTCAGACGTCTAAAAGAACTGGGCTGCCAACTCTATGTCTGCCTACTATTAGTTTAGATAGTTAAGATTTCATATGAAAATATGTGTGTTTTTCAGCGAGTTGGCTACCTTGTATACCTAAACCTTGTATACATAAACCTTGATATGAACAATTAATTTATTAGCAATTTGACACAAAACTGATTGCAATTAAAAATTATGTTTACCAATTTTACAAAACTTTAAACTTCAAACAAAAATTTACATTGTTGGTAATTCAAAATTATCAGTCATCTTTGTTTCTAGAAGAAGGAGTTTTATTTGAAGAGAACGAAGATTTTGATTTTGATTCTGATTTAATTTTGATTGCAATTACTGGATTTGATTCCAATCAATTAATATATGAATTAATTTCAAAAAATTGACTCAATCATTTTTGTCGTATTTAGGATTTTGAATGCAATCAACAAATTAGCAATCATTAACGAGAAATCATGTGATTGCAATTAAATCGATTGCAATCGTTTAGAGCTCTGATATTTGGTCAGTCGTTGATTTGGCTGGTCTAAAACCACACTGATGGGCAAACAGTCCTTCACCACCTGCCTTCCTTAAAAAGTTCAGCAGGTAGCCCATCCACACCAGCGGCTTATTATTCTCAAGCCGTCGCCGTTCCAAACTCGCCTTGGTTGCGGGGAGGGGGGTTTACAATCTACACTGTCTTCCACTATCATTATCTCCTGATCTTCAGTGGAAGAATCTGAGTAGAGTAGAGCTGAAAACTGGTCTCTCCACATTTTGAGCACACACTGCTTCCTTCATTTCCATTCATCCTGCAGCATTCGGTCTTGTCACTCTCCTTCTGCTCCCACTGCCATTTTTCCGCATAAATAGTTAGTTTTGCTCCCTTCTAAGCCTCTTGTACCGCTCACTCGCAGCACCCTTTGTAACTGACTCTTTCGTTGCCATACGTACAGCGTCTTTTTCATCAGCTGCAATGGGACATTCTTCGTTGTACCATGGCTTATCCTTCTGCGGTTTTTGATAGCCAAGTTCAGTCATTGCAGCAGTTTCCAAAGAATGGGAGATGTGCTTCCACTGCGCATTGGGTCCTCGGGGGGAGGGGGTATTCTGAGCTTCTGTTGATAGGACAATGATATCTCCGGTATTTGTAGCTTGTCAATGTCTAGTTTTACATTTTACATTTACACATTTTTCACCCTCCTCAGTCTTGTGCGAACTTTCGCAGCCACCAGGAAATGATCCGAGCTGATATTGGTACCTCGAATCAAACGTACATCCATTGCATTAGAAGAGTATATACCAATTGATCAATCTGGATCTTCTTCCTCTGATCAGGAGAAATCCAGGTCGCTTTATGTATGTTATTATGCTGTAATCGTGTGCTACTAACTACCATGTTCTTTGCAGCGGCGAAGTCTATCAGTCTTATTCCATTATTGGAGCTGGTATCATGTAGACTGTGATTTCTGATGGTTGCTCGGAAAACATTTTGCCTTCCCAATTTAGCATTAAAATCGCCTATGTTAATCTTAACGTCGTGGTCAGGGCAGCGTTCGTATATCTCCTCCAGACGCTCATAAGATGATTCTTTGACTCGATTCGACACAAATTAACGAGATGTTGAAATATTTCACTTTGATGCGAATAGTGGCTATGCATTCAGTCACTGGATTGAATCATGAAAGTATGTGTCGCAGTCTCTTGCCAACTATAAATCCGCACCCGAATTCGTGCTTTCGCTCATGGCAGCTTTAGTAAATATCGCAGTTTTTCTTTCTAGTGCAACCATATCCTGTCCATCGCACTTCCAAGATAGCTGTGATGTTAGCTTTATATTTTTCGAGGACATCCGCCAGTTGGAAAGTGGCACCCATCCTGTGTAAGTATAGCGTTCGCACATTCCAGGTACATATCCTTAAATCGTGGTCCTTTTAACGTTTCCGAGGGCCGTCAACAGTTAGGGGTTTTCTTCGTTTATCATATTTTCCGTGTATTTGCATTGTCTATAAAACGGTGGCGGGAGGCAAACCCAGCCCACCGTGGTTTGCATTTTAGCTAATGCCAGGATGATTATGTTTGCAGAATTCAGTGTGTCGAAACTGGATTTTAGTTTCTTCAATTTTGATCTGCTGCTGGCCAGGGGTGGTGGCTCATCTGCCTTCAAAGGACAAAAGAATATGTCCTCTACTTCGAAGAGCTAATAATCACTTAATAATCCTGAGACGTATCACTGATCGCATTACCAATCGGGCTGGTCATTCGTTTCGCCTTCTGACTTTAGCTAGCCAACGGAGGTTTCCGATAAGCGATAGCCCAGGACATACTGCATGGAAGTAGTGAGCTGCTTGGACTGCCCAATGAAGGAATCATTTGTGGCCACTCCCAAGTGAGTGGCTACAAAAACTTTCCATCTCCAAGGACAGTCCCATGTCTGTCCTTTAATCCTAGAAAAAAAAATTTTTAAATTCCAGGGGTAAAAACTGAGGCCTTCATTACAAAATGATGTCGTACGTACATCAGCGACATATGTATGACAAATATAGTAATCGTCGAGACCTATACAACGATGTATTGTATGTTAAAATCGAGCCACACACATAAAAAGTACAACAAAGAATGATTTTGGCTGTTTTTCACGTGCTTGGAAAGAATATTTTTTTTATTTCCTTTTAAATTGTTTCGAGGATATCTTTAATATTTACCCTCGACTTTGGGAAATTTTTTCGTGACCCGGTCTACTATCCAATTGATAGCGAAATATTAATGGTGGTGCAATGGGTAGTGTGCGCGCCTCTTGTACTTGAGATCCTGGGTTCGATCCCTGCTCTGACCACCTTAAAATTTCTTTCGACGGCGGTCACCTCGCATAGTGACTGCGACACTATCGAGTATTTAGCCATGATAATGCTTCTCAAAAATACCGTTCCGTATAAAACTAGAAAGCGCACAGCTCACTGGCTGTGAGAAGCTCTCCCCGATTCCTTCATGGGATGTAATGGGAAACCATTTATTTTTTTCTTTAAATAATTTAAAATCTACCTAACGCTCGAACATTTTAATATTAAATAGAAGACGAAAGGTTGAATAAATCATCAGATATTCAATATTTCTTCGATTTCAAATTCTTTTCCGACAAACAAATCTCATTTCCTTAAAAACGTCTCATTTCTCACAGCGAACATATGTATTTTCATTTTCAAAAACTATTACGTTAAGCTTTTTTATGTAGTTTTACGTGGATTTATAAAGAATTATTTCAAATATAATTTTATGAAAAACAATCTAAACTTAATTACAAAAACTCTTCACAAAATCTTAACAATAAAAAACTCCTGTATGAAAGCTCCTAAAATCATGCATTCTCCCTCTCTCTCCCTATCTGTCTCTCTCAAAAGATGCATACTTGTAAAACATTTAGTATTCAATGAATCCAACAGCTTTAAACATTTACAAATGAAATAAAAATATTTAAATCTATAATTTCAATTGGAATGTCTTTAATGTAAATACTTTTGTTTCCGGTGAAGTGAAAATTGCTAATGAATATAAATCTTTACACATCAAATGTATACTTTATAAATTGTATTGTATGTAAAACAAACTAACAATTAGTTTTAAAATAAATATGTATTATTCCCCCACCCGCAAAATTAATGTAAATACTTTTGACACGTAGAAAACTGCCAGTAAGGTATACAAGTCATATGACTAATGAATAAAATTATTACGAAAACTATTCAAAAAAAAAAAAGTTATACTGAAGGAATTTTAGACATTAGCATTAGAAAAATTCAGGGCTCATATTCATAAATATTATGAAAATCTGCTTATAAGATTTATGACTACGGGCCGAAATATACAAATAAATTATGGAGCAAGAAATGAAAAATAGATCAAATCCCTTAACAATAGTAACGGAATTATGGAACATATTTATGAATTTGAATATCAAGAAAAGTGTTAAAATACCAATGCATTTATTTAAAATAAATTCAATAATTATAAAATACTTGCTCAAAGCTTCTACGAAAACTTAATACTGTTATAAATGAATAGCAAATAAATACATCTGAGTCATGTGAGAAACCCATTATGAAAAAATTACAAATAAAATATGTGCCAAAATTAACAAACATGAAAAAAAAATATGAATCTAAATTTCACTTTCAATCTTATCTGTTCATATCAATTAGAAGCGTTTCAAAATATTTTTCGATTTAGAAGAATCCACAGGACATTCTTCATCATGCATTTCCAAGATTTCAAATTGTGAACGTTTCCAAATTTTTCAGTTACCTTACGATCTTTGTGGCACTATCAGCAACGAATATGACATCACTATTCATACAGCTTACTTTTTTATTATTCGTTAGTTTTACGTATAGTTGGCCCTTCCAATTTTGTGAATTAGATTTCGTTTCTGCTTGAGGACATAGGTGAGAAAGAAGACAATATATAGTTATATTTTTACCGCGATTCCATTATAACTTCCAATATTTCGACAATATTTTATACAATCTTTAATAATACAATCTTTAATAATTTGTTCAGTTCAAGATCAATTTCTATGGAAAAGTGCTTTTATAACAAAAAAAATCAATGAGTGTTCGAAATCACGGGCGATGTGTTTTATTACACGGTACCTGTTGGATTTCTATGAACACATTAGTAAATGTTACATTGGAAAAAAAATAATAGTTTTGTGCTGAAGGCTCTTTTGTTGGTGCACTTTATTTTTTCTTACATCTGCTTTAACATTAGATACAATATTGTTAAAATAAATAAAGCAATATTTAGCTCACTGAAATAGTTGTTTTTGTTTTGTCATAAACAGACCGGCGACAAAAAGTACTGAATAGTATAGAGAACTTATTACTTAGAGCGTCTGAGTAAAAGAGCATAAACGAGTCTTATTCTCTTTATTGAATATTTCCATATAAATGCACCATTTCGACAATGTTATTACATACAACAATACAAAAAGCCTAAATGTTTCAAAAGGCATCAAAGTTTCACATGAAAATTATGAATGGACCAAGTTATGTCAAAAAGAGAGTAATACGTTTTGAATCAGTAGTGTTGTAAACCAACCACGTATGTGATGCTAACGCTTTGTGTTGTTTACAAGTATTCACTTTGATAGATTACCCTACCCGTGCCTATAGATGTTAACACATCGAAAGTAATTTTTCATATGTAGAATATATGGTTATGGCAAAGCATTGCTGTGGATGTTTTTGCACAAGTAGGAGTTTAGACAATTCTCGCTTAGTTGAGATTTGTTTATCCCAATAGTGTTTGATCTTATACCTAAATACTTATGGAGAAGGGAGCTGATTATATGCATTGGTGGGCATTGAAATAGTTATATTCCCAACCATCCACCATAATAATAAATTGCACATTATTTTTTTTAATAATATATTCTATGTAAATGTACTTTTTTTTATAAAAGTACTTTTTCATAGAAATTGATCTTGAACCCGAAAAATTATTACAGAAGATAACATCTTAAAGATCGAATAATAAAACTAAAATGGAAATATTTTGCAAGAATGAAAGAATTTGTACATCGTTAAAGTTAGGTTTATGTCCAGTCACAGTACAGTGGGCCACGAGTTCAGTTTTTTTCGCTTAATTACAACCCATGACGGGATTGGGTAGAGCCTGTGAGCTGTGTGATTTCTAATTTTCACACACTGGATGTGACCTACAGTTTAACAGCGGTTCCGAACGGTATTTTGAGAACCTTTTTCATGGCTAAATACTTAATAGTGTCGCCGCTAAATACTCAATAGTGTAGTGTAACGAAAATGTTAGTTGATCTGAGCAGGGATCGAACCCCCGCTCTCATGTACAAAAGCCGCGCACACTATCATTGCACCACTGACGGCAGTTCATATTTCTTCAAAAATCAGGAAGGCCATAAAGTAGCTGTGAATGGCGCCCGTTACTGCGCCATGATATCGCACTACTTGCTGCCTGAAATCAAATTTCGTTATGTCTACGACATTTGGTTTCAACAAGACGAATCCACTTTCCATACAGCAGGTGCAACTATGGCAATACTTCGAGGACATGTTGGGAACAGTTAATTTGGCGCTTAGCATCCGACTTAGGTTATAATTTGTTCATAATAAATGTAAGGGAGGTCCCTTTGTACGATACAAGAATACCCGACAAAATTTAATTTTTTTATTTCTGAAAAAAGTACCACTAAATGGTATGGGATTATTTGTATGTATTTACCAGAGTCAATTCTTCTTCTTCTTAATTCCCCATTACATGCAATGACGGGATAAGGAAATCTTCTCGCAATCCTTGAGCCCGGCGCTTTTCTTGATATCAACGTACACGCTAAGAACAATTTCGTTACGGCCAAACGACATCTCAGATTAACTTCGTTAGGGAACTGTTATTCCTGCAATCAAGCATTTGTTGAATCAGACATATCCTCTATTTATGATAAATAACTACAGAAATTTTACAAGAACCCGAAAACGTTGACAACAAATAATAATTTAAATATTCGGATTTGCTTATCTGATTTTGATACCATTCAACTATGTCTTCCCTTAGTAGCCATACTCACAGGCCCTCCTTGCTGCTTCTCCCATGCTGACAAAAAAATTCGATACACATTCACATCTCGCTTCTTGCAGGAGGACTGAAAAGAGGCTTCATCTAAAGGTACAAAAATACCCAGTCGACATGATTGTTTCCTTACCGAATGCAGGCATGTCAGGATGCCCTGTACCTTCGGCTATGTAGACTTTCAACTTTTAGTTCTAAAGTCGTATGATCGATTCCTGAGGCTGCCGAGTTTTCAAAGATTCTGTTAATAATTGAACTGTGAGATATAAAGATGTCTGATCGTTATAAACAAATATGCAAATAATTTGCATATATCTTTTATTTTCCCGTCTTTCAAGAAATGCTCTTTGCCAGGCCCCCTATTAGGCCTTCGTTTGAAGTCGTCTTAGGAAGCAATCGATTTGAAGGCCTTCCACAATGCCTGAAACGGAAGGCGTTCTACGAAGCCGTTTCTCTGCAAGTCCTCTAGCAGGCCTGACAAGGGAAGGGAAATGTGCAGGCCTCCCCTTTCCCATGGCGACTTATTTTAATTTCAAATGCATTTGCAGAATGGGCCTTCTGCCTGCCATATATGCCTGCTAGAAGGCATGCAAGCCATCTCTTATTTCTGCTAGTATAATAGTCATCACCGTTGAGTGCGTGCCGGTGTGTATACAAATTTTCGTTTATAAAGAACGGATTTCTTTATTTGTCGCAAAAGTAAATTATGACCATTTCGCTATACAATTTAAGATAATTTGCTGCGAAAGAAACTTTTTTTTCTTTGCGAGAAAAGTAGCAAATTTTCCGGTATGACACAATATTTTTGAGACTTAATACATATTTTTGAGTTAAACGAGCCCATGCAGTCGATAATGCACACTTTTTTAAGTTCCCGTAAATGCAAAATATGAAAATTTTTTGGGATAAATGAATGTTCGTTTGCAACAAAAGTAACAACTTTGATTAAAAGCTTGCTGTAGGCGGCAAAATCTTCACATATTGTGGTCATCCACGGGTGGTGCCATGGTAATGTGCGCGACACTTGTCCATGAGAATGGGGGTTCGATTCCTGTTCTGACTAGCTTACATTTCTGTCGACGGCGGTTACCTAGCTTAGTGACGTCGACAGTATCGAGTATTTATTGTACGTTCCAATCATTTACTATAATAATTACAGCGTATAGCTCAGTGGTTGTGGGAACTTCTCCCAAAAGCTATCATTGGATGAAATGGGAATCCTTTTTTTCTCATGGGACTATGCAGCAAACAAAATTCTTTTGCGGCAAAACAAATATTTTTGCACTAAGCGATTTCTTAACGTTGCGTCTCTTTAAAAGTTTGAGATTAATAATCAAATTGGCAGATATTATGTGCCGACAACTGAAGCCCCTAGTGGAAGAAGGTGTTAACTCACTTTTTTCCAAAAACAATATTTTCAATATTTTAATGTTTCCTGATATCTGATTTAAAAATAATTTAAATTTAATTTTAATAATTTAAATATCCGATGTTGATCTAAAACAAAATCAGGTACCATGAAAACATTAAAAGAAGTAAAATATTGATTTTGAAAAAAGTGATTTAACACCTTCTTCCTCCAGGAGTTTCAACCGTCTGCATTCCAGTTTCTTTAATTACACTGTAAAAAAAACAAGTCGCCGTACCGTAATGTGTTTTGTATTTCGATCCACTATTTTACTGGAATTGTCATAAACTTAAAAGGTAATTTAAAAGCCAACATACTTTGAATACGTGGTGAGCTTTAATAGACTTTCACCTCAAGTGAATTTATAAGGTTAGGATATTTAATACGAAATTAAATTCGAATATAACTTATCTGAACTCTTGTTCAATCAAAAGAGCAAAACCTTTAACACTTCTCGTGGCAATGAAACGCTGTAACCAAAGAAAGACAGTACATTTCCGTACAAATATTTCCTATTCTCCATTCTTGGAAACAATTGAAATCAAAACTTATCACAAATTATATAAATCACAAACTGAAAAAGATAAATTAAAATTCAAAAAAAATACGTATATATAAATATATATATATTTACCATTAGAAATTATCCGTTATAAGTAAATAGTATTAATTAAAATAGATCTATATCTATAGAATATAGAATTAAATGTCTAAATAAATAAATTATAAAAGAAAAAACCAAAAAGAAAATAAGTTGTTAATTATTGGAAAAACAAACAGAAATCTCCCCCTTCTACAACCCGTAAACGGGAATAAACATCAAAAAATATTATATATACTTTATATAATATACATATATAAATCTATATACAAAAATCTATATATATAAATATAAATATATTAATATTTAAAAAACAGAAATATAGTAAAAACAATTATATACGATTACAAACTAAAACTGGCATTCAAAATGGCTATCAAAACAACTACCAATCCCAAATCTCGTGTTATAAATAATCACTAATACATACAAAAATGTTGTTGCATACCTATTACATCCTTACACACTTATACAAAGAACTCTACACTTACACATACACACCTACACACCAATACACCCATACAGTCCACCCCAAAGAAAAAGCAAAATAAGTACTAAATTATATTCATGAAAGAAAAAAAAATATGATGAAATGAAAATAAACAAAGTATTATTAAAATTAATTGATTATAAATTTGTACATAATATTTGTATTGTATTATAACGAAAAAGAAATGAAATATAATAAAAAACAAATAAACTAAATACTAAATATATTATTAAATAAATTACTGAAGTGGAAAAGAAAAACAAATAAAAAAAATATAAATAATTTAAACATATGTGGATAATGTCTAATCATTTATATGGAAAGGCTAGAAAGAGATTTTCAGAATAAAAATCAAGAAAGAGAAACAAACGAAATTACGATGTAACGGATAAGCAAGAAAAACTCCAGGAAAAGCCTTTTAAGAGGAACGTTTTTTTGACTTTTGTTTTTGTTTTATTGCAATATCAAATATTACACAAGTGGTATGTCCTAATTCAGACTCCGATGCACACGCCACAGAAGAGTTCGGTTGAGACAATCGATTTAGCCGTAACCGGATTTAGAGGTTAGCTCAACCGAATTTAAAGCTTGTCGGAACCGCATTAGAGGTTTTCACAACCGACTTAGAGGTTGTCTGATCAGAATTGGTGGCTGTCAGAACCGAATTAGAGGTCGTAACCGAATTAGATGTTGTCACAACCGAGTTAGATGTTGTCACAAACGAATTAGATGTCGCCACGAGCGGATTAGAGGTTGGCACAACCGCATTAGAGTTTGTCGCAACCGAACTAGAGGTTGTCGTAACCCAACTACTGGTTGTCACAACCACATTAGAGGTCATCATAAATGATTTTAGATGTAATTGTGAGGTTATCACAAGCTAATAGATACGGTTGCCTATTAACTTTTTCTTAATAATTGAATTTCCTGTATTCTCTCAAACAAATTCTAAACTTGAAATTAAAGCACTGAGGCTGTATAGAAAAGTATTAGAAAAGTCTTACACGAAGATAAATTCTGTGACAAATTCTATCAAAAACGACTGGACGTCAATGTGATGGTCGATATGTCGTAAGAATTCCTTTCAAAAAATTATTCCCCGATTCTGTGTATAAGTATGTCGGATCATTGCGGTGTCTTGCGGTGGGGCAATTTTCCCGAATGGAATAAACTCCCTCAAAACATCCAGAGCTTCAACAGCAACCTAAATCTGTTATAAACCAAAACCTCGATCTTGGTCACATGGAATAGATCAAAACCTGAGTTTTTTTCAGTCTTTGCGTGAAATTTGATGTAGGGGACCTTCACCCTGTGAAATTGGGAAACATACCAACCTTTCTAACTGTGTATTATATGCACTGAAGGCTTTTGAAACAAAAAAGTTATGTTGGCCCAAAATCAAAATTTTATGAAAAACAATATTTTTTAAATATTTATAACAACCAAAATATATTCGGTACAAACAAAACTTGTCGTCATAGTAAAATCAAGAAACAATACTTTCTAATAAATTGGAATTGAGTAGAAGATTTCCACAACTGTATGATATAGTACAGTGCAAAAAAATCCAAAAAAGAAATCAAATTTTTTCGATTTTCAATATTCGAAAGAAGCGAATATCTGTAAAATGAGAAAAATTTCAAATGTTTGTGCGCATTACAACAATTATACACAATATGTTCAAAAAATATAGAAAGAAAAACACCAAAATTTTCTTCTGTAAAATCGATAAACAAGAAAACCAGTTAACGTTGGAATATTTTCAAACATAATCCTTAACTCCTTACCTAGAATCGGGGTTTTAAAGAACTTAAAATGTTTACTAAATTAAAAGATATTGAATTTTTGCGGACTGAAATCTATTCTGAACCACTGTGCGTCGCAAAAAGTTGTGAGCGGCAATCACAGCGGGTATTGCATCACCGACAGTCTCATTTTCCATAAAAAAAAGCGAAACAAAAGTCAATTTACGTCTTGATTTTATATGATGACAATATTAAACAAAATCTACTTACAATAAAAACAGACTTTAGTTGAATTTATGGCCGAGTCCATAAATTTGGCCAAAAATTAATTGGTCAAGTGTGCCCGGGCGGGAGATGGACCTAATCGGCGTATGGCCAGTTTGAGTGCACGCGTCATGCCATCCCACTGTTGAGTGAGTCCTCAAAAGGATTTGATTTCACATTACTTATATATTACATTTAATTTCTTCTTTAAGTTACTAGAGCTAAAATAACTCCAAAATCGGATTTTATTGATTATTTTTTTAGAATTTCGCAGTGTTTGTCCGATTGTTATTATTATTTTGATTTATTTATCAAATTTATTTCAAAAATTACGATTTGCCTATATCCCTACACGCAAAGAAAAAACTCGTTCCTCCCAAACGAAATCTTAGATAACTAAAGTTCGTTTGATGGCTGTAGCTGGGAGAAATGAAGTTCTTTTAAGCCATATATTTTATTTCGTTTGGAAGAAGCCAAAAACGTTTGCAGTAAACGAGTTATGAAAAATTGGAGCTGTAAAAACGTTTGCGAGAAACGAAAAACGGTTCCACCAACTGTTCTTTCGGTTACAGCAACTGAGTTCTAGTTACTCTAAATTAAGAAACGTTTGTGAGATAAGAAGAACGTTTGCAGTAAACGAGTTATGAAAACTTGGAGCTGTAAAAACGTTTGCGAGAAACGAAAAACGGTTCCACCAACTGTTCTTTCAGTTACAGCAACCGAGTTGTAATTAAAACATTTATTTATGGCTTCCATAAGCTCTTTATTGTTTAAATTTCCAACTTTTATGGTTTTGGTTTTACCTATAAAGTTTGTTTAAAAAAAGTTGGAATTTTTGTCTACTTTCCACTGTCTACTTACACGCCTGCCTCGCCTTGCATTCAAATAACAACTAATAGCGCAGCAAACTACATCGCGTCACTTGTCCATCCAAGATATATCGACAAGGAAGAAGCATTAGAGTGTGTGATCACTTTTATGTGTATGCGTGAGTGTGTAAGCCAAACGAGTGGATAAGACTGTGTATGTAGTTGACAGAATGAGAGAAATTTAAGTTCTTCGTAATCTGTGCCCTCATTAGAAAAATGGCTAATTTCAATTATCGCAAACGTTTTCTAAAGTTGCTGCAAATGTAAATTTGTACGCGTTTAATGCAAACGAGAACTCGTTTGCAACAACATGTTACACATTTGCGATATATGAGTTTATTTGCGATGAATAAATTAATACGAATCAATCAAAGTATTGTTGCGGCAACCGAACAATAAACGATTGTTTTTCTTTGCGTGTGCGATCACTGTACAAATTGTAGACAGGAATCCATCACAAAAAACCAATGTGAGACCCAATTTGTTTCGGTGTTGGCGCTGATTCCCGAGACCAGACTTCTCTACAACAGTTAACTGAGAAAAGGCTGAGAAATATCTAGATATGTATGTGCCTTCTTCAACAGTTGTAAGACAATCGTATAGTAATTGTATTTTGAACCACGTATATATCTTCTACTGGATTCGATTTGGTAAAGGTCAGTATGTAACAACATATTATTGCAAAGAAATTAGCATGTCCAGAATAAAACTCTGACTTTGATTAGAGCCACCTGGCGACTTTATCCAGTAATTCGGCATGAAAACGCTCCTTAAACCCCATTCGTAATCGGTGTAAACATGTAGGCCCAAAGACACCCATTGCGAAGGTTTATCAACGTAGAGAGTTGAATTCAAAATTGCTTCCAAAATGTGTCTAGTACATGTGGAAGCAATACAAGATTTAATTCAATTAGAAATTAGAATAGAGAAGTTTTTTCTCTCTACATTTTTAACATCAGAGGTATGGTTGCAACTAAACATTGGATGTTGGAAAGCATGGGTTCTATAACACCAGATAGAGGCATTAGTACAAAACGTCCAACAAGACAACAGCAACGGCATTTCGTGTTTGTATGGTAAAATAGTTGTGTTATAAATACGACATAAATGTATACCCACAATAAAAGTCACCAAAAAAGTGCAAAACACATTTAAATTACACAGTTCTATACCAAAAGAACATGACAAAGTTAAGTCAACAGTTCTTATAACTCCACCTGGTGTAAGTTAATTTCCGTCAAATCTTTCACATTTGCAGAAACCTACGACGAAGAGTGTGTAATGTAACTACGGATGAAAGAAATTTTATCTCTATTCTAATTTCCTCTACGATTTAATTTTGTTCATCTCGTAGTGGTCCGACATCGTCAAATTCAAATGCATTTTATTTATGTACTTTTTGTTCGATTTTATTATCAGTATACATTGTGTTGAAGTTGACAAGCTCGGCCCTACAAATACATATAAAGTACCTTCTGTTGCCTAAAATTACAATAACAACTCCTGCTATCACTTAAAATCATGACAAAATAAGTAAGGTAGAAGCAGTAGGAATTGAATGCCTTTTGTTTTTATTTCAGAGGCCGGCCTTGTCAAATTCAGTCGATCGAAATTGGTAAGATGTATTTATTTCAGATTATATCTGGAGAAATTGTTGTAATTTTCGGCAACAACCACAAGAACAAGAAAAAATTTCGTCTAAAAAAGTTTCGTTTAAAGCTACCACCTGTACTAGAAACATCTTGGAATTAGTATAAACAACATTTGACAAGATCGTACCACAACGACAAGCAAAAATTAAAATCAGCTGTTCTACCGCTTCCACCTGTAATAGATACATCTTGACCTGAAATAAATAAATTTTGATGACTTCCTAAAATTTTAAAAACTCGTATTTGTCAGTTAATAATATATTGAAATTTCAGTGAAGAACAAATAAAACTCCAAACGAAACTACGATGTCTCTAATATTAGGAAAGCACATTGTCCAAAGGAATCAGCGCAACGTTTTGCAAACAGCGCTTAAAAATTTCTTCACTTACGCCAATGAAATCGCTCATCCTATAAATCGAAAGCCTCCAAATGTTTCACCTCAAGATGCCGTCAAATGTATTAAGTCCGGGGATGTTGTATTTTGCTCTGGCGCAGCCTCAACACCAAATGTCCTTATCACTGCTATGGTTCAACACGGAAAACAGAATAACCTCGAAGGCATTACCATATGTCATATGCATACGGAAGGTCCTGCTACGTATTGTGAACCGGAATATGCTGATATGTTCCGTTCAAATTCTTTCTTTATGGGCGGAAATGTTCGTAAAGCTGTTGCCGAGGGACGTGGTGATAATTTTTCAATATTCCTCCATGAGATTCCTCAGTTGTTCTATAAAAAAATCATACAACCCGATGTGTGTCTGATTCACGTCTCCCCACCAGATCGTCATGGCTTCTGTTCACTGGGCACAAGTGTGGATTGTGTGCGAGCGGCACTTTTGAATTCCAAGCAAATCATAGCCCAGGTTAACAAACAAATGCCACGGACTTACGGAGACGCCTGTATTCATTCTTCGCACTTCGATGCCATGACGGAAGTGGATGTTAAGTTGCCACAACATGGTGGCAAACCGGGAGAAAAGGAACAAAAGATTGGTAAATTCATAGCAGAGAATTTGGTATGTGATGGCGCCACCTTGCAAATGGGTATAGGAGTTATACCTGATGCGGTATTAAATGCCTTGCACAACCATAAAGATTTGGGTATACACTCGGAAATGTTTGCCAATGGTGTCGTGGATTTGGTTAAGTCAGGAGCGGTGACCAATCGCTTTAAGAAAATGCATCAAGGGCGCATTGTCGGCTCGTTTTTAATCGGTAATGAGGCCTTGTATGACTTTGTCGATGACAACACGTCTATTGAAATGTACAGCATCGATTATGTGAACAGCGTTAGCGTCATCAAACAACTGCCACGCATGACAGCCATTAATTCAGCCATTGAAATTGATTTAACCGGCCAAGTTTGTTCCGATTCCATTGGTACACGTTTCTATTCCGGATTTGGTGGTCAAGTGGATTTTATACGTGGCGCTGCCGAGGGTATTGACGGCAAGGGTGTACCTATTATCGCTATGCCCTCGGTGACCAATAAGGGAGAGAGTAAGATTGTACCTACGCTGAAAGTGGGTGCTGGAGTTGTAACCTCTCGTTCCCATGTTCACTATGTGGTAACAGAATATGGCATTGCTTCGTTGTTTGGGAAAAATATGCGCCAGAGGGCCCATGAATTGATACAAGTAGCTCATCCAGATCATCGTGAGAAATTGGATAAGGCGGCGCGTGAACGTTTAAGGGTTGTGCCATCCAAGTGTTAGCAACTACCTTGGAAGTCATGTAGAATTTAACTTGTTTAGATATTAATTGAATGAAATTGAAACAATCAAGTTTGAAAAATATTCTAAACATATTTTGAATAAAATTGAAACAGATTAAATAATTAACTTTTAATTTTTGACCAGAAAGGCGGCCCTCGCAAAATATATCCTAAATAAAACCTCGCAAAAATAAGTATCCATGCAGACTCTCTGATCTTTCACGTCTTTTTAACACATGACACTTGGAACGTAGGTAAAACTACGCGTCGGGGGCAACAGTATGCTAGGTTTATTGGAGTAGATTAAGCGGTTCTTCGATGCGAGTAGCGCTTTAACACGCCAAACTGCCGTACCAAGGCGTAAAATATCGGCCTTAGCGACGCACTAAATAGAGATAAATTCCAGAAATAAATTACCTTACCATGTTCGCCGATGCAGGAATGATTGAATATAACTTTGCCAAAAAAATTGTTTTCGGGTTCTTATCGGGCGCTTACCTTGTTACTAAGTATCTCTCAGCATGTGTCATGCACTAACTAGCAGAATAACTTGTATAATAAACCCGACTCGTATTTGGGACGTGGGCACAAGAACGCGTCAGGATGTCAGGATTTGAATGCTAGATTTGTCGGAGCAAAATAAATTGTTCTTTGTTGGTTAGGTAAAACAAATGTATTATTTTTGAGATTGGACTTACCGTTTCCGAGATACAGCCCTTTTTTATTTTATCGATTTTTTTTTACTTTGAAGATTTTTTGAAAAACCCGTAAAAATTTGATATTTTTTTTTCGAGATATAGAATTCATATTTTCGATCAAAAATGGACACGAAATACGAACCCTGGTTACAAAAAATAATAATTTTGTTTATATTTAAGTATAAAATTGTCACAACACACTTATTTCTTGTTCCTGTGGCTTCAACTAAATGTTTCAGTACCTGCAACCAAAACTGAATTACAAATCAATTGATATGCACAACATTTGGTGGCACGGACAACAATTATTGGTAATCCGGACTGAATAATGTGATAGTCCAAGGAACCACGAAATTGTAGTTGGCTGTAAATATAGTTGCGACAACGAATTCCTTCTCTGTGTGTAAGATGTCACCGTTTCTGAGGCATCCTGTCGTACTTAATCGTTCTGAACGATCTTTACCAATCTTCGCTGAGGATTTCGTGGCGTTCAGTGTCATTCTGCAAAGGTGTGTCAGCTTAGCTAGAATACCAAGCATCGAAATAGCTTCGTAAAGTTTTCTCCGTATCGGGCTCTCGAAGGCGTGAGTTTTATCTAGGATTTGGCTTAATACGTAAACCGGAGAAAATATGATCTCTTACAGCCTTAAAGGAAATTACAACTTTAAACATAACGACGATCTAAAAACAACTAAAATTGGTCGTAGATTTACTGAGTATAAGGCAGTGTTGGAGGTTTTTTTAATTTACATTGGAATTTAATTTGCATTACTTCGTCTCATGCAAATGCAAAAGAATTACCCTTGTTCGCAATGGATATTAACAAAAATTTAATTTCAGGCAATGCAAATACAGTTTATGGACTCGGATGCCAATTGTAATGAAATATGGAATTGCTTTTGATATTTTGGATTTGTTTGACTGCTGGCGATTCTGTTGTTAAAGTATTTTATATGTAGAGGTTTGTGGCTTCGACTGGTATTGCCTCGTACTACTTAGTCAAACAAATTCAAAACATTTAAAAGCATTTCCATATTTGATTACAATTCGCAACCGATTTCGCAACCTGCATTTGCAAAATCAAATATTTTTGGTTGTTATTGTGAACAATGGTAATTCGTTTGCATTTGCATTAGATAAAGTAATGCAAATTAAAATCCAATGCAAATTAAAAAAAAAACATGTACGTATGCTGAATCGGTGCTCCTTTCACGGAGTCCCTGGATTTTATTCTTAGTTCCTTGCACTCATCCGCCGCTGCCTAGTAGTGTTGGTTCATCCACCTTCTAAAGAAGATAAATATATACCATAGCATTGCAACCAGATGGTTCCCCAAGATGAGGGCGACTCACAGCCATTCAAAATAACCCATATTCAGTGAAATATAAATCGTCGGCAAAGAAAATAAGTTTGTCACCAATATTTTTCGATCTCGAAAATGATTTTTTGAGTTTGGAATTAATAGAACTCGTTTGCGGTAAACGAAAGAGCCGTTAATGGAATTGCTTTGCATTTAGCGCAAATGTTTATTTGGTTTGGAGTTATTATAATTCGTTTGCGGTAAACGAAACAAAAGTGTTTGTTGCTTGTAAAAAATTGTTTAAATTAGAGCTACTATATACTGTTTGCTGTAAAGGTTTTTCGGGTTCCGTAAACGATTTCATTTATTTATTGCAAATAAAATATCATGCTCGGTTCAACAAATTTTCGTTTGCCGTAATTACACTGCCCAAACGGAGATCATTTATCTGAGATTTCAATCGGCCGTAAGGAAATTTTCTTTGTGCGTATGAAGGATATTAAAATGTGGTTTAATTTGTTGAACACTAGTGTTTTGAGGCAATAAATAAACTTGTGTCCTCATGATGTCGGTCAATTAGTTTATTCGATTCGAATTGTTGACAGTAGAAAACAATTTTTATGCGGCCGACCGAGGTATGAAAAATGTAGTACCGCGAAGCCCATGGCTTAACATTACAAAAATGCATCAAAGTGAAATTTTCTCTGAGCAAATGCAAAAAATAACGAAGAATTGTTTGTCAAAGCAGTCAAGACTAATTTACAGCAGTTAGTGTTGTGTGGTCCACATCGGTCAAATTTAAAAGGATCTAGTTTTTACTCTTTTGCATTTCTATCTGAATTTGACTGATTCAACCCTCAAAACAACAATGAAATGCTTGTTGTTGTTACATTCGACGCAGTTTGTAAACTCCGTGACTCTGAACAAAAAACACTTTTTTCCGGCAAAATGAAATTGTTTTATACCTCAACATAATCTCCTTTCATCTCAATATATATAGTTTATGAGTTTTCCGTTTTTCATAGTCCTTCCACATAATAGGTTTTCTAAAGGTCCTCAAAATAGCCGATTATTTCAGGGATTACCTCTTTATTTGACCCAAATGTGTTGCCGCCAAGTCATGCACCCTGATGGCACATCTTATGGTGGATCGGCTATTCTCATACACACCACACACTCCCCCGAGATACACCGTAAAGAAAGAACAGTATCGCTCATTTTTCTTATCCCTAGAGGAGAAATTTTAAGCACATACAGCATGGGGCTCTCGTCTTATAACTTCAAAGGGACGGCCAATACTCTGGTCTATTAACCATCTCTCGCTTAACGTCACTTCTCCAAAGTCACACACACATATTGGCCAACAGATATAAATAAAATACCCGATCTCATTATGTTCGGATGTTCCCTGATTCCCACAAGTGCTACACACTGTCTGACTTGTCTTCAGACCACTCACCTGTGTTATTGACAGTAAATTCAACACCAAAACTCATGGAAGCTCAGTGTAAGATTAACCCCAGAAAATCGAACAATTTGCTTACTATAAAGAGCTCGTCAGTGCATCAGTAAATCTGAAAGTTGCTCTCAAAACGAAAGAGAATATCTCAAATGAAACGAAATTTACAACACATGTCTCTCTCGATGCTTTGTTCCACCTCAATACAGCCAAATTCAGTTTACTCCCAATTCTAGGTAAAGTCCTGGACTGTCTCTTCCTGAACAGACTTATGTATGCATGTTATAGATACGAAAAATCTGTTTCCCTACCATCAATTCGGGTATAGTAAAAAACATGGTAACATAGTACAAGTTGACAGGCTCGTGGAAATTATAAAACAGTCTTTTGAAAAAGAACAGTACTGCTCTGTACCATTTTTCAATATTTCTCAAGCATTTGATATAGTTTGACATGATGGATTACTTTTCAAATTAAAGACCATAAATAAAAAAATAAATGGTTTCCCATTACATCCCATGATGGGACCGGGGAGAACTGCTCACAATCACTGAGCTGTGCGCTTTCCAGTTTTCACTCACTGATTGGGACCTACAGTTTTACCCCGTTTCCGAACGGTATTTTGAGAATCTTTTTCATGGCTATATACTCGATAGTGTCGCCATCACTATGCGAGTGACCGCCGCCGAAAGAAATTTGAATGTGGTCAGAGCAGGGTTCGAACCCAGAGCCGCGCACACTAACCATTGCACCACCGACGGCAAATGCAATGGTATGACAATGCTTCCCATAAACATGTATCTCTTTAGCTCTATTTATCAAACTAAAGCAAATGTATCACAAGCCAGTGTTTTGGGTCCTACACTTAGTTTGCCTTTCATCTTAGATCCCCCTCTAACAGACGGAGTTGAAATTGTTACTGACGATACAGCTGCTTTAGCCGTCAATGAAGACCCCATAGAGGCAAATATCTCCCTTCAAAAATTTATCGAAAATATCTCAACTTGGCTAACTGAATAGAGGTTCAAAGTTCAAAGTCAAGTTTACTCTCAAACTTGAAACTTACACTCCCATAACTTTAAATTAAGCACAAATACCAAAGCCAGTAGAAGTAAAAATATCTCCGAATACATCTTGGCAAACGACGCACATGGAGAAAACATATCCGAGCAAGCACCATGAAAGGTTCTCGACATACATTTGAATAAATTCTCATTAACTATAGATCTCCACTCTCGCTCGAAAACAAATTATTGATATACAAATGTATCACCAAGCTGACATGGGCGTATGCAATTCAGCTATGAAGAACAGCCTCGAACTTTAATTTGAAAATTCTACAGCGGTTTCAATCAAAAACTCTTCGGTTTCAATCAAAAACTCAATCAAAATCTCAAATACTCTGTGGTTTGTTACTAACAACCAGTGAGATATTGAATTCTCACTGTTAAAGAAGAAATCGAGGCTATAATGCTCACATAAAAATCTCGAATAGAAAGAAATCCAAATCCTCTAGCGGCAAATTTGATGTCAAGTGTCGTAATCTTTAGAAGACTCAAACCAAGAGATCTCCAAGATCTCTTAGTGCCAAGATTATTTAATGTGTCTCGTTAAAAACAATTCCTGCGAATTGCGTTAGAACATCGCTCAACACGTCTTTGAAGTGGTCACACGGTTACACTTGTCGTCGAGCGTGAGCAATCGCGGCACCCATCGCGCGGTTAGCGTTTTGATGTCCAAATATTCATGTAAAATGTGATGTACCCACTCAGTTGAGATGAGTACAGCCTCAGCCACCTCAGACACTTTCATTCTCCGATCGTCCCATATCATTCCGTGGTGTTTATTAACGATCTCTGGCGTTCAGCGTCACTTGTGCTGGCACAACCATGGCGGCATTGAGTAAACCACTTTTTAACCATTGAAATTGATGGTGCAAGAGTCCCCACAGTATTCGGTGATGGCTTTGTACTCAAAAAAGAATTCTTGATGGGCACACGAAATTCCCTTTTACTTATGTTCGTCAAAATTCACGTGGTTGTAGATTTCAATGGCTGCCAAACACAAACTAAATGACACAGCTTGCTGAAAATTGTACAGTTCTCTATTAACAGATTGAAATTTACTACGGGAGAAATGCAAAAAACCACGGAGCTTTCAAACTGTCCTCTTATAACAACAGCAACATCACTGCTATCACCTATTACAAATACATATTGACAGCAGCGATAGAAAAAACATGAAATTTACAAGTGTAGAAATAAGTCAGAGGTTACCTTTTTAGATAGGAAATACTTTTCTCCAGAGAACACCAAGACCATACCCTATCAAATCTAAATGTTTCCACAAAAGTCTTCGCTCTTGATGTTTAATATTTCAAAAGTTCAACAATTGTTATTTCTAACTATATGTGCTGTCTACTATGCATTTTTTATATATAAGAATATTATATATATATATGATGCATATTATATATATATATATGAGAAATATACTATGCATATTATATATATACATGAGAAAACCCAGTGACAATACGTTACATTTCATGCACTGTTAATCATTTTGTTGAAATTGCAAATACTAAAAAATATGGAACTGACGATATCATCATCAAATGCAGTAACGCCACAAAGAGATTTGATCTTAATAAATATTTCCATAGAAGTCCTGTTTCAAAATGCTGGAACGTTGCACTAGTTGGCAATAATCCCTGTTGCATAGATACTGGGTTGCAGTGTTCTAATGCCTGCACTGATTATCCAATATTAAGGTCGCCTCTTTTTATACCTGCCTTTCTGTCAGATACGGGGATGGTGCCATCCACCCTCTACGAATGTGTGGCAGGTCCTGATGCTAGTATCTGTATAACAATGATACTTTGTTGGGCTCATCTTTCGGGATATAGTGAACAATAAAAGTGTAAAAAACAGACCAGAGAGACAACAAAGTAATTAAAAATATATGTTGTTTGTTTGTTCTAAAAAGGTTTATATAGCTTTTCTAAAACCACTTAGATTTTTAACACAGGTCCATCGTTTCATACCAAACTAAAAACTACTTCACATTGATGTGATGATATAGTACGTGCTTACATAAATGTCATGGTTAACGAATTTCTATCCACACAAGAGTATAGTTCTTGCTTCCGCCCCTCACTCTCTATCACTCTTACCCTTTGAGAGGTTTTCATTAAGTTATGGAAATAACCTTTATTAAACATTTCTCTGTTGTCAGTCTAGAATGGGTTATCATCATGTTGCTCGACTCTTGTTAATGTTCCATTTATGCAACATATCTTAATTTCATGCTTCAACATTCTGATGGCTTCATTCATAACTTATGCTCTCATACCAACATGATAATGGTGTTGATGATGGTTATAATGAAGATGTTGTTGCACTGGCTTGAAGCATGAAGAACCATTAAATTGCAACAGAATACTTCGTACGCGGAATCTATTTATGAAACTGCATCATATTTCGGTGCTACCGCCGCCGCTGCTATTCGGGAATCAAATCACAATATCCACAAGATTGCCGTTGCACTACTACGGTGGAGTAGAATTGAGTTTGAAATTTCAAAAATATAAATTTGAAAGTTCCTTTACCGACTAATATTAGATTTGAAAAGGGAACTTTAGTCTATCCACACCAAGGGAAGCGAAATCAGCATTTTCCGATATATGTTTGCGTTAAAAATGCTACTGGCACCGATCGTTGAGATTTTTCCATTCTAAAGTTAATATTGGAAAAATATCGTGTATGCAGTACAAGATAAATTACAACTACGTTGCACAAATTCTGTGGATTCGTCAGGATATCCTCGACTTGTCGCGATTGACCAGAGTCTCGAGTGGGGAAGGTTTTTTAGGCCAAAATCCCGACTCCATGAAAATTACTTATACCACTCAAAGTACGAGGCACGAAAACTTACTTAATTATGTTGTCTCAAACAACCCAGATGGGTCGAGAACCTTACAAAATGAGGATAACTTTTTTCTCCATCCGGCTCGATCTTCAGTTTTTCTCCTGGTCTTTCCAGCGAAGTCACCTGGTCTTTCCAGCGAAGTCTTGGTCGTCCTATTTTTCGATGTCTTTCGTGTACGTCTTCGAATACTTTTCGCACGGGTTCATTTTGACCCATTCTATTGACATGGCCCAGCCAGCTCAAACGCTCTAATACGCATAACTACATCTATATCGAGATACAGATTATATAGCTCGAGATTCATCCGTCGTCTGCTGCATTTTTCTCTCGAAGACTCCCAGTGATGTGTCATCACCATAAGATATGACCCAGGATTCTGCGCCATAAAGCAAGCCAGAGTCTGATATAGTTGGATCTTTGTTTCTCGGGAGAGGTTCTTGTCTTTGAAGTGATTGCTTAGCCAGAATAACAAGTATAAGTACAGTTCTCTGACTGATTTCTAGGTTGACGTTATTGCTTCGGTTCACGGCAGATCCGAGGTAAATTAATTCGTCCTCTACCTCGAAATTATAACGGTGATTAACGTTTACCCTTACATCCAGTCGGGTGGATGTTCTGCCATTAATTTTGTGTTGTCGTTGTTTACGACAAACCCACTTTCACTAATTCCATCTCAATTCTCGAAAACACAGCAGTAACTTCTCGGAGATTTCGCCCAATGGTATATAAATCATCAGCATATGCGAGCACCATGTGAATTTTGCTGCTGATACTTTTATTCATGTTGACTGCAGCATTTCTCACGATGATCTTTATTAATACGTTGAAGAGATCGCATGTGTATGTGTCGACCTGCCTGAGTCCTCGCTTTGTACTTAATAGTTCTGTGAGATATATACCAATCTTGACTGAGAATTTTTTCGGTCGTGTCATTCTACAAAGGCGTGTCAGCTTAGCAGGGATACCAAGCTCCGACGTATCTTGGTATAGTTTTCCTCGTATCGGGCTATAGAAGGCTGCCTTATAACGGGTGATTTTTTAAGAGCTTGATAACTTTTTTTTTAAAAAAAACGCATAAAATTTGCAAAATCTCATCGGTTCTTTATTTGAAACGTTAGATTGGTCCATGACATTTACTTTTTGAAGATAATTTCATTTAAATGTTGACCGCGGCTGCGTCTTAGGTGGTCCATTCGGAAAGTCCAATTTTGGGCAACTTTTTCGAGCATTTCGGCCGGAATAGCCCGAATTTCTTCGGAAATGTTGTCTTCCAAAGCTGGAATAGTTGCTGGCTTATTTCTGTAGACTTTAGACTTGACGTAGCCCCACAAAAAATAGTCTAAAGGCGTCAAATCGCATGATCTTGGTGGCCAACTTACCGGTCCATTTCTTGAGATGAATTGTTCTCCGAAGTTTTCCCTCAAAATGGCCATAGAATCGCGAGCTGTGTGGCATGTAGCGCCATCTTGTTGAAACCACATGTCAACCAAGTTCAGTTCTTCCATTTTTGGCAACAAAAAGTTTGTTAGCATCGAACCATAGCGATCGCCATTCACCGTAACGTTGCGTCCAACAGCATCTTTGAAAAAATACGGTCCAATGATTCCACCAGCGTACAAACCACACCAAACAGTGCATTTTTCGGGATGCATGGGCAGTTCTTGAACGGCTTCTGGTTGCTCTTCACTCCAAATGCGGCAATTTTGCTTATTTACGTAGCCATTCAACCAGAAATGAGCCTCATCGCTGAACAAAATTTGTCGATAAAAAAGCGCGAAACACATTTCGAACCGAACACTGATTTTGGTAATAAAATTCAATGATTTGCAAGCGTTGCTCGTTAGTAAGTCTATTCATGATGAAATGTCAAAGCATACTGAGCATCTTTCTCTTTGACACCATGTCTGAAATCCCACGTGATCTGTCAAATACTAATGCATGAAAATCCTAACCTCAAAAAAATCACCCTTTAATCCACAAAGTGGGGGTAGGTGTCGATTTGTTTTCCGTGGGGTTTCTCCAAAGTTGTCGTAACGTGAATATCTTGTCTATAGTTGACTTTCCAAGCCTAAAGTTACACTGATAAGGTCCGATCAGGAGTGTAACAAACGTGTTTAGTCTAGCGCACGCTCGAGGACCTTGTATGTGATGGACAAAAACTTTACTCCATGATATATGATACTCAGGACACCTATTTCGAAAACAGGACATAGTATGCTAAGACTCCAATTATCGGGCATGCATTCGTATAGCCAGTGTTTGCATATGAGCTGGTGCATGCAACTTTCAAACTCATAGCCGCCAGCTTCAGCTCAGCCGGTTGTCCATCAGGACCAGCGACGTTGTTGTTCTTCAGCCGGGAAATTCCAGTTCTAACTTCTCTTTGGCTGGGACGGGCTTGACGACGCCATCGTCTTGTATTGGCTCAACACCCTCATATATATTGAAGTCTTTTAATTCTGCACAAGGAGCCCCGGATCCAATTCCTTCAGTCTGGCTTTGTACTTTTCGGTAGAATTTACGGCCCGGCCCTCATTCTTCCGCCTGTAATATTCAACTTGTTCACAACCGTCTTTCTTTTCCATAACCGTTGTATCATCCTCAACAAACGGGATTCCTCTCTTCTTTTCTACTTATACCGCTCTGCCACGGCTCGCGTTGCAACTGACTGAAGCATTGATATACGTTCAGCTTTCGTCTAGCTAGATTTTACATATGATCTGATGCGTGTACCTTTCCAACTCACAGCCACCAGCCTTAAACAGCTCAACCGGTCGTCCATCAACACTAGCGGCTTTGCTGTTCTTAAGCAGGAAAACTGCTGTTGCACTTCACTTTGGCTGGGAGGGGGCATATTGAAGTCTCCTGGTACTAGTAAATCATAGAAGTGGTCTATTCATGTTTCCAACATACTCTGCATATCTGCGACAAGGTGTCCATTCTTATCTCTACAAAAGGCGGTCCTGATCCATTTTCGTTGGTTTGGCTTTGTAGTTTTCGGTAGAATTTACGGGCCTCGTTCTTTCTTCCGTCAGATTCAATTTTCTCAGTCTCGCGCTTTCCCCACAACTATTTTCCCACACTATTTCCCCACAACTATTTAGTCGTCATACGTTTCTTATAGACACTTATTGAACATATCCTAGGTTACCAAATTAACGATTTTATTTAGATGGTGGTTATACGGCCACTCATGTGGTTTCTCAAGGCAGCTGTAATAGATGTCACAGTCATGTCCCGTCCATCACATTTTTTGGAATGCAGTAATGCCAGCCGTATCTTAAGGCATCTGTCATATGGATGGTAACATCGAATCTATATAATGTTGTATCATGCCAACTGCATATCCTTATAATGCCTGTGGGGCCCTTCAACTGATAGGGGGATTGTACGATATGTTTATCTTATTTTCAAGCAATTTCATTGACCTTATAAACGGTGGTAAATGCAAGCCCACAAAGCCATGGTTTTCTATAGTATTGATTGCCAGGAATCTCCCCGTAATCTCTCTACTGAAATTCCATTAGAAAGTTATCCCAAAATTTAATAATAATAATTTTCTCATCCCACTGTTTCTTAGAATCCAAATCCTGTATTCACTAATGTTAATGTAACATAATGTTCCAAGAAATTTGGCTTCTACGTGGCTATCCTTATTCTGAGTTTTCATTTTGACGACGCCATTGTTTGTTCTGCCATGCATAACTGTGTCTGTCGGCAGACACTCCCCGTGGTAACAAGCATTCGAACTCATTATTATCTCCATTGTTTAGTGTTGTTGAAATTCTAATGACCATATCGGAATTTTCGTTTTGTACCCAAGTGATAATAGGTAATGTGAGGTCCTGGGAAAACGGCAGTCGCATGAAATTTCGTACCTGCCGCATTAGCATTTCATCATCCTGCACAGTAAGAAAATGGCGAAATGCAGTGAAAACTCAGTAGACATTTTCATTTCTAACAAATCATAAGTTTTAATTGTAACGGTAACTGGCTGGCGACCGAGTTAGTGAGTAATGACTAATGGAAGCATAAAAATGAAATGACTGTATTGCACTAATGTTTTGAATAGAATACTAAAATTAAAATTGAATATTACTCGCATGAGGTAACGAAATTGTTTGCAAGTACTATAGTGTTCATATGAGAGTATGGTCCTCATTTAGAAGCTGTACCATAAGAGTCTACTTATGTAAAGTTTATCATTCCGTAGGAGGCACCTCGAAATATTCCGATTTAACAGCTCATCCCAGCTGCTCCATAGAATTAGGTAATTTTAACCAACCACTGCTAACATTTTGATTATCCACATGCTCTATCGCAGTCGAAGAATCAATGCAATGATGTGTTATGATGTTTAAGAGGCCACCTGAACGCTATTGTACTATATTTGTAAATGGTTTAATTAAGAACTACCCCTGTTATTTTGCGCATCATAAATGAGTGCTTCAATGAACCCACGCACAGCTCTGGGGTTTAATTGTAAAGGGTTTTTCAACAGAGACGCTACAAAAGTAAATCGATAGGGACAGCAAACGACGCCATATTTTTCCCCGCTCTTTTGACATTTCTTTTCAGTAAGGTTTGCCATTTCATCATGGAAAGATATACGAGCCAACAACGAGTCGAAATTATTAAAATTTACTACCGAAATTTGGAGTCAGTGGCCTCAACTTTAAGAGCGGAAAATCATCGGAAATCATCTTCACCGATGAGGCTCATTTCTGGCTGAATGGCTTCGTCAATAAGCAAAATATGCGTTATTGGTCAGACAGCAATCCACACGTAATCCATGAGTCATCATTGCATCCCGCAAAAATTACGGTTTGGTGCGGTTTATGGGCCGGCGGCGTCATTGGGCCGTACTTCTACCGTGATGATCAAGACCGGCACATTACTGTGAATACGAATCGCTACCGTTCAATGATAACCGAATATTTTTGGCCCCAATTGGATAATATGGACTTGGAGGATATGTGGTTCCGACAGGAACCAATTTATTGGAAACCACGTCTGGTGAACGTGTTATCTCACGAAATGGCCCAGTCGATTGGCCGCCACGGTCGTGCGATTTGACGCCGTTAGATTATTTCCTGTGGGGCTACGTCAAGTCTATGGTCTATGCCAACAAGCCAGCGACGGTTGATGAACTTCGTACGAATATCGAACGTGAAATTGCAGCAGTATCGGCCGATTTATGCTTGAAAACCGTCGAAAATTGGGTTCAGCGTCTGGACTTCTGCAAGCGTGCCTGTGGTGGCCATGCAAAAGAAATCGAGTTCCATACATAATGGCATCGAACGTACTTTCACAGGAATAAATAATTTCATTGGTATCTAAAACCGGTTTTGTTTTGTTTAAAAAAACTTTTGTAGCGCTCTTATTGAAAAACCCGTTAGTTAGATAATACCAGTCATCCTCGCTGCAGGTTTTATCGCTACAATTTATTTTCGGATGTTGAAGAGATCGCATGTTTCCGTACGAAAAGACAACTGCCACGTTAACGATTATATTAAAAAAAAAATAAAAAAAAAAATGGTTTCCCTTTACATCCCATGAAGGGACCGGGGAGAACTTCTCACAATCACTGATCTGTGCGCTTTCCAGTTTTCACTCACTGATTGGGACCTACAGTTTTCCACCGATTCCGAACGGTATTTTGAGAAGCTTTTTCATGGCTATATACTCGATAGTGTCGCCGTCACTAAGCGAGGTGACCGTCGTCGAAGAAATGTTAAGGTGGTTGGAGCAGGGATCGAACCCAGGATCTCCTGTACAAGAGACGCGCACACTACCCATTGCACCACCGAAGGTCACTAACGATTATATTAATTCAAGTTAAATTCATATTGGAAAAATATCATCTGTACAGTAAAAGCTGCAAACACAGTATATAATTTTAAAAGTGCAGTAGTGTAATTGATGGAAAGCATTTGTGGATTTTTCGAAACACAAAAACTTAACGCACAAATCATAATGAAATATTGAATACGTGAATATTGAATAAGTATATTGTAGTTTGTAACAGGAAAAATTTTGTAACACCTTGACTCATTATTAAGAAAAACTATTGAAGGCCTCAAGCAAACGAATACCAGTTGAAAATACTTGCATGTGGCAGAGCTCAGTTTTGCTATACCTCATCAAAATTTCTGTTATATAGCCACGAACATTTACCACCTTTGTATCTCAGTTACTGGTTGATTTTCACGTCCATATTTCCTAAACCACTAGAAGCTTTGTATTGTAGTCTTCAGCGCTATTAAAGTTTTCAGAAAGTTCGACAGCTTTGACAGACACAAATTAAAAAAATGAAACCAGATTTGGGAAACTCTATGGAAAGATAACTTTGTTACTTGATCGAAAACCCACAATCGCCGTCTTCTGCACAGTTGTATCCAACAGTATTGATGGCAACTTTGTGAAATACGCTTAGTGCCACAAGCCACACATAAGTTGCGGAAATTCGTGATGTATTGAACAAAAACAAAAAAAGTGTATGATGAAGTCACACGATAGAAGTGAAACTTTATAGGTGTATTTGGCAAAAATAACACATATCACCAACCAACGTAACATGTAACACACCGACACATCGTGTTACACAATCTAAAAAAGAAAAAATAAATGGTTTCCCATTACATCCCATGAAGGGACAGGGGAGAGCTTCTCATAATCACTGAGCTGTGCGCTTTCCATTGGGACCTACAGTTTTACACCGATTCCGAACGGTATTTTGAGAAGCTTTTTCATGGCTAAATACTCGATGGTGTCGCCGTCACTATGCGAGGTGACCGCCGCCGAAAGAAATTTTAGGTGGTCTGAGTAGGGATCGAACCCAGGATCTCATGTACAAGAGGCGCGCACACTACCATTGTGGTTACCCCATCCACTTTCTGCAAAGTTTCTGATCTGATTTTATGTACATTAACGCCATGCGGCCAAATAATGGGTGGTTTACTTCCTATTTGAGTTTTCAGTGTTAAGTTTTTACCAGTTCACACATGATTCGTGACATGTGTCAAAGCCAAAAATGTTCAGTTTGCTTTGTCATTTCATCATGAATGAAAAGACTTATAAACGAACAACTCTTGCGAATCAACTTCAATATACACTCCGTTAACATAGGATAGCCTCATATACATATTGGATATAATTGTAGAAATTTTCAGCATACCACGAGTTTTTTTCAAAATATAAAAACGATGCCATCAAGTCTGTACTGTATTTATTTATTGACGAAAATACCAATTGCATAAGTTTAACTTAATAGCACTTTTACAAGTGTTTGCGCAAACGGTATCAAAAAGAGTGGTTTTTAACGTTAACTTAGATTAGCCTCACACCATTTAAAACAAATAAAACACAAATTTGATATGTTGTTTTAACTAATTTCTTTTTTATTTAAATTTTAGTATTGTTTCACAGTATTTAGTATTTTGTATTCCCCCCTTTGTTTAAAATAACGTCGTAAATTCGGGTTTTCATAGAATCGTAGAGAGACTTTATGTAATTTAACGAATTTTCAGACCTGGCCGATTTTATTGCATCCATTTGCTCCTCCTTTGTAGAGAACTGCCTTCCCCCTTCATATACTTTGCGTGTTAGCCATCACCAAACGTTTTCGATAATGTTCAGGTCCGGAGAATATGGTGGCCACGATAATATTTCAACGCCTTGATACTGAATCCAGCTCTTTACTACACGAGCGTTATGGATGGGGGCGTTGTCGTGTTGGAAAATAAAAGGAAGGGGACCAAAAATGTCCACAAACTCCACAAACGCAGTTTGGAGTAAGTTTTTGTAATTCGTTCCCGTCATTCGCTCATTTACGAAAACTAAACTGGTTGCACCATAATACGTTATAGCGCCCCATATCATTACGCCACCCTCTCTGCTATGGTGGCGACTTAAAAATTGTCCCTCCTTCCTGATATCGTGGAAATAGTAATTGTACCCATCGGGTCCATCGATACAAAAACGTTTCTCGTCGGAAAAAATTACTCGTTTCCAATCGTTCGTTTGAACACCTTCTTGAACTATCCACGTCATATGGTCTTTTGGAAATTGCAATCTATGCTGCTTATGTGCGGCTTTCAAAGGCGTTTTTTTTTAAGTTTTCGACGCTTTAGGTACTCCGAGGATTTTATTATATTGTGAATCGTTGTTTTACTGACCGTGACTCCGGCAGCAGATCCAATTTTACTTAAACTCATAGCTGAATTCGAAGCCATTTGGAGAATTTTGCATCTATCTCGAGGTGAAACCTTTTTGAATGTCTTGCCTTTGTACTGTGTTCCATATTCTGATGGATTTTTGAAGTAGTTGTTTACAACTTTTGGGCTTCGACCAATTTTTCTAGCAATAGCGCGGTTAGAAAGCCGTTGATCGTGATACGCGTCAATTTTTGCGATTTCCGTGGAACTAAGCGACGGTTTTTTCCCCATACTTTATTTTTTTTAACAAGAGCACTTTTGTCTGCCGCAATTAAACGTAATTTAATTCAAAGTCGCGTAACAATCAAAGAATAATTTAAAGTTCTGCCCTGAGGCTAATCTAAGTTAACACTGAAATAAACAAATTATTGCTGCTTCTTACGAAAACAATTATGAAAGTACCGTTCACTTTTAATGACCCACTTGGAATTTTTGTCAATATAACAACAGAGTACCCTCTTGCCAACGACATTAATACATATTTGCTACTTATTAAGGAAACACCAAAAGTTTTACTTTTCTTTAAAATTTTATGTGAGGCTATCCTATGTTTACGGAGTGTATATCCAAATATTCAAATATTCACATTACGACAAACCTGGAGAAACCCCACAAAAAACTAATCGACACGTATCACCTCTTTGAAGATTATAAGACTGACTTCGATAGTCTGATACGGGATAAACTGTACCAAGTTATTCCTGGTATTTCTGCCAAGCTGATACGACTTTGTAGAATGACACTGACCGACACGAAATCCTCAGTAAAGATTGGTAAATATCTTACATAACCATTTATTACGAGGCGAGGCCTCTGGCTGGGCGACACCCTATCATGCGATCTCTTCAACATATTAATTGAGATCATCGCGAGAAAAGCTGTTGTCAATACGTATGAAAGTATCAGCAGCAAAAGTCACATGCTGCTCGGGTCTGCTAATGATTTAGACATCATTGTGCAAAATCTGCGAGAAATTACTGCAGAACGGGGGTTGAATTTTATGTTTCGGGATTAGAGAACAAAAACAAATATTTTTTTTTTTTTTTTTAGATATTGTACATTTATTTCATTGTGTTGTTTTACCCCAGCGCCACTTGGGCATTATAGGGGCGAGTTGGCAAAATTAATTACTGAAGAACTCTATATTTACAAAAACAAATATAAAAAAAAAATTTTTTTTTTTTTTACATAAAATAAAAAATTTTTCAAAAGGTGAGAAAAAACAAAGGGTTAAGGAAATTATAATAACGAATGTTCATGAATTTTAAACTAAATTATTTTATAACAGAAGCATTTCTATATTTTGAATAAGGTATGATTTTAAATGAATTTTAAATATTGAAATCCGAGAAATATTTTTCAATTCTACTGGAAGGTGATTAAACTCTGAGCTTCCAGCATGCTCAATGCGCTGTTTTGTAGTTTCAAGTCTACATCTTTTGATAATTAGGTTTGACCCATTTCTAGTATTAAAGGTATTTTGATTTTCAGAAAACTCTATTGTATGATGACCGATATTATGAATGGCTTTAAATATATATATCAATAGTTGCATCTTATACAACCCATAGATTGGAAGTACAGATTTCGATATATCTTTATATAAGGATCGTGTTGGATACATTAGTGGAAGATTATAAACTATTTTTAGTGCTTTGTTTTGTGTTCTTTGGAGAGATTTTAATTCTGTTGTTTTACGATGAGCATATATCAATGGCAAATAATTAAAATGGCAGTGTATAAGAGCATTATAAAGTAATAACTTTGTATTTAAATCAAATTTGTTTTTAAATTTAAAAAGCAACCCTAGAGCTGGAGCTACTTTCTTTTTAACATGCTGAATATGCATATTCCATGACAAGTTATTTTGCAAATGTACTCCTAAATATTTTATAGACTTACTTTCATAGACATCTATACCACCCACTTTAACACAAAATGTATCATTTACAATATTATATGGACGAAATCGCAGCAGTTTTGTTTTACCAGGATTTAACACAAGTCTATTAAGTCTCATATACTCTTGTACCAACTCTACATCGTGTTCTATTTGGCATTTAACTATAACCTCATGTTTATAGGGATAAAAAAGGCTTATGTCATCAGCATACATTATTAATTTACCATATAACTTTAAATTTGATAAGTCGTTTATAAACAATGTAAACAATAATGGACCTAAGACACTTCCCTGTGGTACGCCAGTTTTAACAGTCGATATATTACTCTTTGCGTTTCCTATTTCTACATATTGCCTCCTAGAATCAAGATAGCTATTAAATAATTTCAGTGCGGTACCTCTTATACCATAGAATTGAAGTTTCTGTTTTAAAATAGTATGATCAACTAAATCAAATGCTTTTGACAAATCAAAAAATATTCCAACAACACCACCATACCCATTATCTAAGCATTCACATACATAGTTTACAACATTTACGACTGCTTGCTGAGTACCACTACCTTTTCTAAACCCAAATTGCATTTTATATAACATTTCATTCTGGTCTAAAAACTTTGATAACTGCTTATGTAGAATTTTTTCAAAAATCTTATCAATTACTGGCAATATAGCTATTGGCCGATACTTCTCCACTGTATGAGCACTGCTATCCTTTGGAATAGGCACAATTTTAGCAATTTTGAGATCATCTGGGTATGTCGAGGTTGTAACAATGTTGTTGAAAATTTCTACTAGATGAGGAACTATAATATCCTTGCACTCAACTACACATTTACTAGAAATGCCATCATGTCCACAACTCTTATTAAATTTTAGTTCTGTTATTATCTCTAATATTTCCTCGGCGTTAGTATGGCAAAAATCAAAGTTTTCAGGATAAACGTAAAGGCAGTTCAAGTTATTGCAATCATCGGTAGGGTATCTTTGTATTGACATTCTCATGTCATCAGGAATTTGCAGAAAAAACTTGTTAAATTTCATACAAATGTCTCTGTCCCTAAGAATAAGTTGACCTTCCTCATTTCTTAATTGTTGCACTGGTCTTGTATTCCTTCCTAAAGTTTCATTTAAAAAAGACCATGTTAATTTCGGGTTATCCTTAATTGACTCAACATTCGACTGAAGATAATCATTCATATTTTCTCTATCAGCGATTTTAATAACTTTACTGATTCTTTCCAGTCTTTCCTCTACACCTGCATTAATCCGACATTTTCTCCTCTTTTTTAACAAACTTTTCTTTAGTTTAACGAGTGCATCAATATTTTCATTGGCCCATGGAGTAATGAGATTCTTAATAGACTCCATCTCAACTTTAGTGCTCGTAGTTTCGACTATGCTTTTAGAAAATTCTGATATAAGACAATGTGTGTCCCTAGAAACGTTATTAGTTTTATTCATACAAATCAATCATCGAAAATTACTTTATTGTTTTTCAAAATATTCCCCATGAAGATTTATACACTTTGCATGTGTTTGAACCAATTGTCGAAACACTTTTGCCACTCTGATTGAGGTATCTCCAAAACATGCATTCTGAATGCAGCATCCGCTTCTTCAGGTGTCGAAAAACGTTGATCTACGGGAATAAAAAGAAGTCATTCGGTGCCAAGTCAGGACTATACGGCGGTTGACCCATCAAACCGATGTTTTGGGTGCTCAAGAATGCAGTTGTTTCAGCCGATGTGTGAGAGCTCGCATTGTCGTGGTGAAGAGTGATCCGTCTTCGGCGGTTGGTTTTCCTGATTTCTTGGAAGACAACTGGCAACAAATGGTTGTGTACCACTTAGAATTCACTGTTCTGTGTTGTTCTAGTGGTACGGTTGCGACATGTCCGGTTTTCCGAAAAAACAGGTGACCATTTTCTTGGAAGTGCTTCGGGCGCGAACAACTTTTGTTGGATTTGGCTCATCTTGAAACTCCCATACAGTTGACTGCTGTTTACTTTTGGGCTCATACGCGTAAATCCAGGATTCATCACCTGTCACGATGTCATAGACGTGCTTCGAAGCACTTCGATCGTATTTTTGGAGCATTTCTTTCGACCAATCGACACGAGCCTTTTTTTGAGCGATTGAAAAATTGTGTGGGATCCAAAGCGAACAAATTTTTTTGACAGTCAAATGTTTATGCAATATTGAATGTATGCTGGTCCTTATGCCTAAGGTTGTCTCAATCTCACGATAGGTCACATGACGATCTTGCAAAATCAGGTTTTCGGAACAACAGTTGATTTTGAACGACCTTCACGAAATTCGTCTTGGAGTGAACTACGACCACGATTGAATTCACCATACCATCGGTAAACACTGGTCCTTGATGAAGCTAATTTAATCCACGTCGAAAGTTGTAAAAAATAATCGCACGAAAATGTTTACGACTTAGTTCCATTTTTGGGCCGATATGAATCTTTTAAGTTACTGTAAACTCGTATGTGAAAACGTTCTGAGTACGCATAACCTCAAAAATGTCCAACTTTACGATAGAGCTGTCAGTTGTCAGATTGCAACCTCGTATTTTCGAGAATTGAGAAAGCATCAACAAAAGTGAATTTGGCAGTAAACGAGGACAAGACTAAATTACTGGTTTCATCCACCCGATTGGATGAAAAGGCGAACGTAAATAACCTTCATAATATCCAGGTAGTGGACGAATTTATTTACCTCGGATCTGCCGTGAACAGAAAAAATACCGTCAGCTTGCAAACAGGTGTTCTTTCGGGCTAAGCAAGCACTTCAGAGAAACAACCCTCTCTCGAGCAACGAAGATCCAACATTATCAGACTCTCATACCACCTGTCTTGTTTTATGGCGCATAATCCTGGGCTATATTGCATGCTGATGAAACATCATTGGGAGTCTTCGAGAGGAAAATGCTCTGAAGACTATATGGTTTTATAATAGAAAACGACGAGTATCAAAGACGGATGAACCATGAGCTGTATAATCGGTATCCCGACATTGACGTCGCTATGCGAATCAAAATAGCGCGTTTACGCTAGCTAGGCCATGTCGGTAGAATGGATCAGAATGAACCCGTGCGAATGGTATTCGAAGACGTACTCGACGGACATCGAAAATTAGGACGACCAAGGCTTCGCTGGAAAACCCATGTGGAATGCTTACGAGGGTTTGGTGTTACCAACTGGAGCAGAATAGCTGAAGATCGAGGCAGTGGCAGAAAAATGTTATCCTCATTTTGTAAGGCCCCTCACCCTTATGAGTTGTTTGAGGCCACCTAAGTAAGTAAGTAAGTTTCCGATTACATAAGATGAAGGGAATGTAGAGAGCTTCTCAAAATCAGAGAACTGTGCGCTTTCTGGTTTTACAATTACTGATTGCGATCTATAGTTTTACATTGATTGTAACTGTTTCGTGTAAAGCTGTTTCATGGCTAATTACTCGATAGTGTCGCCATCACCAAGAAAGGTGACCGATGTCGAATGAAATGTAAGGTTGTTAGAGCAGGCACCGAAGCTACATTCTAATGTACACTACCGATTGCACAATCTATTACACATACTAACAATTGCACCACCATCGGGTCACATTTAAAAAATGCGTCTGGTGTTTTTTTCTATTTTGGCCTTTATATCTTTATATATCCGTATTTGTTTTGAATCAGCTACAGCGCAATTGTTCGATTATACTATTGTGGACGAAAAATGTATCAACGTTCTAGTAAATTGTATCGGTTAGAGGTAAACCTACTGAGTTGATCGGTACCCATTAAATGACTGTTGAACGTCAAATGTTTGGAAAAATCGAATTTTACCAATTGTCAGATTTTCCCGCACTTTTTTTTCGAAAAAAAAAGAATTTTCCCACTATTTTCAGCACAACTTTCAGGGACCCAAATATTTCACTCACAATATTTGACAAAATTGTAGCCATGGTGCGCTAAACAGCTTTTGTGGACATATTAACGGCGACATGAAATATCGCCCAAAAGAAAAATGACCCAACAATTTTATACAAAATTGCCCAATTTTTAACATTGGGTCATAATATGAAAAATAGCCCAAAATTGCATATGAAATTTATAGCCATTTTATAGTGCGTTTAAATAAGCACTGCAATCACCAAATCGATCAATTTTTGAGAAATAATTGTTTCATAGTATATTGTGGCCGTCGGTGGTGCAATGGTAGTGTGCGCGGCTTGTGCTTGTGCATGAGGACGTGGGTTCGATCCCTACTCTGACCACCCAAAAATTTTTTTCGACGGCGGTCACATCGCTTAGTGACGGCGACGCTATCGAGTATTTAGCCATGGAAAAGCTTCTCAAAATACCGTTCGGAACAGGTGTAAAACTGTAGGTCCCAATGAGTGAGTATAAAACTGGAACGCGCACAGGTCACTGGTTCTGAGAAGCTCTCCCTAATCCCTTGATGGGATGTAACGGGAAACCATTTATTTATTTATTTTTAGTATATTGAAGCAAAGCGCTGCAGGCGAAAAATGTATTTCTCTAAAATCGCGCGATGTCTTTGAAATAATTTTTCATGTTTTGTTTTAGCGAGCGCCGCTAGAGTAGTCACTTTAAAAAAATCATGCTATCTTTTTGAAAAGAATTTTATATTGTGTTTAAGTAAGCGGTGCAGTCAAAAAATCGCGCAATTTTGGATCAATAATTGCTTCATAATGTATTGGTGCAAGCGCCGCAGGCGAAAAATTAATTAATTATTCCGGATTATTTTTAGGCTATTTTTCGTATCTACAATTATGAAATATGGCCCACAATGGGTCTGATTTCATTTTTAATTTTATGAAAAAACATCCAAATAGGCAATTTTTCACAAACGAATTTTGGGCAATTATTCGTACGAAAAGTCGCCCAAAGTATGAAAATGAAATATTGCCCACAATTTATGAAATAATACCCACTTTTTCTGGGCGATATTTCGTATGAAATTTTGTATCGGTTTTTTGGGCAGTTTGTCATAAATTGTTTTGGGCGATTTTTCTTTGGGCAGTTTTTCGTTTAATTATTAATACAAGCTGAACGTGTCTAGTCACCCTAAAAAAATACCACTTTGTATCTTAAATATAGTCATTCGTATGTATATGTCATCATTACTCGAGAACAACGTGTCCAATTGTTTCCATATATATTTAGAAAAATTGAGAATTACAATACCTATTCCTATACTACACGGTGTTACAAAAAATAGATTTTTTTCTGTCCTATGAACCAAATGCACATATTCGGAAAGAGAGGAAAAAATAAAAATACACGTGTATTGTTGATTTTCATGTACACGTCAGAATTTTTTTTTTTTAAGTTTGAAGTATAAAGGTCGTAGTTGCCTGTGTGAAAGCCTTTGGACCGATGTTTAACCCTTTTTCAGTGATCCAATCGATCTGATTTTTTGCTGGCAGACTCGTGGAAATGACTGTATCACGTAAAATTTTTTAAAAATAGATTTTTATCAATTCTCAAATTTTCCGCAATTTTTATTATTTTTGAAAAAAAAATATTTTTTTCACTTTTCTTAGCATAACTTGAAGGGACTCCAAATTTTTAAACTACTTAAGCGTTACAAAACAAAAAAATTTTTTTGACCCATCCTACTCGATATAGTTGTAGTTAATCAATAGTAACCTTCTAACACTAACCAGTTTTTGACTTTTACAACACTTACAACTGGTCTGACAGATGAAATAAGGAATTGCAAAATTGTTTTAAGTTCTGTTGTGCGAAAGCGTATTTGTATATATTTCATCTGAAAAAAATGCAGTGTCCGACGCGAAATAACTTTTGTTACGTTTGTGGCTTATTCGCACCAAGTAAAAATTTGAAAAATATTACTAAAACAGTGATGAATTCATTTCAGAAAATATTTAAGACTGCTTATGTTCCTTACTTGTGGTATACTCCGGAAGTCGTGTGCGACTATTGCTATAGAAATTTGTGCAAATTTACTGATGGAAGGTCACCAATAAAGTACGCTGTACCAACAATTTGGCTACCACGCACGGAGCACTGCAATGAATTGTGCTACTTTTGTGTAACTTTTGCTCAAACAAAAGGGTACCAATACATTCACCGCAACAAAATTCCCTACGCTAATGTAGAATCGGTAATTCCAGCAGTTCTATACTCACCAGAAGAGCGTGTAGCGGCTTCAGTGGAGATTTTTGATAATGTTCCCGAAATAAGCGATGCAGAATCAACAGTTGTACCAACACTGCTATCAACTTTTCTTGAATCGAATGCGAGATGCGAGAGTCCACAAGTATCGGAATTTGTGGCAACACCCAGTGAAATTGGGACTGCAATGCCGCATTTAAGAACCTCCTACGAGGCGGAAATTTGTCGAGGAGAACAGCAGAACTCTTTGCATCACGCTTTAAGCAGTGGAATATAGTGGCGGCTGATTTTAAAATAACAGCCGCTCGTGGTCGAGGTACCACTATTCCATATGACGAATTTTTTAAATTGCACGAAGATCGGGAAAAAAAACCTAGCTTATTGTTATGATATTGATTTGATGTTTGCAAAAATTGGTTACCCTCATATTTCAGAGGAGTGGCGACTTTTCATCGATGCATCGGTCAACAGCCTTAAAGTCGTGCTGCTTCATATCGGTGAAATACATCCATCTGTCCAGATCGCATATGCCACAAACCTCAAGGAAACATACGAAGGCATGGAATTAATATTACAGCTGATAAAGTACAAAGAGCATAATTGGAAAATATGCTGCGATCTGAAAGTAGTCGGTTTACTCATGGGTGTTAAGCGTGGATTTCCAACCCACCAGTGCTTTTTGTGTACATGGGTAGGTCGAAAAAGAGACGAGCATTACACTGAATTTAAGTGGAAGCCGCGAACATGCTACAAAGTAGGCGTAGAAAGTATAGAGAATCTACCATTGGTGCAGCCGTCTCAAATCATTTTGCCTCCACTACACATTAAGCTCGGTCTCGTATCAAATTTTGTTTAAAAACTGGATCGTGATGGCGAGGCCATTGCAACTTTGCGCAAAATATTTCCGAAATTGAGCGGCGCAAAGATTCATGCAGGTATTTTTTTTAAGAAGTCATTCAGTAACTTTATGTTTTTTAATGATTTTTTTGATTTAAGGTGTTTTCAATGGTCCGCAGATAAAAAAAATAATTGCAAGTTCTGAATTTTCATCAAAATTAAATGCTATCGAACAACGTGCATGGAAAGGTACAGTTGCCGTTATTGAGCAGTTTTTTGGCAACAAACGAGCTGCCAATTATAGAAATATTGTAGCAGAAATGGTTTCGGCATATGGCGAAATTGGCATATTAATGTCGCTAAAGATCCATTTTCTTCACAATCATTTAGATTTTTTCCCTGATGATTTAGGAGCTTGTAGCGATGAGCAATGCGAAAGGTTCCATCAGGACATTGCGGCTATTGAAAAGCGCTTTAAAGGAAAAGACATTACGCATATGCTTGGCGAATACTGTTGGTCTATTTGTCGCGATACTGAAGCAAATGCTTACAACCGCAAAAATAAAAGGCCTAAATTTCTTTAAAAACATTAAAATTTTTAATGTAACAATTCTTTATTTTTATAAAACATAAGTAATAAAAAAAAATTGTTTTTTTAACGAACTGAAACCTTAAAAAAAACGAAAACCATTTAAAAAAAAAATAAAAATTAGGAAAATCTGAGAATTGATAAAAATCTATTTTTTAAAAAATTTGACGTGATACAGACATTTCCACGAGTCTGCCTGCAAAAAATCAGCTCGATTGGATCACTGAAAAAGGGTTAAAAATCGGTCCAAATGCTTTCACACAGGCCACTACGAGCTTTATACTTCAAACTAAAAAAAAAAAAATTCTGACGTGTACATGAAAATCGCCGATACAAGTGTATTTTTATTTTTTATCCCCTTTCCGAAAAAGTAAATTTGGTTCATAGGACAGAATGTGTGTAACACGGTGCTATTAATGCAATCAACAGTTTCGCAGTTATACAAAAAAGAATGGTGAAAAAAATATTTTTTTACATAACAAAATTCAAATTCTTTTTATTGAAAAACAAGAAATATAAGAAACGTCAAAAAGTGTAAAGATTTATTAGATTATCCTAAAGTCACATGACCTACATATGAACAAAATGAGATGTGGATTAAAATTCGCGTTTCACTCGAATTTACAATTTAGTGAAGAAACCTCGTTTTGACAAAAACTGTATTGTGTCACATGCAACCCAAACAAACAATCACAATTCTTGACAAAATGATATACCTTCACTAAATTGTGAATAATAGCGAAACGCGTCCAACGATTTTTAAGATCCATCCATATCTAATTTTTTCATCCATCATGTAATCATTGTGGTATACTTAACTCAATTTCACCTTAAAGGCTCTTAAGTAGTTTTTCGTTTTTGGCACAGATATAATTCCTGCTCCCTCTACTTCTATATATAACTCCTGCTGGGTGTTCTGATGTCTAATTTTATCAAAAAAACTCAAAAGGGGTTTCTTTAACAAAAAAAGGAACAATTTACATTTTTAACCAGATAAGACCAATTGAGTGACATTTGGAATAGTTTTGAGCCGAAACGATTAATGTGATCCAAAAAAAAAACCCTCTTGATCTTCACCGTAGTGATTAGGCCCCAGTATTAAGATAAGTATTACCCTGAGGTAGACTTACCAGAATTTGCAGACAATTAACACCCCACAATTTGCACCGGTGTTTTTTCTTATATTCCCGGAAATGTCTTATTATCAACACCCCCGACTGTAAGGTGAAAAACAATTTATAATTGCTGCAGTTAATACATTTACGACAGAAAGTGCCATCATAATCATAAAAAAACAAATAAGAATCTTAAAGGAACAACTTTTAGATGTTAAATTTGAATTAACTCAATAAAATAACAACGCCATCATCAACAGCCACAACACAACCAACAGCAACTGGCAACTGGCAAACGGAATGAATGTAAGGAAATGAAAGCAAACAGACAAATGCAATATGAGCAGGGGAGATGATGGCACAAAAGGTATAAAATACAAATAATACACGAACAGTGAACAGCGAACACAACATTATGAAAACATTAAAAATTAATTTATGATTTTAATGTGATTTAAACAAGGAATCCTGAATGAATACAAAACCAAAAGGGAAACTTTTTCCATTTGGTTTTCACTTTTGCGTTGCAATTAAAGCGAAAAATGTAAAATTTAACAGAATTTTATAAAAGTTAAAGCTGGGAATGATTTTTTAGAATTCTGCTAAATTTAAGATTTTTAGCTTTAACTTTATTGTTTCAGAGGTTTGTTTCAATAAAAAAAACAAATAGTCAGTATGATGTGCTGGGAACTTGTTAGGCTTGGTACGGCTTGCTCTAAGTTTGCGAAACGTGTAAGCGAGAAAACTGTTAGCTGTCGAATAGTTAAACAAACTACAAAAATCCCCAAAGGTCGCTGATGATGCGAGCATCAAGACTCGTGTGACACCGGCAACTTTTTCTTGACTTCAACAAAAAACAAAGGAAATATATTTATATAATCCTATAGAAAGTTAAATTAAGTGGCCACCAACAAACAATGACAAACTAACGTTAAGTATTGCAGGCTTTAAAATATATTCCAGGATGCGGATGAACAAGATACCTATGTATATTAGCCCTTGGCGAAATAATTAATATTCGGCTACAAGGTCCTAAGGTCATTCAGCTTAACTCCTTGAATGTCTATTAGATCAATCATAAACTAAGTTCTTAAATACTATCTCCTAGTCACACATAATTCTAGGCAGTGGCATACGAGATGTTTGACTCCTTTGTAGCCCTCTTTATCTCTATAGTTTCTGAAGTAATCTTTAGCTGAGATCTCAAGTTTAGACGCGTTTCTGCCTTTTAAGCAGTGGCCAGTGACTGAGTACACAGAAAACAATGCAGGCCATAATTTTTCTATTGAACGATTCATTTGTATTAAACAAACCATTCACACAAGTTTTTAATTGAATCAATTAATTATTCTGGACTAATTTTTGAATCAATTAAACGTTTTAATCAACTAACAAATTGCGGTTTTGTGCACAAATTGTTTACTCTTTTACTGTACGTTGTCTTTTTGGAGAGAGCAACATGAGAGTTTCAACTGTTTCAAAAACTGAAAATGAAACCACTCTAGGAGCGCTCCGAAAAAGAGCATTCTCGGACCGCTCCGAGAAAGGAGTCAGAAAACAGCTATGTTCGGAGCTGTCCGAAAAAGGAATAAAAAAAGAGTCCTACTAAAGAGCATTTTCGGACAGTTCCAAAAAGGAGTCAGAACAGAGTTCTACTAAAGACCATTTTCGGAGCTCTCCGAAAAAGGAGTCAAAAAAGAGTCTTACTAAAGAGCATTTTCGGACCGCTCCGAAAGAGGAGTCAGAGCAGAGTTCTGCTAAAGAACATTTTCGGAGCTCTCCGAAAAAGGAGTCAAAAAAGAGTGCCACTAACGAGGATTTTCGGACCGCTCCGAAAGAGGAGTCAGAACAGAGTTATATTTAAGGGCAGTCTCGGACCGCTTCGAAAAATTATTTGTTTTTGAGTGTACACGGAGTCTTAAAAATCAAAAAAAATCCTGAAACAGCCCTAATAAGGACAGTTTTGCGAGTGTTCTGGGGCCAGAGAACGGTTTGGTTGGCTTATTCAATGCTTTTGAATGCAATCAAAAAATATTAGCATATAGTTGCCACTAGACATAATTTTAGTTTTTTAATGGGCATCACTTCATTTTGTTGCTTGACATGGAACCTTTCTCTCCTCTCGCATACAAACTGAAGACTTTCGAAAGAGAAACTTGCCTGCATGGTAAAATAATCTATTAGGTACACTGGAATTTATGTATTCCCTCATTAGTTTGATGAAACATTTCCTCATTTTCCAACCTACGACTCATTTCATTGAATTGATTAAGAACATTTCATCAATCTTTCATCCATATTTCATCAATAGCTTACTCAACGACAATGTTACATCAAGTTTATGTAAATTTGTCATCAGTTTTGTTTAAGTTGAAGTCAATTTTCCACCATTTTGATGTAAATTGTTCATCAATTAGATGTAAGGTTGTCATCAATTTGATGTGAGTTTATCAGTTCTTCATCATCATTTTGATGTTAATTGTTAGTTGAACTCTTTGGGCTCGTCGTAACAAATCCAGAAGAACAGGGCACAATACCACAAAACAAATTTTCGTAGGGTGGATAATGTTTTCTGTCTACTGTCTACTGGTTTCTAAAAACTGGACATCGGAAAGCTGCAATTACCAGAGGTAGCCACAGCCTACTCAAGGAAGCTCTCGCAACTTTTGGCACAGAACCCACCCCCTCCCGATGATGATCCTGATGCGCATGATCGTGCGATCTCTTTAACATCGTAATGGAGATCATTATGAGGAAAGCTGCAGACAACATGAATAAAACCAAAAGTCACATGCTGCTCGCGTATTCTGATGATACAGGTATCATTGGGTGCACAATTAGAGAAGTTACTGCGGTTTTTTCGAGAATTTAGAGGAAGTCAGCCAAAGTGGGTGTGACGGTAAATGAGGACAAGACAAAATTAATGGTTTCAACGAACAGGGCCTCCAGGCGATTAGACCAAAGCGTGAACGTTGATAACCGTTATAACTTCCGGGTAGTGGAAGGCTTTATATACCTCGGATCTGCCACAAACAAAAACAACAACGTCAGCCTTGAGATCAAGAGGAGAATTGTGCTTGCAAATAGATGTTATTTAGGGATAAGCAAGCACTTTAGAGATAAAGCCCTCTCTCGAGTAACAAAAGTCCAGCTGTACCAGACTCTCATTCAACCTGTCTTGCTTTATGGCGCAGAAGCAGACGAAACATATGTAGGAGTCTTCGAGGGAAAAATACTCCGAAAAATGTATGGCCCTATAGTGCACAACGGCGAGTATCGGCGACCTATGAATCATGAGCTGTATGAGCTTTATCCTGACATTGACATAGTTAAGCGGATCAAAATAACGCAATTGCGCTGGCTAGGCCATGTCAGTAGAATGGATGAAGACGAACCAGCACGAAGGGTTTTCGAAACCAAACTCGAAGGAAGACGAAAAATAGGAAGACCAAGACTCCGCTGGAGGGATCAGGTTGACGAATCCCTGCGTACACTTGGTATTGCCAACTGGAGAGATAAAGCAAAAGATCGAACTGGTTGGCGAAATATGTTATCTTCGTTTTGTAAGGTCCCTGACCCCCCGGGGTTGTCCGAGACCGGATAAGTAAGTAAGTAAGTTCCATGACTATGAAAAATTAAATGAAGTGATGCACCTTAAGTCTCTGCAATGAATGTATTGAATGGCATATCAAGACATTCACTTCAAATGCGATAATGATTGAGTGATAATCAGAAATAAAAGAGAGAACATGTTAAATAACCTGAAAAATAATCATTATAAACCATATGTGGAAGTTAAAGGCTATGTTGAAATGGAAACAAAGTTGGGAATACTGAACTTGATTTCGATAGTTCCGATAGTTTAAGTGATCAGCAATCTTTTGAAAGTTTTGAGCCTTCGAAAAACGAAGTTAAGAAAATGTTAGCTGAATGGGATAAACTCTTGCCATAAACTCTTTATTGAAAATATTGTGCAGTACGATTACAGACCTACAAAAAGTTTCGCGGGTTTAAAAAAAAAACGCCGAGAGAAGTGATTTGTGTTCCAATTACAGGTGGCGAATACGTGCATTAGAGCATCAAAGATGCACTAGCAGATTTTTGTGAGCAACATTTAATTAAAAATAATGAAATGTAAATAAATGTAAATATTGATGGGCTTCCTTAGTTTAAGAGCTCAAAATCTCAGACATGACCAATATAGATAAATGTAAACAAATATTCATAAGTACTAGTGTCAGGAGTGTTTGTAGGAAAAAGCAAGCCAGGTAACGTCAATGACAATTTGAATGCATTCGTTTTGGAGCGGATACAGGATATTTTGCTTGCACAAAGTGTCACCTACGTGGCAAATGTATTACAAACAGAATAGTTTAGCTATATTCCGACAATTTAATAAGAACAAATGAAAATTGTAGATGCCGTTTGCATTCAAATCACCATAATATATTACACTCTTTGAAGGTTGAAGAATTTCCCACCAATATTGTTAGTCAATTCGATTTAGATTACATGTACGTTGTTTGCCTTGGAGTTATGAAGAGCCTTTTAAATGTATAGATCAAAATACACTATAAGAATTATTCTTTATCTAAATCTCAAGTAACTTCAATGGATTAAAAATTATTTTCTGTAAACCCTAATATATGCGAGGAGTTTGCCAGAAAGCTAAGAAGTCTAACAAGTACTGATAGGTGGAAACCCAATGAATTTAGGCAATTTCTTTTGTACATTGGGCGTGTAGTACTCAAATAGATTTTAACACCAGATCGTTATACACACTTTATGCAGCTCATCATTGCATAGAATATTACTATCTGAAGAATGGAGCATTAGAAAAAATCATTGCTCGACATTATTGCTTTGTGATTTCTTACAAAAAATTCTTGACCTATACACTGCAAAGCTTTTAACAATTAATTTGCATTGTTTGATGGCAGTTATGTTTATTAAGTATAACCTGGAATCCTTTATCTCTTTTAAATATGAAAGCTATTTGTATGAATTAAAACAAAGTGTTCGGAAAGGTTTGAAGGATTATTTTGGAACGCCTCTCTTATCTAGCCTGCTTCAAATACACGCTGAAAAATAACAGTCCCAGCAACATATTGCAGAAACCATGTACACGTATGTAAGCATTGTATTCGTGAATTGAAGATTTGCTGTTTTTTTTTCTTTATTGGCTGTCACGATTTTGTTTTCAGCAGTTTTCAACAAAATAACACATTTGGGTCACAAATACATATATTATAACCTATTAATCATTATGTCCTAAACATGGTATATTGAATAGCAAACACAATGTGTTTGGGCACAAGTATAATATGTTTGCGATAAAATACAAACATGTTATACTTGCACCCAAACAACAAAAAGACAATTTTTTCAGCGTCTACAATTTAAGAGGAATATATAAGTTATTAAATAAAAAACACTTCGTAGGATGCTTTATGCCCGACGCGCGTCTTTATTGAAATAAACCCAAACTTAGACTAAAACTGACATATTTTAATAGTGATATTGTTAGTTGGCTTGACATCGTTATATGATTACCTTGCATTTCCTATCGTTCATTGGCTTCACATCGTTTTATGATTACCTAGCATTTCCCACACCAGTGGTGTGATTCCACAGAAGAGCTCGCCCATGGGAATGGAAGCGGAAGTTGCAACAAGTGTTGCTTGACACAATTCTCGTTAAATATGTCTGCGCGTGTAGGTCAGCAAATGCAAGTTGCGCAACATTATTCCAGTTAAATATTATTTAGGTTGAATATGACAGCGCGTGTATGGATTAAATGTATTTCATATTAAATATGCAATAAATGTATTCCGTGTTTACTTATACAATTACACAATATTCCACACATAATTAAAAAATTAATTTGCATCATCGGTCCTGCAGAAGTGATATCGATACCACTTATACAGGGTGGCACAAAAGAAGAGAAAGGGTTTGAATAGTCTAGAACTGCAGTATTTTCATGTCTTTCCTTTATTTTTCAGATTGTTATAGAGAAGATTTGGGAAAACAACAACAAGATAGAGTCACAGCCAGAGAAACAATGGTACTGTTAAGAAACATTTTTGGTGAACGCTTTATTTCAAGATGCAGAAATTATAATTGGTCGAGGCGTTCACTGGATTTAATATCTCCCGATATTTTCCTAGAGACATAGACACATGAGATCTTGGGTTCTATCCCTGCTCCCACCACTTCACCACTTTATATTTCTTTCGGCGGCAGTCACCTCGCTTAGTGACGGCGACACTATCGAGTATTTAGCCATGAAAAAGCTTCCCAAAATAAAACTGTAGGTCCTAATCAGTGAGTGTAAACCTAGAACGCGCACAGCTCATTTGCTGTGAGAGTCTCTCCTTAACGACTTCATGGGATGTAACAGAAAATCATTGTTTTAGATGAATTTATCTACCTTGGATCAGCTGTGAATAAAGAAACATGGACATAAATAGCAAGCAGTTTAAGAACAAAGTCTTCTCTCGACAGACAAAAAGACCAGCTGTACCAGACTCTCCTTTTACCTGTCCAGGCATATGGTTTCGAAACTTGGGTCATATCGCTAGCGGATGAAAAACACCGGGGAGTATTAAAGAGAAAAAATTTCCGTAAAATATGTGGTCCTGCTACAAAAAAACGGTGAGTGTTAACGTTGTTGGAACCAAGAGCTATATAATTTGTATTCCGACGTGTTAGGCAATGAATTGATGACAAATTTCATTAAATTAATGAAAAGGTTCTTCAGTTTGAAGATAATGCATTTCTTTGCCTTTTTCAGCTTCCACCAGATAAAAAGAAAAATGTAGAAGAAAATTTAACATAAATATATAATAGGAAATAATGCAATGGACAGAAAACAATTTCCACGCTATGAGAATTTTCTATGTTCTCTTATATCCTGTTCTTGTGATTTTTTATGCAATTAAAAAGAAACCAAAGGGTTTGGCTACGCATTAACAAACAATTTACACCAATTACTATTTAACACCAATTAACATCAAATTGATGACAAACTTATATCAAATTGATGACAACCTTAAATCTAATTGACGACAAATGTACAGCAAATTGATGAATAATTTGCATTAAAATGGTGAAAATTTTACTTCAAATTGATGCGAAACTTACATTAAACTGATAAAAAATGTACATTAACTTAATGTAATGCTGTCGTTGAATCAACATAAACTATTAATATAATATGAACGAAGGATTGATGAAATGTTCTGCATCAATTCAATCAAATGTGGTATAGGTTGAAAAATAAGGAAATGTTTCATCAAATTGATGAAGGAATTCATAGATTTTATGAAGCCTTTTCCTTCAGTGCAGGCTAAACAAATTACGCCAATTACGTTGGCTAGACGATCAGGACCAGGACTTCGCCGGAAAGACCAGGCCGAAGAATCACTCCGTATCCTTGGTGTTACCAACTGGCGAGAAAAGGCGAAAAATAGAACCAGTTGGAGAAATATGTTAAAATTTGATTAATTTATTAATTTGCTTGTTTAATTAATATACATATGTAATGCATAACACCAATAAAAGAAGAAAAAAGAAAGAAGTTGATAGAAGCAGTGTTGATTTTTAATTAAGTACGGGGAAGTTTAAATAACCATGGAGCCTTCAAATCGCCTGAATTTGAAAACTGCACAAACAAAATACTTATATGCCGAGTAGAAAAAAATGTTGCACTGAGATTTCGTAAGCACATAAATTGTAGGTTGAACACAAGCTCAGTTATTGTTTTTGTTCGAAGCAAAAGAATATTTTTTAAAGCGCTACTAGAGAATGGGATAAGCACATAAAATATTACTCTTTAAGAAAAAAATATATATTTAATAATATATTTATTTATGTATATATAAGTAAGTAAACTATATCATTGTATTCAATTGATTAATAATGCATCGCTTCTGTCTGGTATGTATTTCATAAACTTTTTCTACTGGTGTTAAAAAAATCCAACCATTATATTGTTAACAAATGATACAAAAAAGAAATAATAAAAAGTTTGCATCAAAGTACGCAACTTTATAAACATCAATATAAATAAACAAATAAAAAAATGGGTGATTTTTTAAACAATTTGTAACTTTCAAATATTTTTTTTCACATATTTACATATTTTTATTTCATGAAAAACACACAATAAACGAGTAAACAATGTGCAATATTTTCCCTTGTGTCATTAAACTTTTGTTAACCCTTAAATGCCCCTTGTACCTTTAAAGATACAATCATTCAAAATAGGCCTGCAGCCATAATTTCGGATATTACATATTTAATCAAATCAATTTTAGCTAAAAGAGAGTTTTGCTATTTCTCCAAAAACTATGCATCAGTAGAGTCTGTATGAGCAATCCAAATGCATGCTAATGGCGGTGACCTTCAGGCAACCAAGTGGCAACCGGGATTAAAGCTCAGCGAATTATTAGGGCACTTGTTTTGTCCTTAGAAGGCGAATGAACCAAAATTGCTGGTCAATGGTAGATAAAAAAAGCAAAGAAAATCAAAATCTATGTCCGACACAATCAAGGAGAGCTGTATCATGGTCAGCGACTGATGCATAATAGACGGGTACAATATAGATCCTAGCACTATGTAAACAACAAAACTACGGTGGGATGGTCTTGCTGGCAGCCGCCCTTCATAATGGAAATGCAACTAAATAAGCGACAAAAGAAAAAATGCAACAGCCCTATTTGTTATACTTGCAACTAGAATATAAGAACCCTAAACAGATCAGGTGTAAACATCCAACCGGCATATGTCCTTGAGAATTGTCGGGCTGGCATTACTGCTATTTAGCAAATTCGGTGCACAGGATATGGCGGTACAATAGGATGTACTGCAACAATTATTCTGGAACGGGTCCCAAAAGATGCGCACTGAAGAGCTGATTACGAGATTTTTTTTACAAGAGTTTACTATAGCCCCCAGAGCTGTAAACGAATCATTAATTTTTGAATTAATTCGCGAATCATTCAGGCACTGAATTAGCAAAATTTTGAATTAATTCTTTTCACCAAAAAAAAAAAAGAATTGAATGGAATTTGAATCAATTCAAATGAATTAGGCAAGAATGAATTGGAATTCAATTCCAATTCAAATGAATTTGCAAAATGAATTGCAATTCATTTCCAATTCATTTGAATTGATTTTGAATTAATTCAAATGAATTAGAAAAATTAATTGCAATTCATATCCAATTCATTTGAATTGAATTGAATGAATTAGGAAAATGAATTGCAATTCATTTAAATTGAATTGATTTTCAATTAATTCAGATGAATTAAAAAAGTGAATTGATTTATTTCGGTAAATTTTTGCAAAAAATTCACTATTGTTGCAATAAGAAGTTCAATAACTGCGAAAGTATTAGATATACGTAAAGAAAAGCATTGAAAATACCAAAACGTGGATCTCTATCAGATGATAACTTTGGAAAGTTATTATGGTTGAAAGTGAACGATGCATTCTAACGTAATCTACTTAGCATTCGTTTTATAACTAAAATAATACCAATATTAGTTGATTTTCCTAATTTCTTCTTTAGTTCTTAAAGACAATTCTATGCTGTCAAATAAATATTTGTAAAATATATTACTAAGTGTTTTTCGTTGGGTGGGTTTCATAAATTATTAATTGCTTCTTGAATATTGAATGTGTTTTGTCGTTCACGTATGTCGAAACCAAAATAACTAATACTTATAGAACGAAGCTCCAAACACCATGTTTACTTTGATGGATTGCAAATCATTTTTGATTTCATTTATATGAATTGCAATTCATTTTTCTAATTCATTTGAATTAATTCAAACTCAATTCAATTCAAATGAACTGGAAATGAATTGCAATTCATTTTGGCAATTTAAATTTGAATTGGAAATGAATTGCAATTCATTTTGCAAATTCATTTAAATTGGAATTGAATTCCAATTCATTCTTGCCTAATTCATTTGAATTGATTCAAATTCCATTCAACTCTTTTTTTTTTGTGAAAATAATTAATTCAAAATTTTGCTAATTCATAAGGAATTGAAATCAAAAATTAATGTTTCGTTTACAGGTCTGATAGGCCCCTACCGGCTGTTGAAGTTTCGATTCCTAGTGTATATGGATAACCATAAAAATTGCTTAGATACAAAAAATATATTTTCAAAATTTTCAGAGTATTTTTTCCTCGACAGCATTTTGAAATTTTGATTATTCGTACTTTTCTACCAAATTTTTCAATTAAATTTTCAATTTACTTAATTTGCAACTTTACATGAAAATACATAAAATATATATAATTAAAAGCTAATTCGAAAACTACAATCAGAAATACCCAAAAAATCGGAAAAATATACTTGATCTCAAGTCTTCTAAAACTCTGTCAATATTTTAAAATATATTTTTCTAATTGTATTTATCCATGACATGTCGTTTCAGACCTATATTGATCAAAAAAATTGTTAACCCAAATACATAAGAAATTGCAACTTCAATAGCTGATAGGGGACTATAATTACCCACGCACAGATGGGTCGATTGAAAAATACTCGGTAATAATATCGCAACTTTTAAAGCATTGCTCTGATTAATTTGGAATGTACTGCACATTTATAGAAAAGGAGTCAGGCTTTCAGAATATTGAGGCACCCTGTGTTAACACAGTTGCTGCTACAGGGTGTCAAAGTTTACCACTTTGGTGCTATCGCAACTTTCAAAATCTGGTACTACTACAAATATATGCCCGATTTCAAAGATTTTTTTATAAGTTTTGATAATCTAATATGCAAGACAAATATAAAATGCGCCAAGTGTTGCGGAATATCTTTTACCGTTAGTAAGATATTCTCTATCAAAGTTTAAAATTGTAAATTGTTTCATGGACTTGTTTCAGTTTTTTGTTAGTAAGTCGGTCACTTGAGGGAAAAGTATATTTCTGTAAAACTCAATAAGGTGGAAACATCTCAATAAAGAATACACTGCAAACATTTTGAAGTTACCTCAAGGCGTTTGGAAATGACGACTTCTCAAATTTGGATTGTTTTCTTCAAACTGTAGAAAACACAATATTTTCCCGATTTGACGCCTTGATTCATTCTCTATTTTCTTTATTTTTTCCAAGAAACCTACCACAATTTCAACCTTTCTCGGTGGTTGTATTGTTGTATATAAATAACAGGGGACCGTAAATAATTATTACTTAGAACAGACATAAAGAAGAATAATTTCATCGTAATGAACGTGTTTGGACAGTCTTTGCATTTCCGTCATGATTTTTAAATTTTAGATTTTTAAAGTTTCCTACAATGGTAATGATTCAATATCGTTGCATATCCTCACAACACACATTTTTTCCATTCCTTTTCTCATTTTTTTGATTTTTCGTTTTTATATAAAAACATGATTGTTCTTCTTAATGTTTGCCAACTGTACTTAGACTACTTTAGAGATACAAAAAAACTGTGTTCAGAACTAGAAATTGCTAAAATGCACTAAAAGTGCTAAAATCAAACTACACTAAAAGTACTAGTAGTATTAGCAGATGTTTTGCAAAGTACGCAAAATTAGCTCTAAAAGTAAAGTACTCTAAAAGTGCGGTACACCAAAGGTACACGCCAAAGGTACACTGCCGAATACCAAGATCTAACAAAAAAGTGATATGTCAAATATTTTAAAAAAGTGTTATTATAGGTATATTGCTAAATTTTACTTTATGAAAGAGTGCTAAAAGTGTAAGTACACTAAAAGTTCACTTTTGTGTTTAAGTTAATGTTAGTGCTAAAAGTGTACATTAAAGAGTGTTAGAAAGAGACTAGTAAACAAAAGTGTATTTTGTGATATTTATAGTGCTAAAAGTGTACTTTAAAGAGCGCAAAGATTAGAGTACACTAGATTAAAATTTATAGTGAACACACAATTTACTGTACAAGTACTCTAAGCAAGTGCGGTGTAAAAGTGTAAATTGGAGACCAAAAAGTGGACTTTATAATCCTAAAAGTGTACTTTAAGACACTAAAAATGCAGTTAACTAAATTGTAAAAATTTCACTTTATTATATTGTCCTAATATAATAGTATGTAAATAGGCGTAAAAATCAAGCTACAATAAAAATTATCTTTTCATAAACATTTCGGTGAATTCATAATTTAGATAGATAGGTTTGCAAGTATTGAATTCTTTATAAATTTCATCATTTGAAAATAATATAAAGCTAATAAATAAGCTTTATATTAAAAAAGTCTTGAAGTTGAATAAATTTATAAAAAATTATAAGTTTAAAAAACAGACCGACTAAAAAACTCCCGCAAGGGAAACGATGATAGTTACCGTGAGCACCGCGAGCTTGAAACAATATTATTGTTGATCGCAACCCTCTGTTTTATTGTTTTGTAATGACAAAACAAACACAAATCATTCCGGTTTAAAACCAATGGAACTCGAGTTAGGATAAAATTGAAAAATTTTTTTTGAGAAGTCACCCTGCTCAAATAGGCAACTCTTTTTTGTTAAGAAGTAAGTAAAAGAATTCGCTTCCTTGTTATCTGTAACAAAGTTATCACAAAAGCTCCGACTCCTGATTTCCAGTAAAGATATTAAACATTAAACTGTTCCGCCTGAAAATTTTTAGAATCGACCTAGGCTGTTATTGTTTGTGACCACAGATATTTATTTTTGATGTATTCACAGAAAAGCATACCAAAAACGTCTACTGATGAAGATCTTGGCAAGATCCGAAATAGCTATAGAGACAGCCCTGGTAATATTTAAACAATTTTTGTGCTCGACTTTTTGGAAAATAATATAAAGCTAATAAATAACCACCGTCGGTGGTGCAATGGTTAGTGTGCGCGCCTCTTGTACATGAGGACGTGGGTTCGATCCCTGCTCAGACTACCTTAAAATTTCTTTCGGCGGCGGTCACCTCGCATAGTGACGGCGACACTATCGAGTATTTAGCCATGAAAAAGCTTCTCACAATACCATTCGGAATCGGTGTAAAATGGTAGGTCCAAATCGGTGAGTGATAACTGGAAAGCGCACAACTCAGTGATTGTGAGATGCTCTCCCCTGTCCCTTCATTTATATTAAAAAGGTCTTGAGCTTGAATAAATTTAGAAAACAAATGTAAGTTCTTTATAACTTTATTATTTAAGCGAATTATTCTTTTTTAAACACAAAATGAGACTGGATTTTTTCGTTTAAAGCCACGTATCTGTTCTTAACTAATTTTTATACAAAATTTAACCATTAATATCTACACGGAAATTTTTGTTGCAGAGCGTTGCCGTCTATGTATGATTTAACTTGCAAATAGTTCATGAATAGTTCCTGTTCGCACTCCATTTTGCTTTAAACGCAAGTGGTGTTACTACATCCATAACAACTCGGAAACTGAATTTCCTTACGAAATTTTTGTAAAGAGCTGAGTACCAAGGACGAATTCTTATGGGAACGAAAATTTGAAAAGAATTGGATACGGACCTTAAGTATTAAAAATTATACCCCGTAAGCGGTGACTGCATCGCATATTGAGCTTGATCTGGTGTTTCTGTTTCAATATGTTGTCAAAATAGTAAAACTAATCCCGGCGATATTTTTTTTTTAGTGAACACACAAAACCATTGGGTTTCGATGAAACAGCTGTTCGACAACTCTATGCAAACTCCAACTATTCCAGTGGCTTTCAAAGGTCTCCGGTCCAAGGAAAGTAGATGTTGCACACTCTTGGTATATAACTTTATGCAGTAAACAACTATTGTTATTTTCCACATATAAATTCAAAATTCTGCCTACGCCGGTAAACGCCAACGCCGTCAACCCAAAATGTTCCAGCTGCCGTCTCCGAAAAATTGGGACCGGCTTTTATCCCGGGTACACACCCCTCCCGAAGATTTTGAAGCGCAGCGGAATCACAGCTGTAAAAACTGCTAACAAAACCTGTGCTTACATAATCCTTACATGTCAACAGACATGGTATGATGTAGATTGTCAAATGTCAACTAACGAGATTTTTCAGTCAGGAGGAACTCTTGGTGCGAAAGAATAGTATAATGAGAAAAGGCGAGAGACAAACCGCCTTTCTAAATGGAAGCGTCCACAAATTCTTCCAAAAAGTAAAACCCGAACCAAAAGATAAGCACAAAAATCTATTCGCAGAAGTTCACGCAACGTTGGGGATATGGATAGACGATTTCTCCCCATTACTTGTCCCAGGATAATGCATTTGAAGCAGTCCAGCAAATAGAAGACAATGGTGTGTATTGGCCACTCCTAGGTCAGAACAACAAATTCCCAGATTATTAGTAAACCTACAGTTAAGGCAAATTAAACCATCAGCAGCAACAACCACATATTGATCGCGTAAAGCCTATTGGTATCTCCCTACGAAACACTACAACAGTAACGTAACCAACATTTTTGTTTAGAAGCCTAATAAATTTATAGAGGTCATCGGTAGTGGAATGGTTCATGTTTCCGACTTTTGTACGTGAGGAATTGGATTCGATACCTGCTCTGACCACTGTGCATTTCCTTCCATACTATCGAATATCTAGTCAGGAAATAGATTCTCAAAAATACCGTTCGGAATTGGTGTAAAACTGTAGGTCAAAGTCAGTTAGTGTAAACGAACTAGAAAGCACACAGCTCACTGATTGTGAGAAGCTCTCCACTATCCTTTCATAGGATATAATTCGAAATCCCTGTTAATCTCGTCTATATGGGACATGATTGGAGAAGTTCTCTCAAGTATCGACGTGGGTATCATATAGCCCACTTTTAACGTGAATTGTACCCCGATGTTTTAAAAGCGATCTGTGACCACTGGTACCGGAGATCCATTCATCGCATGTTGAATTAAAGTCATACCTAGATAGTGGAGGAATTCAAGAGTGGCATTTATTCCCAAACACAGCGCCTTAAGACATTGGGCCTATATCCCTGCCATGGTTCCTAAAATTTGAGCGCGAGTATTGATGTACGATTCTTATCTGTGTGCTGCCAGGACAGATCTACAGAGACAGCACTGCATGGACTAGTACGATACATAGCGAAATTGTTGGTGCTAAAGAGTATAAATTGGCAGCCTTTTTTGACATTGAGGATGCGTTCAATAATATTACTCTAAATGCATTAGATGCGTTTCTCAAGGGAAACATTGATCTTTTGGGGATTTATTGGGAGTGCTCACCGGGAGACATATCACGGCTGAATTGGGTACCTCGACCTCTACCAGATATATTAACTGAAGCACACTGGTGTAGTCTCGATTTCTATGGAACCTTGCATTCAATGGAATACTGGTCACTCTCGAAAATGCGAATGCGAAAATTGTTGCGTATGCGGACCAAGTAGCAATGGCTATAAGAAGCAAGTATTGCTGTACTCAAAGGGGCATTCACCAAGATAATGACTCTCCATTTTTAATGAATGTATAAGTATAAAATAATTATCGTGGAACCTATCAAGTTGAATGAAATTAAATTTGCACAGTGTGTCAAATGCCTGGATGTTGTTTGGTATGGCAATCTTAGTTTCATAACCAACATAGTGAAGAGGGCGAAAAAGTCGGTGACATACCAGAGATAATACTATAAGTTGTAACTGGGGACTTCTTCGAGGGTTTTTCTATACAGTGGTGGTGAGACCTTTAATGCTTTATGGGGAGGTTATTGTGTGGCGGCAGGTTCTTGAGTACCTCACTTTTGGTGAACTACGAAGTCTAAGATTCTGAGAATGGCGACGATGTGTATCAGGCGTGCTCCCTCGAAGTAGGGGTACTACCTCGAATGCACAGAATATATTGTCATATTGCTGCCAGTGGGCATTGTAGGTAGTAACATTGATTCAGCATCTCGAATCAGATCCAGGCAACTCTCTCATTGGGGCGTGTTCGGACTCGATATTAGAACAGTGCTGAAAGATATTCCCAACATTCCTGAATTTGTCGACTGCTCAGAAGCGGAAACATTGTTCGATCGGAAATATCATACTCACATACGGGAATGAAATCCTGTTAGTCTATGGGGTCTACTCTAAGGAACTAATGTAGTCTCTTTCTCGTAGATTTCGGGATCATTATAGTGTGCATCAGACGGAAATTTTGGATAATAGGGAAGTGAGCGGCTGGCTGAGGGATTATAGTCCAGCAATCATTGGGGCCAATATATGGGGCATATATGTTTTCTGATAGTCAGGCGGTCAAGTGCCTGCAATCAGCATTTCTGAAACCAAACTTCTGCCCAGCACTAGGGTAGATCTCTTGACGAGGGGCACGGATGGTGTACGTCCACGTCAAATTCGGTCTATAGTGGATAACAGAAGATTTGTATCTACCTTTTTGCCGAGGGTAGCAATGCTAGTTTCAACCTTGACGAGACACTGTCTAAACGTCAGTGAAAAATTACTTATGTAGCCGTTGTAACGATGACGAAGAATACACTGAAAATCTTCTCTGCATATTTATTTATTTATTTTTTATTTATTTATTTCATTTCATCTACAGAATTAAATTCTTACAGACTATATTCATTATTCATTACAATTCAAACAATTTTAATTTAAAATTATCTTTAGATAAGTTAAAATGTAGGCTAGGAGAAACGTCATTACAAAGTTTTAAAAAAAAGTTTTAAAAAATACGATTACTTCGCAAATTCCTTGGTGGATCATATAAACTAACTAGTTCACCTATTTCAGAACAATTTATATTACCCGACAAAACGTTAAAAACAAACATGTCCAACACTAGCCAGCAGGGGGATATCTACTATGGGATCATTCATATGTAGGGGCCTGTAAGATTGTCTCAGATAGCCGTAGACATACTAAATGGTTTTCCGACTGAGCGAGTGCTGAATCTCGTATCACAAAACACTAATCTAACTAATCGTGTAAGCGAGTCGTTCATCCACTGCCACCAATACCTAAACTAATTTGTGTATAAACTACACTGTCTCGTGAAACAATTTTGTCTTCTTTCAACAAAAGCCATCAAGCAAATTCTAATGTCAAGGTTTTGTTTGTCTCCGCGCAGCATAAGTTACGGCTCAGTGGACAGCCGCGTGGACTTGCATTGATGGTGCCTGGGTACAACCCCATTTCAGGAAAGCGTAAGTAATAAGTAATAAACCAAAACAGAACGAGACAACTACAATTAGAATAGTTCGTTCTATAAATAGAACTTTCAAAACTTCTGCATCAGTGCGTGTAAGTAGGAAAGCAATGTGTAAGTAGCGACAAACAATCACTCTGCACACAATCAATAAATGTCTTCGGTTAGTGACTTGTGTAAATACACACCACAGTGCCTTAACGGTCTAGACGCTGCTGATGCTTCACAAACATCGAAACGATCGTCCAGCGAATATGAGTTCGAATCCCACCCGCGGCATGAGTTACGGCTCAGTGGACAGCCGCGTGGACTTGCATTGATGGTGCCTGGGTACAACCCCATTTCAGGAAAGCGTAAGTAATAAGTAATAAACCAAAACAGAACGAGACAACTACAATTAGAATAGTTCGTTCTATTAATAGAACTTTCAAAACTTCTGCATCAGTGCGTGTAAGTAGGAAAGCAATGTGTAAGTAGCGACAAACAATCACTCTGCACACAATCAATAAATGTCTTCGGTTAGTGACTTGTGTAAATACACACCACAGTGCCTTAACGGTCTAGACGCTGCTGATGCTTCACAAACATCGAAACGATCGTCCAGCGAATATGAGTTCGAATCCCACCCGCGGCATTTACAGTTTTTTCACTAACCGGAGAAAACATGATCTCTTATAGCCTTAAAGGAAATTACAACTTTAAACACAACGAGGATCTAAGACAACTAATTTTAAAATAAATTTTAATTTAAAATTCAATAATATACTTATGACCAGTTTCACAAATTCTCCATTTAAATGACGAGTATGAAATTCGCCCTTATACTGGTATTAATCGGGGTAAACTGTCATCCAAAATAAATTTCATTCAGTGATATATAACCCGTCTGCGATGAACGAAAAAAGCTTTTTGTGCTTGTGTTGGAATAATTGAACTTTTCAGGACGAATTGATAGTTAGGGATTTTCGATCGATACTAATTCGCATATGTACAGTTTCTCATACGATTTGTGTATATACGATTAATGATGCACCTGTGGTACGTATCAATTCAGGCACAGTAGTTGGGTATGTCACGGAGTTCGAAACTACTCATGTCGGTATTTCCCATAAAACCCAGTTATTTTTCACCTGGAATACTGTTTCTGACCATGTAAGCTTGTAGTGGAATTTCTCGTATATTACCACATAGAAAAGCAGATTGTTGTTTCTCTTAAAAATTTTGTTGAGTACGAAGCTCCTATATTTTCTTTCCTGGAAACGAGAGAACAGTTAATGGAAACGGATTTCATTTCTCGTACACGTTTTTGCCGGCTAGTAGTTACCATATACCGTTTGTTGTAATCGTTTTTCGACTTTCGTAAATGATTTCGTTTATTTATCACAATGAAAGTATTTTTTTTTTGTTTAAAATGAAGATCATTCACTTAAGATTTGGTTTGATTCGTAAGATTGTAATTAACATTCCCGTCAAAAGTCATAGCTAAATGTCTTAAGCAAGCGTAGTAATTACTTGGAAATTTCTTTGGAGTACAAGTCGATAGTATGAACTGATTGCAATAAAATTAAACCCGATTAAAAAGATCAAATTTCAGATATGTGTTTCGCCAAGGCTGAAATTATTTTTTGAAGATATTCTATTGGAAGCTAAGCGATTATTATACAGCCCTCTATATCCTAATCCTCTTCATATCTTTTGACCGTCGGTGGTGCAACGGTTAGCGTGCGAGACCCTTACGCGCACAGACCACCTTCAATTTCCTTCGCCGATGGTCATCTCCTTTAGTGGGTTTTCAATAACATTTTATATATAGTTTAGTTTAGCGTTGGCAAAGAAAACATACCCAATATGCTTTTAAATAAACACTCAGACACACTGATTTAAAACAACACAGGCCTATAATAAATACAATGCACTATACATATTTATATCGTAAATAAAATTTATTTCAGATTAAAAATGCGTTGATATTTTTTGTTAACAAATATTTTAAATGTTTTATGAGCAAATTAACACACAAAAGAAACAAAAAGAAATAGAAAACATTAAAAAACATACAAATGAACAAAAAACATCACTTCCCAGAGGTGTGGTTAAATCTGAAGGGGATACACCGACCGATGTTGCTAAGCAAACAAAAAAACTGAATGCTGAAACCCCGCCAATTTTGATGTTTAAAATTGCTAGCAATTCTTCTTACACTCAAACTAAGTACTCAGCTAGGAACTTTTTAGATAAAATTTAATAGGATAAATTATTATTATCTTAAGTGTCCATCGCATTAAAATCCTTTAGATTTTAAAACAAGGATATTTTAATTTTCTGAGGTGTCACGAGCTCCTCCGCGACCCAGTGTTATCTACAACATTTTTGTTGTCTACAAGATGTGTACACACTACAATATTAAATCGTGGTCTACTTAATCAAAATTTAAAAATTCCTTATTCAAGTGATTCAAAAAAGATAGTTGCTCATTTTTATTATAATATTATTCTATTATTATAATCTTAATTTTATTCTCCAATATTTCGCTGCCCTTTGGGTAGTATCGTCAGGCAGATAAACAAAATCATTAATTAAAACGGAAATTAAATGGTTTATTTGCCAGAATATAAACTTAAGTTTGACCTTTATTACACAAAATTAATAAATTTTTAGAAAAAATTTTATATATGTTTTTATCCTGAATTCGAATAAATTTTGTACTTTATAATTGCACTCCTTGTTCGTCGTGTGATTCATTCGAAAGGACTAAGATGCTCCCTTATAATTCCGGCGAGAAACTACGAATAGGTTGATAGTCAATTAACTGACAGGCTTATGAGTGCTCATAGGTACACAATCCCGGTTTTCTAACAGTAAAGCCCTAAACATACAGCAGTCGAAATATCGTTCGTTGAGATTTGGTTGTTGTATAACTAGTGACTGACAATACCCAGCGGCGGAAATCAGGAGCTAGAAGGCCTGAAATCATGACCAAGAAGGCATTCTATAGAATACGGCAGGCCTTCCCTACACATTACCTCCTCCTTTCTTTTTAACATTGCGTGAGATTGGGAGGCAAGGCCTTCCATCCCTCTCTACTAGAAGGCCTTATGAAGGCCTGCAAAAAGAGTAAATTTAGAAGGACTTACGTAAAAATAAAAAAATATATATGGAAATTAGCTTCATATTTCAGATTTATACTTTAACCAATTGTAATTCTTATAAATGATTTTTTTTAAATTCTGCACCCACAGGAATCGACCACGCGACCTTAGAACTTACAATCGGACGCTTTATCTACTGGGCTATCGGATGTTATGATTTTGCAACGACGAATTGAGAACATGTGGAAAGACAGGGTTTCATGAACAACAGCGTCTTCTGGCATTCTTTTAACACGCCTGTAGAAGCCTTATAAAATCATGAATTTCGCAGGCATTATTAAAGTAGGCATTACCAAATAATGATTCCGCATGCCTTATTCGTGGAAGGCCTCGCAAATTCCGCCGCTGGGTAAGTACGATTGTATTGGTATTGATGTAGCGGCTGCGAACAAACGAGCAGGTCGTCGTCGCCAAAGAGTATTAATAGTATAGAGATCTCATGGACGAAGTGTATGACTCAAAAGCACTGGCGACATCTAGCGAATGACTCAAAACGTATTACCCTCTTGTAATCATAACTTGGTCCATTCATAATTTTCATGTGAAATTTTGATGCCTTTTCAAACATTTATGCTTTTTGTATTGTTTTATATAGTAAAATTGTTGAAATGGTGTATTTACATACATTGAAATATTTTATAAAGATAATAAGACTCGTTATGCTCTTTTACTCAGACTCTCTACATGAGAGCGGAAAAGGAGAGCAATAAGTTCTCTATACTATTCAATACTTTTTGTCGTCGCTCTGTTTATGACAAAATAAAAAAAAAACATTTCAGTGAGCTTTATTTATTTTAACAATATTACATCTAATGTTAAAGCAGATATAAGAAAAAAGAAAGTGCAATAGCAAAAGAGCCTTCAGCACGAAAATTTTTATTTTTTTTTTGATTTACAATATAACATTTATTAATGTGTTCATAGAAATCGAGCAGGTACCGTGTAACAAAAAGGTATTAACACATCGCCCGTGAGTTCAAATACGCATTGATTTTTTTGATTCTACCCTGGGGGACTTTTCTCCCTCGTCTATGACAGTAAATATTGGGTAGCAGAGCTTAAACGATGCCGTACGAGTTGCCAAGATCAATTGAGGTGTCCACGCCAGACACAGTTAAGAAAATCCACAAATATAATAGGGATTTCAAAAAGTGTTATAAATCGTATTTTGACTCAAGGTTTCAAGATGAGAAAGCTGTGCGCACGATGAGTGCTGCGCTTGCTTTCAATACAGCTAAAACAGAATCATGAAGATGTTCCAGTAGAGTGTTTGGCGATATTTCACCGCAATATAGCCGAATTTTTGCCTCGATTTATAACCTTGGATGGGACATGGGCCCACCACTTCACACCTGAGACTAAAGAGTAGTCAAAGCAGTGGACAGGAATATGAGAATCGTGTCCAAAGAAGGCGAGGACGGTTTCATGTGCAGGTAAGGTCAAGGCGTTTGTTTTTGGTATGCGAATGGGATAATTTTTATTGATTATCTTCAGAAAGAAAAAACATCAAAGGCGAATATTATGCTAATTTATTGCAGCGTTTAAGTGATGAAATTGTGGAAAAAGGCCACATTAGGCGAAAAAGAAAGTGTTGTTTCATCAACACAATGCTACAGTTCACAGATCCACTATTGCGATGGCCAAAATTAATGAATTAAAGTTCGAATTGCTTCATCACGCACCTTATTCGTCAGATTTAGATAATTCAGACTATTTTATATTTCCAACCTTGACAAAATGGCTCCGTGGTAAAAGCTTGCCAACACCGAAGAGGTGAAGTCTGCGGTTAATGGTTATTTTAAGGACGTTGACTGTTCTTACTATAAACAGGGTATCAACGCTATTGAATATCACTGGAAAAATTGATTCGAGCTAAAAGGAGATTATGTTGAAAAATAAAAACAATTTTTCCCAACATTTGTGTGGCTTCTTTGTTAGGCCGGATAGTTTTGGGACCGCCATCGTAGCTCTAGGGAGTTGAGAAAAGTAGAAGTTGGCTATATCTAAAATCCGCATTTAATACAGTAAGAAGAGGCATTGTTTTTCTTCCAAAACATAACTTTTTAATCTTGGAAGTAAATCGCCAACTATACTCCATGCTTAACTTTGTATCGTCCCTTTAATGACACGTTCTCATTGATGAGGATATAAAAGAGCGGTCATTTATTATAGACAGAGATTACTACTAATTTAGTAGTTATCATGGATCTCCTACACACAGAAATAAATCCACGTGAAATGGTAATGATGTTGGTTCATAGAGATGTGAATGTTACTTGAACACTGAATCATGTAATTAGCCCACGGAATCGTTATGTTGAAATAACAGACACAGCTCTATGAAGCAAACTCATTACCATTTCATGTTAATTTCACATTTATTTTTTCTCTGTGTATATATTTTTAGAGTCTTAGCTATTTCGAAGAAAGAGCATCTGAATAACTCTTCCAAACCTGCAAGCGTGGTGCAATAGGCAGGTATACTCAGTAGAAACCCTGACTTCAATTTCGTACAAGATTCGCCATGTACAATCATAGATATTAAAAAAAGAAATTTGGTAGACCACAGCAGTTTAAAAAGATCGACCAGTCACAACCCTACCAGGCTGGAGGTCCTATTTCAAAAGAATAACTAAAGGACATGTTGAATCTGCTGAAATTTCGTAATGCCTTTTGGTAATAATAAAAAAAAACAAATATTAATACAAATTAGTTGATGTGAAATGATGTTTCGTTTATCTTGAACCGTGCAGATTTGTTTTGATCACTTGTGGAATACGATATCGCCTAAATAGTCGCCCCCAGGGTGAATGGCGCAAAGTGCTTGTTTTTCCTCCGCATTATCATCAATCACTTTCCGTAGTGTTTCATTTCAGATCGAATATTTTCTTTCAATGCTTCCGGGGTCCTGGCTTTGAACTTCAAATAAGCTGTTAAGTCGGGCAATCGAGGAGGCCACTCATAATCACATATTTTTCGAAATTAACCGATCCAGGAACAAAGCATGCAATAAAGCGATCGTGGCGATACGTTAATTGAATTCTTCATGGGAATTACTATAAATCAGAAAGAATTATGCGACAGAAAGACGTCCTAGAGATGCACAACTGAAAAGAACGACAACGACTGGATGTTGAAGGTAACCTCTCAACGCTGGCCTCAGTCTAAACAGTCTAAACGTTATCATCAGGTCGCCTCGGAAGAATTCGGCCTTGATGGCTGCCATTGCCAAGATTGACGGGTGCGATAAATTATTCACTCGATATTTTGTTCGATACGTATGCAGCGTTCTCTCAATTGAGAACATGTTTTCAATGTAACGCTGCACGATAACAGCGCGTTGTGGTGACGCTTCGAATGAGGGCTCTCATAAGCCGATCTGAAATCAAATGCAAAGTTATACGGTTGCCAGATGCGGAATGTTTAAATGGTCCACCCTATATTGTAAAAGTTTAAAGAAAGATCGTCATACTAAGGATGGAGAAATGGATGATGAACGCTGAAGAATCTGTCTTCTTTTTTTTTTGTTTGAATGCCAATATAATGTGTTTGCAGATTATGTCAAATATAGTAAACTTTTGTCCAAACACATTATCTTTGCTATCACAATACTACATGTTGGAGATACAATGACTAATATGGTATAATATAAGTTTTTGTTACCCAAATATGCTTTTGATTGTAATAAAAACTTGTGAAAAGTAAAACGTGACAGACAACAAAGAAACAAAATACCAGTAAATCTTCAATTCTTGAAAACAATGCTCGCACCTAAGTAAATGGTGTTTCAGTAAGAATGCACTTTTCCACTTTAAAATAAATACACGCATTTTTTGAGGTAGTTGTGTTTTTTTATTGGGTTGTAAAAAACACATGTTCCGATTAAGTATGGAATAAAATATCCGCCAAATGGCCCCCACGGTTTTGGTGACAGGCCATTACTCTTTTCATGAAATTTCCCATGACTTTTTCACAATTATGTGGTTGTACCTCACCGCTGGCGAGTTGGTTCTCGGATTTGAGCACAGGAATTGATTCAGGTTTATTCGCATAACCCCAAGATGTCACAAAACACCGAAAAAAGAAATTGCACTGCGTTAAATCGCATGGTCTTGGTGGCCAGTAGACATCATAATTTCCTGATATAATTTGTTCAGGAAATCGTTGGTGCGATAAATCGATTGTTTCGTGCGCGGTGTGGCAGGTGGCGCCGTCTTGCTGAAACCACATGTAGTCCAGCTCCATGCCATCCAGTTGAGGTCATAAGAACTCCGTTATCATGTTCCTGTAACGAATGCACTCATCACCCATGGCCTCATCTCCAAAAAAAAAGTAAAGCCCAATTACGTCGCCTGACCAAAATTCGCATCAGACAGTTGCTCGTTGTGGGTACATTTCTTTCTTATGGATTGCATGAGGATTTTCTGAGCCACAAAGTTGACAATTTTATGTATTCACGAAGCCATTCAGATGGAAATGCGCTTCGTGGGAGAATATGATTTTTTTTTAAATTGGCATTGGCTTCGCCTTGCTCCATTAGCCATTGAACCAATTGCCAGCGCTGTCCGTGGTCTGCTGGTTTGATGAGCGGTAAGCTGAATTTTGTACGCATAAAGATGGAGGTCTTTTGTCAAAATTCGGTGCGTAGTGCTTCGTGAAATTTTAAGTTGTTGAGAACGATGCGGAATTGATGTTTTCGGGTTTTCGGCGACACTCTCGTTTACAGCAACAATGTTTATATGTTTGTTCCAAACATACAAGCCGAAAAATCTGTATTTTATTGTTGTTTTGATGCAAATATTACTTGTTTGTAGCGTGACGCAAATGTACTTGTGTTCAAACACATTGTGTTTGCTATTGAAATTCTATGACCCAAATGTGGTCATGTTTGTTGAAAACTGCTGTAGACAGACAACAACGAAGTTAAAAGCAGCAGACCTTCAATTCATGAAATAAATACTTGCAAATATATACTATAATATGGTTCTTGCGATATATTGCTGGGGCCGTTATTTTCGTCGTGTATACATGAATTCTTTATAATGTTAAAGGTGCTGTTTTTTTCCCAGCGAGTAAAGACATATATATTTAAAAACAATAATATTTGTACAAAATAAAAATCTCTAACTCATTTCAAAACAGGTAGTGTACCTTCGTTAGAAATTAAAAAAGGGTAATGTCAAAATTTTGTCATATATCTTTATACAAGTTGAATTAAAATATGTATGTTATTTGTAGTTCTATTAGTGTCACTGATTTTTTTTTGTAAATAACTCCAAAAGTAAAACCACAAATTTCGCGAACACCGTCCAACTAAATGTATGTTACCGTAACCATTGCCCGAAGAACACATTACATTACACTTAACAAGTATCCATGATTCGAAGGTACTATTACACACTTAAAGTTTGTCATGCTTACGCTGATCAACCATCCGGCTTTTGGCAGTGATTGTCGCTCCTGGTGGTGTTTTATTCCGACATGAATCTAAAATAACATGAAGATTGTATACAAAATTAAACTTTTTATTTTATATTTAGTGTTATTTTAATTATATAAAGTACATGTACATATAGAAATAAAAAAATAGGTTTTTAACCATTGTGCCCCGCTTTTTAGTGACAACCAGTTGGTCAGGATAGCCATGCCCGTTTAAAAATACTACTAACGTAGAATTTGAAAACAAAATTACATGAGGTGTCAGGGGACACCCGATGGGAACCAAGTACCTTTCGCTATATATTATGTACTAGTTAGATCCAACACGCCTAAGGCGCCTGTTGAAAAATACTGTAACTTAAATGGACGTTTCAGAAAATATACTTTTTGTAAAATTATACACTTTTTTTAAAAAATTTTTTATTTATTGAATGTATTTTTTTAAAAAAAAAAAGTATATTTTTAGGTATTTTTTGTAAGAATACGTATTATATTTTCCCGAAAAGGTCCTTTCTTTAATGAAAGGTACTTATTTTATTAAAGCTAATGTTTTTTTTAAGAAAATGTTCAATTTTTAATAAGCAGTACTTTCTGTAAAAAACGCTAAGAGTGTGAAGTTTTTTTACAATGAAGTGCTTTTTTTAAGAACAGGTACATTTTAAAGAAGTGGAACTCATTTTAAGAAAAGGTTATTTTTTTAAGAAAATTTACTTATTTTCAGAAAAGGTATTATTTTATCTTTCAGAAGCTGTACTTTTAAGAAAAGGAATTTTTGTAAGAAAATGTATTTTTTTAAGAGAATGTATTTTTTTTTGAAGAAAAGGGTTTTTTAAGAAATGTTTTTTTTTTTAAATTGGTCCTTTTTACAATTTTAGGTACAATTTTAAGAGTAGGTACTTATCTCAAGAAAAGTTATTTTGTTTTACATAAAAGGTACTCTTTAAAGAAAAGGTAGTTTTTTAAGACAATGCAATTTGTTGTAAGATAATGTACTTTTTTAGGAAAAGGTACTTATTTAAAAAAAAATTTCTTTTTTTAAGAAAATGTACTTTTTGTAAGGAAATTTACTTTTTTAAGCAAAGGTACTTCTTTAAGATAAGGTATTTTAAAAAAAGGTACTCTGTTTAAGAATATGAATAGGTATTTTTTTTTGAGACAATTTAGATTTTTTAAGAAAACTCACTTATTTAAGAAAATCTTATTTTTTTAAAGTTCTTTCACTTTGGCTTTTCTAAATTTACTTTTTATTCGGTTGAAAACTACAACATGTAATAAACAGGCTCCACCTAGAAAACTTCCCATTAAACAAGAAATTTCGCCCAATATGTTAGTCTAGACACAAACCAACCCAAAAAGTACGAGTGTAAGAGTAAGTGTGCCGCCAAATGTAATTCCATGCTCAGGGTTGTATTTCATGGATTTGCCAGTCTTGCACTTTGGCCTTTCTAAATTTACTTTTTATTGGGATCAAAACTACAATATGTAATAAACAGGTTGCACCTAGAAAACTTCCCATGAAACCAAACCGAACAAAAAGTATCCAATATAGTTGATAATAATGGGTTGTAATAAAGTAGTTGAAAAAAATTGTTTAACATTTTTTCATTTAGCCCCCATCCAGCAACGTGCGATAAGGAACTTCGTTCCAAAAACAAGTCAAACTTATACATTGTAACTTATACATTGTTTCTACGAAATTTCGTTTGACGAAGTTAGGCGATTTCACTTTCAGCAGTCCACATAATACTTCATTATTGCGATACCAGATCTACAGAATCACAACAAACGAAATTGCAAATATATTGAAAGTACAATGTTGGCAAAACGTTAGGTTACATATTTGGAAAATGTATTTACAAAATGTATTGCAAGTTCTCACCAATCTTTTGCACATAGGGGTAGCGTTTTTACCCAAGCCTACTTGCAACGTAATCGCATCCTTTTTCAAGACCGCCACTGTACCCTTATTAGTGTTCTGTTCAATCGCTATAGTTGCATTTATTATCACTGAATGAAAGCTTCCTGTATATCGAAAACACACGTAGAGAATACTCTTGCACCAAGCAAAAAACGGCGGTTAAAAACATTACTCAGCCTCTGGTGCAGTTCGCCAGTGGTGGTGGTGGATGCAATTCACATAAGTTGAGGTTGCTGCAGTCAAACGCCAAAAAATAAAAAATGAGGTTGAGGAAGCCACCATCAAAGCACTGGTATTCTTGATGTTTACACGTTTCTCTTTTTGTACGAGTTTGACTTTAAATGTTTGCTGAGCTTCAGTTTGGTTTGAATTTTTCAAAACAGTAAAATTCTTAAAGCCCAACGAATCATTGTGTTAGTGTGTGAGTAAGCTTATCCTTTCTGACCTCTGACACCGTTTTTCTTTGTAGTCAATTTACTATATATTTGTATTAATTTAAACCACCACCTGAAAACCAAAACAAAAGCAAGTAAATAACTATCGTAGGAGTGGGTTCGGTCCAGTCGGTGTGAATGGATTTTTTAATTGATCTTTACGGCAGCTCTCATTGTTTGCCGTCGACTAGTTATTGCATGACTTTTTTTTACATTAAATCGTCGTTGGCTTAACGACTGCAAACATAACCTAATAAAAAAAAAACATTTCAACAAAAAAGTATTTCTGCATTTGGTAGTTAACACAGCGCGAGTACTCGGCCAACTTGATTGGAAAAAACTATCAGTGTTGAAAGGAATGTACCCAAACATTTGTTATCAAAAATATTACATATTGTTACGAATTTGCTGTTTTACTTCTCGTTAATAAAACAAGCTTATTTTTAAATTACGATAAGTACAACAGTTTTAGTTCTCCCAGCCAACAAAATTTTCAAATATAATTGTAAATGTATGGAAAAATAATGTTACTTGTAGGCTCTGATAATGTTCGTATTTGTGAATATGTATAATAAAATTTAAAATTTTTAAATTTCAAGAACAAAGCAATTTTTCAGCAAATTTTAATAAATTGTGTCACCAAAAAATGGAGCTAACAAAATACTATTTCCAATCTACTGTTTTCTCCTAATATCTTCTCCTTTTTTTCTACCACTAGCAAAATCGTAGTGGAATATTGTCTATTTACAACAACCTTGGAGTTGAAGATTGGACAGAATATTTAATCTGAAAAGACTTGATCAAGCTCCAAGAAGTAAAGCTCGTTACAAACCACTACATAAGTTTCAGTCGGGTGAAACGACTTAATCACACCCTCACCCCAAGTTATCCATTCCGTGGGAGTTCTGTTAAATAAAAAAAACTCCCATACACAAAAGTGACCATATTGAATAGCAGATTGACATTGCACTAAATACTATTGAATACCCAAATTAGTTTGTTTCAGTCCCAATATTTATATGCGAGGTACAAGTTGTTGCCAAAATTTTGATCAGTTCCAAATTTTATTAATATCGGTTATGATTTATTGGAGATATTGAGTCGGCAAACCGCAAATACGCCCAACTTTTTTATGGGAGGTACGAAACTGGGCGTGGCACAATAGTCAGTTATTACTTACATAGTAGCTTTTAGCAAAATATTGCCTAGTACCGAATTTTATTAAGATCGGTTGTAGTTTACGAGAGTTATCGTGTCGATCAACCGGTCATCCGCCCAACTTTTATATGGGATGTACCAGAATGGGCGTATCAAAACAGCTAATTTTCTATAGGAGAGTTTTATTTGACTAAATATTGACTAGTACAAAGTTTCATAAAGATTGGTTCGGTTTTGCGGGACTTCTCTTGCTGATCAACCAGACGGCCAAACAACTTTTGTATTGGAGGTACCACAATGGGCGTGGCAAAATCACACTTTTTTTACTCGGTGATTGGCGATTGATAACGTGAAGCCTTATATCTAATTTCATTAAGGTCGGAAGTGTTTCACGCGATTTATCGGACAGACAACCCGAACGAACACCCTGTTTTGTATGGGAGGTACCAGAATGGGCGTGACAATCTCGCCCATTTCCTCCAGTTAACTAGGCATTTACAGATTATTAGCCGGTGTGAGAGTTGGAACTAATCACAGCTACTGGAATAAAGGTTCGAAAGAAATATGATTTTGTGCTAAATGTGTCGCTTTGTATGTGAGGTACCAGAAGGGGCGTGGTCACAACGCCCATTTTCAATCCGAAACTCAATATTGGCAAATAATAGCCACTGACAAAATTTCATTGAGATCTGTAAAGATTTGCGGCAGTTATCGTGTTGACCAGCCAGCCAGCCAGCTAGACAGACAGACGGACATGGTTCAAACGTCTTAAAAAGTCCTAAAACGAATTTCGTCTACAGATACCAAGGATCTAATATGGCTCCTTCTATGTGTTACATTTTTTTTACATATTAAATGATATATACCCCCATCTATATGGGAGAGGGTATAAAAAACTTTAAGAACTTATGAACGAGATGCAATTATAAACACAAAAAAATAAATTTTTAAATAAAATATATATTATAGTTTCGTCCTTTTATTTGTAAATAAATGTAAACGGAAGGATTGTAGATTGTCAAATGTTCTTAAAAAGCTCTAAAATGGTCCACAAAAGCATCGTAAAATAATCTTAAATGATTTAAAATAAAGTCAGAAAAGATTCTCAAAAGTATAAAAAAAAGTCTCGTAAATGACTCATAAATAACTTTTATGATTCCAAAAAGACTCTTCAACATGAAGGAAATCAAATTCCCAGGTTCATATTTATGACTCTTTTTGGCGTAATAAAATAATGCTCAGAAAGAAGGGACACTTTCAAACGCAAAAACACTCTTATTGATATGTTGTCGGAAGGTTCTGACACTCTTGTTTGACTCTTTTCGGACACAGAATATTGACTGGGGTCTTTATTTTACTTACGACTCTACAAAGTCGTTACTTGATATCACACTATTGCTGACGAACTGTATTGTTAAACGTTTACTATTACTTAGTATTGCTTACTCTTGTGATTTCAATCACAGTCTAACTACTAAACGATGCTCATCTGCTATTTATATTAGTTCTACTACTTTGCACCAGGTTATCTAGATCATTATGGTGGCACCTCTACTATTCATTATCTTTCGTTGTCGTTATACTCGTTATGTAGCGATTTCCGCCCGTTTCCAGAACCAGTGGTACTGCCGTCTCTTTTGACTTTAGCTGAGGCAAATCCTTTCCGAATTTAATCGGTATTGAAAGCCAATTCATCGAAGTTGGTTCGACGAGCTAGTATGTTGTGGCGATAGTATACTTTCAGGCGCCACATTAATCGCCCTGCTATTTACATTCTAACCCAAATGTTAACTACGCCAAATAAGTAAATCATTCACATTAACATTATTTTGACATCCATGTTAATTTAAGTATTAATCATAAGAAACCCCGTTTACTTAATCGTAACAATACGTGTGTTTTTTTACCCTGCTAAAGTTAATTATAGTAGCTAAGCGATTTATGCGTCATTTCAATTCCCCACTTAAATTTCAATTTGAGGAATGACAATGTTGCCAAATGTTCAATTTCAAGAATTGGCAACAAAAAGTTATCTTCGATAAATTTTGTTATCATTTCCTGTGAATGAAAATGTTATCAAGAAGAAGAGACTCAAAATAGACTTTTGCAAATGGCTTACACATGGTTGATTCAAATTATTTAATTTAATGGAAAACTTCGTATATTTTTTTATTTATAAATTCTTATTTCCGATTGAAAACAAAATTGGATTAAATTTTTCACTTAACGCTCGGTAAATGTTATACATACACTTGGTATTGCCAACTTTCGACTTTAGCCGATCACAGTAGAATTATCTATCAGGTATAGTCGTTTAAACAGGTGAATTAATTTTTTACATATAATTTTTGTTTCAATTGTCACACTCATATTTATTTTGTTTTTATACTTTTTGTATTCTTGGTACGTATTTGTGTAGAGTTCGACAACTGAAACGAATGAACAAAAATACAATGTTTGTTCCCAGTGTGCCAAACGGATCCACTTTCGGATCCGCAAGCGGGAATATTAAGTGTGGACCTTTTTTTTTGGAAAGTCATAAGTGGCAATAGCTTAATGGAATAAGAAAATAACCACAATATGTATTGCCGAAAATACCATGTGGGTAAAATTTAATGTTAGTTGGGAAAAATACAATACCAATTAAGCAAATTTTGAGACAAACTTGAATCTCGGTCTGGCGTACGGTATCTTCAATATGACCATTATGTGAATATTGTTGAATCTGTATAAACACAATTTTTATTATATTTGTCCTAGAAATTTGGGATGGGATCCTATACCGACTCTTTCATCATATAGATCAGTAGATCAACGCTTATCGAATTATTGAGTAGTGGACGAACTTTAGATTGTCTAACACTCTTACTATCTATTCTTACTATCAGTTATGTGGTTGTTCCTTCTCAATCTTTTAGGTTAGGATTAAGATTAATGGCTCATGGAGACCTTCTCGAAATTTTAGTCTCTTATACCAAACTTTCCCACTATCGCAATATGTGCGTTCAGAACCCTTTATGAAGAATGTGCACTAACTTACACGATAACTGCCGTGAATTTTAGCTCGTCGTTACTATTGGTCCAAATTTGTTGGTTAATCAACTGTAAATTTTTACTTATCTGGAGAAAACTGTCGAGGTTGCCACGCCAATTTTGGAATTTACTGGATGATCCATGTGAAATTTTTGATTTCAACTCCATGCTATTACAAAGCAGGTGGTTACTTTCACATTTATGAAGTGACATATAATTAGTTAAAGGTTAGACATTTATGAAATGGGTCGCTTTTTGCTTGAACAAAATTGGGAAATATTTAAACTTTTCTTCCAAATTTCGGAGTCTTCAACTCAAATTCTAAAATGTCTACGTAATAATTTCGATTGATAGGGTTCCATCAACGAAGTTTGTGGATCAGTTTGTGAAGCGAATTCATCAATCCGGGGTCTTATTAGACAAAGCACTCGTGTACGTGATCGTCCGACGCGTTCCGTGGAAAATATCGCCGCTGTAGCTGAAAATGTGCTCGATCAGCCATCAATATCAACTCGCAGCTATTGAGAAATCCTCGCAGTTCTTGGCGCCGAATTTTCCATAAAGATCTATGTCTGATGGCTTACAAACTCCAATTTTTCCATGAACTGAAGCTTCACTTCGATGAATGGTCTGCATAACGCAGCACATTTTTAGGCATTTTTACCGAAAAATTATATTTTCAATGAAAATCATTTTCACATCAGGAGCTACGTTCAGAAACAACAAACAAACAGTCTCGGAAAATCCACACGTCGTCGTTGATTCATTCACAATGAGTGACTGTTCGGTCCGGTTTTTGTCATGGCGGCATCATAGACCCATTTTTCTTCAAAAACAAGCAAGGAGCCGCCGTTACCGTCAATGGCGAGCATTACCGTGGCATGCTCAGCGATTTGTTGTTCCCAATAGTTTAAGACGACGATGTAGACTACCCGCCTTATTCATAAAAAGTTGTAAGAAGTTTGAGAGACGACTTTTGTATGATAAACTGTCTCTCAAACCTCTCACAACTTTTTATGAATAAGGCCGTACGTGTGGTGTCAACACGACGGTGCAACGTGCCACACATCCAACGTTACCATCAATCTTTTGCGCACTATGTTCAAAATCTCCATAATCAGCTGAAACTCGGAAATCCATTGGCCGCCTCACAGCTGCGTTTTGACCCCGTTAGACTATTATCTCTTGGGCGCTGTGATATAAAAATGTTACGCATCGACTGTGCCATTCACAAGATAGAGACCCAGCCAATCAAATATATACTGAAAATTGGGGAGATCGAATGAGTTACCATAAAGCAAGCCGAGGTACCCATATGAACGACCTAGTGTTTTATTCATAAATGTCAATGATGGGCCTTACCAATAAAATCATAACTTTAAAAAAAAAACTGTTATTAGTACTTAAATTAAATTCCAAATTTTACATAGTTCACCTTTTATGATAAATCGCGTAAAACATTTCAGATCTTATTGAAATTAGGTGTTACGCTTCATTTTGTCATGGGTGATTTTGCCACACCCGGCTGGTTCGTCTACAAGATAACTTCCGTATAATACATCCAGCCTCTCAGAAATTTCGTATTAGGACATAAATATTTAGTAGAACGGCACTCTGCCATGGAAAATGTGTGATTTTGATACTCCTATTCTGCTACCTCCCATACATTGTTCGAACGACAGCCTGTTTATAGAGTCTGTAGCAAAAGCATTTATTTCAGCATCTGTATATATGTATATGAATGTATACAAATAGTTGAGCAAAAAAATTGTTATAATCTCCCAACTTTTTTATTTGTTTGTTTTGTAAACATTTTACAAAAAATGGTATTGCATTTTTATTGAGCTGCTTGCCTCACTTAGTGGCACATGCATGACTGTATTTTTCACAGAAAGCGCATTTTGTCATGACACAGATCAATAAAATTTAATTGTTTGCAGGCACAAAACAAAGCTCGAGGGTGAGGATTTGAGGATGTGGTAATAACTTTCATTGGGATCAACAGTTATTGAATTGTAAATACCTAACAGCATTTGTTAGGTACAAGTTTAATCACTTCATACGAAAATACGTGTTAAACATTTGATAAAGTTCAATAATCCAAACAATAAAATAAAGACGGATGATGGTATTTAAAAACAACTTCGAATCATATCTTCTTAAATTAGCTAAAATGTTTAGAAATTAAACGACTTGCAGCTACAATTCTAAATTTCAAATTAATCAGTTTCTTTTGCTGTGTTCCTTCAATAAGTTTTTCCAGGGTTAAACCCCAAAACAGTATCTTATACTGCAGCTAGAAAAAGATAGCAACCCTAGGAAAAAGTAGAGTGCTAAAATAACATTGTGACAGCGCTTATAATTATGATTTTGTATCATATTACCGGAAGTATATTGTGCACATTAGGTTAGATCGAAGTGGATATCACTATTGACACACTCAGCCCAATGAGGACCGTTGTGACACCAAGGAATGTTATATTCCGTCCCCGTTGTTGAACCTGTAAATTGCCCTTACACGCTTAAGGGGAGTTCAAGTCACATGATTCCCCCATCCCGATAGTACCGGAGGTGGCTGTAGAAAGAACTAGTCCCTGACGAACCAATTGGTGACTGGGGAAATATATTAACCCTTTGACGACAACAGGCAAGAATGTTTGCCCTAGGGTTTTTGACACCTATACTTTTCCAGCCAGTGGCTGTCGGTGGTGCAATGGTTAGTGTGCGCGGCATGAACATGATATCCTGGGTTCGATCCCTGCTCTGACCACCTTCAAGAAAAGTTTTCTTTCGGCGGCGGTCACCTCGCATAGTGACGGCGACACTATCGGGTATATAGCCATAAAAAAGCTTCTCAAAATACCGTTCGGAATCTGTGTAAAACTGTAGGTCCCAATCAGTGAGTGAAAACTGGAAAGCGCACAGCTCAGTGATTGTGAAAAGTTCTCCCCGGTCCCTTAATGGGATGTAATGGGAAACCATTTATTTTTATTTTTTATACTTTTCCAGGCAGGAGGTGAAGAAAATGGATCCAAGGGTGTATTATAAAAGAGGGTGGGGGCAACACTAGTGTAGTAGGCGTCAATTCTCTAACTATTACCATTTGACCCCTATGAGCCATCAAAGTGAGTTAAAAGTTGTATTAGTTCAAAAGGATCTAAAGGGTCGAAAAAAGGCGCACGTCAGGGAATCATCAGGTACGTCTTGAGTCCATATCTGACCTTTTAACATAATTAAGATCGAATATCAACATGCTTACATGCATCTCTGGGTGTATTATAAAAGAGGGTGGGGGCTACAATAGTGTAGTAGGCGTCAACCCTCTAACTACTACCATTTGACCCCCATGAGCCATCAAAGTCAGCTAAAAAGTGGTATTAGCTCAAAGGGATCTAACTGGTCGACAAAAAAAAGCGCACGTCGGGGAAACATCAGATACGTTTTGAGTCCATATCTCATCTTATAAAATATTTATGGTTGAATATCAACGTGCTTGTATAGGCGGACCAAATGTTTACCAAGTATATTCGCCTTTAAGCTAAAATTGAAAACATTTACCAAAAAAAATCAACATTTCTGGTACCATTTTTTGAGGCGTAGCTATAATTAAGGTCGTAGATCACGAAAATAATCAAAAAAAAATTAAATTCCTACGATGGAAAATGTATCAACTTCAACATAAGTCGCTGAATGTTCGTTAGATACAACATGAAGTAATATCTTTATTGGCTCCTACTCACACAAAAGATCGAACCGTAGGCATTAGACGCTCTCATTCTCAACTTCATCCCCATAGATTCCCCAGCAATATAAGATATGACTTCAAGTCTAAACGCATGTCTGCCTGTTAAACAGTGATCCGTGATCATGTCTTCTAGCGAGATATCCCCGTTAAGTCTGTACATAAAATTTAGAGTACGATTTAGCTCATAACTTGCTCACAATTTTGTTTAGTTCTATCCCCCCCCTTATAACTGCAATGCATTTTGCTAACGATCATCTTACATTCGTACACCTAAGACCTCCGGTTTTAAACATACGGTTGCATGTAGAAAGGACAATATCGTCATGCTCCCTGAACTCGCCATGGTTCTCTGGAATGTTTCTGTGCTCGGGAAACATCGACCTGCTTGGTCATTTCATATAGACATGCGCGGCAGTTGTGGAATACGGGAATGCAGATTAGAGAGATTTTATAGCAGTTTGACTGTCAGATTAGACATTGATATCACTGGCATCAATACAACTTCCCCCATTGCCATGATTCCTACCTGAAAACACGGCAATGGTCTGGTAGGCTTTATGAAAGGTCTAGACTCACCTCTTTAGAAACGACTTCAAACCCCACTTCCGCATTTAGTTTGGAGCCAAAAATGTAGAATCATAAATACCTTATATTACCTGGTACGCATCACTTCCTGTCCTGTCTGTCTCGTATATGACTGGACATTTTTCTCTGAAACGTAAACGTTTGTATCATGTAATCCACTTCTATCATGGGTTGAAGCAGATCTCTTAAAGTGGACCCAAGGCCATATGGGCTGGTTATACAACGAAAAAATTTTAACGATGCACCGATTTGCCTGCCCAGCAAATATAACCGCAACCGGTGAAGGATAATCCCCAAACCGTCGGAAGGTGTTGCTCGATGGGCATACGTTGAACACACTATTTCCATTCTCTGGAGCTTTGACAACAGATTTATGTAAGTGCATTTTTCTAGTACCTGCCACCAAACAATAATGCCGCAAGCAATATCTTATACATACATATATCCAATAAGCAATAGCTTACTGACGGCGACACTATCGAGTATTTAGCCAAGAAACAGCTTCTCCAAAAACGTTCGGAATTGGTGAAAAACTGTAGGTCCCAATCAGTGAATACACAACTAGAAAGCATACAGCTCACTGGTTGCGAGAATCTCTCCTCAATCCCTTCTTGGAATGTAATGGGAAACCGTAGGGCCACTGTAGCTCTACTGATTCTATCCATAGTGTTTGACCTGAATCTAAGCCGTCAGTTGAGAATCGTCTTTAGATATTTCTCATTATCCTTTCGTGAAATTTCAATACAGCACAGTAGCAATGAATCAGTATTCGTAAACTTCTCGTTCCAGTTAAAGAGTAAGATTTCGTATTTCTTCCTAATAAAGCTCTGTTACACATCTCTGCATGAGGAAGGGTAGTTTCCCTGTACTGAAATTGTCAGGTCGTTAGTATATGGTTCGTTTTTATACCAAACACAATCCGGTACTAAAGTCGAGACAATTAGAGATAAGATTGCTCCTCGAAGGTTTCATCAATTCAGATTTGAAGTTAACGTCTTGTGACCCAAGGACGAAGTTAAACGCGAATGATCATAGATCAAATTAACGACTGGCTGATCAACCAATAGTAACATTCTTTCCAACGAAGGAAAGCTTTGTGACTGATTGGTCTAAATTCCTTTGGAGTAACACGTGATGGTTTCCCGTCTTTTGAAATGAATACCAAGAGACTAGGTTAAGGATAGATATCAACTAAGGTCAATTCTTGGCCAATTGATACTACAGTCGGTGGCCTGTAGACCCATTGTGATTATCCTGAGAAGAGAAGACAGAAAGAGCTAAAGAAAATGAGAGTTTGGAAACTAGCGGGATAAATTAAATACTGGGCGATCTAAATATTTTGTAGTAAACGTATGTATTACAACTGAAGACCATACAATTCATTGTAACCAACAAGTAAAAAAAAAATTAATGGGTTCCCGTTACATGCCATCGCGCGTTCTAGTTTTAGACTCACTGATTGGAACCTACTGCTTTACACTGGTTCCGAACGGTATTTGAGAAGCTTTTTCGTGGCTAAATACCCGATAGTGTCGCCGTCACTAAGCGAGGTGATCGCCGTCGAAAAAAATTTAAGGTGGTCAGAGTAGAGATCGAACCCACGTCCCCACGCCCACGTACCATTGCAACACCGACGGCCACACCAACATATAATACTAATAATACTAAAAAATATAACTGAACAAATAAAAATTTTCACTTTACGTCGCAAGAAGGGACATGCGATACTAAAATATATTTACAAGGCAAAGGTGTAGGGGCAGATAGCAAACACAACTTTCAGTCTCTCAACCATTTTCGTCCTCACACTAACTCCAGTACTCCTTCAGTATCAACAGCAGGAAGAGAAAACAAACCTTCCCCAACAAACTCCCCAAAGCAGAAATTATTCCTTGTTGCAGAATTGGACACAGGCATATAAGGTGACCAACGGTTTCCTCAAATACGAAAATAATCAAACCTCTACACGCTCAAAAACCCCCTCTCCAGCAACATATTGCAGGAAACAACATATACATGTTTGCAAGCATTGTTTTCACGAATCGAAGATCTGCTGGTTTTTCTTTCTTTGTTATCTGGCACGTGTTTGGTTTCAGCAGTTTTCAATAAACAAAGCCACATTTGGGTCAGAAAAATAAATTTTATAACAAATTAATCGTTGTGTCTCCAACATTTAATATTGAATAGCAAACACAATGTGTTTAGACACAAGTATACTATATTTGCGATATGATAAAAACACATTTCATCTGCATCCAAACAAAAAAAGCTCGATGTTTCAGCGTGTATTTCCCCATTTACTGGTCTAAGGCCTCTCACATCACAGTGGTCCGTGTTTAACCCAATAAGAAGATGTAGATCAGCTTGTGCCAATTGTCGCATGTAGCAAAAATCCAGTCATAAATCCCTCGGAATCTTGTGGTCTGCCCTCGTAAATCAGGAGGAATTGATTTTGTGTTGCATCCACATGTCAATACTGTATGGTCCACATGTCAATACTGCCATCAAGATCAACCCTGTCAATAACATCCACTTTAGATTAATACAGCTTATACAAGGTGAGGCAAAAGTTATGTATGACTGTGAATTGGCTACCGTTTTTTAAGAACTTAACAAAATTGATCTCTGGTTTCATGGAATGTTTGTATGAAGGTGTAATGATGATGACATTAGGTGGGAAAAATGATATGACTACTCCTGAAATGATGCACATTTGTGCTTGTGCTTTCTAGCGTTTCGAAAGGGAGAAGTATGACTCTGTCGGATCTGGTAACCTAACCGTTCAATTCCAAATTCCAAACTAGGAAATCACACGCCCCAAAATTTGGTGCTTCAAAATCTCCATCGATGCCCGAGCTGTGTACGTTGTTGTTTCATCTTGCTGGAACCAACAATGCTATGTAATTTGAGTGGTTATATACGTCTCGGAATATATAGTGTATACAGTGATATGGGGGTTGCACACAGTTCTTTATATTTTCTCTTCCGCATTGAGGACTACGATATAAATGTTTCTATATACAATTTAATTCGCTTGTAGATGCTGATTGTATACCATTCTGCCATACAGTTTCATCAGAATTATATTGGAATTGTAAACAGGACAATAAACAATGTGGGTAGAGTTTGTATATCAGATGCGACGAATTTCGAAGAATTTCGTTTCTTCATTGAAAATGCGCAAAGAGAAACGTCAGATTAGAAGGATAACAAATTTATATATAAATTCATTTATATATAATCTATATATAAATTAATCTATGCTCCGAACTTTCTTAGATTAACAACAAAATATTCTCAAAGCAAGCGCGAAGCGTTTCTGAAATAAGAACAGAACGTACATGAGAATAGGGTATCCAATAAATCGGAGCTTTTCTTTCTTTGAGTCATCAAGTAACTCGAAAACAGGTTTCCTGACTTACTCGAACAACCGAGTTAGTTTTTGATATGTTAACATCTATAGGCACGGGTAGGACAATCTATCAAAGTGAACACATGCAAACAACACACAGCGTTAGCATCGCATACGAGGATGTTGTACAACAATAGTCTCTGCCTCAAAATAAGTATGATGGTAATTATATACTTGCAGCGAACAAACAAGCAGGTCGTCGGCGCTAAAAGGTATGGAATAGTATAGAGAACTCATGGAAGGAATTGCATGACCCAAAAGCACTGGCGTCATCTTTTGAATGATTCAAAGCGTATTGCTCTCTGTTTGCCATAACTGGGTCCATTGATAATTTTGATGTGAAGCATTGATGCTTTTCGAAACATTTATGCTTTTTGTATTGTTTTATGTTATAACATTGTCCAAATGGTGCATTTATATTGAAATATTCTATAAAGAGAATAAGACTGGTTTACTCAGACTCTTCACATGAGAGCGGAAAAAGAGTGCAATAAGTTCTCTATACTATTCAATACTTTTTGTCGTCGCTCTGTTTATGACAAAACAAAAACAAATAAGTAAATATTGCTTTATTTATTTTAACAATATTATATCTAATGTTAAAGCAGATTTAAGAAAAAAATAAAATGCAATAGCAAAACAGCCTTCAGCACAAAAACCATTCTTTTGTTTTATTTTCCAATGTAACTTTTACTAATGTGTTTATAGAAATCGAACAGGTACCGTGTGAATTCGAACACTCTTTGATTTTTTTTATTACTCGAGTTATTTGAGTAATTTTACACCTTTGTAAGTAATAGAGTTGATAAAAAAAACTATTTCAGTACAGATATGATAGCATCTTATTAATTGAAACAATATAAACCGCTGTAAGAATTAATATACATACATTCATTACGCGACATGCAAAACTGTATTGACCAAATGTCTACATATACTTGTACATTCATAGATTGGGACTGGGATATGAATGGGACACATGCAAGATTATGTGTAACAATTCACGATGATCGGGTCATATTTTATACTGGTATTTTAGGCCGTCGATGGTGCAATGGTTAGTGTGAGCGCCTTGCGTACATGAGATCCTGGGTTCGGTCCCTGCTCTGACCACCTTAAAATTTCTTTCGCTGGCGGTCACCTCGTATAGTGACGGAGACACTATCCAGTATTAAGCCATGAAAAAGCTTTTCAAAATACCGTTCGGAATCGGTGTAAAACCTGTAGGTCCCAATCAGTGAGTATAAAACTAGAAAGCTCACTGGTTGTGAGAATGTAATGGGAAACCAAATATTTTTTTTTTTGTTTGAGGTAACCTGTTCATAAGCAATCACGAGAGTAAAGATTTTCATCACAATTATTAGCTTTACTCCATAATTTTGAGTTAATATTCACAATAAATGTAATAATTTTTTAAGAAGTTAGGAAAAAATGAAGAAAAATTTACCTAAATTTGTATTGGTATATGCCCATTAAAGGTACGTTTATTCAAGCACATTATCATCCATTATTGATTGTATTTCATAAAATAGACAAAAACTGTTTCTTAAATTACATTTTTCAATGCAGTTGCAAATATTAGTAGATTTACATCAATATTCGCTGAAGTCTTTAAACTTTAAAATGAGGAATCGTTAAATAATGGCAGCAATTCCATCTCTTTTGCAAAAAACATCACAAAGAAAAAACTGTTTTCTATCTTCTCTATCTTGTTGCGTGTTAACGGATAAACAGAAGAATTGTTGCCAAATTTTTTGAAACGACTGATTATTTTCTCCCACACGCTCGTTTGGAACTGTCAAAATCTAACCGTCCTTATTGGAAATCCTTAGATTTAATATTATTGGCATATTTGTGAAAATTGGATGGCAATATTACCTTTCTAGTGTACTTTGAACTGTACTTTGCAGTCCTCAACCGAATACACGAACTTACCTGAAAAGAGAGAAGAAGAATCATTCAAATTAAATTGTTAATCCAACTTTTAATTAACAAGGAAAACATAATTTAAATCGGTTTTAAATTGGCTAAGAACTTCTAAAAACGGATATTACAATACAAGCGAAATGGTACCTATCCCCCACCTACAACAGGTCAGGGGTAACGACCACCAAAGATTATTTAACAAAACCCCAAAAAACATAACATAAAATTATATTAAACCAATTGAAAATGTACGACGAAAAAAAGTTATGCTCCATGTAATGACGACTCCGCAGAGAAAACAAACGATGAAAACAGCATCTTCAGTTAGAAGTAGTAACAACTCAGACATTTAATACACTTAAACCTAAAGGACTCCGACTAAGTCTCAAATAAACCGGAAGTTAAACTCTTATACACGCAAGCAGGGGAGCACAGACAAAGGGACGGACAGACAGCGCTATATTCCATATAGCAAACATTTTAAACAAGCGTTTACAAGCGTAAGTATTTGCCAGCATAAAAAAGATTCCGCCAAAGTAGACAATGAGATTAAGCGAAGTCTAACAAAAAATGCCGACGTTCAAATAAGTGCACAATACGAAAAGAGCGGTTGGTTGGGGGGAAACCAAAAGCAGACATGTTTCATGGTTTTGTCTTCCTTTTCTTAAACTTTTTTTTTTCATTTTTTTTTTGTTACTTATGCAAAGAGAAATAATAGAAACAGATTAAACACCTAAAATAATAATAATAATAAAAAATTAATGTACTAAAGAAAATACGACGTCCAACGCCACAATTTTATAGAATACGCAATTGCCAGTTCACGTAGTAGTTAGAAACATTTAACAGCGCCCCTCGTACACCCTCGTTGTGGGTTCTCGTAAAACTTAAGATAAAATGTACAGAAACAACTAAAACACTGTGTACATTGCGGTCAAAATTTACGCAAGACTACGAAGTATACAATTCTCCCCTCCATTCACGCCGCGTAATAAGAAAATTGCTTTAATTCGCTTCATCCGGTTCCTGCTTAGCTGAGTTTCCTCACCGTGCACAAAAACAAAAAAATCCAATTTAGTTTCAAGTAAAATATTTGAGTTCTACTAAAAATTTACTGCAAATTGTATGAACATCTCAAATTGTTCGAAACAAAGCACAACGAAAACGAAAAGAACATAAAAGCAGGAGCAGCTTCCTCAAGGAAACCCAGAAAAATGTTACAGTTATTTTTTGTCCAATAACGTCAAATGTTCGTTTGTCTGTGTCAGTAAGTAAATCAGATTATAAAAAACAAATTTTTTTAAATAAATTTTCAATTACATGCTTATCATGTGTGCATTTGTGTAAATAAGGATGGAATACTACACACATCACGATTAGACCGGAAGCGACTTCAGGTGTTAGTAGGGCCTTATTGGTATGGAGGGGCCAATAATGTCAAATTATCTAGAGAAAAAAACTGGAGAAGTTAAACTTCTAAATCCCGGAATACATTCCGGTTTTTCAATATATATTTTGATATTCTCAAATATTAAATTGTTTTTCGTTAAGTTCTTAAATATTTGTTGTACAAGAAGTCAAGTTGATATAACCCATCTAAAAAAATCACTTAGTTTCAAATACGTTTAGCTCATTTATTTTTAATTCTATTATAAAAAAGATTCCGGATTTGGAATCAGTTCACCCAAAATATCATAATACCGATTTGTATCAAAATCGGATTTTTTTTATGGTTGCTCTCATGGAACTAAACCATTTGTAATTGAAATTCGAAAAATATTAATTTTATTTTGAAAACGCATCATTTGAAATTTAAAAATTCTATTTCAATTTTCCAATTCCCATTCAATTGAAATTTAAAAGGCGTAATTGAAATTTAAAAGAGATCAATTGCAATATTTCATTATTGTTTTTTATGCAATATTTCCATCACAATATTAGAGTTTAGTTAAACATAAGTTTATGCACACTGAAAAATCTGTCGTTTTTTGTTGTTTGGATGCAAATATAACGTGTATTTGAAGCTTGTCGCAAATATAATATACTTGTGTTCAAACACAATGTGTTTGCTATTCAACAATACTTGTTTGATACAATAGACACTCGATTAATGCAACCTTCGGTAATTGCAACTACTCGGTTATTGCAACTGGCAAAGTATTTACATTGCAGACTTTGTAATTGCAACTTTCAGAAATAGCAGACTCGATAAATGCAACTTTCTGCAAATAAATATTGTTTTTTTTTTTGTTTTTTTTGCCACCCAAAAGAAGGTCAATTTAAAAGCGACGATGGAAACATAGTAACGATGTGTCTTCCACCGAATTGCACTGCTCTACTTCAGCCGCTAGACCAAAATGTTATAAACTTGATAAAGCTTAATTATAGAAAAGGTTTACTCGACGATCTGCTAGCAACTGAAGTGAGAGATTTTGATACAATGCTCAAGGAATTCGATTTGAGAAAAGCGGTACGTCTGTTAGCTTAGGCATGGGAAAAGGTACCGACGTCGACAATCGAAAAGTCCTGGAATATTTTGTTCCTAGACCCTAATAATGAATGGACTAATGCAGATAACTTGCCATTGAGCACGTTAAGAGATGAAATAATTCTGGAGAATGCAACGATTTCATCCATGGCAGGACTTCTACAAATAATGCAGCCTGAACAAACGTTTTCTCACAGTGATGTCCATGAATGTGTGAGCGAGCTACCTGAGATTTCTCATGATCTAAGTGACGGAAATGAAACATCAGACAATGAAATTGTTGATGAGAATGTTGCGGAAGAACAGGACGTCTGTATTAAAACTGAGGACGCCATTAAATCCATAAATACCACCATTCAATGGGCTGAAGAAAATAATATTTGCTTAAGTCAAATTTTAACTTTGCAAGGAAATAAAAGAAGCTGCTATGGCAAAGAAGTTAAAATCAAAACCAAAACAAACACAAATTTCTAATTATTTTCAAAAACTATGAACATTTGATATGTATTATTATGTAAAAAATATTTTACAAGAAATAAAAATTTAAGTATGAATTTAAAATTTATTGTTTCTGACTTCTTTTTTATGATTTATTTATAGACTCGATTATTGCAACTTTTGGGTAATTCCAACCGCCCTGATTTCTATTCGGATGCAATAATCGAGTGTGTACTGTATATGTATTTGCGACCCAGACGCATTTGTGTTTGTGATACAAATACAGCTGTGTTTGTTGCACTGTTTACGCTCTCTCGAGAGCGGGAGAATAAAAGAGGGACAACGAGAGAGTTTATCTTATAAGTGTGTATATGTATTTTTGCCGTATTCTTTCAGTCAGTGATTCGTAAATGTTCCTGAATGTGTGTGAGAGCGTTCTTATTTTGGCTGATATATTGCGTTTTAGATTCATGTATTCAAATAATTCATATATTTGGAAATCGTAGAATAATTCATTTCTGAATATTATTACGTTTGGGAGGAAATACGCATTATTTCCACGTAAGTATATGGAGGTTGGGGGTAAACATGCGAATTCTTCCACGTAAGAATATGGATGTTTGGTATAAAGACCGCATTTGTGTCCAGGTAAAAGCATACATGTACGCTAGTAAACATGTTACTGTTTGCATGTTTGGGAGTTGCAATCATATGAATGTTTGGTTCCTGCTGAATACGTTTGGGAGAATATATTACAGAGGCCGTTTTTTCAGCGTGTACATTGTGAAAGAATTCTAAAAATTGTAATTATAGAAAGTCTTAGTAAGAATACCCTATCTATATTAAATGCACTTGAGTTCGGAATGAAGGGCGTTGTGTTATTCTATTAATGGGTGATGTTTTTGATACCTAGTTTTTGAAAATTGAAGAAAGCATAGAAACATTGTACAAGTGAATGAAGTATATATTTGGATCGATTAATCAATACCTGCCATTTACTGTTTAACAATTATTTCATGCAAATGTTGCCCACGGCTTCGTTTCACGTGGTCCATTCTGAAAGACCAATTTTGGCACAATTTTTCCGACATTTCGGCAAGTACCTGACCAATGGCACGGATAATGTTTTAGTATTCCAAAACAGCAATCATGATTGTCTTGTCCCTATAGACGAGAGATTTCACGTGCCCCCAAAAAAATAGTATAATGGGGTAAAATCGCACGAACGAGGCGGCGAATTGGCAGCGCCACAACGTCACATTAATTGATCGCTAAATTTGCATATGGCACCGTCCCTTTAAAACCTCATGTCACCAAGTCCAATTCATGATGAAATGGCAAAGCAAACTGAACATTTTTGACTTTGGCTCATGTCACGAATCAGCGAGAACTGGCAAAAACTTAAAACTGAAAAATAAAATGGCAAAAAAAGCGCGTTATATTGTAGATAGCTTTTGGTTTATTTATAGGTTCTAATTGTAAATATGAATCAACTAAAATAAAAGCTATAAATAAATCCAATGAGTGTTCGAACTGACGGGCGATGTGTTAACACCTTTTTGTTACACGATACCTGCTCGATTTCTATGAACACATTAGTAAATGTTACACTGAAAAATAAAAAACAGCGTTCAATCATATGATAACGTTACATTTAAGTAATATTAGTACTTAAAATTATTTAAAGACTAGTGCAAGTACATGTGCCATTATTTTCTTGCTTAATACTTTTTGTTTTATTGCCACAAAAAAACAAAGAGAATGCAAAGCAGCAGTAACATGAACATACATACATTGTTATGATCGAACATACGCTACACAAGTTCACACAATTTTCGCTGCTTTCTTGCTATCCACGTCATTAGACTCTTTGCTCTGAGAGTGCTCCGCACCCACACAAGAAAACTATACGATGCCGCTACATCAGTATGTGTTTTTTTTCGCAAGTCTGACAATCTGTGTGATCCCTGTCGGACAAATTGTGTTTGCATGTATTCACTTTGTGAATTTAAGCCGTTCCCGCGTCTATAGATGTTAACACATCAAAAAACCCCATAGTAGTGCATTTCAGGCAGAAGTCATGGCAATCGGAGAATTGGCATGTGGGTTGAACCAAACTTTATAACCGACGGGGAATCGAAAATCTTCTGTCAGTCAGGCTGCCATAAAATCTCTACAATTTGTATTCCGAAATACACACAACAGCAAGCAGTTCGATATTCACATTAAAAGGATTAAGTTTTTAAATATTAATATTCCAGGAAATCATACAGGGCATGACCTGCCGAGAGTAGGGTCTACCGTATTCAATCCACTCTATATATGGAGTATGTGCCCGCTGAAAAACGGCCCTTGTAACATTATACAGGAACCATGTAAATGTTTGGAACATTCCATGCAAACATTGTTTTTATGAATTGAAAATCTGATACTATTTGTTTCTTCGTTTTCCGTCACGTTTTTGTTTTCAGCATTTTTCAACAAACAAATCCGTGTTTGGGTCACAAAAACATGTGTTATAACATATTAATCATTGTTTCTCCAACATGTAATATTGAATAGCAAACACAATGTGTTTGGACACAAGTATACTATATTTGCGGCAAGCTAAAAACACGTAATATTTGCATCCAAACGACAAAACGTAGGCAGACTTTTCAACCTGTGGGTATGACCCTTTCTGCATGCAATCTGATTCTGTAAACTAAATTTTACTCGATATTACATCTTCAAGATACAATATTAATAGGGTATAATGTATGGTTTTGTGGCCCAAATTTAGATCTGTTTGTCGAAAACTGCTGAAAACAAAAACGTGGCAGACAACAAAGGAACAAAAAGTAGAAGATTTTCAATTCATGAAAACAGTGCTTTCAAACATATGCATGGTTCGTGCAATATGTTGCTGGGCCTGTTTTTTTTCAGCGTGTAATGAAAGAAGCGGCATGATAAAAACAGATTGGGGTCCATCGGAGACATCACTTCCAGTGATCATGTTAAGGACCTTGATGTATTGTAGGATTTGAAAGGAACCAAGGAATTAATGGAACGTGGAATAATGTGTATTCACCAAAAAAAAAATTAAATTTTTCCTATAAAAAAGGCAAAATTGCCGGATTTTCATTTCTATATTGCAAAATTGGATCGCCGGTAATACTTCCAAGGGTGAAACCAATACTTCTAGAAAAAAATCGCCGGATATCGCTCGATAAATCACGAGAGACTGACTACGAGCCAACGTCCTAATTTCAGTGCTAAAACTGCATCTAACGTGTCAGCAATTCGAAGGGTTTTCCACAATTTTAAACATCTCAAAAACATTGCCGCTGTAAACGACAGTGTTGTCGTAAATCCGGGAACAACAATTTGGCAATTCGGCCATCACTCGCACAAGATTCAGCTGATTCGGGAGATCGAACCAGTAGGTCATGCAATAGGCAATTCGTTCAATGGAGGACGGAGCAAAGTGGAGTGAATGCAGATTTTTCGAAACAAATCATCTCCACCGATGAACCGCACTTTCATGTCAATGCGTTCGTCGAATTTGGAGTCAGAAAGTCGGCAAATGCTTCCACAATGACCAACTGTCTGGTGCGGTTCTTGGTTAGGCGGCGTGATTGGGCCTTACTTCTTTACAATTGAGCCTGTAAACGCAGAGACTGTGAAAACTGAAATTGGATACTTTCGAACACAAATCAATTAGTCTGTACATGGCTAGATAAAAACATGAATAGACAAAGTATAGTTATCGAACTGTTTTTTTTCCAGGCCCACTCAAACTCCGATTTGGCAAAAATAAAATAAATAAATAGATACAATATAAATTGTCATTTGAAATGCGATACCATTCCGTTGATATCCACGTTCTCTGTTTTCTTTGGGTTTCAAATACACACATGTATTCGTTCTTTCCACACAAAATGCAAATAGACAACGAGCGAAGGAGAAGAAATATCCTTGTTGCTGAGAACTACTGTCTGCTCCCATCATACACTTTCATTTGAATATGAACGTACAAGCAAACTGCTGTTCCACAATAATGCAAGTGCAAATAGAGGATGCGATGGTGATCTAAAAGCGCCGGGTGATGCTGGCGGTGTCACTCAAATCTGTCACAAGACAAATTTCCATTGAGTGTCACAGTGATTGGTTCCATTGAGGATTCTACGACAAGAGTATGAGAGTATCAACGATGTGTGATGCACGTAAATGGGATTGGTGTTGTAGTTGCCAGTTTTTTTAGAATTCTATGAAAACATTTTTTATAGCACCAACCCCAGCACCCTTACATGTAATGATATTCAAATGTTATGGGCTACAAATGTATATGCTCGTACTCGTACTTGTACTCGTATGTGACATCTTTGTTCGTCTATTTTTTGCGATTTTTATACTACAAAAATTCAACTCAATTTCAATCGATCACTTGTCAAAGTCAACAAATAATAAAGTGCATTCAAAGCGTATTACCCTTTGTTCTTTTTGTTTTGTTTCATGGCTTCCAATCGAATCGTATCATTTCGTTTTAAGTTTAGAACTTGTATATGCATTGGCAGTCCTGCACGTTTCCTCCTTTTTGTGAATTGCATTACATTTACATATGTTTACTTGGAATCTGGTGCCAGTGAAGTGACATACAATGTAAAATTTGTTAAATCGTTTGTCTTTGTTTGAAGTATCAAATAATTTATTTACAATTTACGGAATTTGATGTTATGTTAAGGAAAATAGGATATGGAATTAAGAAGAGAGATTTTATGATACACCAAAACCTATTGACTTTAATTTGAGTTGACTTTACTTGTACAGCAGCTATTAACACCGAAATAATTATAGTTTTACTGAAATATCTTCTGTAGACTTGCAAGACTTTCCCCTCATTTAAGCTTTAACTTTAAGCTTTACAAAAATTTCAATATTATTATATTGCTACTTGTTGCTGGAGTAAACCTGTGTTTCTTTTATATAAATAATCAGTATTCATTTGTTATTTACTTTTTACCTCAAGATCATTCTATATCTCTATTTATAGAGATATAGTTTTTAAAAATGAAGTTTCTGCAAAATACATTCTCTTGATTCATGACAAACCATATAGCTATTTAAGATCTAGCGACAGATTTGATGCAATTATTAACACTACCGTACGCAACCAGCAGGAGAGGAAGCTGGCATACCGTTGAATGGTTTGACCCTCCGATTGTGGAAAGATATTGCTGATGATATCCGTGGCCTCTGGTTCTGAAATGTTGTTCTGACGATTAACTACTTCTGTGGTACAACGATTCTCCGGTTGCTGTTACGATGAATTTCTTCATTGCTAGGGGGATGCTAAATTCTACAGGTCTGGAGGTTGTTGCACCGAGACTCGTAAAGAAAACTTGTATTTACCGCGTTAACTAGAGAGGTTAACAGTAACAGGTTTAAAAACAACTAAGCCACTGGTGCTGATGGACTACCGGCTGACCTGTTTAAAGCTGGCGGCTATGAATTGGAAAGGTCCATGCATCAGCTCATATGCACAATCTGGCTAGACGAATACATGACCGACGAAAGGAGTCTTTGAATTCTGTGCCCTGTTTTCAAAACAGGCGACCCGAGTATATGTACCAACTATTGTGGAATAAGGCTTTCGATCATAATGTGGGAAAGACTAAAACCATTTGTTTCAGAACTGATAGGACCCTATCAATGTGGCTTTAGGCTTGGAAAATCAACTACCGACCAATCATTCACATTACGACAAATCCTTGCGAAAACTTACGCAAAACAAATCCCCCTCTTTGTGGATTATGAGGCTGCCTTCGATAGCCCGATACGGGGAAAACTATACTAAGCTATATCGGAGCTTGGTATTCCCTCTAAGCTGGCACATTGACCGACACGAAATTCTTAGTTAAATATGGTAAAGATCTCACACCACCCTCTCATGCGATCTCTGCAACATATTAATTGAGATCGTCGTTACAAAAGCTGCAGTCAACACCAATCATACCATCAGCAGCAAAAGTCACATGCTGCTTGCGTATGCTGATGATTTATACATAATTAGCCGCAATCTGCGAGAAGTTACTGCAATATTTTTGAAAATTGAGAAAGAATCACCAAAAGTTGGTTTGGCAGTAGACGAGGGCATGACGACATTAATGATTCCGACAAGCAGATCATCCACCCGGTTGGATGAACGGGTGAACGTTAACGACCGTTATAATTGCGAGATACTGGACGAATTTATTTACCTCGGATCTGCTGTGAACAGAGACCAAACCAGCCTAGAAACCAAACGGAGATTTGTGCTTGCAACCAGGTGTTACTTCGGGCTAAGCAAGCACTTCAAAGATAAGAGCCTCTCTCGAGAAACGAAGCTCCAACTATATCAGACTCTCATACAACCTGTCTTGCTTTATGGCGCAGAATCTTTGGTCATATCACAGGGAGTCTTCGAGTGAAAAATAATCCGAAAAATATATGTTCCTTAAATATAAAACGTTGAGTATAGTCCACGGATGAACCATGAGCTGTATAATCTATATCACGACATCGATGTAGTTATGCGTATCAAAATAGCACGTTTACGCTGGCTAGGCCATATCAGTAGAATGGACCAGAATGAACCAGTGCGAAAGGTGTTCGAAGACGTACTCGAAGGACATCGATGACCAAGACTATGACCAAGACTTCGCTGGAAATACCAGGTGGAATATTGACTGCGAGAGTTTGGTGTTACCAACCGGACTGGAGGAGAAAAGCTGAAGATCGGACAGGTTGGACAAACATGTTATCCTCATTTTGTAAGGCCCTTGGCTGCTCTACGTTCATTCACGCCACCTAAGTAAGTAAGTAAGTGATGGTATGTTCATTTCGCTCCGTTCTTTTTCACCTAAAACATAAGATTTCTCTCTTTTTTGATTTCTAAAAAAATACATTAATTGCATCTCTTTATCTTGACGTAGTAATGACTTAACAGCAAACACATATAAAAAACCCCAAATCTAAATCTGTTATCAATTACCTAACAAATAAATCAAATCTATTAACTTTAAGCATTTGCACTCCATGCGCTCCTTTCACACGTACCGCCGACGAGACAAAAAATTGCATTGCAACAAAAAGCCCCATCACGCATACATCCTTGTAACGCGAAACCAGGGAACCCAGCAACAAAATTCCCAATTCCGTAAAAGAAATTTACGTTTTCCTGTTAGTAAATGTATATCCTTTAACATTTTTATCTCTCGTCGAGCAGAGCATAAACGCCCGAAAAATTGATTGAGCGCGTGCATAATACTCGTTTCCAGCCAAAACACAAATTTCGTAACTCCAGTTTTGGCAAGCATACCCTACCCTTTTTCAGACAGCAAATGAAATAGTACATATCTTTGAATGTTAGATACAAGTATAAATATAAAGCCGGCTCCATTGGCAATTTGGTTTCAAGGAAAATTCAAAAAGCACATACAGTGAGGCAGAAGAGTAAATAATTGTATTGTTTGAGGCATTTGCTTTTGATTCGATTGACTGCATCGGCGTCGAAGGACTTTCCTCGCAAAAACTAATAGAGTGGTTTCATCTGCTTGCGAGACTACCCAGACTTCATCTTTCAAGTGCTACGCCTTCATTATAGCTTTTGCCTACGTTGGACCTGCGGTAAATAAAGTGGTGCACTACATTGAAGTTATAATTATAGACGTAATATGAAATGTTAATTATATACGTAATGTCCCAGTCGAGACGTAATCTGTGTTCGTCGAACTTTATATTGTCTTTAGTCATGTACGTACGTAATGTTAATCCAATAATATCTATATAGTATGTATGCATCATCAACAGGCAGCTTTTGCTGTCCATAGTTGTATAGTAAATAATTCGGAAAGAGCGTTACCAATTTTCATTGTGGACTTGGTGAAGAAAGTGTCACAAAAGATGCATTCCAAGATAGGTATATCTCCTTTTTAACAACCAGGACTCAGTATACTGATGCTACAATAAGCTCTTCGCCGTAGCTCTTAATCAGATGCGGGCTTAAGCCGTTTCCATTAAATATGTGGACAAAAAAACTCTTAATGGTTTAAGATGTGGCAGGTTGCAAAGTGATGTCATAATCCTCCCGTACATAATTTAAGTGAACACACTCACAATCAATCACATCCTCATACATTTCAGGCAAGTTAATCACCTAATTATACGCAGCATCCATTACACCCACCAAATATTTCAACAAGTCAAATGCACTGACTTGCCAAGAAAGTGGAGCAGGCTGGAGATCCTCACCCGCTATAAAATATCTTGGTGTTGCGGTAGACCATCGTGTAAACTGGAAATGCTACGTGCCTAAATCAGCGGAAACAGTGGCAGCGATCCAGGCTTCTCTGGCACAGCTCATGCCAAATATTGGAGGGTGCAAGAAGGCACTGTTTTCTACCGACGGGACTTCGGTTATGCCCTATATTTGGGCCTATATGAACCAAAGCGGTAAACAGTTGGCGCTGATAGAGCGTCTTGCCGCACTAAGGCCCATATCCGGCTTCCGGTTCATCTCGGAGGAAGCACCGCTAGTGGTCATTGGTGTTATGTCAATCGATATCATAGCTGACGTGTATATAATCCAACCCTACCGTATAAAGTGAAGAGCGCCTGAACTCGATGAAAATATGCCAGGGTGCAGTGAAGAATAAATGGGCGCTTCCTCCCATCTCCAAAATAGCAGTATGGACGCAGAGGCAGCACGGAGAAGTAACCTAATTTTTTATTGGACACGGTTGATTTCGAAAACATATGCATAACCACATTAGAGATTGTCACAAACGAAATAGAGGTTGAAACAAACTCATTAGAGATTGAAACCTCATTAGACGTTGGCACAACCTTATTAGAGGTTGTCACAACCGAATTAGAGGTTGACACAACCTTACTAGAGGTTGACACAACCTCTTAGAGATTGACACAACCTCATTAGAGGCTGACATAACCTCATTAGAGGTTATCACAACAGAATTAGAGGTGTTGTCAACCAAATTGGTGGTTGTCACAACTGAATTGGCGGATGTCACAATCGAATTGGCGGTTGTTACAACCGAATTTATGTAGTGTCACTAAGGAACTTAGAAAGTTGTTTTCAATATTATGTAATGATTTACTTTCTTGTATTGTTAAAAAAAACTGACAAAACGAAATAATAAAGTCATTTACATAGGGTAATCTTTAGGGTAACGCATTTGTTTTACTGCAACTTTCGACCTTTTTTGAAGTTCCAGCCATCATGGGTCCCCGCACCAATACTGACGTGGTCTATCTGTTGATTTAGGTTCTAAACCGTTGTATACAGTGACGATTGCGGAATATCTCAAACAACCGACCTTGGAAAGCTTCAAAACTGTTATCTGTTTGGAAATTTTCTGCAGAATAAATACGTTTTAATACAAAAACCATAATTACAATAATTTTTCTTACCTTTCTTAATAAACACAAAAAAATCTTCATATCGCCTCGACAGGAACAATTATACATTATTTAACTTTGGTTTAATATAATATTTGTGTTTAGAATTTTAAACGTCAGGTTTGAAATATATAAAAATATATTGTGGTAACCGAATTGAAAATGAATTCGGTTGTACCTGCGGAATTTATTATAAAGTCGGTTACAGCAACCGAATTGACGCCTAATTTGGGTGTTGTAATCAACTTAAGGCTAAAATCTGTTATTGCGACCGAAAATATATCAAATTCGATAGCTACAATCGTAGTAATGCCTACTCCGGTTGTTGCACCTGAACTGATGCCACATTGGGTTCCTCCAACCGAATTTGATACCTATTTCGGTTGTTGTATTCGAATTAATTCCAAATTCGGTTGTTGGAACTGAATTTTTAGAAAATTTAGTGACACTACGAATAAAATTCAACCGAAGATTCAGTTGTTACAACGAAGCAAGTAAGAAACGAGGTTGCCTCAACCGAATTTCAGTTGAGGGGACTAAATTCGGTCGTGACAACCTCAATACGGTTGAGGGAACTGAAATTCGGTGCTAACAGCCGAATTTACGTTTGCTACAACCTCTTCCCAAGCAATTAGTTTTCTGGGTGAACCAGGATTTATCCCAAATATTTACGTGGGGTCAAGTGAATATATTTGACTTTAACGAGAATAAATCCCAGTGTTGTCTATTGACTCCCAGTGTTGTCTATTTACTCACAATTTGACTTTAACGAGTATAAATCCCAGTGTTGTTTATTGACGCACAAACGCTCCTTAGATTTGTCACTGTCACCAATTTGTATTAACGAGTGGATATGGAAGTATCATAGAATAGTTTTGCCGTATATCAAACAAAAGGTTGCTAAGATCTAACAGGGGCAGGCGCCACGGTAGAACCCACCACCATTATATTCCCCAAATGCCGAATATAAAGTACTCTACACCTATTTATAATAGAGGTCTGTAGTAGCAACATTGGTAAACATTTAAATGTCGGCTGTATCAAAACTTTGACCTATGTAATCCGTTTTCAAAATTATGTGTATTATGGACTCATTTTTGATTTACCTGGGAATTAATAAACATGCGTAGAGTTTTTAAAAATATACCGGTCTTTCTATCCGATCAAAATTGCAAGTCAGATTTTAGTATGAACTAAGGAACTAATAACATAGTAACCAAATATTGTCATTTATATCCAATATTTCGGGAAAGCAACAGTAATAAACTTGTGGGTGGCAAATTATGTTCCGCTTGTCCCACTGTTCACCATCCATGTAACCGATATCCACTCCCTTGTACATACGTAATACGGGTATTACAAGTAGTTTATCAACTGCTTATACAAAACGTGGGAAAAAACAAAATAAAATCACTGTGTTCTTGTACAAGATGTTGTTGCTTTTACGAACTGCTAAAGGAAAATGTGGAAAAACACCAGGAACAACTCCACTTTGCCACAAGACAAACACGTAATGTATAAATTGTTTGTCTGTCCACTTCACTATCTAACTGTAACTGATGGTTTATCCCGGCAAAGGGTAACCTTTTCAGATGCAGCATAACTTGATAGATACTCCCAACGTGGCGTAATATTTCCTTTTATCATCCCTTTTCTTTAACACCCTTTCGCCACGTTATTCAATGTAATCACCGTATAAGCTAACAAGTTATGCGGATTTTCACTTACTTTGGAACACCAACCACATCGTGGAAGTGTATCATAAGATGCGGATGCACTGCTAACCCGCGTAGACAAAGGAACCACTAAACTTGTATTTTTTTGTTTTTTTTTTATTTAGAACTACAGCTCAGCTTAACTGTAAATACTTTAGAACAAGAGTTAAGTCAATGTCTTAGCATTTAACGGGGTGAGTGGGGCAAAGAATGCACGATATGAGAGGTGGAGAGAAAAGGACAGGAAGGGTAGGAAGCATCATTGCTTAAAATCTTTTGCTTAAAATGTTTATGCATTCGTTCGATATTCTTATAGTATCCTGTTTCCTTAACTATTTACTTCTTTTGTTTTGCTGCACCTCCATCCTTTGGTTGTGAAAACTTTTCATTCCCTTTTGCCTGGTGGCAAGATGAAAAATGTGTGTGTGCAGCAAAGCGTTGAAGATGAAGAGTGGTGGTTGGATGAGCAATGAGTTACACACTGGCAAATGCCAGCTAAATTTGTATGATGTGTCAAAGATAGTGTAGCAGTAAATGTTGCAACATTTATGAAGATTGTCATTTACTACACAAGAGTCAGACAATCAATAAATGGGTTGTAAGACTAGAAATAACCACATGTTGTGTATCCAATCACATGTAAAATATGATTGAAGATCAATAGAAATTTTTGAAAGCTGCACTAAAAGTATTATAAGTGAATTCGTGCGGCACAAGGACTCACGGAATTGAATGTCTGGCCAAAAATGGTAAATTGAATGTTTAGAATAATGAATTATTAAAAATTCTTCAAGTAACATAAAACAATTAGATTTATTATTATGAATGTCTGCCACTACATTTTCGAGTTATTGAGATTTTTTTAGATATTTGGAAATACTGAAAGTTGAGCTATCTGTAAGAGTTGCATATAACTATCGTACCCAAAATATCAGAAAAATTACACAAATTACGCAAAGTCAATAGTTGCACGCAATTCTGTGTTCGAAAAAAAAAACGATGAAATGTCTCAAATGCAATGGTCAAGCATACAATATTCGGTCAAGTAACAATCGGTGTATATGATTATTTCTTCAATAAGCGCTCTTGCCGCACCTGTGTTGCTGCATGCCTACCAACCAGATAGTGTCCCATCAAACTTAATACAATCTTTGGTTCTGGTCCTTTGATTATGTTTCCTTGTGTTTGTACAACCGGCGCCCCTGGTCCACATTTTGTTAATAATCCCATAGGAGTGGCTGTCGGTGGTGCAATGGTTGTGTGCGCGACTCTTGTGCATGAGAACGTGGGTCCAATCCCTGCTCTGACCACCTTAAAATTCTTTCGACGGCGGTCACCTCGCTCAGTAACGGCGACTTTATCAAGTATTTAACCATGAAAAGCTGCTCAAAATACCGTTTGGAATCGGAGTAAAACAGTAGATCCCAATCAATTAGTATAAAACTAGAACACACACAGCTCACTTGTTGTGAGAAGCTCTCTTTAATCCCTTCATGGGATATAACGGGAAACCATTTTTTTTAGGTGATCAAATGCAGGATATGCTTACAAGTTGCTAGGGTTATGCAAACACCAGTGGACAACCTCCCAACCTCAGTGAAGGTGTTCTCCTTCTGAACGTCGACTTCCCTGGTAACTCTCTAAACGAGGAGACCACCGTAAGTGACCTCATACTGCTCATAGAGCAGAAGTTTCCCTAGAATATGTTACAACATACATGCTTACAAGGGCTATCGGAAGCTCCAAAACTTTTAAATCTCTCGGGCCCGACATGATGTCACCAGCGGAACTTCAGTCTGTGGCCGATGTATTGTTCCCGAGGCTGATAAAGTAATACTACGCTTGTTCATGCTGAGAAATTTGTCTTTTTGTTGTTTGGATGCCAATATAACGTGTTTGCAGCCTTGTGTCCAAACACATTGTGTTTGCTATTCAATATAACATGTTTCGGGCACAAATATTAATAGGTTATAATATAAACATGGCCGTCTGTGGTGCACTACTTAGTGTGCGCGGTTCTTGTACATGAGAACGTGGGTTCGATCCCTGCTCTGACCACCTTATATTTCTTCCGACGACGGTCTCCTCGCTTAGTGATGGCGACACTATCGAGTACTTAGCCATGAAAAAGCTTCTCAAAATACCGTTCGGGACCGGTGTAAAACTTTAGGTCCCAATCAGTGAGTATAACACTAGAACGCGCACAGCTCACTGATTGTGAGAAGCTCTCCTCAATCCATTCATGGGATGTAGTGGGAAACCATTTATAATATAAACATTTGTTACCCAAATGTCACTTTGTTTGTTGAAAACTGGTGAAAACTAAAATGTGACAGACAATAAAGAAACAAAAAGCAGCGGTCTGCAGTTCACGAAAACAATGATTGTTCCTGCGATCTTTTGCTGTGGCTGTTATTTTTCGGTTTGTATAGTCTTCCAATACAAACCAAATAGCTGGAGTAAAACAAGACTGGTGGTTATTCCCAAAGTAGGAGAGACATGTCGCATAGCTTCAAAAGACTTTAGGTCTATAAGCCCGTCATTACTCCTACAAAAGGCATTCGAACAGCAGACAGATGGGCACTTGCAGGTGAGTATCTGAGATTATCTACTGCGTAGCCTGCTGGGGCAGATCTACAGAGACAGCCATGCATGAAAGAATAGGATTCTTAGAGAAATCATTAGCTGCTAAGTAGTGTATGTTGGTAGCCCTTCCTCACGTTGTCGATGCGATCAACAAAATCACGCCTAGTGTGTTGGAATTTGTTGTGTCGACCCTTAAAATGTGGTGGATTTTATGGGGTTTGTATGCGAAAGGCTTACCAGCAGACGTGTCACGGCCGCAACCTATGCTAGGTATGGTAACAGAGACACACCTCAAAGAGAAGTACGGTATACACTTTTACGAAGCCTTGCGTTGAATGGTTGCTCTAGAAAAAGTTTGTGGGAAAATTATTGATTATACGGACGACGTGGCAATATCAGTAAGGAGCATGCATTTCAGTATCCTAAGGTACTTACATTCTCCAGGTTACCTTATGGATTTTACACAGATTAAACAGATTAAAACTGTCACAATGCAGGAGCTGGAACAGGAACATCTGGAACATGAGGAACAGGAACAGGAACATCAGCTGGAGTAGAACAACAGGGAGACGAGCAGGAACAAGAGAAATGGTAAACAGACTCCACAAATTTGAGTGAAATGATTCACAGGAACTTTATTTATTTATTTACTCAGCTAAAAACAGCTGGAAAAATATAATTTTGCATATCTTCAGTTACAAACTAAATACAAAACCAAAGTATATTAATTAAATTAAAACAGTAATCAGGAACAAAATTAAAAAACAAATAGTAATAAATTCATGCAGGAGATAAGAGATTGAACATGGACGATATTAACAGAATTATTATATAAGTACAAAAAGACTACTATGAAGATAAGAATGATATGAATGGAATAGGAATGCAAAAAAAAACAGTAACAAATAAAGTTCCAACCGATGCAGCAGGATAGAAAGAGTAGGAACTGGTGAAATATGTGGAGCAGGAACAAATGAAGTAAAACCATATGACACAGGAACAGATAAAGCAGGAACAGATGGAGCTGGAACAGTTGTAGCAGGACTGAGGAAGCAGGAACTGATGAGGCAGGAGCAGATGAAGCAGGGACAGATGACACGGAAACAGATTAAGCAGGAACAGATGAAGTAGAACATATGAAGCAGGAACTGATGAAGCAGGAACAGATGAAGGTGGAATAGATAGAGTAAGAACATATGAAGCAGGAATATGATGCAGGAGAAACAGGAACAGATGTAGCAGGACAGATGAAGTAGGAACTGATGAAGCGGGAGCAGATGATACAGAAACAGAATTAGCAGGAACAGATGAATAAGGACAGAATAAGCAGGATCTGATGAAACGGGTGAAACAGGAACAGACTGATGATTTAGATGGATCAAGAACAGATGAAGCAAGAACAGATGATAAAGGAACAGATAAAGCCGGAACAAATGGAGCAGGAACATATGTAGCAGGAAAGATGAAATAGGGGCTGATGAAGCAGGAACAGATGAAGCGAGAACAGACGACACCGAAACAGATAAATAAGGACAGATGAAGCAGGATAAACAGATACATCAAGATGAGAATGAAGCAGGAACAGATGAAACAGGACATATGAAGCAGGAAAGTTACTTCGGAACCAAAATTCGTTCACATGATTTCTCGAATGAAATCTTAAATCTGGCAATTCTAAGCATTAACAGTCAAAAATAATCGCTCGTTTAATTACTTCAATCGAATCCGATAGAGAGCGTAGGTGGCGGAACTCATTAAAAGTATTTGCAAAGAGTAAAAACTGGATTAAAGGATTCCTAGTTATGTCTGAACGCGGGTAGATAAAATGGAACATATTGTCTAGAAGCTCTAAGAGGAACATTAAAGTTCAGTGAAGAGACCAAATATGCTGAATTAATTTCTCCATTGATTAGTTTAACCATAAAACATACAGACAACATTGCCCTACGACGCTCTAAAGTAGGTAAATCAATGAGTTGTAATCTATGAATATTCGAAGATGAACTCCAACCAAGATTGCGTAAAATCATAGGAGATAACATTGGCAGTCACATCTGGAGCGTCGCAACAATATGTATGGAACGATAAACGGGAACATAAAAATAGCTTAACGGGAGATAAACAGGAAGAGTAGGGACTGGAAGATCTGGAACATGAAGATGAGGGACATGAATGTCAGCATCTGGCCTCAACCGCTAATGATCTATTCTATCTATTCAGCGTCAGCTACAATTCATTGTAGAATTCAGGATTTATAATAAGACTGGTTTATCGGAGGAAAATGGTTGGCAACACAAGCTGGATAATAGTTCCCGATTAATTACGAATTAAATCTTGCTTAATTATATTCAAAGAAACTGAAGCGGGTAAGGAATTATAGATCTCATTGTAAATGAGGCAAACGCGTCGAAAAGGATTGCAGTAATCGTAATTATAACGGACAGTCGGTAGTTTTATAGGATAGAAATATGGGGTTTGTCTACAGGGAACATTAAAATGTATTTGACTCACGAGAAAATTTGAATCTATATAACCCCTAATGGGTTTTACAATAAACATAGCATTTAACATATACCTGCGTTTTTCAAGTGTAGGAAGATCAATAAGCATCAGTCGATTTTTATAATGTGGCAAATCATCAAAGTTCCAAGCGAGACCACGTAAAGCAAAAAGTAAAAATTGTCTTTGAATCGATTCGATGCGGTCTATGTAACAGGCATTATACGGACACCACACAATACAAGCATATTCTAATCCAGGTCTAACGAGAGAGACCAAAAGGCGTTTAGTGACGTAAGGATCAGCAAATTCTTTCGCCCATCTTTTTATAAAAGCTAACAGTATCTGGCTTTGCCTATACAGGAAACAATATGAAGATCAAAACGCATCTTTTGATCAAGAAGTACTCCTAAATCCATGAAGGAAGACACATTTTCCAATATGTAAGAGTCAATAAGGTAATCAAAATTCAACGCTGTACTACGGCAAAACGAAAGCTTTTTACATTTTCGTTGATTTAGCGACATGTCATTTACCAAACACCAATTAGTGAGACTATCCAAGTCATTTTGAAGATGGGTGGAATCCTCAGTATTGTAAATAGCCACATATAACTTAACATCATCTGCAAACATCAAAATGTTAGAGGATTTAACTACCCAGCAAAAAAAGAGTATACCAAGAAGTAGAATTTGCACCACAACTCCTTGGTAAGACATAGTGCTAATTTAGGTGCAGAAGTACTTCTTTTAATATTGCGTTGTCCAATGCAGCACTACTTCTTGTTTGACTGTTTGGAAGTGCAGTTTATGCTAAAATTTTTATGCTATATTTCGTCCGCAAACGAGCAACCAAAACTATTATTTCAACAATTTTTAATTTTCTTGTCATTTGAAACTTGGCAACAAGTGATATGCTATTGAAAAGTTCTGACTTTAAGCAAAAACTTTAGGGTTTAACTAATTATTTTATTAATTGTCCTTTTATTAGTACTCCAAAAGCTTCTGTCAACAGGTGAAAAAGAAAGAAAATGAAAATCAATTTGAAAGAAAGTAAATACAAATTAAATACATGTAATATAATTAGGCATCTTTGTACTTGTCCACTATCCCTTTAGCTCTTTAATAAATTTGCATCATAATACTTATAATGGATGTGATGCAAATGTAGATTTTTCGGACTTGTTATTGATCAGCGTCAAAACTGCATTAAATATGCACATAGTGTTGCAGAAGATGTACAAAAATAATAACATCTACTAGAACTACTTCATTTTATTTTTGCTGGGTGTAGACGGTAGATCATTTAAATAAAGAACGAAAAGTAGAGGACCTAAATGACTGCATTGAGGAACACCAGATGTTACTGATATAGTTAAAGATAATACATTTTTAAACCGCACTTTTTGGGTACGACCACTAAGGTAAGAAGATATCCAGTACAACAATTTAGGTGGAAACCCAATAATATCAAGTTTGTAAATTAATAAATTATGAGCAACTGTGTCAAAAGCTTTACTAAAATCGTATTCACCTGCAGGAGGGTTATATATTGTAAATGGGGTCTTTCTCCGAGGAATGTTCACTGGATTTATACAGAGAAGGTGACCAATAATACTCTATGAGGTTATCGCGTGGTGGCAGGTTCTTGAGAGTTCCTCATATATTGTGCACTCCTGATGAGGGTTAAGCGACCGGTGAACATGCTACAGTGTTCTGCACACAAATTCCACTGATGTACTGAATGTAATGTTATATTTGTTGGTGGTGGACCTTACAGGTAAGCAGATTCGTTCTACATCTGTCGTCAGGTTAAACAATCTTTACAATCTTATAAGAACAATCTTTATAAGTAGATGGAGTCGGTCATAGAGCAGTCCTGGAAAGTGATCCTAACATTCCTGCGTTTGTCGACTACACGAAAGCGAAACCACTCCATAGTGCAGTATTGGTCTGAGCACTGCTGTATATATCCAGTGAATAGTCCTAGGGAAAGTCTCCATCTGTTTCATCTGACAATATCCTTACTGTCCAATATAACATCCTGGTATTTGGCCAACTCCGCAAGCATAATTTCAGAGCAATTTAATATGATATGTTCCAAGGTAGATAATTTATGCCTGCGGACAAGCTCAGTCTTAACATATTTTCAGTGAATGAAAACACATTTTCAGGTCATAGTTTTACTGAAAGTACATTTGTCAAAGTCTTATCTTTTAAAAAAAATTAACGATTTATATAGGTTTCTCGAAAAAACTAAAGAAAATAATGAATGAACATGGTATCTTTTCGGGAAAATATTGAGCTTTTTACAGGTTAATATAAAAATCCAACTTTGAGAAGGCCGTAGTTCCAAACAGAATGAGATAACTTAACAATTTTCACAGTCTATTCGTTATTGCAGTGTTCCTAATTAAGTGGTGATTTCAGAAATATTCTCCAACACAGCACCAAATTGGTCAACTTTGACAGCCTGTAGCACCAACTGTATTGACACAGGGTACCTCTGAATGCAATATAAGTCTGACTTCTCATCTACAAATGTTTAGTATATTCAAAAATCATCTGAACAATACTTAAAAAGTTATGATATTATTACTGTGGTTTTCCAATCGGCCCCACTGTGCGTCGTAGAAAGAAATAAAGCCGGGATCGAATCCACGTTCTCATGCACAAGCCGACATCGCATCACCGACGGCTATCGTGTGCGAATAATTTTGTCGAATTTGGCTCATCTTGAAGACCCATACAATCGCCTGAGGTTTAGTTTCAGATTCATATACATACATAGATCCATGATTCGTCGCATATCATAATCGTATAGACGACTGTGTCTCTGTTGTTCGTAAGACTTGAACAAAACACATGAAAGGAATATTGGTTATACAAATTGGGGGCTTTAAACTCAGGGCGAGGCTCTGTGTCAGAAATTAATACATTCCGGCCCATCATATGCAGACATAACCATGCAAATTTGATAAGATGTTGACATTAAGCCTCGAAAATAGGATACTAAACTAATTTTAAATATACAATTTAAGGTCGATTACATCGGGCGTGGTTGTTATTGCATGCGTACCCGGCCAAACAGATGCAGATTACACCTTGACGCCAAGTCTGTATTAGCTGTTGTACAAAAACTGATGACACCTTTTTTCGAGGAGCACACTTATTTTCAGAATCTTTTGTGACCAATGGTCACCAAACTCACCAAACCGAGTATAGGTTTAACTGCCGTTTGGTAGTGGAATCGAATCTATGCTGCCAAGTCCGTGAATTTTTCAAAGTCTTTATTTGTCGCACTGTGTAATTGAACACGTTCCAGTAAAGCGCTTGTTGACATAATCATGGAAATTGGAGGCGGTAAAAATGGGATGTGGCTCTATATTATACCGCAAGAGAAATGGCGGGCATTAGCTAGTTTATTATTAAGTCTCGATTGGAAATGGTGTAAAAGTTTGATTACATTTTTAAAAATTCATAAAATTTTTACCAAAACTGCAGGTCATACATACAAAAATTTAATAAAAATGTATACACAAACTTATGTCGGGGATATATAAAATCTAAGATTTATGCATTCCTATCCTTTGTATTTTGGAGACGACATCTTAAAGTTGAGACACGGGAACTCATATCTAATCAAATACAAAGCAACGTGCATTAAGGTTGCTCTCAATGAATCAAACCCTTTGACGCTGTTGTTATATCCATTTGTTTATTACAAAATAATTCGTTATAACTGTTAAAATCTCCTCCCAAGAATCCATTAACAATTTTCTTAATTTAATAAATCACAACATTTTCCTTTGAAATTCACTCGAATTGGCAGTTCCTTAATGGTCAACTCCAAAGAATATAATTCACATACAAAACATATAAACGTGATCGTAAAAGGAAAAACAAACTGACTGGTGAACATCCCTTGTAGCTCATTGTCAAAACAATCAGACGGACAACATGGTATGGAAACACAAAAACATGACATGACCATTTCTATTAAAATGATTTGCCTGACTAATCGCTATTGAAAGGATAATAAAGGAGATATATTTGATTCAAATACTTGGAATACCTAGAGAGCATCACCGTGTTAGTGTTTTATTATTTGTATGGAGTAAGAAAACTAACATCCATTCATCTTCAATCCAGTGATTGGTCATTTTCTCAAGTACCCGGGAAGAAAGAGCTACTTACACGCACGCACGTCCTAACGAGTACAAAATGAGTCCTTTCACCGGCTGAGAAACATTGAACAAATGTTTAAATAGGTTTTTTTATACTCAAAACGTTTTTATTAAGATGTCCGTTTTCTATATTTTTGGAAAAAGGGACGAAATGTAAGTTGAACATCCTCAAAGGATTCTTGACCACTTCAATCTGACATAAGGTGGCATTGTACAAGTATTGTTTGAGATAAATAATGAGATAACGTATGACATGTTAAGGATAAGAGGAGAGATGTAACATTTTGATCTAATCAAACTAATGGGCATACTTGTCGTGAATATACAATTCGAATTTAGTATTTACACTCGAAGAAATTAAGCACAATTATATTGTATTAACTATTGTTTATATTTATAATCACTTTGTCCAGCAGTCAGAGACAAAAATAAATTGTTTAAACTTAAAAACACTACACCATTTCCTGATGAAATTCAAAAATGTTAATTTAATTTTGGAGAAAAAATTAATTGTAGTTTGAAATAGTTACTGGTCTTGAGCTGGAGAATTAGTACAATTTTAGTACCTCTCTTATAAAAGTTGTGTGGCTGGCTGGTTGTTCGACTAGATAATTCCCCCAAATCCGAACCAATCGTTCAGAAAGTTGGTATTAGAGGCGTAACAGTTTTGCAGGAATACCCAGCTGAGACATAACCTCATAAATAATTTTCGGCAACGGGCTATCGAAGAAAGCCTTAGAGTCAACAGCCTACAAGTCTCACTATTAGTCTCATTCCGTTGTCCTGAGGCTTCTCTAGGATTTAACATAATGTGAAAATATGGTCAGTTGTCTATTTTTGAGGTCTAGAGCCACGTTAATAACGTCCGATCAAGTCTGCAACAATAGGCTTTAGTCTCACATTACTCTTGCTAGGACCTTGCCTGCAATAAATCAAAATCGTTAAAAAAATCCAATGAGTGTTCGCACTCACGGGCGATGTGTTAACAGCTTTTTGTTACACGATACCTGCTCGATTTCTATGAACACATTAGTAAATGTTACATTGAAAAATAAAAAACAGCGTAATATTAATACTTAAAATTATTTAAAGACCAGTGCAAGTACATGTGCCATTATTTTCTTGCTTAATACTTTTTATTTTATAACCACAAAAAACAAAGAGAATGCAAAGCTACATACACATGTACATATATACATTGTTATGTTCATACATACGCTACACAAGTTCACACAATTTTCGTTGCTCTCTTGCTATCTCATTTGTATATACGTATAATACGTCATTACTCTCTTTGCTCTAAGAGTGCTCCGCACCCAACAAGTCAACTATTCGCTGCCGCTACATCAGTGTGTGTTTTTTTTTCGCAGTTTGGCATCTGTGTTTCGCAGTCGTACAAATATGTGTTCTATATAGGGGTGGGTCACCCTTATCATTTAGGGGTATGAAAAATAGATGTTGGCCGAAAAATAGATGTTACAAATCGGTCCAGCCGTTTCTGAGGAGTTTAACACCAGTATATCTGTAATCGCTGTCGGACAAATTGTGTTTCGAAGTGAGTTAAGTCACTATCCGCGCCTATAGATGTTAACACATCAAAAAATGGTTTCCTGTTACATCCAATGAAGGGACCAGTACCGCGCATACTACAATTTCATCACCGACGGCCACATAAAAATAATAAAATAAAATAAAAATCTTATTCCCCGTTAATTGGCACATATACTCGGGGTGCCGGACATAGCACGCTGAGACTCCAATGGCCGTTCAAATTTTGCATAACCCAATTTTACATATGAGCTAGACTGGCCAACCTTGCCAGCCTTGACCAGCTCAGTCAGTTTCTCAGCAGCACTTGCGGTTTCTTTGTTTTTTAATGCAGAAAATTCATGTTCTGATCTCGCCTTGTTAGGAGGAGGCAATCGCTTAATCAACTCTCTCGTCTCTACCGAAAGGGGCTCATATCCATAGCCAATAGTTTGGCCTTTTACTTTTCGGTAGAATGTTTCGGATTCCTTCTGTATGTTTAAAGTTTGTTACTATCTCCCTTTCCCCACTGACGTTTATCTCGCCAAAGTAGGCAGTTTAATTCTCCCCATTTCTCGTTATAGCGCACGTTGCAGCTGAAGCATTGCTATAGCGTTCTTTTAATCTGTTGCCATGCGACACTCTTCTTCGTACCATGATGGATTGTCTTGAGAAGCTTGTTTATAATCTAGCACGGGTTTTACTGCAGTTTCTATTGAGTCAAAAAGATGATTCCACAGCGTTTCAGAACCATCGGGAAGGGGTTCGTTCACCGCTAGTAATTGGGTGAGATTATTTGAGTAATCCGTTGCTCCCTCTGGTAATTGCAGACTTCCCATGCCAAGCTTTCTCTAAGTGATTTTATTCCTTTACTGCTTATTCCTATTCTGCAGCCAGGTAATCTGTCGTCACGATATTGGCGCCTCAAATTATTTACACAGAAAAAGTGCATTCCATCAATGACAAAGTGGTCAATCTGGTGCTTTATTGTCTGCTCTGGATACACCTTGTGAATATATTTATGTCGGAATCTCGTACCACTGAGAAGTATGTTATCAATTAGACTCATTTCGTTGTCAGAAGTATTTGGTTGAAAGGTCAATTTAGGCATTCAAATAATCTAGAATAATATTAATGACATGCCCAGGGCAACGGTCATAGGTTTCTTCTATGCGATCATAGAACACGTCCTTGACTTTATCGTCTTCCCTGGAGCCATGTACACAAATTAACGAAATATTAACCCATTTCGCTATTATGCGGACAGTGGGTTGAACCTAGTACCGTATATTAAAGCCATTCCCCAACTACAAATCTGCTAATAAATTTATGGTTGTTCATGGCTCATAGTATATGTTTCAGTTCTTCCTCCGATTGCAGCCATATTATTTCCATCGCATTTCCTGATTGTCTTAAATGCGTCAGACTTGTGTAGTGCTCTTGTATTACAGGTTTGGAGGGATCGTGAACTAATAAGAGGTTGTACGTTTTATCTTTCGTCTTTGTATTTTCATTGCCATTATGAACGATGGTGGTTGGCCAGACCAGCACAACCAAGGGAAATGCAGTGAACTTCAAATAGAGTTGCATTTTATATTTTAGCCATGAAATGGGTTCCTAATACATAACCGCTCGGATGTGGTATAAAAGTGTAGGTCCTGATTAATAAGAACAAATTTGAAAGCGAACAGCACATTTATTGAGAGATGACAGTTTATGGATACTACAGACTCAACACCATAGTCGCAATTGGTTACAAAGAAGACAGTCGTTTCACTTAAAAGTCAGTTACTAGCACAATGATCTGTACGATATTTAAATCGAAAAGACATCAAGCTGGCCGTTATACGACGTTGCTTAGAATGGCACAAAGCCCAAACAAGCTGGTAGTACCAAAAAATTAAGTAAAGTTTTCGTTAAGTGTAATATTTTTGTTAAAACAACAAAAAGTGAGAACAGAAAAGGTCTCCATGCGTCAACGAAGTAATTAAATTGTCCTTTTGTATGATTGTATATCCCTAGGATAAGGATAGTTTGGCAAACAAGTAGTTTAACAAGTTCTTGTACGGTGTTAATCAAATTCTACTTTAAAATTAGATTTATTGTTCATTTTCGGTTCATAAAAGTTATTATCACATACGTGTATAACTTGACAAAAAAGAAGTAAACTTAAATCGTGTTCTGAATTGAATTTTTATGTCCTTTTTGTATACTGTCCTTTGCCGAGAGAATCAGAAACAAAAAACCTTAAAACGCATTAAAGCACACACTCGTGTTATTGTTTGTTTTAAACTTATAAAAAATTCTTATCAAGATTTACTTTTATTACTTTATGACTGTTCTCATATGTACGCAAGGATGTGTTTTTATAGTGACTGAGTATTCGTGTGCGAGTTTGTTTGGCACTCACACACATCCACTTGCATTATGCGTATTATGTGTAAATCTCTGTTGATGTGCTTTTGTGTATCCTTAACACTCTGTCGCTTATGGGGTTAACATTTGACATTTTGCCCTGCTATGCAGTGAAAATAAAAGTTAAAAGGATAACATTTCATGAATGCACACACTTATGTACATATATCGACGGGAGCGAGTGTATGTTTGCTTTTTATTTCACGTTATGAATATTTCAAGAAGTCACTTTGCGAAAAACCTTCAGCAATAAAATACGCTGGTGTAATGACAGGATAAACACTGATTTCTGTGAACAGAATCAGAAATATTTTTTATATTCTACAGCGATTTGGTAGACAAAAAATATTATAAACGACAAAATTTTAAATATTGTTGCAAAATCGCTCTTCTTAAATAAACACAAGTGTAAAGCACAAAGTTCACCATTCCTGATACTACAATGTGTGATAAAATTTAATAAATAGTTACTAAATTACGAATTACCTTTTGAAGCTTTATGTATTTATCGTTAACAAAATTACGATAGCGACAATAGTACTGTTTATTTATTCTGTACAAAACTTAACACTTCACACTTAGTCTATTATGCACGAGTCGACGCAAACTGGCTCGAAATGTAGTGCAAATTGTCTATTCATATCTGTTTAAACTCACCGCAATGCATTATCTAGCAGTCTCCCGTACCAACTGATAACAGCGCCATCTATTTCTCGATTCCTCCAAAAAGTTCCTTAGCTAATTCACCAACATTCAAATGTTGGTTTAACACAGTGTAGATGTCCGTCGGGATTGAAATGGTAGTGTAGCCAAATATTTTTCATATCATTATATTTTAAAACATGATAAAATCTAAAGAATTTTGAAACACTAAGGGCGAGTTTCACGCTCGACATTTAAAAGCTCAATTTAAAAGCTGACAGAAGCAAGAAAGACTATGTTTTTTTATTTATTTGTTCGTTTTAATTTTAGAGGGTGCTTTTTTAAAGGGGTTAAGTATACGTAGCCCACACTTTTTCTGTGACAACCTTTTTTTATATCTCATACAGTTTTCGAGATATTGCACTCAATTTTAATTTATTAGAATATGTGGTTTCTTGACTTTAATATGACGTCTAAGTTTCCTTTGCGTCGAATATAATACTAAATATTGTAAAAATAATCATTTTTGAAACAAATTTTGACTTTGGCCCAACATAACTTGTTTGCATCAAAAGCCTTAACTAAATATAATACGTAGTTGAAAAGCCTGATGTGTTCCCCAATTTCTCAGGGTAACTTGTGCAGCACCAAAGTGCACACAATGAAGATTATTAAGACATTTTAATGAAGAAAGTCAGATTTTGTAGTCCCTATACGTGGCCGTCTGTAGTGCAATGCGCGCTCCTTGTACATAAGATCGTGGGTTCGATCCCTGCTTTGACCACCTTAAGTTGCTTACGGCGGCGGTCACCTCGCATAGTGAAAACGCTTTCCAAAATACAGTTCGGAATCGGTGTAAAAACTTTAGGTCCCAATCAGTGAGTATAAAAACAGAAAGCGCACAGCTCACTTGTTGTCAGAAGCTCTCCTCAATTCCATCATGGGATGTAATGGGAAACCATTTATTTATTTAATCGTGAATAACTAGTTTTTTATCTCAACAATTTTAAAACAGTAAGTACGCACTTGAAAAGATAAGGAATCTTTAGTGTATTAAATGAGACGTTCAGACGCCATACAAATTAACTCCACCATTCCAAAATATTACTACGATAGAGTCTGTGGGTTAAACTAATGTACCCAATAAATTTTAAATAAAACTATACAATAGATACAGCTGTAGCGATGTAACATATAATGATAATTTGAATTTATAATCAACGTGAAATTTTTAAAGACACCAGAAATTTCTGTTTCCACTAGCATTTGTAAATGAAGTTAATCGTTTTGGCAACTGACACACACAAATAATTAAAACAGATGGCAATAGCTGTAATTTGAACTAAACCCAATCGTTTAACGTTTCCGTGTGACCACCATGGACGCATCTTTTTCGGTCGACTCGAAAATTTCATAAGTTCTTGGAAGAATTTGATATTCTGAAAATCCTTTTGGAAACGATGGTAATAAATATTGAAAACAGATGTCAATACCTATAGTATGACAGAAATCCTAATCAGAAAACCTTTTTATTTTCCAAAGTGCCGGAACAGCCCCAAATCTTTCCGAAAATTTCTATAAAAAAAACTGTCATATTACGAGATGATTTTACAAAGAACAGCTAAATTTTAAGATCTGACATATCATGTACTGTATCTTGACAATATAAATTATAACTTTTGGTTAGAAATGAGTGTTAGATCGCGACAAACTCGCTAAATTATATAACCTTCGCCTAATAACAGGGTTCTCCTAACATATTTGGTTTGTGTCTTTGCTAGTTATATTCGAGTTTATATCCACACGCATACCTAAACATCAATCAAATTCAGACCAGTGACCATAACTTTCATCCACGGGTATTATTGACGTGAAATTTACTGGAGAACACATCAACCGTCCAACTGTGTATTATATTGAAAAAAATCGACACAAAAACCATACTTCCGAAACTTGATCACTTTCGATTTTGATGAAATTTGACACCTGTTTTCTACTAGTTGCTGCCGTTATAATGCCGTTCGGTCAAAATTCCTTACCTTCCATGTTTTATAGCTGTCTAAAACAACCCATCTGCAACGTTTGTGTGAAGAGATAGCTGTGTTCATGTTGGAATAACTTTTGAATGCTGCATCAGATTGTAAACATCCAGGTATCACCTCATAGATTTCGACCTCCTTTCTAGGAATTCAAAATAACAATCGCAGGTCCTTGTTGACTAAGGACATCAAAATTTAAAAAATATCCTCTCTCGTTGAATATCCTGGAAAAGTATCTTTTGATTTTTTTAATATTATTTCCAAATAATTTCGCATACATCATCTATAAGATGTGAAAATTTCAAAATAAAATTTCAAAAATTAAAAATTACCCAAAATTTTTGATTTCTTTAAAATCAAAAAATAAAAAGAGTTGCCAACTTTGGAATATTTTCTAAAATATACCCAACTAACCGACTTTTAGTCTTAATTTTACCACCAAATCCTTACTTGACTCCTTACCTACAATTGATTGACCAATGTGCGGCGGCCAAATGCCCGAAATAATATTCAAACATTCTCTTGTAAATGAAGGGCATTTAAAGATATGGGAAAACATTTTCTGTGTTTTATTTTTATTTTCATTTTATTTATTATACGAGGGCGGAACAATAAGTCCAATTCGTAGCCCAATTCATAGAATTTTGCCATTGAGACTACACACGCCTGCACCCGTGCGTTTATCGTCAATTGAGAGCAAACGCGGCACCCATCTTGCAGACAGCTTTCTTAAACCCAACTGATCATTTAAAATCGGAACAACACTGCCATATGAAATGCCTATGGCATCAACAATCTCACGCACTTTCACTCTTCGATCGGCCAACACCATATCGTGGATTTTTTCAAAATTTTCGGGTGTATTGACCTCAATTGGAGAAGTTACTGCGGTGTTTTCGAGAACTGAGAAGGAGTCAGGAAAAGTGGGTCTGACGGTAAATGAGGACAAGGCAAAATTAATGGTTTCAACGAACAGAGCCTCCACGCGATTAGACCGAAGCGTGAACGTTGATAACCGTTATAACTTCGAGGTAGTGGACGACTTTATATACCTCGGATCTGCCGTAAACAAAAACAACAACGTCAGCCTTGAGATCAAGCGGAGAATTGTGCTTGCGAATAGATGTTGTTTTGGACTAAGCAAGCACTTTAGAGACAAAAGTAAGCACCTCTCTCGAGTAACAAAAGTCCAGCTGTACCAGATTCTCAGACAACCTATCTTGCTTTATGGAGCAAGCAGAAGAAACATCTGTCGAAGTCTTCGAGAGTAAAATAATCCGAAAAATGTATTGCCCTATAGTGCACAACTCCGAGTATCGGCGATGGATGAACGACGGATGAACCAGCACGAAGGGTTTTCGAAACCGAACTCGAAGAAAGACGAAAAATAGGAAGACCAAGACTCCGCTGGAAGGATCAGGCTGACGAATCCCTGCGTACACTTCGTATTACCAACTGGAGAGATAAGGCAAAAGATCGAACTGGTTGGCGAAATATGTTATCTTCGTTTTGTAAGGTCCCTGACCCCTCGGGGTTGTTCGTGACCGGATAAGTAAGTAAGTAAGTAAGTATTGACCTCAATTGGTCGTCCAAAACGTTCAGCGTCATATGTATTTGTGCGACCCCAACGAAAGTCAGTAAACCACTTTTTTACCATTCAAATCAATGGTGCAGAGTCTCCATAGTATTTATCAGTCTTTTCCTTGATTTGATTGACGGTTTTATTTTTCGCAAAAAATAATGTATAATGAGCACTCGAAATTCACTTTTTTCCATTTTTAAAAAAGTAAAATTACGAAACTTGCTCAAAATTTGACAGTAGTCTATTAACAGATGGTACTTCATGGGAGCAGTGTTGCATTTCATATAACTACGAGGAAAGTTCGAAAAGTCATAAACTAATTGATCCGCCCTTATTTAGTTATTTATTATTATTATATTTATTTTTACTTTTCGGAGAATGTATTTTTAAGACTTCAAAAGCTGGTCCGTCTCTCCGCAAGATTTCCTAAATTGTGTTAAGCTTTTGCCAGTTCATTCGGTATTCGTGACATGTAAAACATGTGACATGTGTCAATGTCAAAAATGTTAAATTTAACTTGCCATTTCATCATGCCCAGATTTACAAAGTAACAAGGCTTGCAAATCATTGAACTTTTCTTTCAAAATTCGTGCTCTATGATAAATGTGACGAAGTTCATTTCGGCACAATAGTTACGTCAATAAACAGAATTGTCCAATTTGGTACAAGAGCTGCAAATGCATCCTGAAAAATGCACTGTTTGGTGCGGTTTATGTGCCGGCGGCATCATTGAACCGTACTTCTTCAAAGTTGTTATGATTAATGAAGAAGAAAGCGCTCGCTGGTCACGGACTTTGCTTTGTCCAAAATTAAAGAATTGGACTTGTTTCACATGTGGGTTCAACAGGACGATGCCACATGTCACACTGCACGCAATACCATGAACCAATTGAGAGGCGAGTTGGGCGAGCAATTATCCTCACGTTGTGGTGCTGTCAATTGGCCACCTCGTTCGAGAGGTTTGACCCCAGTAGACTATTTTTTGAGGGAGCACGTGAAGTCTTTCATCTATAGGGTCAAACCAACCACGATTGATGCCTTGGAAGATATCATTGCACATGTCACTGGTGAGATACCGGCAGAAATATTGGAAAAAGTGTGCCAAAATTTGTCTTTCAAAATGGACCACGTGAACCATAGCTGGAGCAACATTTTCATGAAATATTGTTTACAAAGTAAATGGCAGGCATTGATTCATCAATCGAAATAAATATTTCATTCACTTGTTCAAAGTTTCTATATTTTCTTAAATTGTCAGCAACCAATTCAAAAAATTACCCATTATAAAAATTTAATATTGTTAAAATGTTGATTCTTGTGAAAGGGCTTGATTTCTCAAATGCTGGCAGAGCCATTAGAAACATCTGTATCAAATGCAGCAGGCAGGCATTTCATCACAGGTATACTATTACACCTAAATCTCCATGCGATGATTGCTGTCGATCTTTTACAATATCGTACTAACTTCTAGTAGGTGGCTAACCCATGACTGTAGCTGCTCACACTATAATCATGTTTGCTTCAACATTTCTCTTCAAAAACTACCATTAAGGTGTTAAAGCGATCGCACGATTTAATGTCTGTTTGGATTAGAGGTCGTGCTTGCTAAACAAATGACTTGGTGAGATTTTAGCAAACTTCTCCGTGGATTTGGAATCAGCCAATGCCATTCTGCAAACAATGCCGGTTTCCCAAAATAAAATGTTATCGGGCTATCAAATCAGTTTTATTTATAATATGTATTGAACAAGCCGTCGGTGGTGCAATGGCAGTGTGCGCGTCTCTTGTCCGTGAGAACGTCGGTACGATCACTGCTCTGACAACCTTAAATTTCTTTCGGCAGCGGTCACCTCGCTTAGTGACGGCGAGAGTACCGAGTATTTAGCCATGGAAAATCTTCTCAAAATACCGTTCGGGACCGGTGTAAAACTGTAGCTTCCAATCAGTGAGTGTAAAACTAGAGCGCGCACAGCTGACTGGTTGTGGGAAACTCTCCCTAATCCCTACATGGGATGTAATGGGTATCCATTTATTTATTTATTTATTGAACAAGCAGTTAATGTCTCTAGCACCTTTTCAGTTTTCATCGAAAGTGAGCTAGTTTCGCTAATATTGAAAATATATTTATTAACTGGAAATGTTTCGTAACTGTGACGAAAGTTGAATTAACGTCGTTTCATGGTGCGATGACATCTCGTTGTTGCTGCGATGAATTTGTTTCATTTTTGCAATGAATATCTTTCCATGCTGCCATTAGTATTTACAGCACTGATTATCCTTCATTATTTATTTATTTATTTATTTATTGATTAATTAGTTCCTGTACACAAGACATAAGTCTTATATTGCAGCACAGGCATTTAAAACGCAAATTACGACTAGTGTAAAATAAGACAGAAAAAACATAAAGACATAACTGTAACAGAAATTATAAGTCGTAATATATAAAAGAGAGAAGAAAAAAAATTTGTTTGTTTTAAAACATAAATATAATAACAATTAGCATAGAAACATGTAACATAATCAAATTTAAGAAAAATAATCATTATTAAAAAGAAAATTAATTCCGTTATAATTACGTAGAAAAGGAAAATAGTCAAAAAAAAGCACATAAATCATTAATCACCATCAAAGGAGTTTCAACAAAAATTATAAACCAAAAAAACAAAAACTTAAGAATACAGATCAGTAATAATATTTCTAAAGTGCAGTACATTATTTATTAGCTGTATATTATTTGGGAGCGTGTTCCAGAGACGGATTCCATTTATGAAGAACTGCCATTCTGAAGTGTGAGTCTTATATTTGAATGAATTAAGTTTCCTTCCTCTACATGAACGGGAGAAAGTAATACGTCTATAGAGGTGTAGTGGCTGTTTTGTGTTGATGATTTTGTGTAAAAAAACCAATCCCCTTATATTAAGCAAATTGTCAAAGCTTATATCATAGAGCTGATGAGAAAAGGACGAAATGTGGTCGTATCTCTTTAAACCGTAAACATAGCGTATAACGTTATTGAAAGTGACGTTAAGTTTTCTTCTACTTTGCGAATCACAGCTAGCAAACAGTTCGCTACCATACAATAAAACAGGCATAATATACGTTTTGGCTAGTAAATTTCTAATTCCAATGGGGGTACAATGTTGTGTTTGCCATAGATTTCTGAGCATTGAGAAAGTGCGTCCACATATGGTGTTATATATAGCTGTAATATATATTTTATTGCTGCAATGAATTAGTTTCTTTGTAGCGATGAATATGTTTCACCGATGCGAAGATTATGCTCCATTGTTGCAATATATATGTCGCATTGCTGCAACAAAAATGCCTTATATATGCCTAGAATGTTTTATCACTAGGAAAAATGCGTTTTAGATCTTCATGAAAATTTTTTCTTTAACGCAATTTTACATCTCATCTAATGAAAGTCATTGTTCAATTGAGCAATGACTTTGTTTCGTGCATGCAATGTCAATGTTTCACTGGTTCAATTAATGTATTGTAGAGTGTTTGAAATTGTAAGTTCAATCCCTTATTCCGGGAAAAATACAACACATCTCTAACAACATGTTAATTGTATCGCTCTCTAAGATCTTTTTGGTCATGTCTTCATTTGACATGTTTTATAATTGTCTTCTAATTGACTCACTAATAGCATAAAGTTAATCATACTCATAGTCTATTGTAATCATTATTACTATCAAACCATAATAATGATACTGATAATCACAATCATTGTCATCATCAACAGCGCTAACGTCATCATTGTCGACATCAGTAGCAAATCAAGTATCATTCTTCCTTTAATATCACATCAATTGATGATGTTGCCATTGCCGTTGCCGATACCGATGATATGTGGCCTTTGAATTTAAGCATTTGATTTGTGCAACAACGAATTGACACTTTGAGTTGATGCATCATTAACTTAACACTGAATCCGAATAAATGTCACACACATAATCAGAGAGATATGTGACATATAACATATGTACATAGATATGCCATTTATCATGATGCTGATGCATCATTAGATCTAAATCGTCTAAACATCAAAATTTAAATCTTCATTTAACGCGAAATGTTTCGTTTTAATCACTCTATTTGTAATCATCTTCATTAGTTGCGGTGGCACCTTCTATTAGTCTATACATACATCATCGATATCATCAAATGTCGTACATCATCCGAACACACACTGCACAGTGGTCTCTACGGTTCTTATTGAGTGGAAAAGAAAATTATGGCGATTTCGATTCTAAAATTTGCAAAAGCATACCCATTCTTAATAACCACAAATCAAAAATTTCTAATTGTCATTTGGTCCGGCAATTCAAATCATGGTTGTTGAGTGGAATATAGTATTTAAGTTGATTTTTTTGGAATTTCTTAAAATTGCCACAAGTTTTTTTTACGACTTGAAAATAGTTTTAAGTACTTACCCAGCGGCGGAATTCATGACTGGAAGGCCTGACCTGAAATCATGACGCAACAGGCCTTCTCTAAAATACGGAAGTCCTTCCCTACACATTACCTCCTCCTTTCTCTTTAACATCGGTTTAATTTTTGACGATTCTCGATGGTCCGTAAGTTATTTTTTAAGTTTTTTAAAGAATTTTGTACATTAAATAAAGACACTGTGTTCAATATTAGTATCATAAGAAAGTTTCTTCTAAATCGCGTCTAACGGTATATAAAACATGCCAAACCATCCTTTTCAGGGATATTCAGTAAAAAGTCGAATTTTTAAAATTTTGGTACGGAGATTCATTCACTCATTCATTCATTTGACAGAATTTTATTTTTCAGTTCAAAAATAACTGAAATTGTTCTGAATCGAACAACATTTTATGTCAGTAATTTTTCTTTACAAAAATAAATCGTTTTTAATCAGTGTACATTAATAGTGTTAGGTAGTATGAGCAAATGCATCAATGCTGTCTAATACTCCCTCCCCGGATCTGTTTGTGGATAGATATCAACATTAGTAGCCCTTTATTTGTCTCTCAGTCTGCAATTTGATGGAGTTGCAGCCAAAACGCTGTTCATTGACATTGTAAAACGATTTATTGACTGTTTGATTGTGCAAATGTAGTTTCGATGGTTTACTAATTTTGGCGTTTGTTTTTCTTCTATTTGTGTCGATGTTTTTGATGTTTTTGTATTGGGGTATTTTCGCCACGTTTTTGGAGTTTGCCAAGTTTCTGCGGTTTTGTCACTGTGCATTTTCAAAAAGGGATTTGTCAATTATGACTCTGATGTACTGAAAAAGGAGTATACATTAAGGATTCTAAACACAACGTTTCAGAGGAATAATATGGAGTATTATTTGAGGGTTTAGTGTGAAATGACACCTATACCACACGATCCCAAGCAGATAATTATTCAAACTAGAAGTTATATCTTAAATTTATTAGAATGCAAAAAAGATTGATAGTTTATTAGGCAGGGATAGAATAAAATTTGTATTATACAACAATTCAGACAAAATACTTTATATCTCTGCAATAATGGAATAACAACTATTGTGAATTTTCATACTTTTCAGGAGAGTAGTTTAAAAATTTTTGAAAATTTATGAACAGCACCAAGCATCTGGGGGCGAGCGCAAAGTTGGTAGTGCACAGGGACACCTAGAGGTTATTGGCAGCCGCAGCACCAGGAGCGGATGGGTGTTCTAATCAATCAATCGCCTTAAATTTCAATCATTATGAAATTCATGGGGAGAATATCCCCTTTCGATAACGACATTTGTCTTTGGACAACGGTTCATGATTATTAATGTAAGATCTCTCTCCGAAAAATCGAGACTCAAATGGATTAGACGAGTTATGGAATGCTACACTGTGGACATCCTAGACCTAAGCGAAGTGCATTGGCTTAATAGTGGCACATCTCAATTGCCATCTGGTCACTGCTTTATCTACTCCGGCAATGACACTCAAAGTATAAACGGAGTCAGCCTTCAAGTTTCACCTAGGGCTTGAAAAGTTCTAATGTCATACAAGGCTATATCTGATCGCACCGTCACACAGTGGGATTTGTTCATACAATGTTTGGCAAAAAATATAAGGAGTGCTCGTAGAATGTTGAAATTTTGCTCTGAGCCTTTGGTTAGCTGAATTAAAAAAAAGCTCAATTAAAGCTCAAAATCATCAAAATTTGGCCACGCCCACTACCCACCGCCAATAGAACCCAAAATTTATTTTTGGCCCAAAGTTTTTGAAATTAGGCGCAGAGCCTTTATTACCTCAATTAACGCCGACCACTCACCGCCCATATAACCCATATTATATTTTTTCCCACAACTATATTTTTCAACAAAATGTTTTGCCGTATCTTGAGCAAAATTCTTGAACTTCAAGGAATTAACTTTTTTGCCACAAGTTATTATTTGTAGTATAATGCGAAATCGATCAGTTAGTTGCTCCTCTACACCAGTCACATCGGCAATAAGTGCGGGGTTAGAAAATAAACTTCTGTACGTATTTCCATCGCTAGTAGACCCAGTTCCTTGTTGAACTGCATCCACTCGTATACCCATCTGTTCCTTTAAGGCCTTCTGAATTCGAAGTTTATTTTCCAGTTTTAGACTTTTGTGTTCGTCCTTGAGCGCCGACCATCTTTCAATTGGTTTGTTGTAGGCAATATGAAGTATGCACTCCATAAATTTTATGCGAGGATGTAAGGAGAAGTACAGTGAGTGTAAAACTAGAACGCGCATAGCTCACTGGTTGTGAGAAGCTCTCCCTAATCCCTACATGGGATGTAACGGGAAACCATTTATTTATTTATTTTTTATGTAAGGAGAAAACGCCCATTTTGATTGCTTCACCATCAATAGCTTTGCTTGAAACTAATTTAAGATTATTCATTTCCGTAGGCTTCGCTTTGCAAATGTAACAAAAAGCTGCTGAAGATGCACCTGCAACAGTTTGGGCTGTCTTGCCATCTAACATTGTAAACACGAAATTATGCTTGATCGAAAATTGCTTCCCGCACGCTACAACTTCGGTATTTTTCAAAGCAGCAATGTCTAAATTAATTTTTTCAACAAGGCTTAGCACTTTTTCTTTTGTTTCGTTGGTAAGTCCACAGAAGATAGAACGGCAGCATCTTGTTGATGACGGACTTTTATTTCGCCAATATTCTCCTTGAGAAATCGTCTGTAGACTTGACGGGACCATACATGCCAGTAACAAAGATTTATCGCTTACATCAGCTGCTAAACTCCGATTGTACTCAACATGTCATACCATTTGATTCTTCATCCGGAAAACTTTGAAATAATCGGCTTAACGTATGATCTATTAAACTTTTCAAGGAAGCAGACGCAGTTTTTTTCAGATATTTCAATTTCATCTGGATAGCAATGCCTTTTTTCTTCTCTGACGTTTCCATATGGTGGCAAAATATCGTATCCTTTATTTTTGAGAAAACTTTTGATGGCTTCATACTGACTCTTTGTAAGCTCTGCATCCATCATCATTGCTAGCACCGCCGTCGAACGAATATAACATCGAGTTGGTATATTTCTACCCATCACTTTACTTGCCATATTCAAATGTTCTTGTGAATATTTTGAAGCAAATTCAGCTGCCTTGCACCTCTTTGTGCGAACTTGACAATCTTCGAAATCTTTCGCTGGCCTTCCAAGTTTAGTTGAACAACTAGAGTCGCTATTAAGTGTTACTTCAAATACAGCTAAAAACACAATACGAAAAAACATTTACACATATAAAATTTTATAACTCTTTAAACGTACCAATCTTCATTTTTTTGGGATTTTAGTTCATGCGATTCTTGCCACCGTTTTTGGAAATGACCAAGAAACCTCTTTCGAATTGTTCTTTTCACTATACCGATTTCTTCATTGCATTGCATTTTTTGATTTAATGCAATCGGTTATTAATTCCAAACTTGCATTGCAATTAATGAGTTCGTAACTCAGTTCACTATATAACACAGAAAATATACTCATTTTAATGATATCTCTTTCACTTCGCTATGTGCTATTTTGACAAATTGTTTTATTTTTATTGTTGTTAAATCATATGGTTTTGTTTTTAATCTATTCCAAATAAGTTATTGTTGTAACTAAATGTCATAATAACGCATGTGCCTAAAAGTACATCAAATCCTTTTGTAATTTTTTAAAATTAAAAATTTCATGAATTTGGAGACAAATTTTATGATTTTATATTAGATTATTAATTATTTAAACTTTTTTTTTTAATTGATAGTACGGAGTCTTACCTTTCATTTTATTATAGCGGGAGCACCTAGCACGACTGATCAACCTTTTTTTCTTCCAAGGAAGTTTGCAATCACGGCACATTATAGAACAAATTTTATTCTTCCATATCTTTTAAACCATATGAGCGAACTTTATAATTTTTTTTTTAAATACGCAGAAAAGACTAAGTTTGAAAAAAATCAATATTTAAATCAGAGCAATAAAATTATCTTACGTACAAACACTATCGAAGTGCATAAACAGTTTTCAATATTTTGGACCAAAAATTACTGTGACTTTACTTCATTATTTCAAAGATAAATAAACGTTTTTTTGGGATACAATTTACGGATTCTTCATACTGAATCAATTTTTTACAAAACTGCATAATTACATTTTTAAATTTTATGTGTCGAAAAAATTACTTATTCAACAAAAAATCCCACTGTGCGTCATTGTGATGCATCTACTGAGCCTGATAAGGACAGTGTTAATGACGACTTCTATAGCCAACTGGATTTTGCTACAAGCTCCTTGTCTATTGGCGGCATTTAAATATTTCTGGGAGATTTCAATGTCAAAGTGGGCAACGATAACAACAACCTAAATGAAGTAATGGCAGGACATGGTCTTGGACAGGCTCATAGATATCTGTACTCGCCATCAACTATTTATCGTCCGATCGAATACCCCCATTAAAAATATACACTAGTAAACATCGGAATCACCTGCTGGTCAAACATTGAATAAAATTGACCATATACTTGTTAGCAAGATGTTCCTGGGTTCCTTGTAGGACGTAAAACCAAACGTGGTGCTGATATTGATAACGACCACCAGCTTGTAGTGGCCAACTTCCGTCTCCGTACAACGGCTGTCACCGATATTAGGGGCATACAATATAGAGGATACATGGAGGATACAATACAGATCGCATGCAGGACCCATCCCTATCAATGATGTGCGATCAAACTCTACACTCCCATTTGGAGCGTCAAAATGGGTAGGCAGGCGTTATTCGATGGCAAAAGAAAACTGTCATGTAGGTCCTTGGTGAGACACGATATGTGAATAATCCTTGGATTATAAATTCGGAATCGTGTACACCTGCACAATTTGCTTATACAATCGAAAATACCAAAGTTAAAGAGGCAGGTAAAATCAGACTATCCGCAATCAGTACGTAGAATGGGTTGCATGGCCCGTTCAGATTATGATCATTATCTGAACAGTATAACTGAGGAAACCGAAAAAGATGGAAATACATGTAACCTCCGTATTGTGTACTCTTCAATAAAAAAAGCTGAGCGGCAACAACATCAGGAGTATAGTATCGTTAAAAACAAATGATGGCACGAATATATCATCACCAGATCAACCAGTGGACAGATGGCGTGAATTCTTTACAACACAATCTATACTTCTGGATGATGAAGATCAGGGTATCACTTCGGCAGCATACTCACGTTGCACCGCGAGAGTGGATATTGCAAAGGAACGCACGTCGCAAGCAGAGATCGAGGTGTGACTGGCTAAAATGAAGTATCACAAATCTTCTGGTCCTGATAATATTCCAGCGGAACTGTTGAAATATGGTGCATCAGCATTAGCAGATGTCAATATGCTGGTTATTAGAAGTGCATGGCTAGACAACAAAATCCCTAGGGAGTGGAAAGTGGAAGTGGTTATATCTATCCCGAAAAAATGTGATCTAACGCTGTGCAGGAAATGGAGATGTATTACGTTGCTAAATGCAATAGGCAAAGTAATTAATGGTGACCCTTATTCTTTAGCGCAGCTAGCCGGTGGTGGAAAAAATTGTGCGGAAGACGCAGACGAGTTTCAGGCCTGGTCGCTCGTGTGCCGACCACGTGAATACACTCCGAATAATCATAGAACAATCAGTTATACTACACTCGCCTCTGTATTTGCTTTGACTTCGAACAAGCGTTTGAATGTGTAGACCGCAACTCAATGTGGTCCACCTTGACCAAGAAGGTGATACCGGACAGTTATGCTACACTCGCCTCTGTATTTGCTTTGACTTCGAACAAGCGTTTGAATGTGTAGACCGCAACTCAATGTGGTTCACCTTGACCAAGAAGGTGATACCGGACAAGATAGTGTCCAAGAACAGCGAACTGTACAGAGATGCAGCGTACAATGATCGTTTCAATGGGAAGGAAAGCCTACCTTTCACCACACCTAAGGGAGTTAGACAAGGATGTGTCTTGTCCTCCATAGTATTTCTTCTACTTTTGGACAAGGTAATGGAGGCAACTAATGCAGAAGCACCGTTCGGCATTCAGTGGAGTATGTCTGAACATGTACATGATATGGACTACGTAGATGGCATATGTCGTATGGCCATCAAGATTTCTTCGAGGCCAAGTTAAACAGAATCTCCGAAATTTTGCTAAAAATAGGATTGAGAATAAATATAAAGAAGACAAAGCTAATGCGCATCCGAACAGAACGGAATACTCCACTAACAGTTGATGGTTCATTAATTGAAGACGTGGATTCAGTCAACTATTTAGGATGCACGATTATCAAGGATGGTGGCTCCGCGGCGTATAGAGGCGATCGTATAAATAAGGCCCTGGTTGAATTCATAACTTTACACAAAATCTAGCGCAATAAGAGAATATCGGAAAAGACGAAACTGCGAATATTCAATTGCAGTGTGAAGTCTGTAGTGTTGTACGGTTGTACTATTTGGAGTTTGACGAAGTTGATAATGACAAAGGTTCAAACGATTGCCAATCGCTATCTGAGACAAGTTATCCGTATCTACTGGGCAAAGATAATTTCTAATGAAGTTCTCTGGCAACGTACATACAACAGTCCTATTGATGTTCTAAATGTTCTACAAAAATGATCGCCATAAAATTTCACTATATGTGTCCGAACACTCCAAAATACAAGTCTTAGCCTAAGTGCTACATAAAAGATGAAATATGAGAAAACTCATTATATTATGATGGTCCACATAGAAATAGACACAGCAAAATGATAAAATTCATTATTAAATTCATTATTATTATATTATTATTAGTTTTTGCTTATTATCCAGCACTTGGGCTAAGATTTGTGTTTTGGAGTGTTCGGACTCATATAGTCAAATTTTATGGCGATCATTTTTGTAGAACATTTTGACCACGCCCCCGTAATTTTTTAGCAGTTTTTTGCGAGTTTTCAAAAAAAAGTCAAAATTATGGTTATACGTGCCAGTTATTATTTGTTCCACAAAAATGTTTATCTGAATCTTTTCTATAAAACTTCTGAACATAATTTATACCTCAGAAGTAAGGAACATACAATATTGCATGCCTATATGTTGCAGGAAAGTTCCGAGGGGAGGAAACTTTGACCCGCCCTAAAAAAAATTCTGATCAGATCTGGCAAAACGCCGATATACGTATATTTTTTTAGACCTTTCTACCAGAATCCGTTGACAGAACCCCATCATTTTTTTTTGGTGTTGCATAGTGTTATGAAACGAATTTGTTTCAACCGAATTTCAGTTGTGGTGACTAAAATTCTGTGACAAACAATTAGGGCTGTGAGTGCAGGAGGTTATAAATAATGTTAAAATGTATTCTGAGTTAGGTTTTTATTCCACGTGCACTTGCGACCAAATAAATAAGATAAGTCAAAAACTTCAGGACTGTAACTTCAGGAAATATCGGCCGAACAAATTCAAAATTTGATAGGTGGAACTTGCAATCAAGTATATCATTGTACTAAATTACGTACTAAGAGCTCTTTTTCCTGCACAGATATTACACAATCGCGACACTTCAAATAACAGCAGAACCCTGTGAAATATTGGGGTTTAAATTCTTTACAAAGTACATGAATTGTATGAATCCATCACTCATGTGACAGGTTGGTAATTTTGCTTAGCTTATACTCCTTTCCGGAATCACAGTGACTTCCTATAAACCCAAAGAGCCAATTAATATCGCAAATCCGAGGTAGTCCCGAGGTAGTCCTTTCCGAGGTAGTCCTTTCCGCCGAAAGTAATAATATACCCACCGTGAAACCTATCACTCTGAATGGTTGGGAAACTAAGTTTGATATTTTGGGATGCAATCTTATTTTCAAACCCAACGTAGTTGAAATGACGATAAAGAGGACGATAGCCGAATATACGTGAGAGTAGGCAAAGGTCTTGAAATTGATACTTTCTCTACGGATTCTTCACTGGCCAAGTGCTTGGGAAGTATATCTGTTGTACACTTCTGACAAGGTTTCCGAGAATAGCGTCGATGCGCATCACAGATGCCCTGCTCACCACTCACTCCAGTAAACATTTATTGTCAGTTGGCATTATAGGGAAGCAGATTGTTTCTGCATTTGTCAATAGGTTAAGGCAACTGACAAAATGGTATAAGATCCGGGTAGGTTATCAACTAATTTTAGATGGTGCTCCGAACTTTCCAACATATTAAGATTACATGAAAACGTAACCTACTTTCTATCGAAAATATTATACCCTCACACCGGGAAGAGTATCCTGGATAGAAGGAATTTCGGTTGTAGAGGGATATGTGACTTTATACTCAGATGGGTCGAAATCTTGGAAAGAAGGAGTTTCTGGTGAGAGGGATATGTGATTTTATACTCAGATGGGTAGAAACTTAATTATTGGGTATGGTATGGTGGCTGTCTGTAAGAATCTAGAGTTGTATACTTCACATAGTCTACCTGGTCATTATAGTGATTATCAGGATAAAAATTTTGTGATCAGGGAGTAGAAGGATAGTCGTCGTGCGGCAAAGGGGTCGATTTCATCGCTAATAATCATGGCGTATCAAGATTCTGTAATTACATACATACATACAACAGCAGCCTAAGATTGCTGCAGTTACGTGGACATTTCGGAGAACTTCGGAGTCAATGAGTTACCAACAGGTTCCACAGGATTTGAAACGGGTTGAAAATTCTCCGGAGACTTGGTAATATGGTTGGATAAAAGGAGATACGTCTATATCTAGACGCAATCTCTGCATCCTTCTATCAGTTTGGAAGGAGCACTATCTGATTGAAAGCCAGTATAAAATGTAACTAATCATTTATGTAGAAGCTGTAGCAATGAGGAAGGATAATCCCCCGAACATCTTGGTTTTGTTCATAGTCAGCAGGAGGTTGACTACTATAGCATTCATGTCTCAGATTTCTCTCATTGAAGAATTGGTACAGTTGTGAATCGTTTGGAGCCAACTAAATAGTTGTATTGTGAGGCTTGCGCCTAATCTCGTTAGCTCGTAAATTTACAAACCAACACCATTTAGTTAATAAATCTGTTTAACTTCGAAGTGATTTAACAGGGTTCGGGTCGAAATCCCGGTTATAACAAAATCCTGGTTTCAAAATCCTGTTTTCAAAATCCTGTTTTTCATAATACTGTTTTACAAAATACTGCATTTCGTAATACTGTTTTGCAAAATCCTGTTTTATTGCGCGGCGAACATTTTTGTAAAAATAAAGAAAAAAAGCGCTTTTTTTCTTTATTTTTACAAAAATGTTCACTGTTATAATTAAGTAAAATTTATCTCAATTTATATATATGATTATTAAAATAAACCATAACAAACCCAAAAGACAAAAAAAATTATTAGAGTTATTAAGACATGACATGAACATTAGCGGTCTCCGCTAGCTATTAACTTCAACATTGCCATGAATTATAGCTAGTCGAGACACCCTGTTAATAACAGCTGATCTCATTGCAGATGTTATCAGTTCACCTGTGTTGTTGTTATCATATGCAAATGTTTTGATTTTGCAAGCAGCATTAAACGTGTTGATACGCCCGTGTAGTTAATCAAATCATATGTTTAGTAATCTTGTCTTTTTGTTAAAATTTTTGTTTTGTGAATAATTTATAATGTCAAAAGTTAATATCGTTAAATCAAACAAAGGAAATCAGAAATTATTTATTGATGGATATTTCTATCAGTTGGAGAGAAATAATAAGTCAGGCACTTCTAATTGGGCTTGTGCAAAACGTAAAGTGCATATGTGTAAATCTCGTATTGTAGCAAACATGGTTGATGATAATGTGGTAATTGTGAAGTATCCAAATCAGCACACACATGAACCTATTGCTATCGACTTGAATATTGCAGAAACCAATAATATGGTTAAGACCCTTGCAAAAAGATCGTTTTTGACACCAAGTCAAATAATTCAAGAGTCAATAGTGCAGACAAGTGCAAACAGTCGAGATTTTTTACCATCCAAAAATGCTCAAAATGTTAAAATAAAGAGATTCAGGAAAAAAATTTGCATTTCAAAAGAACCGGAGAATATTGAAGACATAGACATTCCTCTTAATTTCTATGTTGTGGATAGAGAGATATTTATTCAGTCCGAGGTAATGACCGGTAATGACTGTATGATAATTATGGCCACGCAAACATCTATAAAATTGCTTCAAAACAGTGATTGCTGGCTGGTAGATGGAACATTTGACGTTGTTCCATCATTTATGCGGCAATTATTCTCTGTACATGGTAGAGTGGAAGGCGAAGTAGTGCCATTAGTATTCTGTCTAATGACGAAAAAATCGAAATCCATGTACACTGCATTTTTTAAGGAGCTATTAAAGATCGGCGAAAACTATGGATGTGTTCTAAATCCTACCAAAATTGTAAGCGATTTTGAAGTAGGTATTGCGAAGGCAATTCAGCTATGCTTTCCAAGAGCACAAACTCAAGGATGCTTTTTCCATTTCAGCCAAATAATATGGCGGCGAGTTCAAAAAGAGAGGTAGTATAACATAGTAGAATTAATTCATTATAGCATTAACATATGTATTACAGATTGAGTCGAAAATATGGAAACGATGAAGATTTTGCATTAAAAGTGAGAATGCTGAAAGCCTTAGCTTTTGTGCCATCTAGTGAAATCTCAAATTACTACTGTAGTCTTAGTAGTACTTTTGAAGATGAAGATTTGCTTAAACTGTGCGAGTGGTTTGAAAGAAACTACGTCAAGGGCTCATATCAGCCAAAGTATCCTAGAAGCTTTTGGTCGGTTTACGATGACAGTATGACAAATTCCTACCCAAGAACTCAAAATAGTGTGGAAGCTTGGCATAGAAGACTGAAAGCTGTTGTTGGGCGTAGAAAGTCAGGATTATACCACCTTATCAGGCAGTTGGGTAATGAGGTCGTGGTAGCTGTAAATACCATTTCAAAACGCGCGAATGGAGAAAGACGTTACATAAGCTTAAAGAAAAGAAAAGCGTACACAAACATTAAAAGAGTAATAAGAAAAAGGTGTGAATTAAGCCATACAGACTACCTAAAGCGAATTGCACAAAATCTTGTACTAATTTAAGTTTATAAAATGCATTGAAGGCGAATTGCAAAAAATCTTTAACTAATTTAAGTTTATAAAATGCATTGAAATTAATTTTTTGTTAAATGTTTTTGTTAATTTTTGAGAATTATATACTTTTGTTGAAGTTACTTTTAATAAAATTAATTTTGTAAACCAGCATTTTTACTTCACAGTATTTTGCAAAACAGTATTGTGAAATCCAGTGTTTTGTAAAACAGTTTTATGAAACACAGTATTTTGTAAAACAGTGTTATGAAAAACAGGATTTTGTCAGTTTTTTTGACCAGTATTTTGTCCAAACAGTATTTTGCTTACCAGTATTGTATACGTATCCCGATTTAACAATGATGCATGATGAATTTCAACTCAATCGATTTGTGACCATTCGGCATTAGTATATTCGGAAATTTAAGTATCAACTTTCAATTCAATCTGATTTAATCAATGTCAACCCTGTACGCCTGTGGCTTTTCTAACATCAGATTGGTAAATGTCAATTCTAACCTCGTATTTAATTGTTAGGTAACCAGTATTGAGTAAATATGACGGGTACCAACCACTAGGTGCCTACTACAGTTTGTGATAAACATTTTTATATTAAATATTTTGTTGTTTTTTCTTGGACAGACAAAACCGTGTTTAAAATGTTGCCGTGTTATGTGTCAAAAGAGCTATTCATCCTGTTCTCATCTACATACAATTGAGGGAGAAGGTGATTATTTTGGAACTGGTGGGAGTCTAATGTGGTCGTCACCTATTGATTGTATAGCTGGTGATGCTGGCGGTAGTAGCGTCAATAGTTGTGGCGCGTTTGGTTCATGAAACTAAACTTCGCATCAATGGATGATTGTGTTGCATATGTACGCGTGTGTAATCAATTGGTTAGAGCGAACATGTGGTGCTGTCCGATATAATGAGTGACGACACAAATAGAAAATTATTATTTTTGTGAAAGTGTTGCTCTAAAAACTAATCAGCTTTTTTCACCCTCGATACAGTTTCCATTTATTTTCGTACTAAAATTTTCAATTAATTTCAATGGCGGAGCAGCAGGGGTTCTGGTGTTTGGTTGCTGAAAGAGCCAAGTGGGAGAGTCGACAAAATTTAATCGATAATTTAAAGCATTAAGCGGGAAGTTTATGTCAATAAGGGCAATTGCAGATGAAATTTAGTTTGGAAAAATTAATAAATAATAGTAAAGTAGCCAAGTACCCGACAGATGGTCTGGAGACATAAAATACAGGATCACCAGGCAAGTATTGCCAAGTTATGACCTGAATCGTACGCTAAACTTTATATCCAGTCCTAGGCAAGATTTCTCTATGATAGTAGCTGTGATCACTGAACACTCGTTAATAGGGATATATGCATCTCCACCCTCAGATTGCGAATACTGCAGCACCTGTGGGGATGAAGAAGATGACGAGAGCGTCGTACACTTCATTTCATGAAAGTAGGAGAAAATATCTAGGATCTGGCTTCAAGCTTGAACACCCTTAACCACACCAAGTCAATTTACAGGTTCAACGAAGGGACGGACCATGATGTCCAGTGGTATTTCAACTGTTCTTATTGGACTTAGTGTGTCAACACAGGAACCTATTTCTACCTAACCTACGACGAGGCAGCCATGGAATCAGAATTCCTGAACTCTGCATCTGCCCAGCACTGCCACATATGTATTAACGAGATGGACATAGGGAATGTGCAATAGGATGTACAGCAAAATTTTTTTGAGGGGGTCTTAAACGACGCGTAATAAAGAGATGAATACGGAAACGTCAAACTTTTTTTATACCAAGGTACTTTTAGTCCCCTACCGTCCGTTAAAGTTTCGATTCCTAGTACATTTTCGAAACAAAAAATATTTTTTTGGAGAATTTGATTGAGCTTGATGATGAACATATATAGAAAAAATATTTTCAATCATTTTGAATATTTATCACGCATATTTTGTATGACCCAATTTTCTATATTTTTCATAAATATTCCATCAAATAGCTAATTTTTCAAAAAAATTTATTTAATACTCAGGTTTGTCTCATAGATAAAAAAAAACATTGCTAGTGTTCAGGTCTCACCTTAACTTCCTTTGGTAGCTGGTTTGGTAGCTCGGACTCCGTTGGCCCAGGGGATTGTTCTTGGCGGATGATGTCGTTGTGAGTCAATCGACTCCCCCCAGCTCTAGCACAAGATTTCTCTTCCAATGATGTCACGGCAGCAGCACACAAATCTGTGTTTGTTTGCTATGGGAATAAAATAGTCCCGCACTAGCGACTTCCCGAGGATTAGCATACACAAAGAAATAAATATAACACAAGTTTGGCTCGGTTTTATGAAACGGCGCTCGGTTCCTTTTATTATGGGGAAAAAGCAAAACGAGACAAACAAAAATCGACCGGTTCAATTCGCGGTTTATTACAAGTAAGTAATGATAGATATCTTATCTATCGACCACAACAGCTGTTCGTGTATGTTCGGCCAACTACCGATCTTAGTGTTGGACAGTGCCCCAATCCACAAAAATGCTGTGGTGGGCTAACTTGGGCCCGTACATACTTGAACATACCGCCCACCTTGCGCTATTACGCGAAAAAAACTAAGATTACAATTCATTTTCTTTGTTAGATATAAAACACAACGTCAGAATTCAGGTATGTGTGATTACAAAAATGTATGAACATATGATAAAAAAAACAAATAAGATTATAAAGTAAATAAATCCATATTGGTGAAATAGGGCCAGTTGCTATGCTGTTGCTTCCTCATTCATATTCTGGATTAACGGGCATGTCGCCAAAAAAGGTCAGTCCATAGATGATATTTTGCGCGAATGGCAGCTCGTCATGTCTTTGGGGCAATCCGAGGTAGACGAGCCCAGCCACGTCTGCTCCCAGGACGACAGCGCAGGGGTAAGGGATATGGAATCCATGATTTGCCAGGGTGTCGGCACTGTATTTCTCCCTGGTGGGCCCCGGGTTAAGGAAACGCAGGGACTCATAATGGGCGAACGGACCCGGCGTTCTAACCTGGTTGTGACGGTGCGCACACCTTCGCATACGGCAGACAGTTGTATATCCAGCGAGGGGGCACATTTTTTCCAGGCTAGAGGAAATGTCTCAGTGGGAATATAGTAGCTTTTGGGTTCATTCGCGTCCAGTAAAACTCGGACGTAAACCCGAGACTCGGGGTGTGGCTTGATCGTCATAGCAGCCCAGGCCGTCCCGTCACGGTTTGACTCGTGCAACAGCGTGTGATGGTCTTGCCAACAACGGTAGCACCCGGAGCGGCTCTCACATTTTGACACTTGATGGGACAACCCCAAGCAATTCTGGCACGCGTTGTGCGCTTTAATTACTTCCTTATTCTCAAGGGGGGCCATCACAAGAAACTTTCGGCATTTCCGAAAGGCATGCCGATAATGGCACAGAGGGCACTTGTACTCGCCTTGGAAGTTCATATCTGTGGGATAAAAGAGTCAAAATGAAATAAGGATCAAAGATGATACGAGCTAGACAGCATTGACATCGCAATAGGCATAGACTGGCAGAAGCAGAAGTTGTGTTTTATTGAGATCGTGGTAGCAGAACTAGTTTATGAATCGTGCGCGTTATCACCCTCTCGACTCTCACGCGATCATCACGTCCATGATAAAGTTTAATCACTCGCCCAAGGCGCCAGTCGTTGGGGAAATAGACTCGTTGCGCAGTACTACGAGGTCATTTAGCCGAAGATCTTCTTGGGGCTGTTTCCACTTATTCCTCTTGTTTAATTAGATCAAATATTCCGATTTCCTTTTCCAGTAATCTAAAAGCGCAGTTTTAGAGGGAATTTCTTCTGGTTCCGCAGGGGTCAACAGCGCAGAGCCAATAAGAAAATGGCCTGGTGTCAAGGCAGCAAAGTCGTCCTCTCTGTCAGACAACGGAGTAAGAGGACGCGAGTTTAAGCACGACTCGATACCAGCGAGAATGGTGGCAAACTCCTCGAACGTGTTTCTAATCTGGCCAGCAATTTTCTTTAAGTGGCTTTCACAACTTTTACCGCCAGCTTCCCATAACCCCCCCATATGAGGGGCTGCGGCCGGTATGAAGTGCCATTCTAGCCGCTGGTGACCGTATCGTGAGACCGCCGAGTCTTTGAGGATGAATACTCCGCCGCAAAGTGAATTCGTTGTGAGATCACCATTAGCCGTTGCTTGGCGAAGTTCAGTTCATAGGCCGATAGCCGCAACGTATTGTAGCGTTTCTCTCGCCTACGTAACGGGTGCGTCTCTCTGTAACCTCTTGAGACAACTCGAAGACTCCTGCGTACAGGGAGACAAGTTAAATAGAGTGCGCAGTTGGGAATTAATGAGAATTCTCTTATTCTCATATTGACCCTTTAAGTTTGCCCAAGCAATTTCAAACCCCTCTGCGGTTAATGGAATATTTTTAATTTTCTCTCTCGCTTTACCACTAGTTTTTTGAAATAGATGATATAACTTTTCAACCGGGCTAAGTCTCTTATTGTTGACGTATATCGCTGTGAACAAGTCCCTGAAACTGGGCCAAGTAACGTAATCACCATAAAACACATCAGTGTCACAAGGTGAGTCCGAGATTGTTGAGCTAGTTTTTTGTGCTGCACGTGTAGGAGCAGGCTCCGAATTCTCTTTCCATTCTCCCAACATCTGCATTCAGTTGATGTAGATATCATGTGTCGTTTTCTTCTTCGCCTTTATTGCGTCCCTATTCTTCTTGTTGCACTCTGCATCCGCTATGCAGCTCTTGTACAGCTCTTTCCAATCCACCTACAAACTTTGTAGCTCCTGTTTTTCTGCCTCCAGAGCAGACATGGGCATACTTCAGTAAATAATTACTGCAGTAAAAAATCCGTTTTGACTGGTTACTGAAAAAATTTGCAATATTCAGTAAAATTTTACTGCTTACTGAAAAAATTTGCAGTATTCAGTAAAATTATACTGAATACTGAAAAAAAAACAGTAACCAGTAAATTTTTAATGAAAATTAAATTTTTTTACAGTATTTCTGTACAATTTTATATATGGACTGCCTCAGTACAATTTTATATATGGACTGCCTAAAATTCATAAAGAATTCATCCTATATGCTCCTCGGTCGATGCACCTTCAATGAATTTGTGTAAGTATATAACTAACATTTTAACCAGTAAAATACTGCAACAAAATTTCATTATCAGTAAAATACTGTAAAAAATTTCATTATCAGTAAAATACTGTAAAAAATTTAATTTCAGTAAAAATTTACTGGTTACTGTTATTTTTTCAGTACTCAGTAAAATTTTACTGAATACTGCAATTTTTTTCAGTAAGTAGTAAAATTTTACTGCTTACTGCTTTTTTACTGCAGTAATTATTTACTGCAGTATGCCCATTAGAGTGGGTCAATTTTTTATCTCGATAAAGCGGTTGTCCAAATCGTAATCTACGACGAATTCTAAGAAAATTTTCCAAAGAAACCATGCGTCTAAAACCAAAATCGAGCTTCCGATTTTTAAGGAGAAAGTTTTGTTTACATATACATATTTCGTTCTAAATATGTTAAAATTTTATCAAGTCTTCTAAAAAACTTAACAAAAGTAATTATGTTTGGGCTTTTTCGAAAGGAAATTTTGGGACCTTTTGAAAGCTGTTTAGATAACTTAACAATTTAGATGTTTAGATTAATTTTAAATAAGCTTTTAATCATTAAATGGTACACGAAAAAATTAAAGATCGTTGTGGTCTTTAAAAATAATTTAAAATTTATGAAATTTTCGTATTAAAAAAGTTCTCGTTTTATGTGTAGAAAACAGAGATAATTAGAAATCAGAAAAAAATGACCCACTCCAAGATCAAAGTGAACTTCAGCTATTTAAACACAGCTTGCCATGAAATTGTTTTTGTTTCCATTATAACAGCTTCTCAGCGAAAGTCAATCATAAGAGAATGTATTCGATTGATATCCAGTTATTGTGCACGTGTTTTAAATTTGACGATTTTAACTTTGAAACTCAGATTCTGTTTTGCTATCTATTATTTGTAATTGACTAATTATGGACTCTAATATATCAATTGGTTCTCCTACTGAAAATGATATTACATTACCAGTTCATATGGAATCAAATTTAATACATATGAAAATTCCGAACTTTAGTGCTTTTGGGTTGGCAAGTGATTTACACGAACTAAATTTGCCTAGTTGCCGCGATGTTTTAAAATATTTTTTTTTCTCAGTGATCGGTCTAAAAATGAAAATAGAATGTTTTCATATACATCTTTTATTCCACAAGTAGCCGATAAACTTATTGAAATTTGGAGCAAGTTGAATATTGCCATAATGACGAAGAAAACTCTTATTAGCAAACTAAAAAGCTTGCTTAATAAATATTCCAAAGCAACAAAAACCAAATCTATATCTGAAAAATACAACGCATTTGTGGAAGCAATGAATACCTTATTTTATATCGGAAAATGCAAGTGTACTTTACAAAGTAATCGTTGTTCATGTGGTTTGACGCCTGATCACTTACACGAATTTTTGACTGATCAGCACTCCGTAAGAAACCTAACAATTCCACAAGTTCTGACAGATGTTGTTGATTTGGAATCCGATGCGATTGCTACTGGAGATTCGTCTTACCGTCCTGAGACAACGTATATGGAAGTTGATGAAGATTCCGTATTCAGAACACCAAATTTGGAAAATGCAATTGTTCTTCATCGCGGTCCGTATACAAGAAGGTTTGATACTCCTAATTATGCTATGATGTGCGACAGATTTGGTGTGTCGGACAGAGTGGCTGCGTGTTTAGCTACCGCACTTTTTAAAGATATAGGTTTCAAAGACGAAAATGGAGAAGTTATTATAATGGACAAGTGTAAGGTAGCGCGAGAGAAGAAAAAAAAAACAGGGATTCTGTGCGAGAAAAACAAACAAGTGCTTCTAGCCTGCTGGCATTCGCTTTTGATGGCAGGAAAGACGAGTCGTTGAAAATGGAGAATATAAACAATAAACTTCACCCAAGGATGGTTAAAGAATCCCATATTGTGGTTGTGCGAGAACCTAAAACTGAGCTATTGGGTCATTTAGTACTCGATGCTGAGGACGCTGGTACAAAACAAATGCAGCTATATGACTTCTTTGTACAAAAGAACTTACCTCGTACCGATCTGGTTGGAATTTGCTGTGACGGTGAAGTGACCAATACTGGCACAGGAACCGGTATATTACGACGATTTGAAGTAATGTTAGACAAGCCATTACACTGGTTTGTTTGCATGTTACATTTTAATGAGTTACCTTTTCGTGACTTATTTGCTGCTGTGGAAAAATCTAACACAAGTGGTCCACGAACGGATACTGGAGCTCTCACGAAATTAATGGAAACCTGCGAACAGATTTAGGTGAGCAAAGAATTGGTAATTTAATAAATATCTATATTTTTGATTCTAAACAGGAAACTTGTTTTTTTTTTGTAGGTTGTTTCCGACTTTGTAAGTATTTCGCTAGAGAATATGCCACCCACCTTGTCAGCAAAACAGGAAAAAAAACTTTCAACGGACGTTATGTACTTATATCAGATATCTTTCGCAATTCATAATGGTTCCTGTCCAGAAGGTTTAGGCAACATAAAACCTGGGCCTATCGTTCATTCCCGTTGGTTAACCAAAGCTGCTAGACTTCTGCGATTGTATGTAACTACAAATTCACCATCCGAAAATTTAAAAATTTTAGCAACGTATGTCATGAAAGCTTAAGTTTATTACGATTCAGTTATACATGGAAGTGCACTCTTATATAAATTTATTTCTTCAACACAATATTTGCCACAAAATTTGCGTGGGATTGTAAACAATGTTGTTCAAAATAACGGATATTTTGCCCACTCAGAAAATGTGCTTCTAACAATGATTTTTGACAACAGAAAGGAAGTGCGCGGAATGGCTGTAAAAAAAATTTTATATTATCGTGAAAATCTTTACGACCCAACAAAATTAAGAGTTTACAAAAAGCCAACTATAAATGTTAACTGCACTAATTACTTCGACATGATAAACTTAGATAACGATGCCATTTTATCCGAGCCCCCATTCACTGCAAGCTTGAACACTTGCTCAATTACATAGAATTGGACAATCCACCGCTTCCGGATCCACAACTTCCTCTACACATTCAAGGAACCGAGCGGTTTGTGCAACTACTGACTAGAGTCTCACGTCGAAGTATTGAAAAAAATCGCGATGGTGTTATGGCAGTCACAGTTAAAAGTCGAAACCTAACACCTAGGATTGATAGCAAGAAAGACTTTAAAAATAAGTAATGTTGAAATAAAAAGTGTGATATTTTCAAAACATCGCAAAATTGTTTATTTTAATTTTAATGAGGGGACAGGTAACATAACTTAAAATACAAGGCCTTCCATTTTTTTGATCAGTTTGAAAAAAATTTGCTTATACAAAATGATATACATAGTAAGACTTTTAAAAACATAAACAAAATATTGGAGAAACTTGAAACTTTTTTGAGGGGAAAATACATTCTCACATGCCCGCCATTTTTTTTTTATTTTCAATTTAATCGCACTTTAATGAAGAGTATAGTACAATTGGTACAGCTGAATATACCACTCTAACTTGTTTACCTTAACCTAAGCTTATTAAAATAAAATTAATGTGAGTCCGATCACAGGGGAGATGTGTAAACATCTAGTAATGAAGTTGGAAGTACTTATGCTTTTAGTATATTTTTTTAATTAAAAAAAAAAAAATAAATGGTTTCCCATTACATCCCATGAAGGGACCGGGGAGAACTTCTCACAATCACTGAGCTGTGCGCTTTCCAGTTTTCACTCACTGATTGGGACCTACAGTTTTACACCGATTCCGAACGGTATTTTGAGAAGCTTTTTCATGGCTATATACTCGATAGTGTCGCCGTCACTAAGCGAGGTGACCGTCGTCGAAAGAAATTTTAAGGTGGTTGGAGCAGGAATCGAACCCAGGATCTCCTGTACAAGAGGCGCGCACACTACCCATTGCTCCACCGACGGTCACGATATTTTTTTAATTAATCAATTAAAAGTATCAAAACTTTCAATATTGTAAATACATAGGAATTTGCTGGTTTTTGTTTGTTTTATTTAACTTATTTGGTTAGTAAATGGGCACACTGCAGTATATATTTACTGCATTAAAAATTACAGTAAGCAGTAAATTTACTGATTACTGAAAAAATTCAGTAAATTTTTACTGATAATGAAATATAATTTGCATTACCAGTAAAATCATAGGGCCGTATTCATAATAATCAGTAATCGGGCATTACTGATTACAGAAAATTCAATGCACCTCATCGCAATCATGTAGGCACTTTATAAAAATTGCTGAAAAAAATTTTAGTAATCAGTAAAAATTTACTAGTTAAAGAATTATTTTTACTGATTGTATTTAAAAATCTATGGAAAACTGCATCTATAGTAGTGGAATTGTTAGTTGTGGGGGTTTGTGGAGAATTGCTCTTATGCAAGTGGAAAACGTCAAATAAAAATTTTGATAAAGCTTGCGACTGTGGGTTTGCAAAATTTGTATTAAAATCTCCACCCATAATAATTGGCATGAGATGGAGATTGTTACCCAATTGTCGTGCACCAGTTTCAGTGTAAGGCAACAGTACGTAATGAAGATATGTTATAATCTTAATTTATATTGGAATCTAATAGAAATTTTATTAGAATTAACATTACCTCCATTCAGCTTTGATACACTTTATGTTGTTTTATGTTCTGAGTTATAATTTTTTTGGTGTTTTGTAAAATATTTTATATTTTGTATTTGTTGCGGTTGACAAGTTATTAATCAGCTGTTTACTGAAATGTAATGCATGTAGTTATTTTACAGCAATGGTTTTCGAAAATTAGTAGCTAATATTGCACACTAGATGGTGCTTATATGCAGCTGTTAAGTATGAATGATAATCTCAAAGACGAAGAAGACTTCTAGTTTGACAAGTTTAGTTTTTAGTTTTCCTTATTTTGCTTTGTTTTAGTAAATTTTTTATTAAAAGTGCAAAAAATCTTTTTAAAAGTTATTAAAATTAAATGTTTTTGTATTCATTTTATTTATTTGTTTTCATTAGCCTACGATAACATAATGTACGACAATTAGTGAAAATTAGTAGCTACTATTGCACACTAGATGGTGTTGAGCATATTGTATGCAGCGTATGATTACACTAATACACTCATACATAGCTCACACCGACTTGATAACGCTTTACGATTGGTTAACGATTATATCGCACATCTTACTCTAAATTTGTGATTGTATTGTGAAAAAGATTTTTACCCCCAGCGTATAGATGTTTACACATCAAAAATAAATAAATAAAACTTTCTCGTTAAAAATCGGAAGCTCCATTTTGATTTTAGACCCATGGTTTCTTGGGTAAACTGTCTTAGAATTTCTCGTAGATTACGATTTTGACAACCGCTTGGTGACTTATTTTCGATCCATACAAATTGACCCCCCCTAATGCCCATGTCTGCTCCAGAGCCATTTCATTGAACTTCGTTCCTTCTTTCTCTTTAAGTTGTTCTTCGAACGCGGCAATCTCCTCGCATTGAAGTAAATAATCCTCCATTACGGTCATTTTAATCCACAAGAGACAAAGGACCGTAACTAATTAATAAATAAATCGTATCCCACTAAACGGTATTCTTCTTTCTGGCCGTATGGCCTATGACACGAACACACAGACTGTGTTCAGAGCCAATCAATTTTCAAATTTTTTTTACCAAACAGTTTATGAAACACGGTGGCTGATGATCACACGAATCCACTGATTGTGTGTTTAACGAGCCAACAAATTTTCAAAATTTTCACCAGAAAAATATAAAAAAATTTCCAAAAATATTTTCCTTTTCGAGTTGAACTACATTTACCGACTTTTGCCCTCTACTGTTCCAGTTATACTTCCATACGTACAACTTGACTGAATAACAAAGACCGCGAAGTCGACCGCAGGCCCTTTCGAGCAGAGCAAATTTCCGATATTCACTGAGCACAATGTAAGTGGCAGCTAACTAGCGCCAAAGTGAAGACAGCTGTGCTAAAGACCAGCCAAGGGCAAACCGAATTTGCGAAACTGTGAATTTGCCAAACTCAACATTTTGCAAAACAACACGATTTTGCAGCGGCTTTAATAACGGTTCACTTTTTGTTGTTGTTATTCTTTGGAATTGCCTTCACAATCGAGCCAAAGTTGATCGAGCTAGAAAATGCCTTCATGCAATTATGCGATATGTACACAAACGGACACTGTACGTACCTTAGCTCCTGGACCAATTCCTTTTAATCTGTTTTCACCTTGTCTCTGGCTTTGACGGACGAAGGACCAAATGTTCAGGTCTCACCTCTACTTCCTTTGGTAGCTCGGACTCCGTTGGCCCAGGGGATTGTTCTTGGCGGATGATGTCGTTGTGAGTCAATCGACTCCCCCCAGCTCTAGCACAAGATTTCTCTTCCAATGATGTCGCGGCAGCAGCACACAAATCTGTGTTTGTTTGCTATGGGAATAAAATAGTGCCGCACTAGCGACTTCCCGAGGATTAGCATACACAAAGAAATAAATATAACACAAGTTTGGCTCGGTTTTATGAAACGGCGCTCGGTTCCTTTTATTAAGGGGAAAAAGCAAAACGAGACAAACAAAAATCGACCGGTTCAATTCGCGGTTTATTACAAGTAAGTAATGATAGATATCTTATCTATCGACCACAACAGCTGTTCGTGTATGTACGGCCACCTACCGATCTTAGTGTTGGACAGTGCCCCAATCCACACAAATTCTGTGGTGGGCTAACTTGGGCCCGTACTCACGCGAACATCTAGATATCACAGAAATGTTGGGAAATTTCTTGGTCAATGGGATATTTTCTAGATGGAGCTTAAAGCAATGATTATAACATTTAATCCCAAAAATATATACCTTGCCAGATGTATTTAGAACAGGTGATAGTAGTCGGTGTTGTAGCCAACATCAATAGGCGTTTTGTTTTTTTTTTGGACGGCCGCTGCTGTAAAATGCAACACAAACGAATACCAACAATAACAATAAACAAAACAGCACAACAGAGATGAAAAAAATTAAATTAGTTGTTCGAGTAACTCAAATTTCCCACAGTGTTGAATAACCGTCAATGAGTATTATGAGAAAATTTCTGTTTCGTATGTATCTGTGGTTTGTCTTTCTGTTTCGTATGTATTTAGGATTTGGTGATTTGACTTTTGCAGCCTTCTTGGATATAGAAGGCGTCTTCAACAATGCGACATCTCGCGGCATTAGGGACTCTCTGGAACCCGCTTGCGATATTATTAGTTCAACACTGGGTTTGTGTTTTGTTCGGAATCCGACTACACGTGTCACAACGCAGGATGGAGCTGTGCCAACCCTGCTGCGGGTATTAGTGGAAGAAAATGGAACACGTCCTTTTCACTCGTAAGTGTAAAATTAGAGAATATATTGAGACATAGGCTAGATGGAGTAGAGCTGTGCTTATCTTCTGACGCGAAATATCTTGGTATTGTCCTGGACCATAAATTAACAAGAAACGGAGTATTGAGGAACGGATGAAGAATGGAGTGAATGTTCTCTATGCTTGTTGATATTCTATTGGTAGAAGTTCAGGACTTTGTCCGAAAACCGTACATTGGTACATTGTATTCGACTGTTGTTCGTCCCAATTATTCTGGTCCGGTGGAATGCGAAACATTTACCAGTTAAAATTGCTTAGAACGGTTCTCCGGACTGAGGTGATATACATCAGTACCATTGATGCTTACGCAAGCCGATGAGCTGTTAGACGTACTCATCTTTTAAAAGAATTGGGTTGCTGGAAGGGACAGGGTAGTATTTTCCATGGGATGATGAGGATGGAAACTTGCGTCGGGCAGCTGACTAAATATTTCCGACGGCTAACTTTACACTATGCCCGGAGATAATAATGCTGGATTGGAGCGACCGGGTGGATGGATTCGCTTTTTGGTAAACTGACCTTCACCAATGCCACCAAAATGCAAACAAGTACAGAGGTTGGGATCTTCAGTGAGCACATTTCCTCCACTTAACACGGGTAAGGGCGGTAGGGGAGACAATGAGCTCGAGCATGTAACAAGAGGATTAATGCTCAATCTACGTTGATAGGTACTCCACCCTCAATGCGATTTGGTCAAATTCTTGGAAATCCTTTTTTATTATGGAATTCAAATGGAGTTTGAATGGAGACTCTACTGGGTTCCAGACCATTGTGAAGGTGCATTCAACATAGCAGCGGCTTCCTTATATATATTATACTTCTACAAATCAGAGTTTGTAAGCTTCTGTTGATTAACCTATTTGCCCTGCATGGCTTGGTAGATCGCTGGACGCGAGGCAGAGTCAATTCCACATGGGTTGTCAGAACAGACTATAGAAATTTAAGCGATATATCACTGGAAATAGACACGCATCTAAATATGGCGGATTTTCGGGCCACTGCGTTGCTGGAGACTTCACGCGCAAACGTGTTACTGACGGGATTGACTACTGTCGTCTCGGTGGATACAAGAAGGAAATTTTGACCTTAGAACATGATCATATCCTCTGATAGTGCCAGCCCTATAATATAAGATGAACCGCTGCTATGGAACACTGAAGACATTTTGGAGTTTACACGATGTTTAAAGTTGCTTCGGGATGGGGGCCCACCAAGCTTAGGCCTCTTCTTTTACCGCTGATGGTCAGGTATGGTAAACCTGTGAATGTTTGGGGTCATATCTATGAACTACGTTCACAGGACAATCGCAATACTTTGGCTGGCAAAATCATCGCCACATTAGGATCGTTAGTGTTACGATATCTTACCTGCAACTTTGTTACTTCCGATACACCCTAATTCACATTAATAATAAACTTGAAATGTCTGTAACAACTTGAAATTCTTATGATTTCTAATAAACAACTAAGCAAGATACGAAATACATGCGAAGGTCGTTCGATATGTCATGTTTGTCAAAGAAACGCAATACATTTCAATGATGATGGCCACACATGCTGATGGCCACAATTTACAAGAACGGCATGCTAACGCATCAGTTTCGTTGAATGGAAATTTGAATTGAAAGCAAAATGTCAAAGAGCAGGCACACACAGCGCACACACACACACAAATACATCTACACAAACCAATTAGGAACGTGCGTACAAATACCAAAGTACAACTATACGTTAACTTAATTTAAATCTATTATATTTGATAATTGATGTCTACCAAAGAGTAAAACCGAATAAAACACACACGCAGTCAGTTGTATACCAAGTTACCGAGAACCCATGCAGAGAGCGGAGAATGCGCCATACACACAGACAAATGTCCTTAATGCAGTTGTAACATTTACAATTCAACTTAAATACAAACTAATAACAATTCATAAACATATTATAATTGAACTTGATGTTCACTCTGAACACACAGCATATTTAATTAATACGCAGGCATAAATACGAATACATTCGTGTGTAATGCACAGTGGTTGACGAAGGGCGACAGAAGCAATGTGTAATAAATTTCATAACAGTTTTAGTCAGTATAGTATATAACGTTTGTATTCATATTAGGTGCTTTCGTCACCAAAAAATATAAAATATTGTTTAAAAACAATTCACTCATTCAGAAAAAAACTAGAAACCAATCGGAATTTTCCTATGGCATATCCTGCAGTGAACGGAGAACCTACAAACACAGAAATTAATATATGCCCCGCCCCAACAGTTATTCACCCTTATTACGGTTTTCGTCGTCGACACAAAACAACTTCGTCTTGTGTCGACGGTTGAAAATCGTCATTTGAATAGTCGTTATCGATAATCATCAACGACAGTCGATACGGCCGATACAGAAAATAACGGCCCCAGCAACATATTGCAGGAACTATGTACATGTTTGCAAGCACTGCTTTCGTAAATTGAAGATCTGCTGGTTTTTGTTTCTTTGTTGTCTGTCACGTTGTGCTTTTCAGCAGTTTTCAACAAACAAAGCCACATTTGGGTCACAAATACATATTTTATAACCTACTAATCATTGTGTTTCAAACATGTTATATTGAATGGCAAAACACAATGTGTTTGGACACAAGTATACTATATTTGTGACAAGCTACAAACAAGTTATAAATATTTGCATCCAAACAAGAAAAAAAGACAAAATTTTCAGCGTGTACATATTAAGTATTTTGCAAGTAGAAATGACTTAGATATTTAATTCTAACAACTATATATCTGACCACGCCGGGTTTTGGTAACGACTTGAACGAAATCCGTAAGTAATGTTTTTTTTCTTAGTTTAATTTTAAGTTAAAATTTATTTTTAATTATAGATTAACAAAATCAAAAATGTAGAGATCGCAACTTTTAAAGGCGGACGCAATCCTCTATGGAGAACGTGCAGACGAATTTCAGAGTAGATATAGGCACGTTAGTAAGTTTTGGCTCACGGTCACGGTCGCTCACGAAAGGAAGACGGTCACTAATGCACCATCACGCAGGAAAATATTATCGCTACTCACATTCACGTAAGCAAAATTGGATTCTACTCACACTCATGTGAATTTCGCATGATTCACGGCAACCGCGTGACTCGCGCACATCTCTATTTCAGAGTAGGGAATGCCATTCCGCTTATGGGCATGATGAATATAGAAATGCAATTGTCTGACAGACAATACAATGAACAAATTATTATAATTAATTCATTATAATGCTAAATTATCGTCCCTTTTTGACGTAGAATACGTCTTACCTTACGGTATGAGGAGTCATGTCAGGTTTTTATTGTTCTAATCTTTATTTCATTGAATTTGAGGAAACGACTAGATGAATTTTTTTAAAATTTTTTTTGTAGGTAAATGAAGATGTTATCTTTCGCTTGATATTCATTTCATATTGGTTGATATATTTCTAGTATTTTAATTTCTCAAATGAAAATTGTTTAAACACATACACTCAAACATATGTGTGGTGTTTGGTTGAGTGTTTTTGGTTGCTCAACATTGCTTAGCAACATGTATCTAGTAAAAAGTGAAACGAACAGCAAGCTAATGTTGCTTGGCAACATGTATCTAGTAAAAAGTGAAACAAACAGTAAGCTAACGTAATAAAGCTTTTTTGCGAAAGCTTCAATAAAGCTGTTGTAACATTAATTTTGAATTGTAAAGCGTAAAGCTTTCACACAACGCTCGAATGCTAATGCGAAGACTCGATAAGGTAAACCTTTTTTAATATTAGGGCGGCCCTCTCAACATACGCAGAACTTATTTCAATAAAAATATTAATTAAAATACATAAATTAAATTAAGTTTAAAAAAATTGAACATAATATTTTTTTTTTAAACGGACTTGAATCAAATGCCGTTGGTAAATATAAAAATTACAGCAGACAGTTGTCCCAGGCCTTCGGCCACGGACTGTCCCTGCAGGCTGTGTCAGAGACACGGCCATTAAGTTTAACGTAGAATACGCCATCCGATAAGACAGAAAACATATATAACAATAAATGATAAATAATATAAGCAAATGAATTTATTGTTATATATGTTTTCTGTCTTATCGGATGGCGTATTCTACGTTAAACTTAATGGCCGTGTCTCTGACACACCCTGCAGGGACAGTCCGTGGCCGAAGGCCTCGGACAACTGTCTGCTGTATTTTTTTTAATGGTATATTATACAAATAGTTGAACGAACAGAATATCTAATTGTTGTGCGAATGACTGCGGATATCGTTAACTCCAACGTCCTTGTTGTGGTAATTATTTTCAACACCCCTACTTTTGTTGCAACTGCCCTGACATCTATTGCCGCCAGTGCCACAAACTGAGTCCTAAACAGGACCACTGCCTTGGAACAACTTTAGCTCCTTACATTGATTTACATATGGAATACAATATGAAATCATTCCGAACTATGGTCTATGAGGGGTCAGGGACTTTACAAAACGAAGATAACAGATTTGCTTAACCAGTTCAATCTTCCGCCTTATCTCTCCAGTTGGCAATACCAAGTGTACGCAGGGATTCGTCAACCTGATCCCTCCAGAGGTGTCTTGATCTTCCTATGTTTCGTCTTCACTAGAGTTCGGTTTCCAAAACTCTTCTTGGTCTTCCTATTTTTCGTCTTCAATCGAGTTTGGTTTCGAAAACTCTTCGTTCTGGTTTTCATCATCCATTCTACTGACATGGCCCAGCCAGCACAATCGCGTTATTTTTATCCGCTTAACTATCTTAATGTCAGGATAAAGCTCATACAGCTCATGGTTCAAAGGTCGCCGATACTCTCCGTAGTGCACTATAGGGCCATACATTTTTCGGAGTATTTTTCTCTCGAAGACTACTACAGATGTTTCGTCTGCTTGCGATAAGTCCCAGGATTCTGCGCCATAAAGCAAGACAGGTTGACTGAGAGTCAGGTATAGTTGGACTTTTGTTACTCGAGAGAGGGCTTTATCTCTAAAGTGCTTGCTTAGCCCAAAATAATATCCATTCGCAAGCACAATTCTCCGTTTGATCTCAAGGCAGACACTTGATGTTTTTGTTTACGGCAGATTCGAGGTAAATAAACTCGTCCACCACCTCAAAATTATAACGGTTATCAACGTTTACGCTTTGGTATAATCGCGTGGAGGTCCTGCTCGTTGAAACCAACAATTTTGTCTTGTCGTCTCCAAAACACCGCTGTAATTTCTCTCATTGTGAACTCAATGATATCTATGTCATCAGCAAACGCGAGTAGCAGCTGACTTTTTCTGCTGATGGTTCTATTCATGTTGACTGCAGCTTTTCTCATAATGATCTCTATTAAGATGTTAAAGAGATCGTACGATAGGGTGTCGTCTTGCCTGAGGCCTCGCTTATATTCGAAAGATTCTGTAAGATCCTTACCAACTTTCACAGCGGATTTGGTGTTCGCCATGGTCATCCTGCAAAGGCGTATGAGTTTTGTAGGAATAGCAAGATCAGACATTGCTTCATAGACTTTTTCCCGTATCCGGCTATCGAGCGCCGCCTTATAGTCGACACATAACTTTATATGCTATGGATAAAAGGGTTATTCCACAGTAGTTGGCACAGAGACTCGGGTCACCTTTCTTAAATACGGGACATAGTGCCCTGAGACTCTAATCGCCGGGCATGCTTCATCTAACCAAATTTTGCTAACGAGCTGATGCATGCACCTTATCAGCTCATCGCCGCCAGCCTGAAGCAGCTCCGCCGGTAATACATCGGCTCCGGCGGGTTTGTTGTTCATAAGGCGGGAATTAGCTGTTCTGACCTCGTCTTGGTTAGGAGAGGGGCAATCGACGCCGTAGCCCAAATTATGTTCGATTGTCTCGTCATTGGATATCTCAGGTACCAATAGCGCAGAGTAATGATATCTCCATATTCTCAACATACTGTTCACATCTGCGATGAGATTTCCCGTCCTTGTCTTTACAGAAGAGGCGCCCTGCACTGTGTCCATTGGTTCCGTTTTTTGACTTTTTGGCAGAATTTTCGGGCTTCGTTCTTCATTCTGTATGTCTCAATATTCTCAGTCTAGCGCTTTCTCCACTGCCGTTTCTTACCGCTAAAGATACGGTCTACCCCCTCTCTTTTTTCCCTATACCACTCAGTCGCCACTCTCGTTGCAATTGACCGAAGCATTGCCATGCGTGCAGCGTTCTTTTCATCATTTTCAATGCGACACTTCATCGCACCATGGTTTGCTGCGAAGCGGTTTTTCAAACTGAATTACGGTTGTTGCGACAGTTTTTATTGAGTCGGAAATGGGTTTCTACTGAGCTTCAGGATCGTCATCGGGAGGGGGTTGGTTCTGTGCCAAAAGTTGCGAGAGCTTCCTTGAGTAGGCTTTGGCTACCTCTGTTAATTGCAGCTTTACGATGTATAGTTTTGTCTGCGTCTGGTTTCGTGCGATCTTCCCTCTTCTTAATCTTGTGCGAATCTTTGCTGCTACCAGGTAGTGATCAGAATCGGTGTTAGCTCCTCTGAACACTCGTTCGTCCATTACACTGGATGAGTGCCTTCCATCAATTACCATGTGATCAATTTGGTTCTTCGTTCTTTGATCAGGGTATACCCAAGTAGCCTTGTGGATGTCTTAATGCTGATATCTTGTACCACTAATGACCATGTTTTTGCCGCGGCAAAGTCAACCAGTTTCATACCGGTTTCGGAACTGTCAGCAAGAAGACTGAAATTGCCAATAGTTGGATGAAACACATGCTCCTTTAGCATTAAAATCTCCTATTACAATCTTAATGTCATGGCCAGGGCAGCGGTCATACTTTTCCTCTAGGAGCTCATAGAATATGTCTTTGGCATCATCATCTTTCTCTTCTGTCGGGGCATGCACACAAATTAGGGAAATATAAAAATATTTCGCTTTTATGCGGATTGTGGCTATACGTTCACTCACAGGGTTGAACCTAGAGACTAGATGTCGCAGTCTTTTGCCAACTACAAATCCACAACCAAATTCATGTTTTTTCTCATGGCAACTGTAGTATTTGTCGCAGTTTCGTTTTCGTGTGCAGCTATGTCCTGTCCATCACATTTCCTGGATTGCAGTAATGTCAGCCTCTAACTTTCGAGGACATCTGCCAATTGGATACTTGCACCGGATCTATATATAGTTCTTATATTCCAAGTACATATCCATAAATCGTGGTCCTTATAACGTTTTCGGGAGTCGTCAACAAATAGGGGGTGTTTATGTTTTCTTTTTCGGTGTCCTACAGCGGATGTATTGCCATGACTGGGGTAGTTTCCATGTTGTATCACATACACCTGGACTGTCCTTCCATTGTACTCTCATATCTGTGAAACAAGCTGCCCGTAACGAAACGTCAAAATCCAAATCCTTTAAGGTAGCCGAATGTTCCATGATGAATTTGATGAGATCATTTCATGCTCATCATTTCATACTTCTCTCGAGGGCTCATTGCGTTTTAAAGTTGTTATGCCCAGGTGCTGGAATCAATATTGGAATTTGTATATCCTCACCCTTAGGGATGGAGTTATATATATTTAATACGGGAAAAAAGTAAACGCATAGAAGGAGCCATATTATACCCTCAGTATCTTTGGACGTAATTCGTTTTGGGACTTTTTAAGAAGATGGAGCCATTTCCGTCTGTCTGTCTGTCTGTGTGTTAGGCTGGTTGGGTGGTCAACACTATAACTGCCGTAAATCTTTATCGGTCACAGCGAAATTTTGTCAGTGACTATTATTTGTCAAAGGTTAGTTTGGGATTGAAAATGGGCGTTTTGACCACCCCTTCTGGTACCTTCCATACAAATCGACACATTTAGTACGAAATGATGTTTCTTCTAAAACCTTTTTCTGGTAGATGATAATGGTTAATGTCTACTTAACTGGAGAAAATTGGCGAGGTCGCCACGTCCATTCTGGTACCTCCCATACAAAAGCTTGGTAGTCATCTGGGTTGTCAATGCGATATGTCGCAAGAAACACTTCCGATCTTAATGAAATTAAATACAGGATTCATGTCGTCAAACGCGAATCACCAATTAAGATAAGAGTGATTTTGCCACGCCCATGTTGGTGCCTCCCAAACAATAAGTTTTGCGGCCGGCTGGTTGTTCGACAAGATAACTCCCGCAAAACAGAACCAATCTTTATGAAATTTGGTACTAGACAAAATTTAGTCAAATGCCACTCATCTATGGAAAATGAGTGGTTTTACCACGCACATTCTGGTAACTCCCATACAAAAGCTTGGTGGTCGTCCGGGTTGTCAATGAGATAAAACACTTGAAACATTTCCCATCTTAATGAAATTAGGTTATAGGCTTCGTGTCATCTAACGCCAGTCACCGATTAAGATAAGGGTGATACAAACATAAATTGTACGGCCGGCTGGTTGTTCGGCACGGTAACTCCCGCAAAACCGAACCAATCTTTATGGAATTTTGTACAAGACAAAATTTCGTCAAATGCACACATTTTTATATTTCCCTAATTTGTGTGCATGCCCCGACAGAAGAGAAAGGTGATGATGCCAAATACATATTCTATGAGCGCCTAGAGGAAACGTATGACCGCTGTCCTCGCCATGACATTAGATTGTACTAGAAGATTTTAATGCTAAAGAAGGTAGGAAAAATGTGTCTCATGCAATTATTGACAATTTCAGTCTACATGCTGACAGTTCCGACAACTGTACGAGACTGATTGACTTTGCCGCGGCAAAAACATGGTCATTAGTGGTAAAAGATTCCAGCATAAAGACATCCACAAGGCTACTTGGGTATCCCCTGATTAAAAGAACGAAGAACCGAATTGATCACGTGGTAATTAATGGAAGGCACTCATCCAATATAATGGACGTACTAGTGATTGGAGGAGCTAATACCGATTCTGATCACTACCTGGTAGAAGCAAAGGTTCGCACAAGATTAAGAAGATCGAAAATCGTACGAAGCCAGCACAGAGAAAGATAGACATCGGAAAGCTGCAATTACAGGAGGTAGCCACAGCATACTCAAGGCACAGAACCCAACTCCTCCCAATGATGATCCTGAAGCGTATTGGAAACCCATTTCCAACTCTGCCTGCAACTACCGTACTTGGTTTGAACTGGTACTTGGATGAAGAGTGTCGCATAGCAAATTATGAAAAGAAAGCTGCACGTATGGCACTGCTTCATTCAATTGCAACGCGAGCTGCAACTGAGCGGTAGAGGGAAAAGAGAAAGGAGGTAAAAAGTCTCTTTAGGCGTAAGAAACGGCAGTGAAGAAAGCGCATGAGTGAGAAAATTGAGACTTACAGAAGGAAGAGCGAATCCCTAAAATTCTACCCAATAGTCAAAAACGGATCTAATGGACATGGTTCAGGGGCCGACTTGTGTAATAATATGGACGGAAATCTCATAGCAGATGTGCAGAGCATGTTGGGAATATGGAGAGATTATTTCTCCGCGCTACTGGTACCTGAGATATCCAATGATGAGGAGGCAATCGATCACAATTTGTAGGGCGACGTCGACTGGCACCCTTTCCCACCAAGACAAGGTCAGAACAGCTATTGCCCGGCTTAAGAACAACAAAGCCGCAGGAGCCGATGGATTACCGGCGGAGCTGTTAAAGGCTGGCGCCGATGAGCTAATAGGGTGAATGCATCAGCTCACTAGCAAAATTTTACGACAAAACAAAATTAATGATTTCAACGGGTAGGGCCTCCCCCCTCTATTTCGGATCTTCCGTAAAAAACAAAAACCAACAACGTCAGCCTTGAGATCCAGCGGAGAATTGTGCTTGCGAATAGATTTTATTTAGGGCTAATCAAGCACTTTAGAGATAAAGCCCTCACTCGAGTAACAAAAGTCCTATACCAGACTCTCATGCAACCTGCCTTGCTTTATGACGCATAATCCTGGGTCTAATCGCAAGCAGACGAAAAGTCTCTAAGAGTGATCGAGAGAAAAATACTCCGAAAAATGTATGGCCCTATAGTGCACAACGCCGAGTATCGGCGTCGCATGAACCATCAGCTGTATGAGCTAATGGGTCCGCCATCTAACGTTTTTGTTCAACTAGTGCTTATTTCGTGAATGGTAACACTTAGCTCATGTCTGATTTGACAGATAATTAGTTTTATCCTTCCGCTGAACGAATATGGTTGTGTATACGCTTGAACAACGCTGGGAAATATGGGGAAAATGGGCCTGAGATCGACTTACAGATAATGCCGATTTTGCCAAAAAAATCATCGTTTCAGATGAAGCTCATTTTGATCTTGGCGGGTATGTAAACAAGCAAAATTGCCGCATTTGGGGCACAGAAAACCCGCACGCATACACTGAAAAGCCGATGCACCCAAAACGAGTCACTGTTTGGTGCGGATTTTGGTCCAGAGGCACAATTGGGCCATTTTTCTTCGAAAATGAGCAAGGAGTGGCCGTTACAGTCAATGGCGATCGTTATCGGGCCATGTTGAACGAATTTTTGTTCACAAAAATTGAAGAGGAGGATATTGGCAACATTTGCTTTCAACAGAACGGCGCTACGTGCCACACAGCCGAAGCTACACTCGATGTTTTGCGCCCTGTTTTTGAAGATCGCATTGTCAGCGGCAGAGCTGATGTCGTTTGGCCACCTCGGAGCTGCGATTTGACACCGTTGGACTATTATTTGTGGGGTGCCCTCAAAGATAAGTGTTACGCCGACAAGCCAGAGACAATTGACGCTTTAAAGGACAATATTCGTGAAGCCGTTGGTGAAATACAGCTGCACACAATCGATAATGTGCTTAAAAATTACTACTGCATGGTCAGCCGAGGCAGCCATTTGAATGGATGAAGACGAACCAGCACGAAGGGATTTCGAAATCAATCATTTTGACGAATCCCTGCGTACACTTGACATTACCAACTGGAGAGATAAGACCGAAAAGAATTGGTTGACGAACTATGTTATCTACGTTTTGAAAGGTCCGGGTGATTCGAGACCGGATAAGTAAGCAAGTAAGAGTGTAGCGGCAAAGAGTGCAGCGACTTAGAGAGCTAAAATGTTAGACCCCATAAAGCTATGGATATAGTAATAATCTGTGCAATTTGCCTAGTGGCAAAATCATCAAAATAATGATACCGCATTGAGAAGAGAGAAAGAACCACTCACCATTGCAGGATATTGACATTAATATTTTTATGCACGATGATACGAATATAGCCAGAAACAAAGCCCATGATGAAAGGTTCAAGTTGAAATGCGTATGGACGTAAAGTGATTGAAACCCCTCTAACAGTGGTGGGTTGGCACGTCCACCACGAGGTAGGCAGAAAGTGGACAGAGCTCACTACCTGTCTAGAGGTTTGGTACACATGCCGCTAACATCGGCAAATAAGACAGGCGTAACTGTCGTATTTGTATTTCCTACAGTACCCAGCCTTGGCAAATGTAAAGAATACAACTTTTAAAAACCCATTTTTGACGGAATGCAGGAACTGGGGGGTATTGAACTCAGCCTAGTTCTAAAATTCATTAACAGTACTAATTGGGTATAAGTGGGTAACCGCAATCTATCACTAGCACATTCTTTTCTTTTCAGGGAAACGTGACTATTCAAAACGGCATAATTGCTACTTAAATGAATGAATGAACTCACACTCACTCTAACCTAACCTAAGCTGTCATCCTTTCATTAAGCCTACCTGATTTCTTAATATGACAGTTTGATTATTCCCACCCCAGAACTTGTGTACCCGTGTTCCGGAATATTCAAATGCAAATAACTTTAAAAAAAGATAAGTCATAAAACGACATGAAAAACATAGCTCTCATTTCAATTGGAAACTCGATTTGTGGACGGATAATAAATAATTTTTGGGCGCTAGTATGTATACCGGACCAGCTAGATATAACTTGTATTTCAATACTCGCCGAACTTATTAAATTTAGGGAGGCCTTTCATCACGTGTCGATATATTTGTGGGTTGATATATTTGTTTAAAATTATTCTTTGAAAATTCGGAAGGATATTAGAGAATGCGTTTTTAAACCGACGTTATTTAAACATTTTTATTTTGGTCAAATAGAACTGAATGGCTTTTAAAACTGCAAAGATTTTGCTCTTTCATTTGATACCAATTTTGACATCATACAACGAGTACATACATATATTTCTAAACCCAAAAACATCACCAATACTACTGTACTTTATTTTGATATGTGTTTGTCTGGCTATGGGGTTTGAATTTATATGATGCAGTTTGCATATGTTTGTGTGGGCATGTAAAACGGCGTTACATATTCAACAGGAAATAGGAAATGCTGTGCTAAGCATTAATATTTGAAATATAAACGCAACAACAACAGTAACAACTCTGGCAATCTGGCAGAGACCAAGTGCAACTGTCGTACACAAATAGCAACAACCTACAATAGTCAAAAGTTGACTTTACAACAATTTGTGTGAATATTTATGTCGTTTGTCTATTTGTATTTGTAGATAATTTTATTAGAATAAATTACTTTTCTACATCCGTGAATGTGTCACGATGATGTAATGTTATAAACATATGTATGTACGTCTGTTTAAGGCAAATTCGTTTTTCACTATTTATTTTTTGGATCACAACAAAATTTGGTAAATTTAGTATCGACTGAATTTTGTTGCCGGTAAAGTTATATATTTGTAAATGCAACTGTACGCTGAAAAAATCGGCCCCAGCAACCATGTGTATGTTTGCAAGCATTGTTTTAATGAAGTGAAGACCTGTTGTTTTTTTGATTCTTTTTTGTCTGTCCCGTTTATGCTTTCAGCAGCTACATTTGGATTACAAAAACATATATTTTAACCTATTAATTATTGTGTCTCTAATATGTAATATTGAATAGCAAACACAATGTGTTTGGGAATAAGTATAATATATTTGCGACAAACTACAAACACGTTATATTTAAACCCAAACAACAACAAAATACAGATTTGTCAGCGAGGGTAACAATTTGTTATCACAGAAAGACTTTAAATCGATTCATCCTAGTAAATGCACATAAGTACATGCATGAGTAAAATAGTTAGTTTACTTGGCTTCATACCAGCGATTATGTGTGTATTACTTTAAATGTTGTATTGATAATATGTTAATTGTAAAATTATGCAATCACCAGAAGCATATGATTGCAATTACAGTAATAAAATTCATTAACATTGAATTCGAGAAAAATTATTTCAAGTATTAAACATAATTTGTCTTTATGTCATAATGGTCTCGATTAGGATTGCCAGAAAACGAAGGCGAAATGTAAAAATCGTTTTATATGGAGAATTTAATTTAATTTATTTTCAACCTTATATATAAAACAAAGGTAGGAGGCGGTTTATAAACACGATACTCAGCTTGTATTTCGACGGTGTCACAATAACACAACAGAGTTGCCAACCCTGCCATCACAAATTACTATCATCGCTCTCTTTTGTACACCTTCTAGAAGGTCCAAGGTAGCATTAGGTACGTATGCTTAAATATGAGTTTTTTAAATGACATAGTCGAGCTTTACTCAGGAACAAACTCTCCAAATATGTTGGAAAATATGACAATAATTCTATAATGCAATAACCTAAAAATTATGTGAACACTGTTTTTTGAAAGCTGCGCGACTTTCTGAACGTCCCTCGTAGATAATAAAAAATCAACACACCTCCTGTCAACTGCCATTTGTTAATAGACTAGTGTAAAATTTTAAGAAAGATGCGTCAGTTAGTTTGTGTGTGAATTGCATTAAAAGCAGACAGCCTCGTAAATATCGACAAATGAGCGTGTGCTCATCAAGCATTACTTTTTGCGTGAAAAACTATCACCGAAGCCAAGAAGAGGTTTGCTAAATCTTATGGAGATTCTCCACCATCAATTTGAATGAATAACAACGGGTTTACTAAATTGGGTTATGGTCGAACCAGCACGAGTGACGCCGAACATTCAGGTCGCTCAAAAGAGTTTATCATGGAATTATATTGGAATTATATTATATTGGACCATATTGGACCAACTGGACATCAAAAGCTATCAGCGCGATGGGTGCCGCGATTGCTCACAGTCGAAAATATCCGCAATCGTGGGACCACCTCAATGTAATGTTTGGCGATGTTTAACCACAATCCGAAGGAGTTTTGGCGACGTTTCGTAACCATGGACGGAGCATGGATTAATCACAATACAACAGAGAGCAAGCAACAGTTAACGCAGTTACTTCTCCGGGTGAACGGGTCAAAACAAGGACGGGGTGGCCAACGTGGTCATGGCGAAAATTTTTTGTGATGCATGCACATCGATTACCTTGAAAGAAGTAAAACGATCACTGATGAATATTATTCACAGCTGTTGGACAGATTCGACATTAATTTGAAGCACTAACGACAACCATAAATACACGCTGTATTTACAATTTAAATACAATCTGTATTTTTGATGTGTGGATGCAAATATAAAGTGTGTTTGGAGATTGTCGCAAATATAATATATTTATGTAAAAACGCATTGTGGTTGCCATTCAATATTACATGTTTGAGACACAATGATTAATACGTTATGAGATATGTATTTGCGACTCAAATATGTCTGTGTTTGTGATGCAAATACAGCCATGTTTGTTGCACTGTTTATGCTCTCTCGAGAGCAAGAGAATAAACGAGGGACAACGAGAGAGTGTATCTTTTAAGTGCGTATCTGTATTTTTGCATTATTCTCTCAATCAGTGATTTGTAAATATTCCTAAATGTGCGTGCAAACTGCAGATGAAGTCAGTGTTTCTTATTTTGGCTGCTGTATTGCATTTCAGTTTCATATATTCAGTCATCAATGGTTCGTCGGACAGAGGATATCAAAAGCGCTTGATCAGTGAAACACGAATTAACCAAGGCTTGGGCGGTTAAATGGTGTGTGATGTTGCATTGGTTTTTGTGTATGTGTTTCGTATATATGAATGTGTGCTACCAATGTGAGAAACGATTTTGAGGAAAGAAAATAACAGACAGCCCTTTGTCTGTCCGAGCCTTCTCTGAGAAAAACTAAACGGAGGACCATTTGTGAAATAAGTACAATAAAAAAAACACAAGCAATTAATCCACGCTTGGCTTGCACGTACTTGATTTGTATATAAATATCTTGTTTGTGTACCAACGCATAGTGATAACCAACATATGTATAGTTGAAACCTTCTGAAAACAAAAATGTGTGCGGCAACAAAGAAATGAGAAGCAAAAGAACAGCAGAGTCCCATTTAATGAAAAAAAAATAATGTATTCGATGCAAGTAAACGTAAAATGGGGCCTTTTAAATCTTTTAATTTTTTTGTATTAAATATTTATAAATGTGGATTTATATTGATAACATTAAATATAGTATCAAAGAAAAAATCGTTTCTAAATATTATTATGTTTGGGAGGAACTACGCATATGCTTCCACGTAAGTATATGTAGGTTTAGGGGAAACAGGTGAATGCTTCAACGTAGGTATATGGATGCTTGGGATGAAAAACGCATGTTTCCACGTAAAAGTATACATGTTCGCCAGTAAACATGATACTGTTTACATTTAAACACAAGTGAGTTTGGGACTTGCAAACACATGAATGTTTGAAGTGTGTTCCAAACATATAGAGTTGGCGCACAGGGTTATGAAGTTCTACCTTATCCGCCATATTCTCCGGATCCAAACCTAAAGAAATGGCTCGGCGGTAAAAGATATGGCTCGAATGCAGAGGTCATCACTGAAACAAACGTCTAGTTTGAGGATCTTAAGAAATCCTATTATTTGAAAGGAATAACAAAGTTGGATAAACGATGGACTCAATGTTTTGTTGGAAAATAAAATAACTATCCTTTATTCCAAAAGTCACGTAGTTGTAAAACTAACTAATAAAAATGTTCGGCGTCCAAAAAATGGCTGTCATCGAATGTGGGATAACGTACAGTTCATCTCTGCAACAGAAATGCGTTTATTTTCTGAAAATGTTTCGTCACTGTGACCAAAGTTGATAAATATGTTCATTGCTGTCATGTTTTTATTTTATTGCTTTCATGAGTTTTAAAGATATTTTTCAACATTAAAATTTGGGGTGACGGAAATTGGTGATTGGCATTAAGTCGAAATTAGTGAGGCTTTGGCTAGGCAGAATTGGCTAGACTTCTGAAATTTGGTGCGGGGCTTCGTCGTTATCTGAGAGGGTTTGGCCTATATTCTAAATTGTAGGCGGTAAATATGAGAAGACTAATCAATCTTTCGAATAAACGATAATACCTACATTATATAAATAGAGTAGACATTAACTGTGAAATGATTTTGGGAATGGAAGAAATAGGCTGCACAAAATGCGTATATCGGGAATGGGAACGTCAGTATGGATATCCCTATTAGTATTGTTTTAGAAATGGAAGCGTTACAGAAGTTTATGAAATTTCAGATGAATTTACCCCTTATAGATTAGATTTTAGACATAACGATGGAACTAAATTCAGAATTGCCGTTGGCTCGGTGGAACAAATGGCATGTAATGAAGGAAAGAGGAATTGCAAGGTCTTTCCTCGAGACATTGCCGTTGATCTTAACGAACTCAACAAAAACTTTTAAACACATGATGCCGCATCGCAGTCTTCGGCAACATATCCAATAGTCTCGTCTCATCTGATACCTTATAATACTCTGCGCGATAACTATTGTAACTCTACTGCTTGAAATCCCGTCATATCTGTATAGAAGACTAACATTTGGAAGATCCCAATGAGGAGTAATGGTTGTCTCCGTCACACGATGTTATCGAGTATCCCAGCTCATATTCAGTACACCAACCATCAAGACCGAAATCCGTAGAAAATCATTACTTAATTTATTTATTTAACATTCTTTGACATAATTAACTCGATCGTGTTTTCAGAAAAGAATGATGTTATCTGATGTTATTATTTTTTCTTTTTCTATTATTATTATTATTTAAGTTTTTGAATGTTTAGACTTGCATTTGTTGGCTTGCATTTCTTCTATTAATCTGTTGATTGCAATTTAACATTTACCCATTTTTCTTAGTTCCACTTTAATTACATTTATATTTTAAATCTAACCAATATAACTAAAATTGTACCAGTATTCTATGATTTCTGTAGTGGAAGTAGATGTCCTTACATATAGTAGTTTGTGTGTAGTTGCATGTGAATTTCGGAAATACAATACAGGCTGGAATTACTTGATAAAAAAAAGTATTCTCACATTAATACCAAGTGAAACAGTTATCCATTCGGCTAGCATGACTATGTATTTGAAAGCCCTTTACATTGCCAACAGACTACAGCGGTTTATTCAGTGGGAAGAGAACTGGCTGTGGTTGTAGTATGAAATAACTTTACCTTATGCTTAGTTAATACATACACCTTTTATTTATTGTGGTTGGCAACACATAATACAGCATGAGGGTGGTGAATTTTTCATAAAAAATTAACCGCTTTTCAATAGTGCACATGACACATATTATACCCTCACCCATATAGAAACGGATATATGTATAAACAAAGTAAAATGGTTAAGAAGTGTGCATAAGTGTTTCAGTTCCACCAAGTTCAAAGTCATTGCGCTGATTAGATTTTGGTAGTTTTAATTTATGCGAATTTTAAACGATAGAAATAAACGAAAGGTATCGGTCCCGGCGTTCTTGAGTTATAAGCGTAGTAACTAACATCACTCTCTTTCATATATATAGATTACATTACAAGTGCAACTCCACGGTTCTTCAAAGCTTAACAATCGATTATCTCAAAATTCTGACGAGCTACAGCAAAACGCGGAGACACGTATTTCTTTATTTTAAGCCTATTTTCATATTCTGTTAACATTTCTCATGTGTACTCAAAAAAAAATTGATTTTGTCGTACAGTGTAATTTGTTAAATGTTTGATATTTACGATATGTGTTGCTTTACCCTTGAATAAAATTGGGAATTATTACAAAATGTCTTCCTTAATTGTGAGTCTTCAACTCAAACTATAAGAAATCTACGTAATAAATTCTATAAAAATAGAGTCCCATCAGCGCGGGTTGTGGATCAATTTGTGTTATAGGACAAAATAACTTGTGCACGTGATCGTTCAGTGCGGCCAATAGAAAATATTGCCGCTGTAGCTCGAACAGCTATCAACATTAACTTGATACCGTTCGCAGCAATTGAACATTTCGTGCACTTCTTTGCGCAGAATTTTGCTTAAAGGTATCGGCTATTTTTGGTGCTGTTTTTGTCGTGGAGGTATTATAGGCCCATTTTACTTCTATAATAAGCAAAAAGTGAGCGATTTATTGTTCCCAAAAGTTGAAGAGGATGATAGGGGCGACGAATGGTTTGAACATGTCAGCACTACGTGTCACACAGCCAACGTTTTACCATCGATATTTTGTGTATAAAATCATAATTTATCTATTAGTATTATTTTTTACAGAGAAATTAAATTCCAAATTTTACATGTCCCACTCGCGTGATGAAGCTTCTCCTTTCAGTGTAGGTTATGGTGCAGATAAATCAAACTCTATCATCTGTCGACAACCTATTTTACTTTTAAATGCCATTCACAACATATTTATATTTATTTACGCAACAAAAATATCATATATTTCCAACTGTTTCTGTTCAGCCAAGGATTAATCCAACTAGTACTACCAACCTAGTTTTGATCGTTCTATTATTCGACCTATTTCGAGTACGTATTCGAATGCTGGGTATTCGAATGCGCTGGGTTATCGTTATTAAATATACTTACTTGATCTGGCGAACGTAATCACCCTAGCTTGATTACGTTGCTGTCGGGATATAAGATTTACTGCTCGTAGTTCATGCAACGTCTTTACTTGCCGCTATTGAGAACGGGTGCATATTTGATATACTATATGTCTGCTTCCGAACTAAACCAGGGTCCTACCTCATATATCCAAGACTGGACGTGTGTTTCTCTAAGGAGGACCTTACCTATTTAAATGCTTGCAGAGCAAGACCAATTCTTCTTTTGGTTTCGTATCTGAAACCATTTAGGCTGTTTACAATAGATCCAAGATATAAAAAATACGTCCACTACCTCGAAGCTAAAACGGTTCTCAAAGTTTGTGGATTGTTCCATTTAAGGAAAATATCTGTTCGTCGAAACCAGTAGTCTTGTCTTGTTCTGCTCACTGCAATAACATCCTGTAAAGTACGCCCAATTATATCAATATAGTCGGCATACCCGAGCAACATATATATTTTGCTGATGATGTTTTTATTTGTGTTCCTTTTCCTCATTTGTATCTCCATTGGGATTTGGTGTTAGGTTGGGTGAAATGTTGGCGGTAGACTCACTTAGAATTTTGAGTCCATTGTGATACAACCATCTGACGATATGAAGTGCTAGCCCCACTGGACAACCATTTAGTTTGTTACAAGAAGCCTATCTACGCCAACTTGAGATAATGGTCCCAGGTCCCTAAATAGGTAGGACCCCTCCTATGGCCATAGCTGCTGACCAGTTTCTGCAGAAGTAATTGACCCTCTTATTTAGTAATCAATCAGACAGTTTTCCGTTGAAATCGAAATTTGCATTGATAGCTTGGGTCTGGCTAAAAACATTAGGTTCGTTTATCTTCCCCTATCCACTATCGGTCAAATCTGGCATCCGCGTACACAATCTATATCCCTCCTATACCTCTCTTACATCATTACATAGTAGTGTTCTTGGAGCATATACATACAAGTTACAAGAGGCATGGCAATACGTTCCATTTCTAATGGAACCTGTAACGTATTCCCTTGTCTCACCAGCTCAGCAAGTCTCGTCATAACCCCGTGGTATGAGGGTATGGTATTTCCGCTGTAGACAAGTCGACAAACGCTGGAATGTTGGGAGCACCTTCCAGCACTCATGACTGACTCCGATCTTGTACCATTGAGAGAGTTGCTTTAACCTGGTGGTAGACATAGAAGCAACTAGCCTGCCTAAAAATGTAACATTATATTCAGTTCATCAGTGGAACTGAACTCATCCGTGGTAGAGCACCCGCAATGTGCAACGCAGCCATTGTCAGAACCCTAGTCGGAAGTGCACAATAGCTGCGTTACTCCAGCAGCACGTGCCACCATTCGATAACCCCATAAAGCGTTTTCAGTCTAACCAAAACCATACAGATGCAGTAAACAATCATCTGAAAATCTCCCTATTCAGAACCTATAGCTCTCTTGCAGGTTTATGGATCGTCGCCTTTTTCGCCCTTTCCAATATGTTGGGTCTGAAACCAAGCTCTCTGTCCAAAATAATATCGCAGGTACTTGCCACACTCTGCAACCTTTTAGACCCATTCAACAGGATAGGATCCAAGATATATACATATTTTATACCTTCGTGTGAAAAGGTCCATCCCGGTCTTAGTCGGGTTTGCACATAGTCCATTTTCGCCCACCTAAGGTACTGGGATACTTTCTCCTTACATCTATTGTCACGCTATCAGCATAAGCAAAAGTTTAACCACCCGCATTTTTTAGAGTGTACCTTATTTCTTTCAGCTCAAGATTCCGTAGAACCAAGACCTCTCCTGGAGTCATCCATCCTTTGGGTACATACATTAGGGTGATGACTTTTTGATTATTTTTCTCAAAAATTATTTCCTGTTACACGAATGAATGAACTTTTGCCTATTAATGACTAAAATAACGTTTATTCCATTTAAATATTGAAAAGGTCACGCACAAACCACTTTGAAATTATATTGTTGTGAAAAAATTTAATTTTGTTTTTTTTTAATCATATAAATCCAAGTGTCAAATCTTTAAACTTTCACGAAAAGCCACATAACCTGTGAACAAAATGAGACATTGATCATGGAAATCGATGAAAATCTTTCGTTTTTATTTACAATTAAGTGAAGGTTGTATCTACTTTGAATCGAATGTATCTATTTGTCAAAAACGTTGACTACTTTTTATGATTCTCAGAATTAAAGAAAATTAGTGAATTTGTATGATTGTGGTAGGAAACTAGTAAACTCTCAAAAATTTGTGCTGAATTGCTCTTCGGGTTCTTGTGTGGTAGCTACTCCGTTTACATTCAATTTAAGGGGGAAAAAGGAAAGTGAATTTTTTCATTGATGTGTGTTTTTCCGTTGGCTACTTGTTAGGGATGATTTTTTTTACAGAAACCACATTTATGAGCGGTCATTATTTTGAAAGTTTTGAAAAACTTACAACGCTCACGTGCTGAAACAGGTATATAGTCACCGTAAAAAAAAGCAGACCACGGACCACGGACTGTCCCTGCAGGCTGTGTCAGAGACACGGCCATTAAGTTTAACGTAGAATACGCCATCCTATAAGACAGAAAACATATATAGCAATAAATGATAAATAAAATAAGCAAATGAAGTTATTTATTTGATAGTTACTTTTGATAATATACATAAGCTTATGGTAGGAAAAATAGGATAAATATGTTTTTACATTAAAAGAGTAAGGATAAATGATAAATAAATGATTATTAATGATTATCTTAATTTACTAAACGTCAACTGTCAGCTGCTGTCAAACAGCATCAAGCAGCATTGTTATTTTGCTTACTTGGCAGCACTTTCATTTAACATAAATATGTATGAATTAATTTTTTCATATATTTTTTATAATTATATATCCATGTTAAATTCAAATTCACATTTAACATTTTGTTTCACTTAAATACATAAGTAAATATACGAAATTTCAATATTTCATCAATCAAAACAACAGCCGAAGGTTTGTGTCCACACTGAAACAGCAGTATAGTTTGTGTTCACGCTACAAACTCAAACACTCAACCAAACACCACACATATGTTTGAGTGTATGTGTTTAAACAATTTTCATTTGAGAATTTTAAATATTAGGAAGATATCAACCAATATGAAATGTATATCAAACGAAAGATAACATCTTCATTTACCTACAAAAAAATTTTTAAAAAAAAGTTATCTCGCCGTTTCCTCATAATCAATGAAATAAAGATTACAACAATAACAATCTGACATGACTCCCTATACCGTAAGGTAAGACGTATTCTACGCCAAAAGATGCACCCATTCATAAGTACCTGTCAGTAAAATATTGACAAATACGTAGTATAAATAGGTGTTCATTGATCAATTTGTGTCATTCAACAAGTGGCGACGGACACGAAGAGTACAAGTAGTTTAGTTTTTTAAAAGTGAATAGTGAATTATATTAACGCCTTTAATAAAGGCAAGGCCTTTTCCATTTAAGTTGTTGAGTAGAAACCTGGACAAAGAACCTGGTCCAGTTTCAAGCGCCATCAAGAAGAGGCAACGTGGCAATTGTTGAAGCACCATTGAGGGAACGGAGTCGCATGCCCCTGAAAAATCACGTCAGTGGACGCTTCAAATTTCTTGAATCCACTGCCAAAGGACGGAGAGAGAGGATCGGTCTAATTGCTACAGAGCTTAAAGCCCTATGGAGCAAACCATAGAACGTCCCGCATATATCTGATCAATCCATTTGTGCAAAACTAACAAAACTTCTGGAAGACTACAAGCGCTGCAGAAAAAAACAAAACTTTGTTTCATTGAAGGAACTGTTTGATATGACCAAATTAAAAGGCGAATGGATGTGCAAAGAGGAGGAGGAGAACCTCTACAAACTGCAAATTGAGAGCAAAGGCCGCGTTGGTTATTCCAGCGGCAAACCTGGTGGTGCCAATACCATCCACCCATCCAAGCGAAAGAGGGCAATGGAAGCGACTGTGTCCACACTTACCAGTTCAGCGATACCTGATTGTTCCGAAAGTATCACGGACTCATTCGACAACAGTACAGATAGTCCTTGGGAGGATGGCAATGCAGCATCAACGAGCAAAAGGAAGCATAACCCAACAGACATTGCAAGACACCTTGTTACAAGCTCAAAGCTATCCTCCCACGGAACAGCAACGGTGTGCCACCACCTTTCCGCTGAAGGCATTGAAATCCCAACCCCATGTCAGTCAGGAATCCACAAGGCTATCTACAAGGAAGTTGCTCGGGTACAGAAGAAGTACTTGGTAAGCACGTTTTATCTGGAGAAGTGGAGCATGCACTTTGACGGCAAACACATTGAGAGCTTTGAATATCAGGCCGTGGTCCTCAAGAATGAATCTAAAGAAATTAAGTTGACTTCGCTCAAATTGAAAGATGGGAAAGATCAAACAATCGCAGAAGGACTCCAGAATCTGTTAGATAAGTTCATCACCAAACATCGAGTACTTCTTTGTGTAGGATTGAATGAGCAATTATGATCAGTTGAAAGCAGCCTTCAGCAATGGTAAAAGTGAGATTAATGAAACAGGCGGCTGGAGAGACGACATGAATTTTCTCTTCCACCTCACTCGTCTCTTCCGTCACTTCACTGAGAGGATTGAGATCCCTTTTGTAAAGTTTAAGCAGATCCCAAATGTCTGCAATGCACGCTAGAACTCTCGTGCCATTCTAGCTCTTCTTGCGATTATTCTGATGCCTGAAACCCGGAATAGGTTGCGTAAAATCTTTTCATTCATTTCTTACTCATGGGCTGATAATTGGTTCAGTAGTCAATTGTTCCGCGCTGAGGATTTTGAAGAACTATCTGTAGCTCTGAATAACTACCAGGGGAACAATATACCGATCTCAGCCTAAAGTTCCGCTTATGATGTCATGTCCGCCCGACAGGCTTAAAGTAATTGAATCTGTCCACAGTCCATTTAATCCAACAACAATTAACAATTTCTATAGCAACTTCTGATCCATAAGGAGTACGTTCACTGGCGGCGGTCTCCTCGTTCTTGGAGGTTCCAGGGAAATAAGTTCCCATAAGAAGATTGAGCGTATGTCCCCTGAAGGTTGTTCACTGCCCTGAAGATTGCTTCAGATGCTCTATCGTCGTGTGGCCTCACACCAGTATTTTTCGTAGCCTCGGTTCCATGGATATATCATCTACTGATTTACAGAACAGCATCTCTTGACCCATCTGACCACATTCTTATATCGTTTTAAGTTAAATTTTTAAGTATGTCCGTCCTCCTTGTCTTTATTATTATTATTATTATTTATAGATCGACATGACTTCCTTGTATCCGCAAGTTCTCCATTTCATAAGGGAGGCTTCTTCTTTCCCTTGCTTTCGTTCTCGGGCAAGAGATTTGTAGCGACTTGTTGCGACCACTCGTGACCATGTCAGGAACCTTCGCGATGTCAATTGGCCGGCTCGCAGCTGCGATTTGACCCCTTAAGACATTTTCTTGTGGGGAGCCGTTAAAGACCGATGTTGTGCGAATAATCCAGAAACGATCGAAACCCATATAACTAATATCGTCCAACCATTCATGAGATAGAACCAGAAACAAAAGTCTTGCAAAATTGGACTGAGAGGATGAGCTACTTCGAAGCCAGCCAGCCGCGACAGCCACATTAATAAAATCGTATTCCATAAATAATGAAATTATTTGTTATTTTGTAATAAAACTATCTTTACATATATAATTCTACAGCACGTGTGTTTGTGACTGAACTCCTCCTAAACTTCTGGACCGATTTGAATAAATTGTTTTGTATGCGTTTCGGTGGCGCCCTGCGTGGTTTACATTTACTATTCGGTCCAATTGGACAAAGGGGTGCGGTACCTCCCATACAAATCGCTTGAAATGTTATGCAGGACAACGTCTGCCGGGTCAGCTAGTACTTAATATAATGAAAGAAATTTAGGGTGAGTTTCATACTCGTCATTTAACAGCTCAATTTAAAAGTAAAAAAAAAAATTTTCATATTAATTCACATTTAAATGACAAACATGGAGCATTTAAAGTATATTTAAATGGAAAATTTTCAACTGTGAAACTGCCCATAAGTTTAGTTAATTATTTAATTTTTAAAAAGCTAATTGCATTTGGACCACCCTGTATACAAATTGCATATTGATGTTTTACAAAGATGATAGAATGAATCCCCTAGCTGGTGAAATGTAAGTGGTGGATTTGAAATTCAAGGGAACTTTTGTAGATGTCGCAGTAATGGTGACACAGGACAAAAATCCCTGAAAACAAAATCTATTGAAAATAATATTTATCCATGTGTTTTAGCCCTTTGTATTTTCAAAAAAATAACAAACGCAATATGCCTTTCTATAAGACTGTGCAACACCAATTTTGGAGGTGAACGGTTCCTGCGTCAAATGATCACACTAGATGAGTATAGTCTAACCCCAAAAATGTAGACCGCAGTGTAGCTACAGTTTTTAATAGGCGTGGTAAGTTAGAATTTTCCTAGCTGATACTGTCCGAGAAAAATTTATAAAATCGAGTATAAATATTGAATTGAGCGAATTCTTGTAATAATATGTCTTCAGTTAAATTTGACAGGCATTTTTTTCGTAGAATATTCAAATGCTCTATTTCAAACTTTAAAGGGTCCTTTTCGTCCTTTGATCCAAAAGTACTCCTCCTAGTTTATTTGTAAAAAGTCACTAGAAGTAAATCTACTTATACGCTTAACACCCGTTTGTCGGTTATAAGGCAGTCTTCGATAGTCCGATATGGGAAAAGGCATGACGATTCTTTGTTTGTACCGTTGTAAATTGACACTGACTAACACCAATGAGGAGGGATCACTGGTCCATCTATAAAAAAACTTGCAGGAGTTGTTTGGGATCAGAACCATCTATGGAGTTAAGGTGCGCAGATAACAGAGCGAATGTTGCGAACTTCAAGATTTAAATTTTTAAAAACGGGCATATGCGACCTGCTCCACGAAAACGGGACCTCTGCGCCGAAAAATTTTTTTTTTACTTTTTGAGTGATTCTTATAGGAAAAAAACGTTCTTTCAAATGCGGTTTTTTGTCGCTAAACGGTATAACCAGGTCTGTGCAGACCTACATGGGATTTGTATGGAAATGTATAGTCAGGTGTCCTAAAAGTGTGTATAAATGCATTTTATGCTAGGAAAACCACGAAATTAACAATAAAACGCATTTTTATACATCTTAGGCTATTTTATTAATACTATAAAAAAAATTTTATGGTTTGGACTTAAAATTTTGCTAATATTGTTTGCGCTCTATTCAATATGTACATTTTATATACATTTTCTCCACAATATCCCACTCAAAAACGGTGTTTATCACCTGCCCCCCATTCATTCCATACAAATTACATGTAGTAGGTCTGCACAGACCTGGTTATACCGTTTGGACCAAAATATTTGTGAACCCGGATTAACCCGAACCCGGATCCACAATCGGTCTGATTTTTTGCACATTGTGTTCGGAGATTGTTGCCCCAGGATTACATGGAAGGATTTGTCTCTAACATGAAAAACAGAAAAGTTATATACACTTTTGTATGCAAAAAGTCTGCACAGACCTCGCTATACCTCCGAGGGTTAATGAGGAATAACTTCGTGAGACATTCTGAATCCATATCTGCTCATTTTTGTGTAAATTGTTGGTACTTTTGAACAAAGGACGACCAAAAAAAAAGACCCGTATCTCCCTGTTTTGCCTAACGCCATGCACTTTTTTTTATGGGCCCCCAAAGATTTGGGGCTTCGGTGTATTTTTTGCAAAAAAAAATTGATCATTTTGTCAGGCTCATATCTTGCAAACCGTTCGGAATTTTGATTTACTCTCTGAGAGAAAGATGTAGCTCTTGTCATAAAGAACAAAATTTGTGAACATATAAAAAACTTCAAATAACACCGTTTACTTCAACATTGAGATACTATGCTATCTCACCGACCGCAGCAGCACAAGCAAAGTAGTAAACTCAGCACACGCAACAAGGGACGCAGCACACAATATAAGAATCATTCCTAGGAAGTTCAGTTCTAGAAAGTTGTTTATTGAGATCTTATGTTAATTTTTGTAGTTGATTGTTTCCTTGAATTTTGAACGCTTTGCTGGACCTGAACAGGAGAATAAATTTAAAAAAAATCGAATTTTTTACAATTAAGTTTCTTGATTTTGTATGTTCTCAAATGCTATAACCTGACAAGAGCTATAACTTTCCCTCAGAGAGAGTAAATCAAAATTCCGAACGGTTTGCAAGATATGAGCCTGACAAAATGATCACTTTTTTGCAAAAATGACACCGAGGCCCAAATCTTTGGGGGCACATAAAAGAAAAAGTGCATGACTTTGGGCAAAACTGGGAGACACGGGTCTTTGTTTTGGTCTTTTATCACGAAGTGGTAACCGTGTATGGTTATATTCCCATGACTTAAACAATTACCAACAGTGAAATTAAAAAATTTTCGGGAAATTTTTCACTTTTGCGGCTACCTAAACAATCATTCCTAGGAAGTTCATATGTTCTACAAAGTTGTTTATTGAGATCATAGGTACATTCTTATAGTTGATTGTTTCCTTGAATTTTTAACGGACCTGAACAGGGAAAATTTTTTTCCGATTTTGACCTTGAAGATGAAGGTATTTTGATTTTATATGTTAACCATTTTAATTCTTTATAACAAGGGCTACAACATTCCCTCAGAGAGTGAATTAAAATTCCGAACGAATTGCAAGATATGAGCCTGACAAAATGATCACTTTTTTGCAAAAATTACACCGAGGCCCCAAATCTTTTAAATATAAATATATATGTTTATAATGCGATATTCTTTGTCCTTCTAAACTAAACAATTTTCTATTTTATAGTTTGAAATTACGCTGAAAATTATTTTAAATTTTCAGAAACCCTTCCAATCTGCGCCAGTTCTACTTAACAACTGTTCTCTTGTAAGAACTCTCTCGGCGACATGGAAAATTTAGAGTTTGACACAAGATAACACAACTTTTGTAACAGATGTAACCTGGAGTTTATAAATCCAGGCAATAAATTTGCTCTTACCTTGTATCAAATGGTTGGCAACCGTCACGATCTATCGCACTGTTCTCAAGTTACTCGTAGATAATCACATGTACTAAACAAATGCATATGTATATCTGACAGAATAAAACAAACAATGCAACTGCAAACTCTTTATAATTGTAAATATGACAACAACTTTGAGCAACTGCATTTGCAACATTGTAAATAAAAATATTCTTTTTTTCATTCTGTTTGTTAAAAGATTCAAATTAACCTCGATCTAAATTTCAAGAGAGACAATCAAAAACAACAGTCACTAAAGCCAAAAATACAACGAAGAAACTAATAATAACAAATGTTGAAAAAACGTGCGTAGTACCAGAAAAGTGGAAGTTGAAGCTGAAATTGTTAACATCACCACAAACAACAATAGCAATCATACGGCTAACAATCACCGTCACCGTCACCGTCACCGCCATCGTCACTGTTGCATTGAATGGATAATTTTGTATGCAAAACACGGATTTTGATTGATTGGTCCCAAACGTTTTGCATACAGTAACTTCATTGTCTATGCCTATGAAAACAGCAACAAGAACGCATAAAACTCCGCTGAATACTTTTTTGCATTTTGCTAAAACTTTAAACGTCTGAAGTAGGCAAAAGCCAACATAAAACCCTGGTACCCTTCTACAAAAAGTTTGAGCATTTACCTCTAGTAGATATTAAAACAATCAGACATTTGGCAATGCAATTTGTTTATGGATATGTTGGATGTGTGTCAGTCGACGCGAAAGCGAACGTGAACGTGTGCAATTGTTTCTTGCTGCAGGGTAAGTTATGGCAAAGGTCATTCGATCGCTATAAGATTGACTTGTTTATTAAACGAGGCACTAAAGGAAGTTCGTTATTCTCTCTCTCTCTCTTTCTCTCTCTCTCAATTAACTTTGAAAATTTACTGGTATTTGTTTAGATGGTAAGTTCCCTACAGTGAAATAGAATGTAGTGTGTTCAGGGTGAGGGTTGTAACATCTACTTGGATATATCACAAAACTTATTAAAGTCTCTTGAAACGACACGCTCATGCAGAGAGGGTACTCTAATATAAAAAGTTACATTGGAAATTAAGTACTAATTCTTTAAGCGGTTCCGTGCCGCATCTTTCTCCCAAATACAGTCCGCAGTTATAGAAATATTTGTTTGAAAAGACTGTAGCAACCGAACTGAGGTTGTCACAACTGTATTCAGTCGCTAGAGCTGATATTATGTTGGAACAAGCACGTTTCATAATAAGTTCAACTGAATTGCCAGTTATTTTCGATATATTATTTCGCTCACACTTATCTACGTCCTTAATTAGGTGGTCACGAACAAGAACGGTCAAGGGCCTTACACAATGTGGATAACATGTTGCTGCAACCGGCTCGATCTTCAGCATTTCTGCTCCAGGTACTAACGCCAAACTCTCGCAGGCAATATTCCACCTGGTCTTCCAGCGAAGTTTTGATCGTCCTGTTTACCGATGTCTTTCGAGTACGTTTTCGAATGCCTTTCGCACTGGTTCATTCTGATCCATTCTACTGACATGGACCAGCCAGTATAAACGCGATATTCTGATACACATAACCACGTCGATGTTCGTACGTTGTCGATACTCGCCGTTTTCCATTATAGGACCATATATTATCCGGAGCATTTTGTTTTCGAAGACTCCCAGTGAAATTCATCAAAATGCGATATGACACTGAATTCTGCGCCATAAAGCAAGACAGGTTGTATTAGAGTCTGATGTCGCTGGATCCTCGTTTCTCGAGAGAAGGTCCTATCTCTGAGGTGCTTGCTTAGGCCAAAATAACACCTGTTTGCAAGCACAATTCTCCGTTTGAATTACAGGCTGTCATTATTGCTTCCGATTACGGGTGATCGGAGTTTAATGAATTTGTCGACTATGTGGAAATTGTAACGGTTATCAACGCTCACCCTTTCATCCAATCAAGCGGATATTATGCTTGTCGAAAACCTTAATTTTGTATTGCCCTCCTTTACTGCCAAACCCACTTTTACTGATTCCTTCCCAATTCTTGAAAATACTGCAGTAACTGATCGCATATTTCGCCCAATGATGTCTAAATCACCAGCATACGCGAGCTGCATGTGACTTTTGCTACTGTTCCTTTGTTCATATTGACTGCAGCTTTTCTCATGACAATTTCAATTAAAATGATGAAGAGATCGCATGATAGGGTGTCGCCCTGCCTGAGGCTTCGCCCCGTAATAAATGGTTCGGTGAGATCTTTACCACTCTCTAGTGAAGATTTCGTACCCGGTCAGTGTCATTCTACAAAAGTGATTCAGCTTAGCAGGAATATCAAGCTCCGCGATAGCTTGGTACAGTTTTCTCCGTACCGGACAATTGAAGGCAGCCCTATGATCCACAAAGGGGTGGTAGGTGTCGATTTGTTTTTCATGGGGTTTCCCCAGGATTTGCCGTAATGTGAATATCTGGTCGATAGTTGAGTTTCCAGGCCTAAAGCTACACTGATATGGTTCGATCAGGTCTGCAACAAACGGCATTAGTGTTTCACACATTACGCTCGAGAGGACCGTCTATGCGCTGGATAAAAAACTTATTCCACTATAGTTGGGTCGCCTTTTTTGAAAACAGGACAAAATATGCTAAGGCTCCAATCAGCGGGCATGCATTCGCCAGACTTAAACAGCTCAGCTGGTTGCCCATCAGCACCAGTGGCTTTGTTGTTTTTAAGCTTGGAAATCCCAGTTCAAACTTCGGTTTGGCTAAGAGGGGACAGTCGTCGCCATCGTCCTGAATCTGCTCAACACACCTATGAATATTAAATTTTCCTGGCACAAGTAAAGCAGAGAAGTTATCTCTCCATATTTCCAAAATACTCTGCACATATGTGACAAGAATACCGTCTTTATCTCTACAAGAGGGGAGCCCTGATCCATGTCCGTCGGTTTGACTTTGTACATTTCGGACCCTTTCTTCCTTCTTCCTTTCTTCTCCATAACCGAGTTTTCTTCTTAAATAAACGGGTTTGCTCTGTGTGCTCTTCTCCTTATACCGCTTTGACTTAAGAGTTGTCACAGGTGCAGCGTTTTTTTTTCACCATTGGCCATTCAAAACCGTGCATCGTACTATGGTTTATCTTTGTGCGGTGTTTCATAACCAAGTACGGTATCTGCAGCACCTTTGGGAAATGTGGGAAATGTACTTCCACTGCGCTTCAGGATCATGAGACGGGAGCGCGTTCTGCGCCAGTAGCTGCGTGCGATTCTCTACATAGGCCGTAGCTATCTCCGGTAATTGCAGCTTTCCGATGTTCAGCTTTCTATATGTCTGGATTTCCACGACTTTCGCTCTGCTTTTCCTTGTGTGAACCTTTGCTGCAAACCGGTAATAATCCGAATCGACATTATCTCCTCGCATCACACGTACGTCCATTGCAGTCTACTAGCCGGTTGTACCACAAAAAGAAGATTTCAGCAGTTTTACGTATAAGCTAAAAATAATGCCTCCAGTAACATATTGCTGGAAACATGTATATGTTTGAAATCATTGCTTCCATGAATTGATGAACTGCGGATTTTTTTTGTTTCTTTGTTGTCTGCCACGTTGTTGTTTTCAACAAACCAATCCGCATTTGAGTCACAAAAAACACATATTCTAACATCTTAATCATTGTGTCTCAAACAAGTAATATTGAATAGCAAACACAATGTGTTTGGACACAAGTATACTATTTTTGCAACAAGCTTCAAACATGCTACAAACATGTTATCAAAAAAAAAAAGATTTTTCAGCGTGTATGTATACTTATAGACGTATTGATTTTGCATATATTTGAAATTATTCGATGGTGCAATGCTTAGTATGCGCGACTCCTGTCAAGATATCTGGGGTTCGATCGTTGCTATAATCACGACGCTTTCAACTAATTAACTATGAACAACAGGGTGGGTCAATTGGTATGGGACCAAAAACCTTGCCAAAGACTATAACAGAAACGTAATCTACACAAATTCTAAGAAAATGTTCCCAAGAAACCATGGTTCTAAAATCAAAATCGTATATTAGAGTAAAAAATCGACCCAAAAGCCATACTTTTGAAACTTGATACTCTTCGATTTCGATGAAATTTCACACATATATTCTCCTCGTTACAATGACGTTAATTTTAGGTCAAACTCCCCACGCTTCATGTTTAATATCTGTGTAAAATTGGTCATCTGCAGCATTTTTGTGAAGAGATAACTGTGTTAATGTTAGGATAACTTTAAAATGCGGTATCAAATCTGGAATTTGTATTTTTTATTAACAAAGATAATGTTAATACCTATCAGGCAATATCTCGATCTTTACAATCTGATATCGCATTCAATATTTATTCTAACATTAACACAGGTATCTCTTCAAGAAAATACTGCAGATTACCAACTTTATACAGCTATAGTTACACAACCGGATGGAGTTTCGACATAAAATAAACGTCATTGTAATATATATATATAAAGGGTTTTTCAACAGAGACTCTACAAAGTAAATCGATAGGGACAGCAAACGACGCCATATTTTTTACCGCTCTTTTGACTTTGCTCTTCAGTAAGGTTTGCCATTTCATCATGGAAAGATATGCGAGCCAACAACGAGTCGAAATTATTAAAATTTACTACCGAAATTTGGAGTCAGTGGCCTCAACTTTAAGAGCGCTACGTCCAATTTCTGAATTCTGAATTTCATATCAAAATATGCGTTATTGGCCAGACAGCAATCCACACGTAATCCATGAGTCACCATTGCATCCCGAAAAAATTACGGTTTGGTGCGGTTTATGGGCCGGCGGCGTCATTGGGCCGTACTTCTTCCATGATGATCAAGACCGGTACATTACTGTGAATGCGAATCGCTACCGTTCAATGATAACCGAATATTTTTGGCCCCAATTGGATAATATGGACTTGGAGGACATGTGGTTCCAACAGGACGGCGCCACAAGCCACACAGCGATTGCCACAATCAATTTATTGGAAACCAAGTTTGGTGAACGTGTTATCTCGCGAAATGGCCCAATCGATTGGCCGCCTCGGTCGTGCGATTTGACGCCGTTAGATTAATTCCTGTGGGGCTACGTCAAGTCTATGCTCTATGCCAACAAACCAGCGACGATTGATGAACTTCGTACGAATATCGAGCGTGAAATTGCAGCAGTATCGGCCGATTTATGCTTGAAAACCGGCGAAAATTGGGTTCAGCGTCTGGACTTCTGCAAGCGTGCCCGTGGTGGCCATGCAAAAGAAATCGAGTTCCATACATAATGGCATCGAACGTACTTTCACAGGAATAAAGAATTTCATTGGTATCTAAAACCGGTTTTGTTTTATTTAAAAAAAAAACTTTTGTAGCGCTCTTGTTGAAAAACCCGATATGTGTGAAATTTCATCGACATCGAAGAGTCGATACATACAAATTTTCAAGTGAAAAATGGCGGGCTAGATTTTGCCGTAGATTACGTTTCTGCAATACTTTTGGTCGGCAAAAAAAATTGACCCACCCTAATGAACAAGCTTCTCAAAAAACAGTTCGGAACGGGTGTAAAACTATATGTGCCAATCAGAGAGTGAGTGTACACTAGAAAGCGCACAGCTCACTGAATGTGAGAAGCTCTCTCCATTCCTTCTTGAGACGTAATGGGGAAATATATTATTATTTTAGTATCCAGCGTTTGGAGGCATTTAATAGATTTTTAACTGTTCTGAAACATTGTATTTTTATTCTATTATGGTTATATGGAGGGAATTACTGAGGTGATGTAGACCACCTTTTGCTGCACCTTCATTAAAGCTGATTCATACGCGTTTCATTTCTGAACTCCAGAGATTTAATCACAGTTGTGGCTTAAGTTTTGTTTGTTTTGCTTATGTTCGCCAAAGTAGAAGTCAAAAAGTAAAATCGGTATAAAAAAATATCTGAAAAAAGCACTGGCTGTACTCACCAGAGAGGGGGTTTTGTTTCAAGTCTTGCCTCAACTAAGCTTTCGTTTGCAATGCCAGTGTAACATTGTACGCACATATTTCTCTATTTCTTACAGTTGTAGCTAAAATTATTGTTATGGTCTACACTAAACCACATAAACAAACACACAAAAAACAATTAATTACTTTCATTAAACATTGGACACGCTACGCAATGAACATGTAACTGTATAGCATGTCCCTATGACCAGTCATCCGTGAGATGTCCGTCTGAGAGTTGTCTGCTCTCGGGGATACTAAGTAACGGCCGAAAGCCAGAGCTTACGCCCATATGTAAAATTAACTAAACTGTCGTAAAACTCAAACTGGGAAGTATTAATGACTTTGTTTTACAGTAACAATTTTTCATCACATTTAGTAGCAACATTTTAGCTCTTTGTCATAATTAATGTTATTAAATACAACCTATGTGATTTTCTCTAAGTGGTGAACTTGTTTTTGTTTCTTTCTCAAATCATTTTACAAAACAAAACCCCAAAATTATCAATTTTGAATTTTTTTTCATATGAATATTTTTGAGCTAATTGAAAGAGAAAGGTATGTGTGGTGCAATCAAATGTTTTCGATAGAGAAAATTGATACAAATTGTTGCAAAAAAATTAATTAGGGTAGTGCCAGGTGCTGGTACGTAATACCAGTCGTTAATAGGATTTGGCAAAAAAATCATTTACATCTTTCATATTTAATAATCAGGCCCGAATATAGTTTAGTTTTGTATCAGCTCCTGTCTACCAGGCTTACGCAAGTCCGTATTCTTATGCAGATCATATCAACACACTGCGTATTATTGTGGAACAATGTGTGGAATACAATTCCAATCTCCATCATCTCTTTGTGGACTTCGAGAAAGCGTTCGTCAACATCAACCGGGAATACATATGGTTAGCCTTGCGAAGAATAAGTATACCTGAAAAACGTATATCTCTGATAAGGGAAAGTTATAACCAGGCCAGATGTTTCATTCTCCACAAGCGAAAGCTTTCAGACCTATTCCATGCCCAAAGTGGAGTACATCAGGGATGCCTATTATCACCTCACTTATTCCTACCGGTTATGGAAGATGTTCTTAGTGCCATAGAGAACAGAAGCGAAGGAATACAGTAGCAACTCAGTACTAAATAACTAAATTATCTGGTATACGCAGACAACGTATGTTTGCTTTCTCAAGGGCCGTGTACTCTGAATAAGGACAACATTATATCTTCAGGAAAAGCGGCAATATACAGGACTTGAAAAAACTCCGCAAAACAGAGACTCACAGCATAGGGGTCGAAACGGCAGCGCCATTAGGAGTAGGTGAATAAGCTTACAATTATGATCCTAGCGTTTGCTACCTGGGGTGTGAGGTTGATGCTGATGGAGGTTTTGATTTAGATGTAGATGTCAGAATAAACAAGGCAAGATCGTCCATTGATAAACTGGCCCCAATATAGCTAAGCAACAAAATCAGTCTTCATACAAAGCTGCGAACTTTCGAAGCACGTGTAAAACCTCTACTTCTGTATGGAGGTACAACCTGGAAAGTTACCAGTATCATCACCAATCGTCTTAAAACTTTGCCAACCGCTGTCTAAGAAAAATTCTCATGTCGCAATCAGGTCAAATACCGCTGGAAACAGAAATTCGTAAGTGCAAGTGACAGTGGGTTGAACATACATAATGATAACAATATGGTTAAGCAAGCTCTTCAATGGAATCCCTTTCATTAGGCAGGTCGACGTCCTGATAGACGACGTATAACGGGGCGACGCTCCGCCAAAAGAGAAATGAATAACCTGGGCGTATACTGAAACGAACTAAGATCAACTGAACAAAATCGGGTCCGATGGCGGAAGGCTGTAACTGCCGCCCTATGCTGCAATGGGAGTTAGAGGAACACATATATTATTGACAACGAATGTACAGATCAGGTTTTAAGCGGAATTGAATTCAGCGAGATGCGGGTTAGAAGATTGAATTAGTAAACAAATCTCCAGTGACTTACTGCATCGACCATTGTGCGGCAAAATCCCACAAGTGACCAATTTTATGCAATTCACTTTTTTGATACAAAACTGTTGTACATTTTTAATTTGCAACACCCAAAGGATGTAGGGATACACAAGTCGTGTGTACTCCCAAAGTTGGTAAAGCCTGTCACACAGTTCCTACAAACTCTAGGCCTACAAGCACGTCATAGTCCCAAAATACGATTTTGGAACGGCTGATAGATGAAGATTATTGATGCAAGATTTGTATCTCGTGCGTATCATGTGTACTGAAAGGGAAGATCTATACAGAAATCCCTGCATGAACTAATAGGGTACATAGAAAAATGGTTCGTTGATAAGAAGTATACATTGCCAGCCTTTTTTGACATTCAGGGTCCTCACCAGGCCGAATTCGGTACGTTGATATCTACCAGACTCTGAAAAATCGGTTGTTTGTTGTTGTTTAGATGCAAATATAACGTGTTTGTAGCTTGACGCAAATATAGTATACTTGTGTCCAAACACATTGTGTTTGCTATTCAATATTGCATGTTGGAGACACAATGACCAATATGTTATAATATGGAATTGTGACCCAATATTTCTTTGTTTGTTGAAAACTGCTTTAAGCAAAAACGTGACAGACAACAAAGACTCAGATCTTCAATTCATGAAAACAGTGCTTGCACGTAAGCCTGTCACACAGTTCCTACAGACTTTAGGCCTACAAGCCCGTCCTAGTCTCAAAATATGATTTTGGAACGGCTGATCGATGGCGATTATTGATGCAAGATTTTAATCTAATGCGCATCATGCCTACTGAAAGGGGGGATCTACACAGAAATCCCTGCATGATGTAATAGGGTATAGAGAAAACTGCTTCGTTGATAAGAAATATATGTTGCCAGCCGTTTTTGACATTGAGAATGCCTTGGCTACCTCGACCTCTACCAGACTCTGAAAAATCGTTCGTTTGTTGTTGTTTAGATGCAAATATAACGTGTTTGTAGCTTGACGCAAATATAGTATACTTGTGTCCAAATACGTTGTGTTTGCTATTCAATATTCCATGCTGGAGACACAATGACTATATAATATTGTTTTTGTGGCCCAATTCTGGCTTTGTTTGTTAAAAACTGCTGTAAGCTGTTGTTGTCTGTCACAACAAAGAAACAAAAACACAAATCTTCAATTCATGAAAACAATGCTTCCATGTAAGTATCCAACCAATCATATACACGCTGAAAAATCTGTATTTTTTTGATGTTTGGATGCAAATATAACGTGTTTGTAGCTCGTCGCAAATATACTATACTTGTGCCTAAATACATGGTGTGTTTCTATTCAATATAACATGTTTGACACAACATGATTAATAGGTTATAATATATGTTTTTGAGACCCAAATGCGTTTTTTTTTTGTTGAAACCCGATAAAAACAAATTCGAGACAGACATCAAAGAAACAAAAAAGCTGCAGATCTTCAATTCATGAAAACAGTGCTTGCAAATATGTACATAAAAAAAAATAAATGGTTTCCCATTACATCCCATGAAGGGACTGGGGAGAACTTCTCACAATCACTGAGCTGTGCGCTTTCCAGTTTTCACTCACTGATTGGGACCTACAGTTTTACACCGATTCCGAACGGTAATTTGAGAAGCTTTTTTCATGGCTAGATACTCGATAGTGTCGCCGTCACTATGCGAGGTGACCGCCGCCGAAAGAAAATTTGAAGGTGGTCAGAGCCGGGTTCGAACCCAGGATCTCATGTACAAGAGCCGCGCACACTAACCATTGCACCACCGACGGCCACATGTACATATTTCCTGCAATATGTTGCTGGGGCCGATATTTTTCAGTGTGTACATGATTCCTGCTTAATGTTACAGGGACCTCTTTTGAGCTTGTATGTATGTTGACAGATGCACCCCTCAAGTATACGTATTGTCTCCACTTCCTTGCAACTTTTAGCTAGATGGAATATTAGTAACCTTCGAAAATTCTGGAGGAAAATTATTGCATACGCGATCGATTCAGCTCTTGCTCTGAGGTGCAGCTATCCCAGGACTCTATGAGGCAATCTCCAATGTAATCTACAGCTTTTACGTTGATGGAATTTAGGATGATGGTGGAAGTGCCTGGGTGTACATCCGCGCACGACCAAGCTGGCCTATTTTACCCGTAGGTATTTAAATTTGTAATTGCCGGTGGTGCAGTGTTTAATGCACAGGGCTCCTGAACATGAGAACTTGGGTTAGATCCCTGATATTTCTTTCGACGACGCACAGTGGCTCATTATCGATTTCCGTCGGCCAAAATTCTGAATACTAATAAAATTGGCCTCAATAACAGCCGTGAACCAATTTATGATCACTGCTGTTTGATGAATTCAACGACAGTAACTCGATTTATATGCTAACTGTTGTATTATAAGAGATAGTGTGGACATAACCCCGGCAAATTAATTATTATTATTATAAAGAAAATACAGAGATAAAATACAGAAAATAAATATGTGGCCGACATTAAATATGGAACATCTATGAACTTTTGGGTTAGGTTGAAGTGGCTGTCACTATTCACACACTTAGTTCAATGAGGACCATTGTGATACCACGGAACGCAATATCCGTCCCCATTCTTGAACTTCTAAATTAACCTGGTATGGTTTAGTAGCGTTGAAACCAAATGGTACCCCATCCCGATATTTCGGGATGTGGATCCAAAAGAGGCTGGTGAACCAATTATTACTATCCAGAAAGTACCTAAGATCATTCAGCGTATATCTCTGAATGTCTGTTAGATCCAACACAAAGTTGGATCCTAGATATTGTCTCGTACTCACAACACAAAAGTTCGGGCAGTAGCATCTTAGATCTATAACGCTCTCCTCCTCCTTAGTCCCACAAATATGGGCTGAGATTCCAAGTGTAAACGCCTGTCTGGTTACTAAACAGTGTCCATTGATCACAGCTACTAGGGTAGAGTCATCTTGTCTAGGAATGGACACGATTCATATCATAACTCAGCCATACTTGACTGTTAGTACTGCATTTTGTTGCTCCAGACCATCTATCACTGGCATGTCTGAGATCTTTGGTTTTAAGCGTGAGCTTTCTTGCAAAAAGGGAATACCCGCATTCTGCATATCCTGTAAACATGGTAAGGTAGTCCCGACTATCGACAGCTCATCCTCTCAATGTTCACCTGAAATATTCATGAGCCCCGGCACCCATGTAAGGCGGTCATAGAACTGCTTGGCCATCTCATTTAAATATGCGCTGTAGTTGTGGGCAGTTCTTGAAGTCAGGAATACAGATTGCAGAGCTTTTATAACACCCTGACTTTGGAGGTAGATGTTGATACCAAACGCGGTGATAAGGTTTCGTCCCAGCCTAAGAGCAACATATCCGCTTGACACGACTTTTGTCTAAAAGCCAGCACAAAGCTCTGGTAAACTTTGTGCAAAGTCTAGACCCATCTCTCCCAAACCTACATTGACATCTTGTTTGAGCCATCAAGATGCCTTGTTTTTCCTGATGTGCGCCACTTCCAGTTCTGCCTGTCAGGCATATGGGTAGAGAAGTTCTCTCAAACGTAAGAGTGGCTGTCATATAATCCACTTCTATTGTAGATTTTGGCAGATCCCTTAAAATCGTGCCATGACCTTAGCGAAGGGCGTTTTAGACAATTTGCCGACGTTGCAGCCGTTTTCCCTCCCAGTAAATCTAATGGAAACGAGAGAGGATAACTCCATGCCCTTAGTAGAGGTTATACAAAGGACATCCGTGATACACACTCCTTAGCTAGGTAAGTGGATTTTCTCAGTACTGACCACCAGACGACTAGTAGATCACATCGAGCAATATCAGGCGCACAACAGCTGTATTTATCCAGTACACTATTTTCAGGGTTAGTTCCCATCGTCCTCCGATGACCATTTTTCCGCGAATATATGGCTATTGCCGCTCTACTGATTCTATCCATAGTATTTGACATGAAACTAAGCTTTCGGTGGAGAATCTCACCCAGATATATTGCATTATAGTTTAGGCGAATTTCCCTACCACGTAAAGGCAATGGCTTCCTGGTAAAGAGTACGGACTTGGTTTTCTACAGATTTACACCAAGCCTACTCGCCTTGGCCTGCTTAGAGAGTTTTCTGATTAAGTCCTGGAGGATATCTCGACATGTGGAAGGGTGTTTCTCTGTACTGCAAGCCAGGTTGTCAGCTTTAGTCTCTATCTACACCCTGAACATTTTGTCTTTTCTTTGTTGTTTGGGGTATAACGTATTTTTAGCTTGTCGCAAGTATAGTATATTTGTGCCCAAACACAAATTGATTGCAATGTAATATAACAAGTTTGCTACGCAATGAGTAAAACGTTATAATTCGGCATGCGATGAAAATCGATCGAGTCAAAATCGAATACGATTTGACTATTTGACGAATTTTATTCTCATAATGCCTAATATTGGGGAACAAATATTACATATATATATTATTTGCACAAAAAACATCATTATTATGCCAAATAGTGAACGCTGAAATAATAATGGCCCCCAGCAACATATTACAGGAACCATGTACATGTTTGCAAGAAATTGTTTTCGTGAAAAGAAGGTCTACTGCTTTTTGGTCACGTTTTTGTTCTCAGCACAAATATATATATTATAACTCATTAATCATTGTAGCTACAAAGACGTTATGTTTGCATTCAAACAAAAACAAAAATAATTTTGTGACCGGAATATATGTATTTGTGACCCAAATTTGGCTGTGTTTATAGAAAACTGCTGAAACAAAAACGCGACAGCCACTAAAGAAACAAAAAACAGCAGATCTTCAAACAATGCTTGCAAACATGTACATGGTTTCTGCAATATGTTGCTGGGGGCGTTATTTTTCAGCGTGTAATGATGTGGCCGTCGGTGGTGCAATGGTAGTGTGCGCGGCTCTTGCGCATGAGGACGTGGGTTCGATCCCTACTCTGACCACCCAAAATTTCTTTCGACGACGGTCACCTCGCATAGTGACGGCGACACTATCGAGTATTTAGCCATGAAAAAGCTTCTCAAAAATACCGTTCGGAACCGGTGTAAAACTGTAGGTCCCAATCAGTGAGTATAAAACTGGAACGCGCGCAGCTAATTGGTTGTGAGAAGCTCTCCCTAATCCCTTCATGGGATGTAACGTGAAACCATTTATTTTTTTTTAATGATTGTGTCAGATTTGAACGGACGTTGTCCGATTCTTAGCCATACTACTGGCGGTCAGGACCATGATGAAGAGTACAACCAACTGAATACGAGTATGTTATGTGTATTTATTTTCTTATTTTCTTGTTTGGTATTTACATGTTTGTACTTTTATTTTACATGTTTGAGACACAATGTATATGTGTTTGTAATATAAATACACATTTGTTTGTGATGCAAATACAGCTGCGTTTGGTGCACTTTGTAGTTAAGTTTTACTTCCGCAAAGCTCTGTCGAGGGCAAAATAATACAGATGTTGGAAAAGAGACTGTTCTTATTCGACGTTAAAGTTAGCCTAAGTAAAGTTACAAGTGTATAACTGTATTCTTGCATTATTCTTTGATGTATTCTTTAGTGTTTCTTATGTTGACTGGTTTGTTGCGTTTTAGTTTCGTGTATTCAGTCGTCAACCGTTCGTTTGGGAGGAATCACATGAATGCTTTGGGATGAAACACTCATATGGTTCAACGTAAAAGTACGTAAACGTAAAAGGACTTGTATATGAATGAATATTTGGAGTGCGTTACAAATATATGCATGGTTCCAGCAGAATGTGTTTAAGAGAATATGTTACACATTATGCTTTTTTTCTGCGTGTAACACTAGCTGCAGGAAGATGTCTACTATGGTATCCTACTTCCTTTGGGACCTTTCATAATTGTCACATTTGGGCATTAATAGGCTTTTAAGAATCATGGAGCAAACAAAATGATACTCTGGTGGGGCTAAAACTTAATCTGATCAGGCGGTTGTAATACAGTTGCCTTAAACGTCAAAGTAAATCGTTGTTCGACCTCTTACTAACAGCTAACCAAACCCAACCGTTACTTCACATATTTTAAGTCTCGCGAGTCTGGTTTAGCCTGATAAGTAGCAAACTCAGTGCCACACCATCGTCGTATTTAATCATAATCATAATCATCAGTAATTTTAATATAATGGGTGTCCAAAAATACACGCAAGGTTTGAATTTCGTGCCATGTGTGCGGCAAAGTTTTGTTGTTCACAAAATGACAACATGACAGCTGACAGTTTAGGGTTATTAAAAATTCAACTCTAAATTAAAGAACGTGACGGTTATATTTTTGAGAAGAATTTTAAAAATAAAAGGCCTTTCGACTAAAATCATTTCAAATTATGATGGCTTCGTTAATCGTCAAAATTCTTGGATTTGGGCTTCAGAAATTAAACGAGTGATTATTGAAAATCAAATGCATCAACAATGTGTCACTAAGTATGTTTTTTTACCCCGTTAAGGTTAATTAGAGCTTAATTTGTGCGGGGCAGCTAAGCGATATTAAGCGCCATGTCAATTTCCCACTTAAATTCCGATGTGAGCAATGACAATGTTGCTGTTCAATTCAAAAAATGGCAACAAACTTATCTAAGATAAACTTTGTTGACATTTCTTGCGAATGAAAATGTTGTCAAGGAGAGTCTCCTAAGCAGAAATTTGCAATATGGCTTACACATTTTAAGTTCATTAAAATTATTTTATTTAATGGAAGACTACGTATATTTTTATATCTCTAAATTTGAAGGATAGATTTTTATTTCAGATTGAAAACAAAATTGGAATTAAATTGTTCACAACAATGGGCGGTAAATTTTATACATATTGAACATGGTAAAATTATCTATCAGGTATAGTCGTTTAAACAGGTGATGGCATTTTTTCCGTGTCATTTTTCGTTTCACTTGTCAAAATCATATGTATTTTGTTTTTATACTTTTTGTATTCTTGTATTGTTGGTATATATTTGTGTAGAGTTTGAGAACTGAATCGAATGAACGAAGATAAAATGTGTGTTGTGCTTGCTTACAACTACAACAACATCTGCTGCTACCATGTATTTTTGGCACTGGCTACAAACGTGTTGCCTAGGGTGTCCCATCAAAAAAAAATTTTTTTTGCTCAAGCTTTATTTGAAAGCTTATAGGGTAAAGTAGTTTTGAGAATATTTTCATATTTAGAGGTTTAGAGGTCGCGCAAGTCGAATTTCCCCCCCCCAAAAATCGGGTATTCAGGGCGTTTTTTGAATTTTACTTAAAACTCGGTCAACAAGCACGATTTTCTTAGTTTGTAAGTTAAAATGTTTATAGCAAAACGTTCAAACTTTTATTGTATATGCATAAACCACCAGTTGTGGCAATGATTTTCCTCAATAATGATACCACGTATTAAATTTTTTCGTAAATATCTTTTAAAATTCCTATGAAAATTTAAAAAACTAATGATGCACGTTAAAAGACGTATAAATTCCAAGCAATTTTGCAAAAACAAATTTTAATTTGTGGTTACTGTTCCAGAGTTATACCATTTTAAAACCATTTACCCATTGTATGAAAATAATAATATTGTAATCTGTTTGCTATTTTTGCATCGGATTTGCTTTAAATTTCTATGAAAATTTGAAATACTAATGATGCACTTTAAAAGACGGGAAATTCCAAGCAATTTTATAAAAAAAAATTTTGAATTTGCAGTTACTGTTCTAGAGTAATGCAATTTTAAAACTCTTTACCCATTGAATAAAACTAATAATACTATAAACTAGCAATCATATATATAGTTCCTGGAATATATTGCTCTTTTTTCATGAATACATATACATTGTTACATTGTTTAAAGCAAATCCGGTGAAAAATTGGCAAATAGTTTATAGTATTATTAGTTTCATTTAATGGGTAAAGAGTTTTAAAATGGCATTACTCTAGAAGAGTAACTGCAAATTCAAAATTTTTCTGCAAAATTGCTTGGTATTTATCCATCTTTTAAAGTGCATCATTAGTGTTTAAAAATGGTAAAGAGTTTATAATATTTTTAGGTTCATACAATGGGTAAAAGGCTTTAAAATGGTATAAGTCTGGAACAGTAATAGCAAATTAAAAGTTTTTTTCTACAAAATTGCTTGGAATTTATCCGTCTTTTAGAATGCATGAATTAGTTTTTTAAATTTGCATAGAAATTTTAAAAGTTATAAAGCGTTATTTACCATATCGTTTTTTTTCACCCATTACAGCAAATGTTGCCACATTTCGTAGTATTAAGTGTGAATCGTTTTATTTGGAAAGTCGCAAGTGGCGATAGGTTAATGGAATAAAAAAACAGCCTTACTGTTTGGGTGCAGATTTTGGGCTAGGGGAATTATCAGACATTCTCAGTGGGAAATGCAGCTGGTCGTGCAATGGTTAATGGTGCTCTGCCAAATAGCATGATATGGATGTGGACGACATGTGATTTCTACAAGACAGTGCACCATGCCATTTATCCCGATAACAATGCAATTACAATCTTATGTGGCGTGCATTTTGGAACACCCTTATATAAAAATCAAGTATTTTATTTGGTATTATATTTTTTTCGCATCAGACACATTTATGTGGGAATTCTTAAATTTGGTAATGAATTCAGTTAACATGTTAAATTAAAGAAATAATATTAACACAATTTGGTTTTTTTTACAGTTATCAACAAGTGGTTTAGAAACAGTTTTTCTGTTTATTCGTTGCGTATGATCAAACATTTATTAACTATTTGACATCAAGTGTCTGTTTTCCACACTTCCTCTTACGTTACTTAGTTATTTGGAAAATACTTTCACTTACTCGCCTCTAACGAAACGAAAAATTAATTTCAAACACGTTGTTAAGGTAAAGGTTGTAAAACTAGCTAACATTAACCTTTATTTGCTCTCTCAATTTCCCCTCTTTTATTTATTTATTCTCTCATAAAAATAGTAGTTAGCGCATGAAGATGAATCATAAACTGTCATTAGAAGCAATAAAATGTGTTTTTCTTGAAATTTCTTTAATTAATTTATAAAAACAAAAATATATCAACAATTTCTTTTTAATCTTGGGCACAAGCCATGAGCTTAACTGTGGATAAACAGTTGTTTTTTCATTTAAATTTCAGTTAAAAGCAAAAGAAGTCAATGACTATGAAATGCCTCAGGAAAATCGTAATTAATGGCTAACGAAAAAAAATGGCAACGACATTCCGCCGCTTGTGATTACTGCTGATGAAGTCTTCCAAAAATAATCGGCACATAAACGACAACAAATTACTTTGGTACGGTATAAGGAGGGCTACGTATAGTGACATTGTGCATACACCAGTGGCCAATTATGATCGCACAATAATGACCAAAACTTCTAATTTTGGACGATTATTTAATACTTACAGACACCCAGTAAATCGTAAACCAACCAACAGTTTGCATAATATTTACGTTTACGTTTTTAAATTTTATTTTGAATAAGAAACAATTAACCATTTGTTGTGGGGTTATGACATAAACAAAAGTATTAAATAATGTGTATTTGATTAATTATGGCAACGTAACAGTTTTGTAAAAATTATTTCAAATATTTGTTAATAATTATCGTATTGGTTAATGTTTGCAACAAAATACAATTGGACTTAGTATTTTGGGTCATTGGTTGGATGTGAATTAATGTCAATTGAAGATGTAATCGTAAATACTAAAACTGACCAAATGGTAGTTCCAAAAAGCGAGACAGAATTTTGTGCCTTTACATAACAAACTAATTGAAAATACATGTAGTTACATAAAATAATTAAAAAAATAAATGGTTTCGCATTACATCCCATGAAGGGACAGGGGAGAACTTCTCACAATCACTGAGCTGTGCGGTTTCCAGTTTTCACACACTGATTGGGACCTACAGTTTTACACCGATTCCGAACGGTATTTTTGAGAAGCTTTTCCATGGCTATATACTCGATAGTGTCGCCGCCACTATGCGAGGTGACCGCCGTCGAAAGAAATTTTAAGGTGGTTAGAGCAGGGTTCGAAGCCAGGATCTCATGTACAAGAGCCGCGCACACTAACCATTGCACCACCGGCGGCCACAGTTACATAAACTACAATTAAATATATAAAAACGCTTATTTTGTATATAACCATGTTTTTACTTTAGATTTAAGTCTTGATGAGACACCAAAAAGCGTGGCAATCCCGCAAAAACCTGGCCAATTCCGCCAAAAACAAAACGATACTTCAAATATCATATTAAAACTGTTCCGACAAAGTCATAAGTTGACCACAGTCTCGGACTCCAAGTGGTTAAATGTTTGGTTAACTCAACTGTTTAAATGAAGGTCTATAGTTGAGTGAAGTATTCGGCAATCTGGAAGTTCCTACGATATATGTATAAGGCTAGTACGTTTTAAAAGTTCAAACGAAAAACGTTGCCCTTTTATTAATTAGGCTATCAAAGATTCCCGGATTTGGAAACAGTGCACATTAGGCTGGGCCGAAAAAAAGGTTCAAGCTACAGGATTTTAGGATTTTGCTAGCAAAAAATTGTTCTATGGGTCAAGTAGAAGTTTTAGAAAAAAACAATTAGGGAATGTTTGATGCGCTATATCGGCAATTGCCTCTTCTATTAAACCCATTTATTAAAAATTTTAAAAATTGTGTTACTGCAGTTTTGAAGAGCAAAATTAGCAAAAAAAAAAATGTACGATTTCTACTTTACGAATCCGTTGACAGAACGCCATCATTTTTTTTGGTGTCGCACAGTGTAATTAAAGTAAACTCCATTTATTGCATACTTCAGATGTTTTCCTTCAAAACTTTTGATGCGCATACATACCAACATGACACATGCTACATTTTACCACCCATATAATGTAAAATGTAACCCAATTATATTAAAATTTTCCAAATATATTAAATTGCATTTCGTTTTTCTCGTTTTGAGGGACGTGAAGGGGTTAATCGTTCTTCTTCTGAAATTTTGTGTGTGTATTCTGCTCGACCCGCAGAATAATTTTCTTTGCTACTAGCCACATCCTGTAGCTTGAACTTTTTGTTCGGCCCGGACTAGTGAACATAGGTATTAAAATGAGGGTTCATCGTAAAGTCATAAATTTGGAGTCTTAAAACGAAGGAAATTGGTTGTTCTCTCTGTTGTCCTCTGTTTTGGCACAACATGTTTTAATCGAAACGGTTCTGGAAAAATCAGGAACATGCAGTTATAAAATTTAGAAATTAAAACCAATTATTAAAAGCAAAAATTATAAAAAATTTATTTTTAATTTTTTAAAATTGTAAGATTGCGCTCCCAACATTTGTCTGGGAGATACAACAATGGACGTAGCAGAAACATTGTCCAGTAAAAAATTTAATTTTACTGGAGCTATCCCGTCCAGCAACAAGGTTAGGTTAGGATGGAGTGGCAGCCTGCATGTCAGGATCACTTACATCTTGTGGCCCATTGGGATACCACAGTGACAAAAGGAAAAATATGACATTTTCCTAGCCCCTCCTATTGAACCAGTTTGATTACTTCAAAAATCTCAAGAGTTGGCAGATGCTAACATCAGCCAGGTTTGCTAACTCCCCAAGGAAATGTGAAACTACACCACTTCCAATTAAAATTTTTAAAAAAAATCAATGGATATTTAAAAATTCTATTTGAAATTTGAAATTTAAAAATTTGAAATTTAAAAATTCGATTTGAAATTTGAAATACATCAATTGAAATTTAAAATTTCGATTTGAAATTTGAAATACACCAATTGAAATTCAAAATACATAAATTTAAATTGAAAAAATCAATTGAAATTTAAAATACATAAATTGAAATTTATAAAAACATAAATTGAAATTTAAAAAACATCAATTGGAGTTTAAAATACATCAATTGAAATTGAAAAACACATCAATTGAACTGTAAAATACATCAATTGAAATTTAAAAATCGAATACCTAAAATCACATAGATTTATTCTTTCCACTTTTTATTTGTATTCCACGGTATTTAATGATAATGCACATGTAAGGAAACTGAATATTTTGCATTTATGTCGATGATTCACAAATAGTATTTCCATCAACACTGACGGTCAAATGCAAAGAGTCTGGAATTTTAAATAGAGAAGAAAATTTACTCTTGGAGTGAAATGCCAACAAGGAAAACGAGTGAAGCCCAAGGTTTCTCTGTTCTCTCTCTCTTACTCTGTTCGCTGAATATTTGAATACACGAGCAGGTTTTTGATGATGTTACAGTATCACTACAGAAATTCCAAACATGTTTAAATAAAATTACATAAAGTATGTACAAAATATGAAATAATCAAGATATGACGTGAAAGAGAAACGCGTTTGAGTGAATCGCGTCGCTTTTTTGGTTCTCTCCAACGAGGGTTACCAAATTGCGCACTTTTTTTCTTCTCTACCTGTACATCCTCTTCTTTATGACATTAAACAGTCAGAAATTAGTCAGATCCGGCAACGCTATTATAAATTGTGCTCAGTTTGCTATTCTATTTCATCATAAATAGGCTAACTACAGAACACCCCTTGCAAATTGTACAAATTTATTTCAAAAATCATGGTTTAGTTCGGGAATGTTGCCCTGCACTACGTCTATTTTACCGTTGACATAAATTTTGGCTTAATAGCCATTGCAACTGTTTGATGTGTTTTATGGCGCTAGTCTGCTTTCTCTGGGGTTACGTGAAGTCTTTGATTTATGCGAACAAACCTGAAAGTTTGGACGCCTTGGAAGACAACATTGTCCAAACCATTGTCGAGATACGGTCCCCATTGCCTGAAAAAGTGGTCGAAAAGTGGACTTGGACCCTGCACCACTTCAGAGTCCGCCGCGGCACGTACTGGCTCCAAATTATATTCAAACACTAATGGCATAAAATTATCTTTCAAATAAAATCAATTTTCACAGCCTGTTCCTCTATCTCGAACGAAAGCTTTCGTTCGTATTATAGACGAATGAAAGTTGATTTGGGTTCCACAATCTTGTCGTTTCAAGTCTAATGATAGCATACAATTTTTCAAAACTTGTCAGTACAAAATTTGGTTTCTCTATTTTGAATGTGCTGTCATCATTTGGGAACAAACATAGGGTCAGGCGAAGGAAAATTTCAACTACAGGAACCCAATTTGAGTCGAATGTGAGTGACTCATTTTCGTTCGGTTAGCTTTTTATTCGAGATAGAGAAACAGACTGTTATTTATTTATTTAATCTAATTATTGTATTTCAAATCAACGTCATACACGTTACTAAAGAAACACCCTCTACATACACGTTACAAAAGAAACACCCTCTTAGTCCAATGTTTCTCCAATTTGTGTATCCCTTCCAAAAAAATAGGATTTTTGTGGTCCATTAAATAGGCATTTGTTATAATTTCATCGTTGGAGCTAAATCTCTTTCCACCGAGCCATTGCTTTAGGTTTGGAAATAGGAAATAGTTACTGGGGGCTAAATCCGGAGAATATGACGGATGAGGTACCAATTCGTAGCCCAAGTAAACAACTCCAAACAATCCATTGAAGTTGTCACCCCACGTTTATGGTCAATTGAGAACAAACGCGGCACCCATCTTGCAGACAGCTTTCATAAACCCAACTGGTGATTTAAAATCGAAACCACACTGCCATATGAAATGCCTATGGTATAAAAAATCTCACACTTTTACTCTTCGATCGGCCAACACCATATAGTGAATTTTTTCGACATTTTCGGGTGTATTGACCTCAATTGGCCGTCCAGAATGTTCAGCGTCATTTGTACTTGTGCGAGTACAACGAAAGTCAATAAACCACTTTTTTACCATTGAAATCAATGGTGCAGAATCCCCATAGTATTTATCAAGCTTTTCCTTGGTTTGATTGACGATTTTATTTTCGCAAAAAATAATGTTTAATGAGCACTCGAAATTCACTTTTTTCCATTTTTAAAAAAATGCACGAGGTTGTATGTGTTGAACAGCTGTTCAACTCAAAGTAACTGACGGAACTTGCTCAAAACTTTACAGTAGTCTATTAACAAGTGGTACTTGATGGGAGCAGTGTTAAATTTCATATTACCACGAGGGAAGTTCGAAAAGTCACGGAATTATTGATCCGTCTCGTATCTTTTCAAACAACCAGCCGCCCACACAACAACTGTGGAGATACCAAAATGGGCGTAGCAAAATTGTTTTAATGGGTGACTGGCGTTTGATGACGTGGAGCCTAATGATCAATTTCATTCAAATCGGAAGTGTTTGACACTATTTCGAGTATTATCAACCCGAACGATCACCAAGCCTTGTATGGAAGATGCCGGAATAGGCGTGGCAAACTCTTCAAGTTAGACATTTACATATTATCAACCACTGTCTGAGTTGAACATATATTGTACAAAAAAAGTTTTAGAAGAAATATGATTTTACATAAAATGTGTCGAGTTCTAATATGGCTCCTCCTAGCGCCAAATGTTTTCCGTATTAAATTATATACCGATGATGTTGCGTCAATCTACATTTTTTACGAGGGCCAATCTGGTTCTGATTACCTTGCCACGACAAGTCAAAAGGGCAAAGTTGCTTGGGCCTATCTGCAACGATAGAAAATCATATTGCTCAAAGAGACCAACCTATGGTGTAGCTATATATTTTCTTACAGTATGATCTAAGCAAACGGAGGAGACACGATACTTCCATCGCAATGGGAGAGGGTATAGAAATTGGGGAAGAAAAATATTTTTTACTGCAAAAATTACGGAAAAAATCGGAAACGCCAGAAAAAATGCAGTTTAACCCCATGATAGTAAGACAAGTCTTTTGAAAATGTAATGCGTAATGTTTCATAAAAATGTATCGATTCATTTTAATTTTTGTTCTATTAATTGGCCCATAATGTTCTACAAATTGTACTGTGGATAATATGTCACTACGACGTTGACAAAATGAGACAAATATTTTGAACCCGCATATGTCCTGTACGATGTCTGCATAAGTTCGAACAATTTATAAGCAAAACAATTTTTTTAAGATGAAAAAGCCGGAAAATTGATTTTTTCTAATGTACCATAAATAGCATTTTCTGAGACTTTATTTTCAGTTTAAAATACCCAATGCAACTTAGCCATGGAAAATAATGTCACATACCTTTGTAGTTAATGTTTTTTTTTCAAATTCTTTCCAAACTTACCTTTTTAACTGGACTGCCATCTGAAACAGAAACGAGGAACAAATTAACAAAACACAGGTTTATTTTTTTTATATAAAAGATAAAAACAATTTAAACGCTGGAAATTACATATACAAGATTAACTTAAATCTACCGCCTAATATGAATACAAAGACAACATAGAAACTACGTTTGGAACACTTTCCTCTTTGTTGCTACCACTTGATTAATTAACATAAAAGAAACCAATTTTAAAATCACCAGAAAAAAACATTCTTCTTTCATTGAGCTGCTGCTGGAAAGAAGATGCGACAAATGACCAAATAAAGACAAAAAAAGATCAACAATAGAGGGCCACATTCATAAATTATGATTAGTCAAATCAACCGAATCCAACAGTCAACACTGGAGGGAATAAAATCTCTTGGTAAACTCCCTCAAAGTTATTCAATGCAATGCACAGTGTTTAGGTAGAACTTTAAATGCGGTGCTGGTAACCTTAAGGTTTATGTTAAGGCAGACGAAAATGTTTAAAGCTAGTTTGTTTGTTTTGTGTTCAAAAGTTTGTAATTTTTAATATTTCTTAAATTTTTTTGTTATTGAGCGCCTTGAAACCACTGTTCATTATTCAAAGCACTTTAAAAAAAGCCAACACTTTCTTTTTCATTAAACACAAGAAAATCATTGATTTTAAAATATTTTTGTTTCGTTTAAATTAATATGATGCGATGTTGATTTCACAGATTTCTACAGCGCATGCGCAGAGGGTGCGCGCCAAACTCTTGAGCAGCAAACGATGACCAAGAAGGTGATTTGAATATAACAAAGAGTTTTGTTTTAATTTATTGAATTGAATGTGTTTTTTAATGAATTGCATTTTTGTTTTGGTTGTTTTCAATGTTTCTGAGAGTAATTTGTACTGATTTGATTCCTATTTTCGTTTGTTCAAATTTCTCTCTGTTATGTTAATTTGTTAAAGCAAAATATATAAAATTGTAAGGTTTTTAAATACAAATTAATAAATTTTATACATGTTTATGAACACTGGCATGACACATCACGAATTGTCTAGTATACAGCTTTACAAAACAAAAGACTTAAGACACAAACGTTTTTTTTTCTTTACGGATATTATCTTTGAAATGTTTCACAAAGAACTGAATAAATGGCAATGAAATGCATAAGATGTTGGTATTTTATCAAATAATTACGCTATTGGGGATACATACAAAGGAAACGTGATGGATAACAAGAATATACGATATTGCATAATTTTGTAACACACAAAATATTTATAGCCATTTTAAAATTATATAATTTCGTATAAAATGTGTATTGACAAACGCAGGTACCCTATTTTGAATTTAGTTTTTTTCTTTTAATTTTTTAATATTGCAATCCAACACTTTTTTATCAGAGATATCAGATTAGTTGTGTAGTTAACTCAATTATGGCCATGGTAATCTAGAAAATCAATGAAATGTTTCAATTTTAATTATAAAAGGATACTAAGAGTTCCTAATTAGAATATTCAAATTTCAAAATGAATCTTCCACGGGAATGGGAGATACAAAATCTTATCAACATCTACTTCCAAAACACACACAAAATAAAAATGATACACATTAGTATATTTTAATGTTAATGAACGAATATATTTGATTTTGAAATTTGCAGGAAAATGTTGCAGATGGATATTACAAAGCATTTGTATCTCATGTGCCCCTGGACGACCCATTTTTATATTTGGGTATGCTATTAAAAACCCCTTAATATATTTTTTTAATAAAACCAAAAAAAATTCAGATACTTTCTTTATATATATACAGGGTGTTCCAAAAACTTTCCAACAACTTTAAATGCGCATAGCTTGGATCAATATGAATATTTTTTGTTCCAGCACCACTGTTCTAACGGCTACCGTTTTCGAGCTATAGCGTCTCAAAAAATAATGCATTTCTAAATGCATTTAATTCATTTTAAAACAACTTAGTTTTTGTTAAACATTTTTATCTGAGTTATGTGTCAAAAAAAAAATTGTGAAATTTGAAAATAAAGAAACATTTTTTTTTTAACAATTAATTCAAAGAAAATTTATTTAAAAATTGAAAGTTGTTTTTGAAATTTAAGAAATGCATTCACAAATGCATTTATCTTTGAGATTCAATAACTCGAAGACGGTAGGGGTTAGAACAGTGGTGCTAGAACAAAAAATATTCATATTGATCCAAGCTATCGCGCATTTAATTTTTTCGGAAAGTTTTTGGAACACTATACAGATATACAGTTAAAGTATTATTTTTAAAAAAAAGTATATTATTTATTAAAAATATATTTTTTAATTTTTCCTATGCTTTCCCCAAAGGACTATACTCCTTCTATACAAAATGTGAACTTTGAACCACGACTGCCCACCAACGATCTTCGTGAAGATATATTCCAGTTTATAGGGCGTTTACATGCACTCGATTTTGCAGATCGACTCGATAATCAGAGTTGTATACGCACTCTGAATGATACTATGTGAGCAGGAAATGGGAATGGAAAAGTACAGGAAATTTACTTCCTTTGGACCAAGATAAATTCGATTTTATAGGGCGTTTACATGCACTCGATTTTGCAGATCGACTCGATAATTAGAGTTGTATACCCACTCTGTATGATACTATGTGAACAGGAAATGGAAATGGAAAGTAAAGGATATGTACATCACTGAACATGTACATTAAAGGCAACACATACAAATTAGACTAATATGGGAGATTGTGTTATAATGACAGCTGATATTGCTTTCTTTCTTTATTTTCTAAATACTAACAAAATTCTAAATAAATTCCGCATACAAATACTTTTGATCCCATGAAAAGTTATTTCTACAAATAAAGAAATAGAAAAAATGGCTGACTGACCGAATTGTATGATACTAATACATACAACTGCTCCTCCCATCACCTGGTACAATTCCATAATGGCATCATGAAATACAAAAATTTCAAAACTAAATCGAATGAAAATGCATGTAAACACCTTTATGCCGTAGAATGATGATCACGGCATTATCATAATAAAGAGTGCATGTAAACGCGCTATTAACTAGCAGAGACACAAACCACTTTGCCCAGCAGAACGCTTTTATTGTGTTAACAGGTATCTGTTAAAGTTTCAGAAAGGGAAGTATGTATATTGAAATGAACTATGTTTTTAACGAATTAAATTAATAAAAAAATACACAATTTACAAATCGTATAAAAACATTACGACCTTTTAGTATAGTGACACAAATCTTGAACAGATTACCAGCAAGCATTATATTTCAGTTCAATCTAAATATTGTTAGAAAGGACATTGGGCCCAAATCAAGGATACTAAGCCAACTAACTGCATAGCTAGAATAGGTCGCAGCATGTTCCTTTTAGTAATAGTACACTGAAGTTTTGAGACGAATTTTACAACCCTATAATTTAAGGCATTTTCTTTTAAGCACTTTGCTTTGATTTCGTACCATTCACTATGTCCAAACCAAGGACTCTTCACGGCCAACACTTATACCAGATTAAAGCTCGTTCTTAGTGCTTTGCAAATTTAGTAACCTATATTTCAGAGGAATTTCAGAACACCGATAGATGAAGTTTAGAATTAACCTACATGTGAATAATTTAGCCAACTGATGATTCCTCGCGGACCAAACGTATACCATATTAAAGCTGTTAATTTATGCTTTCCAAAAGTACCACCTTTAATATTTCCGAGGAATATCAAAACACCGCTATATGAAATTTTGTTTTATCCCACGTATTAGCCTTTTAGCCCACTGTGCCCAAACTAAGGATTCTTCGCGGACCAAACGCATGCCGGATTAAAGTCATTCATTAGTACTTTTCAAATTTACTTCTTCCATGTATTAGAGGAATTTCAGAAAACCGATATACAAAATTTTATTTTATCCTATGTCTAAACATTTTGACCCACTGGGACCAAACTAAGGATTCCCCGCGGACTAAACGTATACCAGATTAATATCCTTGATTAGTGGTTTCCAAATTTCATCCTCATTTATTCATGGGAATTTCAGTACACCGTTATTCGATAACATGGCCATACTTGTCTGGTGATCCTGCATTTTGTGCCACCAGACCATCTATCATTCGCATGTCTGAGCACTTCGGTTTTAAGCATGAATTTGCATGCTGAAATAGGTGCATCAACATATTCCATATCCAGTGAGCGGCTAAGTGAGTCCTTAAGCCCCGTATTCAGTTCTTGCGAAATTTTCGTAAGAAATTTGGTCACTTATCTCTAAAATGGAAAATTTTGTTGCGGAGAGTTAACACAAACCTTTGATTTACCTTGCAAATATTTCATTTATATTTTATCTACGCGCTCCATTTTATTTTTAACGCATGTCGTGTTGGTTTTGGTTATTAAAATGGTCAAAATGTCATAATTCCGGTACCAAACCATTATCAAACAATTGTTTTCGTACGAAATAACTTTGGCGTAACAACCCTGTAATTGACTTTGCCTTCGAAATTTTCCCAAAGAGCTGAGTACCAACCAAATGAAAAGTGAGCGAATTTTTCGGTTCATGAAATTCTGGTTAATTTTTAATACACGTACTTCTTCTGGCAACGAACATTTCATAAAAACTGAATACCGGGCTTTAATCTTACCAACTCATCTGCTCTATGGTTCCGGAGAATGTTCCTGTGTCCCGGAATATCGAACTGGAGAATATCGAACTCTTTGACCATCTCTTTCATAGAAGTGCGGCAGTTCTTGAAGTTCGGAATACAGATTTCTGAGATTTTATACCAGCCTGAGTGCCATAGTGGATGTAAATACACTAAGAGATGACGACGTTTGTCACTAACAAAGGGCACTTTCTCCGATAACTATGACATCTGCCTGAAGGACACTACAATGATATGGTAGCCTCTGTGCTAGGTCTACGTGGACCTCGTTAGAATAGGTTCCAAACAAACCTTACTTTGTCAGCTAGTTTGGAGCCATCAATTTAGAAACCTAAACAATTTATATAACCTAGTAAGCGTCCCTTCCAGTTCTCTCAAAGGTTGAAGTGTATGTAATGTAGTGGACTTTATTGTAGATACTCGCTGATGCCTCAAAACCGTCCCATGACCAAATGGGCTGTTGGTCCACAGTGAGGAATGTCGTAGGCGAATCGCCACGTAGACTGGGGTACGTGGTCCGTTCCGATTTTGATAAAAATCATTCCGATATTTGTTCCGATTTTGTCAAATATCTGAATGATATAGCGGAACAAAGCGAAAAAACTGCTAATATAGGGATATTGCTAAATCCCTAAGGATTGAAAAAGAGAGTGGTATTACTATCCCGTAAAAGAGTAACCTCATGCTGGGCAAAAACTAGAGGGGTACTATAGAAGGGTAATTTCGACACATATACTACAGCGGACCCATATTCTACCAACGGAGGAGCACAATGTGTTTCACAAGTAAACGGGTTTTAAGCCTGCTGGTTGGTGTGCCGACCACATAAACATTCTCCGGATAATCTTAGAATTGCACCTGTACCTACTATTCTTAGAAGATTTCTACAGTATACACCGAACCCCAATGTAGTCCACCTTGGCCGAAAAGGGGACACCGGACAAGATAGCATCTATGATTCGGGTACAGGGATTCAACATGTAAAGTTCGTTATAATGGAAAGAAAAGCTAACCTTTCACCACATCTGCGGGAGCTACACAAGGATGCGTGTTGCACCTCACAATATTTCTTCTGCATATGGACGAGGTAATGGAAGCAACCCATGTAGAAGTACCGTTCGGCATTCAGTGGAGTATGCATGAACACCTAATATTGTAACCTTCAATTTAAAATTGAAATTGAAGTTGTATTGAAATTGGTTTCAAATAACATTCAAAATCATTTTGATACAGCATTTGGTTGTGGGTAATAAAAGTAAAATAATTTTGAATGATGTAACCGACTAAAAAAAATATAATTTCGGTTGGCGTAACAGAATTCAAGAGAAATCCGATTATTGCAACAACCTTAATTCTCTTAAATTGTGGTATTGTAACTGATCTAGTGCTTAATCCGTTTGTTGGAGCCGGAAAAATGCAAGTTATAGTTGATACAAAGAAATTAATTATAAATTCGATTGCCTCAACTGTATCAATAATGAAACGAGTTTATGTCAAACGAAGTTCAATTATATTGTCGAAATTTAGTTGGGCGTCTTCAGTTCTTAAAAAATCCGGTTCCAGCAAACAAAGTTTGCATAAATGTCGTTGTCGTAACAGAGTTAATAAAACAAACTTTGTTGGTAGTACCGAAAAAATTAAAGCCTTAATTGATGAAAATAAAATATTTGGAACATCGATTGCCCCAACAGAAGGAATTATGAAACAAGGTTGTTTCAACCAAATTTCAGTTGCAGCGATAAAACTCAGTTGTAGCAACCGTAATTCGATTGCAGCAACTTCAATTCGGTTGTAGCTGATATAATTGTTGTTGCAAACTCATTTCGAACTGATTTCATATCTCCCTAAGATCTCATATCTTCTATAGCATTCGCAATGTTTATCGGTGGTAGGTCCAACTTTGATTTATTGGTTTTAAAACAAATTTGGAAACCAACCTTTATAAACACCCTAAATCCGACGCAAAGGGAAATAGTATACTTTTCTTTCTCAACATTTGCGTCAACATTTAAACATTTATAAATATCTTATGTTAGTAGTTCGGATGTATATTTCTGAGCAATTCATTTCAAAACCAAACCACTCACTGAAACAAGTACAACAACTTTTTTTTAGTTTTTTGTTTTTTTTTTGCCTTTAATTCAATATTTTTCGCTTAACTAAATCTCGTCCGACGTAAATGTAACACAGTCGACGACCACAAACTTGTTCTGTAGTTACAACATTCGAGAAATAATCAATTTTTATTTTTTATTTCGTTCGTCCGTTTATACAGCATAAATTTTCTTACATAAACTCAAGACCACAAAAATGTTGTTTCAACATAAAAATCTTTAAGTTTCAGTATAACGAAAAAATGCTAAAAATACCAGCAAGACAGCAACATAATTCCAAATTGAAAACTGCAATAAATGCCTCCTAACTGGTTGCAACAAGTGGACGACAACAAGCTGTATGACTTTAGGCCGCGAAAGTGCAATTGACAGCAGCAAATTATGCGTCTGTTAGTGTAGAGGGAATTTAGCAAAACAAAAATAATAACACAAAATATTTATTTATTGTCTGTAACACAAATAAGAACCATAAATATTTATCTGTTGTTGTTGTTTTGGCTTACAACAAGTAAAACCACTTTCATTTAATATAAACGCAAATAAAGACGCTTAAGCGACAGCAGCAGCAGCTTTGGCCGCTCAAAACAAACGCGAAATTCTGTAAATAACTCGTTTTCCTCCCATCAAATTGGTATTCATCTTTTTCTTGCCTAAATTTATATTTCCATCATGGATTTTGTTGGTATTTGTCTTGTAAGCGACATATTTATGGCCAAAACCTGAATCCACGTGAAGATGATTTGAGATTATACAGTTTTTTGCCCGACGAGATATTTGGTTGTGCAAAATATTTATTATCCAGCTGAAAAATTGTGTCATCAAACTATGGCGTTGTCTGTGGCTCTTGGCTTCTGTCGTGAACTCTTGCCACTAGGTTTTTAGTATGTGGATGGTGTTTCACAAGAGAAAATAGTTTGGAGATTTTTGAATGCATTATAGAGGTTGAAGGCAAATTAAACTTAGTTGAAGGACAACAATGTGTATTTTGATATTATATTAATTAAATGATAAATTTAAACCATCATGTTCGATTAGGCTAATTTTTAGCAGAAACTTAATCGAAATAACTCTAGATGTGTATATCAATTAGTTTTGCAGCCGAAGGTACACCAACAAATTAGTTTGGTCATACAAATTATCTTATGCAGTTTGCGAGGCTTGATCCTTTTTATCTCATCGTTAATTCTTTTCAACATACAGAAGAATATAGAGGCATGGTTAGATCAACTAAGAGTTGCACTCTGCAGAAAATATACATGCAGAACAACATTTAAAATGTTTGGCTAGGTCGTGTTATCAGAATGGATGAAGATGAAATAGTGCGAAAGGTTTTCGATGGCAGCAGAAAAAGACGACGGCCAAGACTCCGCTGGAAAGACCAGGCCGAAGGATCCCTCCGTGTCCTTGGTGTTACCAACTGGCGAGAAAAGGCGAAGAGTAGAACCCGTTGGAAGACTATGTTAAAATTTGTTAATTTCATTAGTATGTGTAAAGCAGGAGGTTGAAAAGGGAGTCAGGAGGTTATAAAGTAGCCAATAACTTAGGCGCTTATGAGAAGAGTCACAAACTTCGAAACTATCTGTTTATATTTATTCCATGAAGTTCCTTTCGCTATATATTATGTACTAGTTAGTTCCAACACGCCTAAGGAGCCCATTGCCGTTTAAAAATACGATAATTTAAATGGATCTCTAAGAAAAGATACTCTTTGTAAAATTATAACCTTTTTTTAAGAATTTTTTTTAATAGAATGTATTTTTTTTAGAGTATATTTTTAGGCTCTTTTTGTAAGAATATGTATTATATTTTCCCGAAAAGGTATTTCTTTTATTAATGGTTAATTTTTTTTTAAGAAAATGTACTTTCTGTAAGAAAAAGCCAGAAGTACTTTCTGTAAGAAAAAGCCAGAAGAGCATGATTTTTTTTTTTTTTACAAAGAAGTACTTTTTTAAGAACAGGTATTTTTAAAGAAGTGGTACTGTTTTTAGGAACAATGATATTCTTTTTAGGAAAAGTTTATTTTTTTAAGTGAATGTACTTATTTTCAGAAAGACTACTTATCTCAAGAAAAGAAAAGAAAAGGCATTCTCTTATTTTTGAGAAAAGGTACTTTTAAGAAACGAATTTTTTTAAGAAAATGTATTTCTTTTAAGAGGTTTATTTTTTGAAGAAAATGTTTTTTAAGGGGTACTCTTTAACGAAAAGGTAGTTTTTTAAGAAAAGACAGTTTTGTTAAAATTAATTTTTTTTAAGAAAAGGTACTTTTTGTAAGAAAATTTACTTTTTTTAAGAAAAGGTACTTCTTTAAGACAACGTATTTTTTCTAAGAAAAGGTAGTTTGTGTAAGAATATTAATAGGCATTTTTTGAGAAAATTTCCTGTTTTTAAGAAACGTCACTTATTTAAGAAAATGTCATATTTTTAAACTTCTTTCACTTTGGCTTTTCTAAATTTACTTTTTAATGGGTTCAAAACTATAATATATACTAAATATTGGTTATAGGCTCCACCTAGAAAACTTCCCATTTAACAAGAAATTTCTCAACATATAAAACAAACCAAAGCTTAAGTACCCAATATAGTTGATAATACTGGGTTGTAGCATAATAGTGTTAAAAAAGTTGTTTATTTTTTTCATTTAGCCCCCATCCCCCAACGTGCGATAAGGAACTTGATGCCTTCAAAAGTCATCAATGTGTCACATCAAAATTATGAATGGACCAAGTTATGATACGTTTTGGATCATTCGCCAAATGTCACCAGTGCTTTTGAGTCATACAATTCGTTCCATGAGTTCTCTATACTACTCACTACTCTTTGGCGACGACATCAATATCATACTTACTTTCAGGCAGAGACTATTGTTGTACAACAACCACGTATGTGCTGCTAACGCTGTGTGTTGTTTGCATGTGTTCACTTTGATAGATTGCCCTACCCGTACCTATATATGTTAACACATCAATAATACAAAAGACGCTTAATAGTTTGTACGGTAGCCAATAGTTTTTATGACATTGGCCAATCTTCGTGGTAAAATTTCTACCAAAGTCCAGCATCGCGAGGATGGAACCGATTCCCCATACTGCATTAATAGTTGGAGAATGATCGTCACTATCTATTTCTTTGGGTTTTTATTCGGTATTTCTTCGGGTTTTTAACGAAAATGATTCAGTTGCATTTTCCAGAATATGTTTATATTGCTGTTGATCTTTTCGACCATCTACGCTGAGTATAGACCCAATGCTATACCGACTAAATTCATCCCATACCATCACATTTCCTCCTTCGTGTTTAATGGTCTGTATGGTGTATCTAGGATTTAACGAGTTGCTTAGTGGTGGTCTTACGTAACCTTTCCCATCCGAACCAAACAAATCAAACATTGATTCGGTGCTCCTGGGTATTTTTTCTTTTTGATAGCAGAATTGAATTGTTAATTAGTACAATGTTGGTTAAAAAAGAAAAATAACTTACAATATAAATTAAATTTCCACTGTTAACGAATGCGTTTCTAATTATTTGTCCACCCTCAGAAACACGTGTCACTACAGTTTTCGTAATTGTGGGTTATTATTGATATTATTGATATGTAGACATCAGACAATATATTGAACCAGAGTGAGAATATGATGGGAGAGACACTTTATAAGAAAGTTGTGAAAAGGAATGTAACTTTGAATAATTATATAACCACCACTGTAGATAGGCGTAGGACAAAAAGAAAAACCACTCAGTTATTTTCTCAATATACACTTATATACGTATACATATGTCTATATTAGGGTGGGTCAAATTTTTTCGCGACAAAGGCTCTTCGCGATTCTTGTTCTATGAGTCATTTGAAGAAAGTTTGCCGAAGAAACCATAGTTCGAAAATTAATTTCGAGACCCCGGATTTTTCGAAATAGTTTTTTTTTTAAATATTCAATAACAGAGCCAGATATTAGACTAAAAAGGCAAAAGAAAATTTTATTTTCTCTAGTTAAATGTGTATTTGAGGGTTTTTTAGTACCGCCGGAGGGCGCTTTCTCCCATTTTTTGGGATTTTAGCGCCTTTTTTGGGGAAAATTGACGAAACTGAAAAAAATTGTTGTGAAACTTGACGAATATTTGTGTTCCTCATAATGCAGTCCCAGATTTTAAATAGCCCATAATGTTCAGCCCTATATTTTAGGGGAGGGGGGTACTTATTCACGACCTATATCGATTGCATTCAATTTAAGACAAAGAATGAAAAAAAACTAATTTTTTCCTTATTTTACTTATTTTTTTAGAAATGCATGTATACAACTCCAAACCCCACCCCATTAAGTAAGACACGCAACCCTGTTCGTTTTCATACACACGTATTGTTATTGTTCCTTCTTTTAATTTCGCGGAATGCGAATTTTTTAAATGTTATTACCACCCTGCTTTGCCAAAATGTATTCATTGGCACTTTATTACTTCGGAATTACCCAAATTATATTTTTTGGTTTGTGTGTTGTTCATGCAACCCTTTTCGTTTTCATACACACATGTAGGTATACCTACTACCTACACACCCTACTATCGTACGTTAATATTTTTTTCGAACTCTAATATAAAGACCATTCGAACCAGCCTCTTGCGCATTGCAAAGGCGACGCTGAAGCCGAGCCTCCAACAAACAGATTTTTTAAAACTAAAGAAACCAAAAATATTTTGAAAGGTGCATACAACAATATCAGTTCAACCATGAATCCAGTGCCGTCAACAACGCAAGCCGCGCCAACATCACCAAGTACCGAAAGTGAAAGTAGGTTCAAAAATATGCCTTCTCACAATGTTGCTGATTTTGGTATGTCTTCTGATTTGCCAACTAAACAGGATATTTTCAGATGTTATTTTTTCTTTTGTTGGGACACAAAAATTGATTGAAATGTGAACCAAATTTAATATTGAAATTACATGCAAACGATGTGTTGTTAGAAAATTCAATACTTTGCTTGGCAAATAATACGTTGAAGGTAAAGGCAGGCCAAAAGACTCCACTCTCACAGCGTTCCTACAATCCTACAATCCTTAATTATTGGAAAATGTAAATGTGACTTAAAAGCAGCTCTATGCTCATGTGGATTGGAATACGAGAGAGAAATTGAAGAGCAAGTACCTACGTCCGGGGTCAAACATACGTACCAGAAGAATATAAGGATATTGATTATGAGCATAGTTCACATTCAATAGGTCCACAAGATGCATCTCAAACGAGACGAGGACCATGTACTCCCAGATACGATGCTTTGAACTTTGCTATGATGTGTGACAGATTTGGTGTGTCTGATAGAGTAGCATCAGCATTGGCAACATCTCTTATGGAAGACATTGGTGTTAAAGATAGTCGTGGCAATCTTGTCATTATGGATAAGAGTAAAGTTCGTAGAGAAAAAGCTAAATGTAGACAAAAAGTGCATCTTAATCGATATGATGCTTCCAATTTAATTGCATTTTCATTCGACGGCAGAAAAAATGATTCTTTAACGATGGAAAAAATCAATAACAAATTTCATGCAAGGATGGTGAAATAACATCATCTAGTTGTTTTAAAGGAACCACATTCCCAATCATTAGGCTACATAAAAGTAAAAAATGAAGACTCTGAACACAATGCCAACAAATTGAACGAATTTTTCATCAATAAAGCAATATCTCTGGATTCTTTGATTGGCATAAGCTGTGATGGTGAGCGAGCAAATACTGGCATGAGAAATGGAATAGTGCCAAGATTCGAAATGCAGTTAAATAGACCACTGCATTGGTTTGTCTGTCTTCTCCACTTTAACAATCTTCCGCTTCGACATTTGTTTGACACTTTGGAAATATCATCCACCACTGGACCACGATCCACAACCGGAACCTTAAGCAAACAAATTGAAACTTGTGAAAATCTACCGGTATGTAACTCTTATAAATTATTTATTACTATTTTTATTTATCTTCCATCTTCAGGCGGTAAACGGTTTAGAGATATTCACACTGGAAAATATATCGGATTTAAGTTCTGTTAAATTAACTACCGACGCAATGTACTTGTACAAAATGGCACTTGCAATTTCTTCTGGTGAGGTTTTGTCCAACATTAAACCAAACCAGGGCCAATTCCACATTCTCGCTGGCTCACCAAGGCCAGTACAATATTACGTTTATATGTGACAACTAATCAGCCATCTAAAAATTTAAAAATTCTGGTAAACTATATAATGAAAGTGTAAACGCCAATGTACTTCAATATTAAATATTACAACTCTGTCGTGTACGGTAGTGTATTATTTTATAAATTCACACGTTTTACTCAATATTTGGATTCGCATTTAATAGAAATTGTAAATAATGTTGTTATGCTCACTCAGAAAACGTTTATTGCCAATGTTGCTCGATGATGAAAAGAAATACGCGACTTAACCCTTAAAAAAATTGTACACTATCGTAATCATGTGAAAATCCGATGCCACTGAGAGATTACAAGAAACATATAGTAAACTTCAATTGCACTGATTATACGAATATAATTGACATAAATGATAATTCAATCATATTCGAACCACCATTTACTGTAAGCACTCCTTATGAATATTTACAACAATATCTAGAAGACAATGATCTGCCGCTGCCTGATACAAAAATTCTCTTACACATACAAGACTCGCTATTGCTCGCTAGCGTGTCTGGAACAGAATCGAAAAGGAGTTATAGCGGTGACATTAGAAAGCCATGAAAAATTCCCTAGACTTCAAAGTAAGAAAGACTTACACAAAAATAACTCCGTTTCTCCGTTTCTGTTCGTGTTATTACTGAAATCAATTGAATTTTTTTCATTTACATTTTATGTGCTTTTATCCCTTAAGTTAAATTTTTAAAGAAAAACAATACAGTAAAATAAGGAAAAAATATGTTTTTTTCACTCTTTGTCTTAAATTGAATGAAATCGATATAGGTCGTGAATAAGTACCCACACACATCAGCCCCCCCCCCCCCCCCCACACTAAATTATACCACTGAACATTATGGGCTATTTAAAATTTGGGACAGCATTATGAGAAACTTAAATATTCGTCAAGTTTCACAACAATTTCGTAAATTTTTCCCAAAAAGTCGATAAAATCCCAAAGAATGGGCGAAACCGCCCTCTGGCAGTACTCAAAAATAAACATAAATTTCAAAAATAGATCCGTCGGCCCAAAAAACCCCCAAATACATATTTAGCTAGCGCTTCACGTCACAAAGTTTAGTTTGGACGTTATGAGTTGAGGAAGGTCAAAAAGCTAAAAATTTTGGATTTTTTCCATTTTTCTTGAAGTTTTTTCAATTTTTTTTCCAAACGAAACATTGTACTGCGAAGCGCTTTGGTAGAATTTAAGATTTTAAGGTTCTAAACGAGAAATAGAAAATTTTGGCCAAAAATCATTAGCCGTTTTTGTGCCATTTTAAATGAAAAAGTCGTAAATCTACCTTTACCACTTATTATTATTATAATTTTTTTTCTCTCAGTATACGAATGAAATATTCATCTTAAATGAAAGGCTACTAACCCAGTTTATTGTAAAAAATTAAAAAATTCCAGTTTTTCGGATATTAATAAAATTACAGGAAAAAATTCGTAATCAGTTGAAAAATCAATGACAACAAGAACACCCTATAATTCACATATCATGTAATTGAGGGCCACCCTAATGAGCATTTCAGATAGCCGAATGTATCCCCAAATCAGTACATATAATTTGGTACATATATCTTTAAATTGGAAAAACCACTTTTTTTGACATATTGCTATATATATAACATAAAAATAACTTCAAAATAGTTTAGCAATTTAAAAGCTTCGCAAAAAAATTTATATATTCTTCGAAATTGGGTTTCACCCGTCAAGCGACTTATATTAAATACGCTGATGTTAAGACTGAATTGCAAGGAATGAAAGTTATTCGTGCCACGCCCACTAGAAAAACTTTGTGGCACTTTCCCAGAACGAAGCTGATTTAATACGACTAACGCAACAATTTAAGCTAAAACCCCAATTTCTTACCAAAATATACTAGGAATCGAAACTTCAACGGCCGGTAGGGTACTATATAAATTCTCAAAAAAATTATTTTCAGTGCACACCTTATTGTACATATTGGATTGTTTTTAACTCAAAAATAACATATTTGCAATTATAGTTGTATTATTATTAATTTTGTGGTCTCCAAATAACCATATGTTTGAATATGGAATGCCCACAATAGCCAACGAACGGCGCTGAGTGTGTATGGCGTAATTCAAATGTAATGGAATATATCGCAGTCACTTAGATAATACAATTTTACAAATTGTTCAAAACATTTATGAAATTATATAAATTATAGGTTTACAGAGTAAGAAGTTCTTGACTCCGCCGGCGTTTTACAGAAAAATATTATCGATTTGACAGCAACTCAATAAAAGTGCGACAAATAGCATAAATGTGCAGGATTTAAATATAACTGTACCGATTTGCCTGATTTGCTTAATAAGACGATCATGTTTGTAAAATTTCGAAATCTGCAGTATCCCAATAGTTCATGTGATCATGTGCAACTAAATATATTTAAAAAATTCAAACACTGGTTAAAAATTAAAATGTCAATAATTTATCAATACATATTTCATTTCGCTTCAAACGCAATTTGTTCCTGACAACATACAAATTACATTTTAATTCGCTCAAACATAACATGTTAGAAATTTGCAATAATAAATGTGTTTGTTTTAGTTTCGCCAAATATATATTTAAGATAAATATGTTTGGTACAGGCCCATTTTCGTACGTACCTATATATATATATTTTAATTGTCCTACCATTTAGGATGAATATTTCATAGTATATCGCTTATCCATTTCATGAATCCCTCTTGTATACCATCTACATCATTTCCTAATGGCATCCAGTTTTTCTTTATTGTTATTTTAGATGTTCTTAGTGATAAATGACTTTACGTTGGCATTTAATTAATTTAGTTAATTACTTAAAACCAGCACATACTTTAGCAAAAACGCTTTATGTCATCTCTGTACAGCACATATGTTGTGGGTTTTCCAAGCCTTCTTAATTGTTAGTATCTTTCAAATATCTATGCTAATGTCAAGTGGATTCTACGATCGCAGTCAGTTTGCATTTAGTAATATTAGTATAGATGTATATCTATCATGTATGTATTTGCTACATTGAGTCTCAACCCAATGGCCAATCCTCAAAATTCTTTGCATACACCAACTAAACGTTTCAACCTTTAACGTAAAACGCGATTTGCGATTTTAAAATTCATAAAAAAAGATACGTGGTTGCTTGTTTAGGTTGGTGGGTGAGCGAGTGAGTGATGTTGGTGCTTTGGCGCTGTCGGTGACTGTGGCGGCGTTAAGGTGGTGTCTTCTATAGATGCTTGTTTACCTTGCTTTCTCTTTGCAAATAAATTCTTGGCATGATTTCGGAATTGGTTACAGTTTTAATTGTGGCGAATCTGAAGCAAATATTATAATTGAGAGAAATTCTCAAATGTTTTAAATAAGAAAGAAAGACTTTAAATTTAAAATGCACAACAAATTTTAAAATATTTATACTTTAAACAACCACAAATAAATCATTCATGAAAATTGGGTTCATGTTGCGCACATATCAAACTCTTAAAAGATTGTGGCGCATCACAGTGTTTCAGAATTGATTTTCACCTATTAAAATTCAATATCTCTTGATCTAGTAAATGATTTTGAATTCTGTCTTCTGTACGTATGGAGCCAAGGATTATTTCGAAAAAATAACTTTAGGGTGATTGACAACTTGGTCGATGAGGCAAAATTGTTGTAAGCCCACGAAAGCCCAAGATCCGGATCGTAAGTGTGTTAGATTTGTCACACCATATCTTTTGGACATTTATAGGTCTTATCTCAGACTATCGTTTGTTCCACATAAATGGAAGGAAGTTGTTGTGGTTTTTATACCCAACTCATGTATCTTTTAAGAACTAGAGACCAATTAGTCTCTCATCTTTTCTGATTGGTGTGCCTATTATAAGTCGAATTAACCCGTTACAATTTAGATGAGACCTTTACGACACCGCCGCCGTTTTTTTAATCTTTTGCCGCGCCGCCGCCTGATTACGTAGAAACCGGCGTAACGGCGGTTCCGGCGCGGTTCGGCAGCGTATAACATTTTGTTTAATACTTCGAATAACCGATTACAACCTCAACAACAAAAAACTAAAAACTATAAGCTACACAGAACAACAATCAAAATATTTCCCAATAACAGACACCTTAATTTCACAAGAATTAACTTATGGAGTTAAATGACAATTTCAAATGTGCATAACAACAACCAGGTGGAATTCCATTATAGAGTACTAGGATTCTACCTATCTTGGCAGAAAGCGTTGTGCTATTCAGGATTTGTATGCCTCAGGTAAATGAAAATAAATGGTTTCCCATTACATCCAATGAAGGGACTGGGGAGAACTTCTCACAATCACTGAGCTGTGCGCTTTCCAGTTTTCACTCACTGATTGGGACCTACAGTTTTACACCGATTCCGAACGGTATTTTGAGAAGCTTTTTCATGGCTAGATACTCGATAGTGTCGCCGTCACTATGCGAGGTGACCGCCGCCGAAAGAAAATGTGAAGGTGGTCAGAGCCGGGTTCGAACCCAGGATCTCATGTACAATAGCCGCGCACACTAACCATTGCACCACCGACGGCCTCAGGTACCCACAGTAATATTCGGTTGACTGAATTTAGAACTAGTCACAACCACGCTAGAGGTCATCCCCACCGTATTAGAGGTTAAACCGAATTAGAGGTGGTCACCACCGAACTAAAGGTTGTCACAGGCATATTGAATGTTGTTAGAAATGCGGTAGAATACTGTTGTCACAACCGAATTAGAGGTTATCACAACTGAATCAGAGGTTGTCACAACCTAATCAAAATTTTTTTCTATATTAATTAAAACGGCAGGCATTGAGTATTTTCGAAATTTTATTGATAGTTTATTTTCCTATATTGTATAATATAATAATAACAGAACGAGGAATTAATACACTTTATATGGGATAATCTTTAGGCAAACATATGCATATGTAATGGGACATCCGATCGGCGTTGAAGTCCCAGCCTTTATGGGTTCCGTCCCCAATTGTGACACGTTGTGTCTGTCAATGAATGTATGTCTTAATCCCAACAATTAGACAGTTTTACTTAAAGGCAATGGTACATTACCTTATCTTTGGCGTGTACATCACCAAATATCAATTGACGGCTTCAGTTGCTGCAACCGACAAGCTGAATTCAGTCGTTTCAACCAAATTCTATTGTTTTAGCCAAAATATTACCACATTCGGTTAATGCAACATACGACGTTTGCAAGCGAATTGGTGCCACAGTCGGTTGTTACAGAAGAATTGATACCAACTATGGTTATTGCAACCGAGTTGGTACCAAATTCTGCTGTTTGCAACTGAAGTGATTCCAAATTCGGTTGTTGCAGCAGAAATAATTGAAAATTTAGTTGATAGAACTAATATAATTAGAAATTTGGATGCCCCAACCTAATCTATTACACTGTGACCCAAATGAAAGGAATTTGTTTCGGGCCTCTACCAAACCAAAAAATTGTGAAAGTACTTGGACGTGGTATCACAAAACCCGGCTCGGTTTTGCTCCTACACGTAACAATTTTTTTTTACAGGCCGAAGAAAATTTTGGAGGTGGGTCAGGGCCATATTTCAGATTTTACTTCAATAAATCCTATTTTAGTAGTAGAGTGGATGTGTCAAAATATTATCCACTACCAAATTTCACAATGATCGGCTGTTGTTTACCGGAATTATCGTATCAATTACCAAAATGGGCGTGGCCCAATCATACTTTTACAATAAGTGAATACTTTTGACGATTAGTGTCAAATCAGAAATATTTTATGTACTAAAATAGCCACAATATTTACCAATACCTCAGTTGAAGTTAATAATATTTATCGGGAAATTGTTTCAGAAGAAACTCGATTTTGTACTAATATTTTCCATAATGACAATTTCAATCCCAAGCCAAATTTTTGCAGCTAATATTCACTGGAATATTCTCTTATGATCAGTAAATACTTACGGACTTACTTATCGTGTTCACCAATTGTCGTAAAATGTCATCAACTTAAAAGTCTTTGATCTAAGATACCTAGACTTAGCATAGCTAATACTTCTTCCATGCGTTACACCTTCTTCCGTATCTACTAAAGTATACCCCCATTACCATGGGTAGGGGTATAATTTGAAAGCGCACAACTCAGTTGATGCTAACAAGATTTTCCTTATACGTGTACAAGATGTTAGAAAAATTGGATTGCTTTCAACAAACTATGATTAATGCTCAGAATGGTTTCAAAACAGTTACAATTGAAGTCTAAAAGTAGAAATCTCAGACTCTGACTCAGACTCTACCACTCTCTACCCATTATGGGTATGCAATTTTATATCTCTCCACAATTCCTTAACTCTTTGACGACCATACATTTTCGACCGAAGCGATTTAATTTTTTTTTTTTTTGATTATTTCCGTACGAAACAAAAGTATCATTCAATTTCACTGAAGACATCTTATACAGAAAATGCGAAATGACAAACATAGTTTTTCGACATTTCTCAGCTACTATTTCCGATCAAAATAAATCAGTTTTAAAGTTTGAATCCACTTATAATGTCATATAGAGCTGCAATCTTTCTCTTCTGACGTTTCGTTACACACTCTTCGCTGTGCGGTAGTGAGCTATTTGACGTAAATTCACTTATACCAGGTGGAATTACAACAATTTTGGACTTACATTTTTCATGTCGTTTTGATGAAAAACTGTGAAATTTAAACGTATTCTGGACTTTTTTGTTATATTTTTATGTCAGTACTCGTATATGTTTGTGGTGCATTTACACAAAAATGTTAACACACAAAATGAAATGCCGTTTTTGTTTTCTTGTTGGTTGGTTTGAGCCATTGCGTCTATCTGGTGTTATTAAAGTAATAATTTCCAAAATACAACGTCCATATGTAACATACCAAACTTCGTAAATTTACTGAGTCAAATCGCTTCTCTATATGGTATTTCCCTATGGGTATCTCCTTCTGAGATTTTAATATAATCACATGAGGCTTTCATTCTCAATGGAATCATTCAGCCCCCAAACAATTACCTCACTTTTGATGCACTGTGTTAGAGGGCGGATCAATAAGTCCGTGATTTTCGAACTTGCCTCGTAGTTATATGAAATACAGCGCTGCACCCATCAAGTACCACCTGTTAATAGACTATTGTCAAATTTTGAGTAAGCTCGGTCATTTACTTTGCGTTTAACAGCTGTTCAAAAAATGGAAAAAAAAGTGAATTTTATTAAACATTATTTTTTGCGAAAAAAAAATCGTCAATCAAACCAAGGAAAAGCTTGATAAATATTATGGGAACTCTGCACCATCGATTTTAATGGTAAAAAAAAGTGTTTTACTGCCTTTCGTTGTACTCGCCCAAGTACAAATGACGCTGAACGTTCTGGAAGGCCAATTAAGGTCAATACACCCGAAAATGTCGGAAAAAGCATGATATGGTGTTGGGCGTGAGATTGTTGATTCCATAGGCATTTCATACGGTAGTGTGGTTTCGATTTTAATTGATCAGTTGGGTTTAAGAAAGCTGTCTGCAAGATGGGTGCCGCGTTTGCTCTCAATTGACCACAAAAGCATGGGTGCACTCGTGTGTAGTCTCAATGGCACAATTCCATGAATTGGGCTACGAATCGGTATCTCATCCGCCATATTCTCCGGTTTTAGGCCCCACTATTTCCTATTTCCAAACCTAAAGAAATGGTTCGGTGGAAAAAGATTTAGCTCCAGTAAGCCTAAAGGAGATTATGTTGAAAAAAAAATTGATTTTTTTTGCAAAAAAAACAACCGTGTTCCATGCAAAAAGTCACGGACTTATTGATCCGCCCTCGTATCTAAGTAAATGCTTTTTTGATTTTACACTATTTCCAGTTAAAATTAAGTAAGTAGTGAGTGAGAAACTACAAATTAATATTAAGAAAATATAATATAAATCCGGTAATTTGGAAGAAACGCCAATTAATTCTTCATTGTGCCCTAAGCTGCATTTTCTTTGTAGTAAGAATGTGCCCTAAATATCGTAGGAATATTATAATTAATACTAGCATGTATTTGCTTTCTTTTTGTCAATCGTTTTCAAATAGAGTGGACTAAAAATTGCATTCCGGATCTGGCGGCATATTTACCATCCATATCGGGAACATAAATGCACCATTCTCTACACTTCCTACAGAAACTCCAAGCGAAATAAAACGAAACAGAAACACATTAATAAAATCATCACGGATCAATCATGACGAAAACAGACAGTAAGACGAGAAAATATTCCATATTTTATTTACCACATTAAAAGAAATGAAAAACGTGAAACAAGTATTGGCCAGAGACTCGAACACAAAGAAACAACTCCTAAAAAGAGAGTCAAGAGATCATCTTTGTCATTGGCATCACAATCATCATCTTTACAGTCACCGCGCCCACTTGTACCCAGCGTCGCATAATTGATTCCCGTATTTTGAAGTTAAACAAAAAGAGAAGCATAGTCATACTGATACAATCACTAGTCCATACTCTTGGATACTGCCTCTGTATGATCCACCTGCCGAACGAACTCTTTCTACCATGTGTGGGACAAAGCTTTTGTATACAGGTTACCTTTGCATAACGCGGTAATCAAATAACGTGAATCTAAAGTATCGTGATTTTAGTTTTTTTAAAAACTTTTGATTACGTGTCAGAAAACTTATTCATACAAAATTTTTTATAGAGATATTTAAAAGTGGCATTTCAAAAGAACTCGTGATTTGTGTTCTCCTATATACTTTTGATTTCGTGTCAGAAAACTGATTCATACAAAACTTGTTATAGAGATACTAGCTGGACCCAGCAAACTACGTCTTGCCTTCAAAGTTTTTGTAATGCCAAAGGGTGAACAAAATTTGTTGTTCTATTACGTTTCAAACTACAGTTATGACTGTTATATCGGTTTCTTTCACAGGGGGCGTGCCACCGCTCTCTTTCAGCCTGGCTCTTCTCATCTTCATATCTCTGACAGTTCATGAGATATAGCCATTTTAAATTTCAAGTTGTATGGGCGGTGCCACGCCCCTTTATTCAATCGCAACCAAGTATAGCCAATGAGTATCAGCAGGTCGTCAGTACCACATTGTGAAGTTTTCATAACAATCGGTATATTGGTCTATTAGAAAAGTCGTCAGAGCGATTTTTGAAAAGGGGTGTGGCACCGCCCACTTTTACCTTGACTGTATAGCCTATGTAACCCGCTAGATGATTCTGAATATAGTCTGAAAATTTCGTCAAAATCGGTCCAACCGTTTTCGAGTCCATTCGTAACATACACACATACATACGCACACACATACATAGATAGATCCATTTTTATATATATAGATTCGAAAGTGACATTTAAAGAGACTAAATTCATGATAAACAGTTCATGATAATATTTTCAAGATAAGAAAGTGACATTTTCTATGAAGAACTTTTTAAAGTGAAAATTTATACGAAAAACATGTTCATCATTTTTAAAGCGCCTTCTTTTATAAATAACTATTTTCTATGGAAAATTTTCTAAAGTCGATTTTTTATACAAGCAAAATTTCCCATAGAATACAACTTTATTTTCTAAAGTGTATAATTTTTAATTAAACAATTTGTTGTACGTGCAGATTTCGACACGCTGAAAAATCGATATTTTTGGTATTTTAGATGTAAATATAACGTGATTGTAGCTTTTCGCAAATATAGTATACTTGTGGCCAAATACATTGTGTTTGCTATTCAATATTACATGTTGGAGACACAATAATAAATGGTTTATAATATATGGTTTTGTGACACAAATGTGGCTTTGTTTGCTGAAAACTGCTGAAAACAAAAACATGACAGACAAGAAAGGAACAAAAAAGCGGCAGGTCTTCAATTCATGAAAACAATGTTTGCAAACATGTATATGGTTCCTGCCATATGTTGCTGGGGCAGTTTTTCTCAGCATATATGGAAAATCACGAGATGTTTTTTATACAATTATTGTCTGACTATTTGCCCTATTAAATGCTTCATAAATTTTATGAATACGATATATTATTTAGTGAAAATATTTATAAAGAAGATAATTCCAAGAGCTTTTGGTCAGTTTTTATTGTTTTATTTCAACAATTTTAGAAAATCAAATTGATCTTCGTTCGAATATATTTAGAATTTCGCGCCGTCAATGATATAAATAAATAAATAAATGGTTTCCCATTACATTCCATGAAGGGACAGGGGAGAGCTTCTCACAATCACTGAGTTGTGCGCTTTCCAGTTATCACTCACTGATTTGGACCTACAGTTTTACACCGATTCCGAACGGTATTTTGAGAAGCTTTTTCATGGCTAAATACTCGATAGTGTCGCCGTCACTATGCGAAGTGACCGCCGCCGAAAGAAATTTAAAGGTAGTCTGAGCAGGGATCGAACCCAGTATCTCATGTGCAAGAGGAGCGCACACTGCCATTGCACTACCGACGGCCATAAGTGGATCTAATATCATAGCTTGGAAACCTTACCCCTACAAAATACGATTTACATAATAATCAGCAATCCGTGAGGCGTGTTAAACGAGAATTACCTGTACATACATTTTTCACTGCATCATTCCAATGTGTGCGATAGTGTGTGTAAATCGACACACATTTTTTTGAGGTTCAGTTCAATAACCACAAAAAAGTTAATGGTCAACAACGCGAACCGCCAAAGGGGAAAGAGGGAATATTACAACAACACCAATGAGCACCACGATGACTAAAACAACTAAAACAACAAATATCAGCAGCAACTCAATAGACGATGATAAAGAAATTTATGAAAGAATTCAATGAAGAGTGAAAGCAGTGAGGTGAGGTCTATTAGTGTGCGCATTCGGGTTTAATGTTTCTTCTTCTCTTCTACTTCTTTCTACCTGTCTGTCTTGTCTGCATTCCTCTTTTCTCTTCACTTTGCTTTCCTTTGCGTAAATTGCCATAAAATACGCGGTAATACCTAAATGGATGAGACGGACGTAATGTGAGTGATACTCGTATACTGGAAGGGGTGGCGGATAATGTGAGGTCTGCATACAAGTGCGATTATTACACTTGGTCATGGACGTTTGTGGTGTACTTTACTTGGAGCATTAAGATCGAAAGTTTGGCACTGTTTGTTGATTTTGAAATTGGCAATCGATTGTACAAAGACCCTAATCTAGCACTTTTGCATTGACCTACTTTATTTGTGGACAAGTTTTTATACAGAAGAATAGTTTGAAAGAAACATAAAAACGTGTATTTAATTCAGGAATCATATAATCGATATTTAAGGAATTACTAGTCGAGAGGAATGTATACATTTTTGATCAGCAGTTACCAGCGTTGCAGCTGATTTCAGCATCGTCTTTCGGGCAGCTTTCTAGTTTTGCACTCACTGATTGTGACCGGCAGTTTCACACCGGATCCGAACGGTATTCTGAGAAGCTTTATCATGGCTAACTACTCGATAGTGTCGCCATAACTAAGCAAGGTGACCGTCGTCGAAAGAAAATTAAGGTCAATGGAGAAAGTTTTCGGTCTATGATAACGGATATTGTTATGCCAATTCCGACTGCTAAAGGCAACGACAACTTTTGGTTCCAACAGGACGCCCACACGGCCCGAGCCACGATCGCTTTATTGCATCTATTGTTACTCGATCGACTAATTTCAAAAAATGGTGATTATGACTGGCCTCCGCGATCGCCCGACATAACCGCTCCAGACTTTTTCGTGTGGGGTTATTTGACGTCCAAGGTTTATGCCACGGAGCCTGGAAGCCTTGAAAAACAATATTCGATATGAAATGGCCGCTATTTAGCCCGAAACACTACGAAAAGTGATGGAAAATGCAGAAAAACGAGCACATTGCGACATTCGCTCTGGCGGCGACCATTTCCGCGATATCATATTTCACAAGTGATCAAAACAAATTTGCACTATTTAAAATAGACGAAACAATATTTCCCAGCAATTAGTTTGTGTCTGTTTTTTTATTATTACCAAAAAAAATTAGAAAGTTTTACATGGTCCACCCTGTACTTAGAACAGAGTCAAGCTAATGCAAGTACTCGTATACCCATGGAAAAAATAACCGAAATAGCCGTAACTGAATTCAGAGGTTGTCACAACCACATTCGATGTTATCACAATTGATTTAGAGGTTGTTACAACCCAATTCGGTTGTGACAACCTATTAGAGGTTACTTCAACCGAAGTTCAGTTGTGAGGACTAAATTCTGTCGTGACAATCTCAATTCGGTTGTACCTACTGCAATTCGATGGTAATAACTGTATTAACGTTTGCTACAACCTCTTTCCAAGCAATTACTTATGTTAGTATAGTCGTCACTCTGTTAAACACGAAATTGCAGAAAAGCGTGCTGCATGAATGGCAATGCTGATGTCAGAGCTGAAATGAGACCTACACATAATCCTAAGCTAAAGGCAGTTATAATTGAGGAGTGACGAAGCAAAAGTAGTTAACTACAAGATTTTTAATGTCGAGTTAAATACAAACAACAAATAAAAAATGTCGCATTTAGAATCTAATTTTTGTAATAAGGAAAACCGATTGAGAAAATAATATCTTGCGAAATGGCCAAATAAGAAAACGGTTAGACTTTAAATGTAGAACATATAGGGATTTTAAATTTACAGTTAACCAGTTTTGCTCTGTCACAAAGTAGTTAACTAGTTTTGAAACGCCACAGTATGTAGTTAACTAATTTTGCTCCTACAATTTACTCCAAATAAGAAAAACAAATAGTATTTTTTTGCATATATTTTTATTTGAAAAAATCAATACTGTTGAAATTATGTCTCTGTAATGTATGTATAGTTAAAGCAGAAATCATACTTTTGAATAATTTAATTCTGGCTCCAAACATTCGCAATTGCACAAAAGATCTTCTTCAACGCCGTTACGAGAAATTGATCCCTTATTGCTGTCTAAAATTTCCTTAAACCACTGAAGCTCCTGCAGCCCAGTCCAATGCTCGCCAAATTGCTTTGCTAATAAATTAGAAACGTCTCTTTTTTTTCATTACTAAGGACTCTCTTCAGATACTTTTCTTTTACAGTTCTGGGGTGATTTTGGCCTCGTTTTAGCAAAGGTTGAAATTTTTGTGTACTTTCGTAAAAGAAGTTTTCATTACATTTAATTTGCACATCACTATTTCGGCTCTGTGATTTCCTTAATTGAATTCTTTTAAGGCTTTGAATACCATCGATCTTTTTGTAGTTTCTTTTCCCTAAGGCTTTTATATCATAAAGAGTCCAGTCGTCATTTAACTTATGCACTCTTCCGTGCTTCTCAAATATTTGGAAATATTCTTCTTCCGTAGTAATTACCGAAATTTTTCTAAGCTCTTTCTCAAGCCTGCCAAATACTCTATCCGCAGGCAAAAAACTGTGACCTCGAACAGGAAAAAATATATGTATTTCTTTCATTGACTTTGGAGATTTATTTAGTAGCCAAAACGCTAAAGAATGAATTATGTGACAGTTTTTGTTCTGACCTCCGCATCCATCGCAGAACAGACGCAGTAAGTCAGTATCGTCTGCAAACTCGATATTATTTAAATGGTGGAGAAGAGCAGATCCTATAACTTCTAATCCACGGCCAGATTGAGTTTCATTCCAGCAGTAAAAGTCTGGATTGGTTGAGGCGGTGTTTACAATGCAAAAATTATAAAGGTTCAATTGGCGACTATAAAATGCTTCCTGTATCGGTGTTTTAGGCAAATTTAACACTTTTTGCATGTCAAAACAAAGGGTTTTACTTTTCGGGGCATTTGTCTTTAAATGCGTATAAAAAGCTTTGGCTCGAAGTGTGTGTAACCTCTTTTGTGTAAAAAGTCGTTCCTTCTCAATTGCATTTGTTTCTTTTTTAAGATTGTTAAGCAACAATGTACAGGTACAGCATGTGTCTGACGCTGGTGATGAAAAACCAATATTAAATTTTTGCAAAAATATTTGGTGAAACATTGTGCGTTTTACTTGCATTGCAACAGCAACTGAATTATTATACAAATCAAATAATTTCTTCACGCTTAATTCCGAAGAAAGGTACACTCGACGAGATTTTGCTCTATTATAATGACTCTCCTGTGCTGGAAGGTTTTTAATAAAGTTTGTGACGCTTTCTTCTTTATTGATACTCTTACTAGAGACCCTGTCACCTCCCCGATTTTCTTTAGGTATTTTTCCTTCATGAATTAAACTTCCAATGGTTCTAAGTCGCCCTTTTTTTATATCAAACATATTTTGGAAAAAATTCGCACAGACCGCAACATTCTTTCCTTTGAGCTTAAGGAAGTATCTGCAACTAAACTTCCGCATTTTCATTGATGCACTTGTAACACGGTTTGGTATATAAGGAGCAATATATCTACACAGATATATGTCTTGCTGTACTTTGCCATTTCTCTTGAAGAATTGGTTACGAAGAGGCAATAAGTCTTCAACTTCAAAATCTTTGCATTTTAATGTTTGGCACTTATATCTGCAAGTCACTTTGTACTCATTGCGCAACGAGCTTATGTTCTTATATCTGTGAAGATTAAGAACATAATAATATGCGTAAGACATATTAGTTCAAAGTACATTACTGTCAAACTATTTATTGGTCAATTTTGGACTTACTTTTCATTCCATTTCTCCTCAGCAATTCTAGTTATTTTTTGACGCTTTCTACTGCCACTATTTATATCAGATATGATTGTTGTCTGTTCCATATTTTAACACAAAACGTATAAATGTTTCGCTTTAAAATTCTGACACACTTCTCATTAAAGGTTTTTATGATTTGGCAACAGCGATATGGCTCACTAGATTATCGAACTTACTTTGATACTATTGTTTAAAGCGTAAAGTGTTTTTTTTTCGAACACTTTGAAAAATATCGTATTTAACCAATTTTGCTCCGTCTCTCGGTTTTCAGATAATTTTTGTATAAAACCCTGTTCTTTTTGTTTCAATTTGATTGCAGTATGTGGTAGGGTTTAAATTTTAAGACCCATATCATGTGTCATCTCATTTTTCGCCAAATCGTAGTTAACCACTTTTGGTCCGTCACTCCTCAATTGATGTCCACAATGATTGCTCTGTTACCCTCGCAAGTGAAATAAAGTTGTCTGCACAGAATCTATTTTGCAGAGGTGGGTCTAGACTGTGTCCAAAGGATTCCAGACTATCATACATTTTTGAAGGAAGAAGTCATGGCGGTCGGAGAAGTTGCATTCTGGCTGGCACGTAACGTTATCACCGCCTTGGGTAGCAACATCATTTTCCTACTATTAAATCTCTGCAATCTGCATTAAATATCGGTCACAGTTAAATAAGTTTAATATTCATCTTATATAGGAGGCAGGGTGGATGAGCTACTTTACCAGTTCCACTGGATATGAAGAATGTGAGAATGGCTCTATCTGCATGCAAGCTTTTGCGCAAACCCCATGATCTGAGTCATTCGAATGATAGATATAGACTGGAGGCACAAAATGCAGGTTCACCAGGCAGGTGTGTTCAAATAAGGAACTTAATCGTTCGAAAAACTTAGAATCCACTTGAAGACAAGATATATCTACTCTAGTGGATGTGATAACTGGGCTCTGTTAGATACAAGGACTAGAAGTATTAGCTCACGATTTCTCTAAAAGTTGTGGAGGTGAAGAGAAGTGACATAATGGCAATCATTTTATGTGATTTGGATACAATATATAGGATCTTTCTTCTTTTCGCATCTAACAGACACTCTACAAACTAAGCTGATTTATTTTAGAATATTTTTATAGATCATAAATAGGTTCGGACTTTTTCAGTCACATCATACAATACCGGTATCATATGGTTCGAGCGCATCTTAACTATATCAGTTACATTTTCCGGTTCAATGATGGGGATGGAACATGATCTGCGATGTAACACAAATGTCTTCATTGAACTAAGCATGCCAGTACCGACAACCCCTTCGACCTAAAGTATGCTGCACACAGACCTGAATCTTTCCAAAACTTGATATTCACTCCTAGGGAGGATATCTCCCTACGCTAGTAGTTATGATCACAGGATACTCTTTGATATGTAGACACTCCCCTAGACTTCAAATCTCAGCAGCACGATTACTGCAGAAGGTGCGGGGATGAAATTTAGGATAAGAATGCCGAACATCTGACATGATCCTACCCCGCTTTTTGTGTACTTAGGCAATGGCGTAGCCAGTATCTCGGCTAGGGAGGCGCAAGATATAGTACACAGAGAAAAAGTTTAACACTAAAGGCTGTTATTCTTTCTGGGGAGTATGGAAGTCAAATGAACGACACCTACTTTAAAGGGCAAAGACTGCATAATATCCTACAGCATATTATGTCCGTAACTTGTTTATAATAAAAGTCGATAGTATCAGCTATAAAAAATCGTGAAACAATATATCACATTTTCTAAACCTTAAACATTAAACATTTCTTATGTCCCAAATTGTGTTGAAATCGATAATGCAACCAATAGTACGAATCATGATTGGTACAATTTGTATTGGGACCAAAATACATTGACAAAATACACCAAAATATATTGACAAACGGACACGGCTAAATCGATTCAGAAAATTAATGATCTGCTATTTCTCTATGTTACACTTATCAGTAAAAATTGATTAGTTTCGAGTTCTGAACTGCCCGTTTTGACACCCCTGGCTACGCAGATGTGAGTAGGAGACAATATTTTGGGTCTTACTTATTTTTGGATCTAATGCTTTTTCAGGTAATTAAGCCTTAGAATATTTTTGCAGACCACAAAATGGTTCGTTACAAACTAATGTGCCTTCCATGTTTGAAAACCGGGATGGGATCTGTTGTGGCTTGATCCCCCTTAAACAAACCAGATCAATTTACAGGTTAAACTATAGGAGCCTAACATGACGTCCAGTGGTATCACAGCTGTCTTTATTGGACTTGGTTGCCACTTCTACCTAGTCGAACCAGCTGATATCAGTTACAACGGAGGAGCGAACGGATCACTCTGTTACCCAAAAGGGTATGCGGATGAAAGTCACAAGGGAGGACCGTAACGATCACACTGTGGTCTTATTAACAACAGCGGTGCATATATCAGTTGAAATGTATTACAGCACATATCTCTGTGATACCAACGGAACTGAAAAAAAAATTATATAGCGTATGGCGACGCTTTAGTCAGTTGTCGCTTTTTGTCCAGTATGCATGGAAAATTAAACATTTTAAACTTATACTCTTGCAACTAAAGAAACGAAAGCTGCACATTTGGTGATGTTAATTTCATCTATAATATGGCCTGCATCAAACCAGTCTAGTTAGAAGAGATACAATTAAAAACGGCCCTGCAACCTGAAAAGATATGAGCAGATCGAAAGATACAGGCAAAGAATGGGGATGTGTGAATGTGGTTTATTAAGACGAGCAAGCTGCAGTAGTGATTTATGACAGATCCCACTGTGATGGTATTTGTGTTCAGTGATGTATTAAATTTCATCCTGGAAACACTTAGCCCGGAACAGCGCTTACACAATATTCGGTTGTATTTTATTACGAAAAATCAGCGTTCTACGAAGAATATGCTTCGCGCACTTAGAGCAAGTTTTGGCCCATATAATCGGCTTTATTTGGAATATTGGAATATTTTAAACATAATTTTCATTATTGAACATTACAAGAAATCACATCCTGCATGTAGGTAAAAAGTATAAAGGCAGTGACCGTGATGTACAGATTCGGCGCCGTGTCATATTTCACGTAAGGATTTTAATTTAAAAGCATACAAAATTCCACCCGAACAAGAATTGAAGTCGAATCGTCACCATTTCAATCTTTGGGCTTGATCAAGTTTCACTGTGTTTTACAAACACTTTGTTAAGCGATGAGGCCGATTTATGCAAAATTCTATAAACAAAATTATTATATTTGAATGAAGAACAAACCGAAGAGGTTCATGTGATTAAACATTAATTAAATTTCCCGCTCTTTTGGCTGTTCCTAGTTATAAGACAGTTGTAGTACCTCTGTGGACCTTCCGAAAAAAAATTTTACATTTGAGGGATCTCTACGAAGTACTTGAACTGTTGTAAGTCTAATACCCACTCAGTCTGACTAACCTCAAAGTCTCAGTAACAGTTGGTAAAAAATAAATAAATAAATATTTTACCATTACATACCGTGAAGGGAGTGTGTAGACAGCCCTTTCAAAATCAGTGTGCTGTGAGCTTTCCAGTTTTACATTTACTGACGATTCTACACGATTGTGAAGTGTAAGGTGATCAGAGCAGGGATCGACCCCGCGTTCTCATGTCCAAGAATCGCGCACACTAATCATTTTAAGACCGAACGCCGCATAAGTTTGTGGGTGATACATTAGGAGAAAAGTGCACTCCCAAAACCAGGTCCGAAAGGCCCTTGCAAGGCCAAGATGGGGCAAGGAAAATGAGACAATTGTAGTGACTTATAAAGCTATAAGTCGCTGGGTCTTCAACTATGCGCCCCAGTATGGACGTCATTCCTTAGTGACACCCAATGGAAAGCTCTGCAGGAGACCCAAAGTAGTGCACTTCAAATGGCAACCGGATGCACGCAAATGACGAATGTGGATTATATAAGAAGACCAAGATGCTGTCAGTGCAATAACGCTATGGATTGTTGACGAGACAGTTTCTTTTGGCATGCCTTCTGCCAAGTCACACCAAACATCAGATTCTGATACAGAACCCATCTACTCGTCATATCCGGAAGGGCAACAAACGCCTCTGCACGGACACCCAAGACGTCAGTCCATCTGACGTCATCAGACTGTCGACCAGAGTAGCCCAGAAAATGTTGCACATCACGGCGGTGTCAGTGGCCATAAATGGCTATGCTAGCAACATGGTCCTTAATGAACATCCACCCGCGATTTTGAATAATTAGAGGTTTCTTACCTGGCACACTAGAACTATTCTGGCACAACTCTGATTTGGTTGAAGTTCTATTCTGAATTCAGACCAATCGAGGATAATCCCAGGCACATTAGACCAGTGTCCACACTGCCTACAAAGCCCTTATGATACTATTCATATTTTTGGCTGTCCTGATACCTCTATTGATTTACGGCCATGGTATTGGCACAATTTCTCCAGCTCCCCACCAGCTCCAGTGGCACATAGGGGAAAACCTGATAATTTTGTTTTTTTTTTCTTCCTATCTTCCAGGGTTGCTACAACAACAGCAACAAACGTTGATATCACTAAACCATTGTTTCCAGCTCCAGTGGCACATAGGGGAAAACCTGATAATTTTGTTTTTTTTCTTCATATCTTCCAGGGTTGCTACAACAACAGCAACAAAAGTTTATATCACTAAACCATTGTCTCCAGTCTTACGACATATTTAGCGTCACGACGAATCCATTGGAAAAGTTTGGTTGCATTATGTAGGGTATAGCATTACCCCTTTAACAAAACCTCCGTTCACAATAACAATGAAAAATAATGCAAGCAAAAAGTTGTACGAGACAAGGTAACAGTAACAACGGTAAGAAAATCTTGGCTAACAAATGATTGAGTGAACGAACGAATAATTGTATGAGCGATCATTGGCACAATTACACTGTGTAGTATCTGGGGTTATAAACGAAACTTAAAGCGTGTAAATTCAGTTGCTAGACTAGGTGTCGTTTGGGGCGCTATTGTAATGTCATTCGTTTGCCGGTGCGCATGTGCAGCAACAACATACGTTGCCGGTAATAGTTGTTGCCGTCGTCGTTATCGAATGCAGTTATATGTATTATCAGTTTTACTTTCATGCTTCAAAAAGAACATTGTCCGAGCCTGTTCTAGTGTTCTTGAAAAAATATGCATTCGCATAGAAATAATTTCAGGTTTCAATAAGATTCAGTGTTATTTGTGTGATTGTTCTCAATGGCAATTGTTTGTAAAAGTTATTGGAAGTTAAAAATGTTTAATGCCAACCAAAAACTATGGCAATTCTTGATTTATTTTTCGTTTTAGAAAATATTCCTTTAAATATACTTATACCATTTCGTTTCGATATGACTTCAAATCATAAGAGCTTCATAAGAGCCGGGTTGTCAGAAAACCATCGATTCGAATATGATTGAATTCTAGTAAATTAACACATTTGACTTCTTCTTGAATTCAAAACTTAACTCAAAACCTAACTTTTCAAATGGACCAGCCATTTTGAGCTGCGTTGCAAAAAGTTTTGAATTTTTTAGTGAAAATTATTTTTCTATGGTAATTAGGGTCCGCTGAACTCAAATCTCAGTCATATATCTCATAATTTTTCTACCTCATATAGTTTCACCGATATCGGCTGTACGAGAAGTCGAAAAATGGCCACTTGAACGATCCCAAATGTTTTTCCGTCCGGAAGCATCTGGTACTTCAACAAAAACTTATTTGTAGCTTTTTCTTCTAAAGTAATATATTATTGAAAACATAACTCATTTATTGTGTCTTATTTTCACTTCAGAAATATATTTTTTTATTCAAATAATAAAATGAAACAAAAAAAAATATTGTGACCTTCAGAGGTGCAATGGTTATCGTGCGTGTCTATTGTAAATTAGAAGTGTAATCAATTCCTGCAAAGAAAGCCTCTCTTATCTTTTGGTGGCGGTCGCCTCGTAGAGTGATGGCGGCGACACCATTTAATTTGCCATGTAAAACTTTATCAAAGCCTTTTCGAATCGATGTAAAAGTGTTGTTCCCAATCTTACTTGCTTATCAAATTTCTCATTACATCCCATTTTCAAAAACCGCTCGGAATCGTTGTTAAAGTGTAGGTCCCAATCAGTGAGCCCAAAAAATAAAAAGCGCAATCCTCACTGACTGTGAGAAACTCTCCTCAATGACTTCATGAGAAGTAATGGGAAAATAATTTAATTAATGTAATTAAATATAATACAATTCCCATCAATCATAATATGCTTATGACACATTAACTAAATTTTAATTCGCATCAAATATAATATTTTCGCAATATGTTTGTACTGTTTAGCCAAATATAAATTATATTACCAGCAAAAATATAATTATGGCATCCGCATTTTTCCTGCGTGCATACATTCGTTTGTGTGGCATCGTTTAACTCGAAGTATATGTGTCATCAGAATTATGTGTCAAGTTAGAACACTCATACGATGAAACAAACGATTACTGTAACATTATGCAGGAACCATGTATATACATGAAACATCCATATACTTAGGTGCAAGCAGTGTTTTCATGAATTGAAGATCTCGTGCTTTTTTGTTCCTTTGTTGTCTCTTATATTTTTGTTTTCAACAGTTTTCAAAAACAACAACCTATTAATCATTGTGTTTCCAACATGTAATATTGAATAGCAAACACAATGTGTTTGGACGCAATTACACTACATTTTTGCGACAAGCTACAAACACAATATATTTGCATCCAACCAACAAACAAAGACTGATTTTTCAGTGTACCAGTGTACCTGAATTCGAGGTTGTTCCTATCAGGACCATGCCACACAATATACGCTCTTTTGCTTCCTTATTTGTCTCTCCCCATATTCTTTTGTGGTTTATTTTTGGCGCTTGCTGAAAGTAGCCTTTAATGCTTAGAAAGGCACTGCTTTATCTATAATTACCGTTCGATAGAAGTAGACCATCCGAGCCAAGTTGTCTGCTAATTCGATTCGTAAGGTTCCATAAGCTGCCCCAGGATTACAGCAGTAAAGAAGTTTATATTTCTTGCCTTCGAGTACTGTTCCTACCCTTTGTAGAGTATTGCGACGTATTGCCAGAAAGGCAAAATTGCTGCTTAAGGCTCTCACTCACCATCCCATTTAATCCAATTTTCTGTCAAAACAAAAGCGCGTGTACAGGCATAATCACGTAGTGTGGAATAAATAATTAAATTCCCATTAGAATACATGAAGCGACAGGTGACAGCTTCTCACAGTCTCCCAGTTGTGCGTTTTCCATGTTTACACTCACTCATTGCGTCCTACAGCTACACACCGGCTCCGAACTGTTTTTAGGAATAGTGCCGCCGTTACTTAGCGATGTGGTCATCGTCGAGGGTAATGGTCTGGCAGTAGTATTTTAATGGAGGATAATGCTGTGCGATTTTGTTCAACAATAATTCAACGACTATCTAGGATAGTTAGTCATGGCCTTTAATAATGAGCGCCTTTTTTGTTTTCCTAGTGAAAATACATTCAAGGCATTTTGAAAGATCCGTGACTTTTTGAACTTCTGTCATAGCTAAAAAAATCAACCCTGCTCCTGTCAACTACCATGTGTTAGTAGCCAGCTGTACAATTTTAAGCAAGCTGTGTCATTTAGTTTGTGTTTGACAGGCAGAGGAGCAGACAACCTCTTGAATTTCTGCGAAAATGATAAAAATACCTGAATTTGTGTGTTCATCATAACCCCATAACAACCCGTACAAACCCCAAGGAAATGCCTGATAAATACTGTCAAAATTCTGCTCCATCAATTTCAACCGTTTCAAAGTGATTTACTAAATTCCGTTGTGGTCGTACCAGCACAAGTGGCACCGAACATTTAGGTCGCCCAAAAGAGGTCGTCACAACAGAAATTGTCGATAAAATCCATGGAATGATATTGGACGATCGAAATATTAAAGTGCGTGAAGTGGATGGGGCTGTAGGCATACCTATATCACATTGTATATGAATATTTGGACACGATAAAGCTACCCGCACGATTACTCACACTTGAGTGTTTGGCGATGTTCAACCACAATCTGTATGAGTTTTTGCGACTTTGCGTAACGGTGGACGAAACATGGATCTATCACAACACACCGGTGGCCAAGGAACATTCAAAACTGTGGATTTTTTCGGGAGAACGTCTATCATAGAAGGCATGAACGCGGTGTCATCCACATCGATTACCTTGAAAAGGGTAAAACGATCACCGGTGAATATTATTCCCAGCTGTTGGGCCATTTCGACATTCATATGGCGATGAAAAACTGTTGTTCTACCATGGCAAGGCAGTGGCGCCAAGATGGTTTGTCGCCATGGCAAAAAAGCATAAATTGGGCTACGAATTGCTACTTCATCCACCAAATTCTTGGGCTTTAGCCTCTAGTAACTACTTTCCATTTCCAAACCTAAAGAAATGGCTCCGCGGTAAGAGTTATGAGTTGAATGAAGAGGTCATCATTGAAACAAATTATTTGAAGGTCTTTCAGAAAATTGATTTTACACATTTGGAAGGAATAAGAAAATTGGAAAAACGATGGGCTACATGTATCGAGCTAAAAGGAGGCTATGTTGAGACATAAAAGGTTTTTTTGTTTTTTTTTTTGCCAATATTGGCACTTGAATTCAGTATTTCTACCAATAATATGGGTTGTTTCATATTATTGAAATTTTTCCGGTCTAAAGTGGTATAAGGACATATATTGAAATCGGTGTTAGACGAGCATACAATAAAAAACGAATAGTTTCTCATTACATCCCATGAAGGGATAGGCGAGAGCTTCTCACAATCACTGAGCTGTGCGCTTTCCAGTTTTCACTCACTGATTGGGATCTACAGTTATACAGCGGATCTGAACGGGTTTTTGAGAAGGTATTTCATGGCTAAATACTCGATAGTGTCGCCGTCACTAAACGACTTTAAACCTGGTTTCAGCACATACATTCTCATATTTACTAAATTTTTGAACTTTTTATGATTTGGCACTCATGTTCCGTCATCTCGCGGCGATTTTTCATCGTGGTGGCCTATTTGCCTTACCAGGTTGCCATGAAACCATTGTCAGAGTATTGTGTGTTAGTCCTTATTGGAAGCGTATAGACTTCAACTAAAATATATGTATTTCTGTCCGAGTTTAACATTTTTTCATCTAGATGCATGTTTTAGCAAGAAAAAAAACAAAAATCCTGATTTATTACTTTTTCTACACATCGACCAATTTTACTAATTCAGAGTTGGAACCCATAGAATGGTTGAAGATTTCTTACACCTTTAAAATTTTAACCAAAATAATGTCCAAAATTTGATGTGAATCGTTCGATTTCTTTCTATGCGACAACCAGCTGATTTGGTACCCACTAACAAGCGAACGAAAACATAAGCTCTGTTCGAGTACTATGCAAATTTGTGCAAATTTTTACTGGATCCTGTTCGTTTACTCCAAAAGTCCAGTCCAAAAATCCAAAAATCCAAAATAAATTAACAACGGCTGAAAAAAGTACTCGTACAAGTGATTATTTTACTATTGTATTTAAAATATCACTGAAATTTAGAGAGAAAATGGAAAGCAATAATATGTAGTACCATTCAGCAAATTCTGGTGAACCGACGATGTCATAATTGGACAACTGTGCCAGTGTACATATATGTAATGTAACTACAACCCAAAATGTAGTTATGGATAAAACTACATCAGCTGTTTCTTTGAAAATGTTTACTGTAAGTCGTTCGCGTACATTTTGTGCAAATTTTCATAAAGAGAGTAAAATCGTTCTTTCTCTCTCAAGAGTAAATTCTTCTAAATTTTTACCTGGAAGTAAACGAACAAAGCTATATACAATTCAGTACAAATTCCGACACCACTTACACCGAACGAAAGAAGCGAACGAAACGAGTCACTCATTTTCGCTACAAAATCAGCTTTTATTTGATTTCCAGCCATGAGACAACCAAAAGACAAGTGAGCGGTTTTGACATTTTTGCACGGATAGATGACAGCGAAAATAGTTAGTGGGTTCCGATTTTGTAAACACACAACCACACAATAACATTTAAAGCCAGGGATAAGAACGAAAATGAGTGACTGGCTTTCATTCGCTTAGGTTTTCTTTCAATATCTTGGATAAGGCTGTTAGATTTCTAGTTTGCACAAAATACTAGCTAAGATGCTAAAACCCGTAAGCTTTGACATCAACGCGTCACGTCTTAGAGATATCCGATTTACCTTATATTTTCTCCACGTAAGTTATAAAGCAAATGAAAAATTATTCGCTCGCGGATTGCCAAAAATCGCAAGTTAATTTTTATTGCCACCCTGATGTATATCATCACCTAAATTACGAAAAAGACGTTACAACATTATCATCACTTTACATGTGTGGCAAAAAATGTTTCCACATGTAATTCGAATTTTGTAAATAGATATGTAAGGTTTTGAAGTAGAGGTCTACAACTTTCCACAGATATGTAGTTCAGTCAATTGAACATATATATACTTTACAATTCAATTGAAAATTATAGTAAGAAAACTTGGTTGATTAAATCTTTTTAATAAATTCTATATTTGTTAACGAATAAGAGTCCAACTTTGTAAAATTGTGTATTTTACTATAATGTACTTTACATATCTGAATCAGTCAAAACCCCGATTTTGTTGTTATGTCATTTTTTATTTTATGTATCAATATACATTTTTCTAAATTCTACAAATTAAAAAAAAAAACAATAGTAAAATTTCTGGAAATATTCTCCGCGATGTGCTTAGAACTGAACCGTCGATTATATCAAAATTAGTAACAATATAACAAAGCTAATGACGATTATTAAAATTGCTTAAAATAAACAGTTCTGAACCGTGACGACTCCAAAGATAACATAAAAAAATCCAATGAGTGTTCAAACTCACGGGCGATGTATTAACACCTTTTTATTACACGGAACCTGTTCGATTTCTTGAACTAATTAGTAAATGTTACATTGGAAAATAAATAACAGCGTTTAATCATATGATGACATTACATTTAAATAATATTAATACTTAAAATAATTTAAAGACCAGTGCAAGCACACGTGTCATTATTTTCTTTCTTAATACATTGCTATGTTCGTACATACACTATACAAGTTCACACAATTTTCGTTGCTTTCTTAATATCTCATTTGTATATACGTACAACCACGTCATTATTCTCTTTGCTCTGAGAGTCCTCCAAACCCACACAAGCAACCTATTCGCTGCCGCTACATCAGTGTGTGTTTTTTTCGCAGTCTGACAATCTGTGTTTCGCAGTCGGACAAAATTGTGTTCTATATAGGGGTGGGGCAACCTTATCATTTAGGGGTATGAAAAATAGATGTTGGCCGATTCTGAGACCTACCCGATATGCACACAAAATTGAATACCAGCCGTTTCGGAGGGGTTTAACGCCAAACAATCTTTGTGATCGTAGTCGACAAACTGTGTTTGGATGTGTTCTCTCTGTGAGTTAAGTCCCTACCCGCGCCTATAGATGTTAACACATCAGAAAACATTTTCCAGTTAAAAAATCCCTATAACCGATTTATTCACCCTATCTTATATCGTGTGCAAAACATAGTAATGCGCGGAGTCGCCGTTCCACGCTAGTATTGCCACTACTGAACAACCGATTGACATCTTCCCGGTTAAATTATATTCCTTCAGGTGCTTTCATTTTATTGGTTCTCAATTTCGTAGTAATTTTATTACTCGTTACTCGGAAAAGGTGTCATGCTTCAAAATGCTACCCAAACTCCTATTTCGACAAATTTGTTAAACCCTTGACTCCTAAACTCCAACTTCGACTCTGACTCCACACCCCCGCAGACTAAGTTCTGCAAACCACAAAATCCCAGGCATGTCTTAAAAGCTGTGCACATTGTTTGTTTCATACATTGTTGTTCCTTATAAAACTCATAAATAAAATCTTAATATTTTAATACGAACATACATAATCACCATTGAGACATAATAATAAACCAATAATTTGTTGCCGGCAATTCACGATTTTGTATCTCTTCACTATCGAGTGAACTCTTAATAACTTCTATAAGATGAATATACACAACATTTTAAATATATGTATATTTAAACACATGGATGTTAATTTTTATGTACTCAAATAGATTTCAAGAATTTTATGTGTATTTCTTATTACACGCGATTGCCTTGAACTCTTAGTACTCCCTGTATTTTACACCTCTGTGGTGGTGGTGGATGTTGGTCGTCAAATAAATATCTAAATATTCAAAAAAGTTTACCTCTAATGAATAACCGATATGAAGATATTTTGAATTTTTATAGCGGGGTTAATAGTATATATTTTTTTTTTTTTTTGGTTTTTGAATTTTGATTTGTTAAAAACCCCAACATCGCATTTGCCACTCTAAGAGGTGTTTATTTAGTAGTCACGGGATGATGTTTTGTTGCCATCGATAAACCGACCGGCTGGTTGTCTTACTAACTGACATTTGTTGCTATTTTCTATGGTTCGCGTTTTTGTATTATTTAGCTGTGATATTTACAGACTTTTGTCTGAAGGTAGTTATGTAGTATGTTTGTCTGTTTTTCTAAATGCTTAGTTTGTTTAAAGTAAAGAAATATATATGTACGTGTTTGTATGATTTTGTTTAATGAAGATTGAGAAAAAACTATTGATTTAATATTGGCATCCTTTGTTAGGTTTCAGTTTAACAAAAACAAAGACGTGACTTCTCTTGTTGTCGTCTAAATACCATTGAGAACTGTAAAGTAAATAAAAATTAGTGCCAAATCAGTTTCGATGTTAGTTGTTACTTTTTGTTTAATGGTGTGTCGTATTATGAAAATCGTTCAACAAAGAGTAGAATTTGTTTCAAAATTGACTTTGGAAACAATTGCATGTTTTTTTTATTTTAGCATTTAACAATTTAATGATGATTGTTCAAAAAACAATATATATAACCCAATTCGTAGCCGTTTCTAATACAGACTATATTTCATAAAATGTTTATCTTCAAACGACATTGTGGAACAAATTAAGGGGCACAGTTACGATAATGTATGTAAATTCTTGCGATTGTATTTTAGAGTCTCAGTGTTCTTATCCCCATATTTAAAAAAAAGTGACGAGTCTATGTGCCAACTACCGTGGAATAAGCCTTTTATCCATAGCATATAAGGTTCTATCAAATATAATGTGCGAAAGACCAAAACCAATTATTGCTGACCTGATTGGGCCATACCAGTATGGCTTTAGGCCTGGAAAATCGACAACTGACCAGATTTTCACGCTACGCCAAATCCTGGAGAAGACCCACGAAAAACAAATCGACACCTACGACATCTGTTTGTCTATTATAAGGCGGCGTTCGATAGCCCGGTACGGGAGAAACTCTACGAAGCCCTGTGAGGGCTTTCTATTCCTACAAAACTCATAGGCATTTGCAGGATGACCTTGACGAACCAACTCCGCGGTGAAAGTTGGTAAGGATCTTCACGAACCTTATAAAAATAAGCGAAGCCTCAGCCAAGACGGCACCCTGTCATTCGATCTCTTTAACATCCTAATGGAGATCATTATGAGAAAAGCTGCAGTCAACATGGATAAAAACATCAGCAGCAAAAGTCACATGCTGCTCGCGTATGCTGACGATATAGATATCATTGGGCGCACAGTTAGAGAAGTTATTGCGGTGTTTTCGAAAATTGAGAAGTAGTCAGTAAAAGTGGATCTGAAAGTAAATTAGGACAAGACAAAATTAATGGATTGAAGGGGCAGGGCCTCCACGCGATTAGACGTTGTGCATGGTGAACGTTGAAAAATGTTACAATTTCGAGGTAGTGGACCAATTTATATACCCCGGACCTGCCGTAACCAAAACCAACAACGTCAGCCTTGAGATCAAGCGGAGAATAGATGTTATTTTGGACTAAGCAAGCACTTTAGAGATAAAGCCCTCTCGCATACTCGCATACAAACTGTTTTGCTTTATGGCGCAGAATCCTGGGTCATATCGCAAGCAGACGAAACATCTGTAGGAGTCTCCGAGAGGAAAATACCCTGAAAAATGTATGGCCCTATAGTGCACAACGGCAAGTATCGGCACTTCATGAACCATGAGCGGTATGAGCTATATCCCGACATATACATAGTTAAGCGGATCAAAATAACGCGATAGCGCTGTCTAGGCCAAGTCAGTAGAATGGATAAAGACCCACCAGCACGAAGGGATTTCGAAACCGAACTCGAAGGAAGACGAAAAATAGGAAGTCCTAAACTCCGCTGGATGAACCAGGTTGGCGAATCCCTGCGTACACTTGGTATTACCAACTGGAGAGATAAAGCCAAAGATCGAACTGGTTGGGAAAATATGTTATCTTCGTGTTGCAAGGTCGCTAACCTCCCGGGGTTGTTCGAGACCGAATAAGTAAGTTAATATTCACAAATTGGTTTGTCAGGGATTAGTGTGTCTCCCTTTTTCTGCCGCATCTTAGTACACCCTGATGGTGTATCATATGACTCGAAGTCTTCAGAATCACTTCAGACCTATTTACAAGTTCAGCGATGGGGATGAAACATGACATCTAGTGGTATCAAAACGGACCCCATTGAACTGATGAGTCACTTCTACCTAGGACGTGTAGTACTGGGTGGCCCGCAAACACTCACACGATGTTGGTTTACTGTACCATTAAAATGAATCGACATAACTTCCATTACTTTTTGAGGATGATGTCCGCCACATGGGCGACACAATTTTCTCTGAATATTTGGGCTTTTTTTTGACGCAACTTCACTCGTTCTGGAGAGAACTTGGGGCAATAAGATCTCCCACTCACGTCGCATATTCTCTTTGAGATCTTCCAGAGATTGCGTCTTGTTCACATAGACACGTGCCTGCAAAAACCTTAAGAGAAAGAATTCTACAGCTGTTAAATCGTGCGATCTTGGTGGCTACTCCATATCACCAAAATGAGACATTAGGTAATCCGGAGACATATCCCTTACATTGTTCATTGTCGACCGAGTTGTAGGTGAAGTTGCACCGTTCGAACCACATGGTTCTTAATCCCTCACCAGAGACAGTAACCATGTGTTCTTTATAAAATAAGGTCCGATGACACCTACACCGTTAATGGCTCACAATGCCATAATTTTAAGTCGATGTAATAGCTGTTCGTGAATGAAAAGTGGAGTTTCTGTGCTCCAGAGGAGCAAACTTTTTTCTTCTCTGCCCCAAAATGATCGAACAAATAAAAAAATACAAATGGTTTCCCATTACATCCCATGAAGGGAGTGGGGAGAACTTCTCACAAGCACTGAGCTGTGCGCTTTCCAGTTTTCACTCACTGATTGGGATCTACAGTTTTACACCGATTCCGAACGGTATTTTGAGAAGCTTTTTCAGGGCTTTATACTCGATAGTGTCGCCGTCACTATGCGAGGTGACCGTCGTCGAAAGAAATTTAAGGTGGCCTGAGCAGGGATCGAATCCACGATCTCATGTACGAGAGGCGCGCACACTAACCATTGCACCACCACGAACAAATAGTCATTAGTATTCCACGTTCCTGAGGAGTATAAGTTCCATGGTATGTCAAGGTCTATTCTATATCTATTTACTTCACAAATATCAAAGCGAAACTGAACGTTGACGCCAATTTCAAAAGTTATAGTATCCTCCGATAGGGTGATACATTTCGGGTCAATCTGCACTATATTCCTCATTGCCTACATAACATGTTTCTCAACCCACCTATTGAGTACGGTTCCGATAATGGCGACGACGTGCATCACGGGTAGTCTTCGCACCACTCCCGCTGATGCATTGAATGTAATTTTATATTTGTTGCTGGTGAACAGTATAGAGAAGCATATTGCTTCTACGTCTGCCATCAAGTTACGACAACGATCGCAATGGGGCATGGTCGAAGTCAGTACTGGAAGGTGTCCATATATTCCGGCTCTTGTCGACTACACGAAAGCGGTACCACCATGTGATAGGTATTCCTATAACAGAGGATTTAATTGTATAGATGAATATTGGAATTTCTACACGAAGGAGTCAAAAATAAGAAAAAACAGTTAGGAAATGGAGTCTACTCTGAGGAACTAAAGTTGTGTCTTTCTCGTCGACTACCTGATCATTGTCACCTGCATAAAAAAAATGGTTTCCCCATTACATCCCATAAACAGATTAGCGCGAGCTTCTCACAACCAGTGAGCTGTGCGCCTTTATTTTACACTCACTGATTGGCACCTACAGTTTGACACCGGTTCCGAAGGGAACTTCGAGAAGCTTTTTCATGGATAGTTACTCAATAGTGTCGCCGTCATCAATCGAAGCGACCCAAGTAAGGTGGTCCAAGCAGGGATAGAACCCACGTTGTCATGTACAACAGCCGCAGAGTATCTTTGCACCACCGACGGCGACGGGTATTAGGCAAAACATTTTGATGATTAGGGAAGTGACGGGCTGGCTAAGAGAATAGTCCAGAAGTCATGGGGGTATGTCTTCTGTGACACCCAGGTGGTACAACCAGGTATGCCCCTGAAATCAATATTTCTTAACCCAGACCGCCGCAGATGGCCCAGCAGTACGGTACGTATTTACTTCATATGGGAGTCAGATAGGGAAACACCTGAAAACTGCAGGGTAGATAAGTTGTCGAGACAAGGGAGTACCTTATAGGTGCCACAAGAATTGAAACGTGTTGGCATTCCCCAAGCGACTTGAAACTATATCCTGCAAGAACGCTTTTATGTTGTAGAAGAGGTGGGTGAGGGGTATAGATGGTGCACGTGCAAGACAAATTTGGCCGATAGTGGATAGCCGGTGATCCGCGTACATTCTGTATCTAGCCAGCCACCAAGTTATCAATGCTTGTTTCCGTTTTGGCGGGATACGATTTAATTGGTAGACACGCGGCTAGATTTAATGTATTGGCAACTTAATTCTGTAGAAGCTGAAATGATGAGAAAGGGGAAGCATTCAGCGCTCTTTTCAGTTCAGCTCAACAGAATGAACTAGTTCATTTATTTAGTTCACTAACAGTTCATATGAGATGTGAACTAAAGAGCTGATTTCAGTTCAGCTTATAATTTTAGTTCAATCGGAGCGAATAATGGTTTGTTTTTGCAGATTTCGAAAGTGTTTTGAATACTGTGATATTTGTTTATACTAAATCGCCCTATTAAAGATCGGCTTAACGATTGGGTTTTTATACTTTGGAACAAAAGTGGTGATTAGCGCTGTAGTTATTGTGTAGAAGTCGGCTACATATCCATTCCGCAAAGATTGCAACATTAGGTACCTTTGTGCAGATTGAGTGAGACAAAGAGAGCATAAACGAGAAAATGGCGGAGAGAACTGTACATGGTACAATAATATCTACATGGTAATAGCAGCAAAACGCATTTCTATCTCGCGTTATATTTTGCTTATTTCATACTTTTTGCATAGTGTATGTAATTTTACTTCAACATGGTTGGAATTTGTTTAGTTATATACAATAACACTATCAAAAAGCTGCTCGTGTATTGAAATATTCAATGAAGAGAGTAAGAGAGAGAGTAGAGAAGTACTAGGGTTTCACTCGTTTTGTTTGTTAGCATTTGAGTGAAGAGAAATTTTGACTGTCTACTTGTACATCGTTTTTGATAGCAGCGCGCGTTGTTGCCGTTGTAGGCAGCAACAACAGACATTTTGTTTTTGTTCTATTCGCTTCAGTTATCAAACTTTGCACGAAGGCATACCAACAACACAAGAATGCAAAAGAGTGCAAAAGCAAAATATATGTGAGTTTGACTGCTGAAGCGAAATATCACATAAAAACAATTAAATCAGCTGTTGAAACGACTTTACCATGTATATATTATTGAACCATGGAACTGCACAATTGAAATACAAAAAAAAACTGCTGAAACAAGTGAACTACTGAAACAAAAGAGCGGAGAAGTGTGTACTAGTTCATCTAGTTCACAGAAGTGAATCGTTCAATTGAACTAGTTCGTTCGTGAACCACACAATTCTAATGCAAACGCACCGCACAATCCGGCAAAAGAATGTGTACTATGGGATCCTACTTATTTAGAGACCAAGGAGAATTATCTTAGATAGTCGTTGGGCTGGGCGTCGGTGGTGTACTGGTAGCTCATGTGCAAGAGAATGTGGATTCAATCCCTGCTCTGACCACCTTACATTTCCTTCGACGGCAGTCACTTCGGTTAGTGACGCCGACACTATGGCGTCATTAACCATTAAAAAGCCTGTCAAATCCCCGTTGGGAATCAGTGTAAAATTTTAGATCCCAATCAGTGAGTGTAAAACTAGGAAGCTGGTTGTGAGCAGCTCTCCCCAGTCCCTTCATGAAATGAAATGGAAAATATTTTGTTAGGTGTTAACAGGATCTTGCCCTTCTCGGACCAAACTAAATGGCTCTACGTCTCGTTAGGCTGTTTGTAATACACGTATACCTAGTATTTGCGATCGCTGTAAGATATTAACGTGCGAACCGATACGGCGAATTAATATGTAAATTAAGGCCATTTAATACAATGGTCTATAAATAGCCAAACATTTTAGAAAGAGGATCCAGCAGAGAGGCAGTATCGCAATGCGCTGTTCACTACATTTTGGCAGTGATTCGCTCAAGCATATAACATCCCATGCACGCCGGCAAGTTTCGATCTTGCTGTTCTTGATGCCCTGCTTGACATAGCCCAGCGAGATTGTCGGAGACTCTCATGCAGAAATATCTGGGGTCGAATTCGGGCTAAGTCAATAATCGCTCGTGACCATACAGAGCAATAGTGACAATTACATTATGGTCAAATTCAGCCGCCCATTATTTTTTACGCTTAATTTCTTTATGGAGTCAATTTAAAATTTTGTTTACGTGCGGTTTGTAAGATTATTGGGTAAAAGTAGATCCGAACCCCCGTCCGACTTTTAGCTACGAATTAATGGCTCCAGCCTACATTTCTTATTAAATTTTAATTTTTTTTCGTCTGCCAATCGTGTCACTCTTTCAGCAGCGGCTTAGTTTTTTTTCAGAAATTCCAAGAACATATTTTCATACATTACAGGTGATATCATAAGGAACTAAAAAGTCTAACATTTATTGATTAACATTTATTGAACTTCGCAATTTTCCACTTAGTCCTGTGGAATTTAAGTACGAAAAGAGGGATATACGTTTAAACAACATTTTTCAAACTACTGCGAGATACCATAACAAATAATTTGCCTGTATGACAAAAATTCTCAGTTTTACTCTGAAAAGAGAAACCATGTTCGCTTCTTAAGTCTTTTGTTTATAATACCCTCAGACAAATAAAAACTTGTCACTTACTGGCAATTATCACTGGAATAATGTAATCCTAACCTACCTTTTGGTAAACTTGAGTGGTGGTAAAGTAGTAAATATTTCAAACTGTGAAATAATATGCACGCCAGCAGACATTTAAGCCAAACAACAAAAAACTGTTAACATTTTTTTTATCGATAAAAATCACAACATAACGAGTGAGCCAAAAGTGAGAAAAAAAGCTTTTTTACAGCTCAGAGTATTGGAAGGAAAAAAAAACAACATTTGAAACCGCTATTTGTGGTGTGTGTGCTTTACTGTTGTTTTCATGTGAGCTGTTTTAGCGTTTGTCGGCACTTCTGTTGGTTTCTCTTTTAGACTACTGCTCTTCGGCGAACAGGTTGACTGTGGGGCTTTTACAATGTTGTTTGGAACTGAAGCTGATGCCAACAAAACAGAGACTACCACAACAACCTCACAAACATGGACGACGGTAAAAATAGTTGCATGCTCCGGCTCTGGCTTTGGAGAAGACTGCTATTCCTACTACTGTTGTTGTCGTAGAGCCGTTCGGTTCGTTATTGCTGACAGACCCCCAAACGACCGCAGCCAATGTTGGTAAACACAATACAACGGAGAAGCCGCGACGTACCAGAGTTTTGTTAAGCTATAATGATTTAAAGTTTAGTTTACGACAAAACCTCTTAACGTCAATAACGTGAAACCGGAGTTGAAATCTAAATTAAACTCACAATTCGTAAGTGGGAGAATTGAAAAAAAAACAATACTTTCGATTTTGCTGCAACAGAAACCGAAATCAGAAGCGCGGGAAAATAATTGAAAGAATTTCAAAATTATTAAAAAAAAAATGAACAAAGAAATAGTTGAATATAAAATTCTTTGATTACAATTGAATGGAAAAATTGTGGAAAAAGTAAACGATTGTGAAAAAGTGTCTAAACTAAAAAATATCGCCTGGTATGTGATCAATTCTGAGTGTGTCTTTCAGTGAAATGAAAATGTATTTGAAACATATGTGTGATAGTTTTCCTGATTTCTAATCAACATCATTATCGTCTCCACCATTCATTTCATATGTTTATAATCTTATAATTGTGGTTGAGTGAAATTTCTATAATCAACCATGAACATCTAAAGAGTCGATATAAAAGGAAAATTGCACAAGTGTCTATCGACAATTCTCATTAGAGATATTTTTATATTTTTGAATAATTGGATATTGAAAAACAAACAACCATCGTCATCTTAAAATTAGCGACTGGGATTGCAATCGAATTTTGGGTGAATATACAATAATTACAATATAATTTTTTGTTATTATCTTATAAAACAAGATACACATACACACACATATATGTGATTTATCTTAATGTTATTACTACAATTATAAAAAATCAAAAAATAATTGAAAAACCAGTTTTACTATTCCTAAACTTTTGAATTTATTGCAACATTAATTTGTGTCATAAGATGCTAATATATTTTGAATTGATATTTGGTTTTCAAATTGAAAGATTAATTATGATCGCAGAGCTAATTATCACATGCAGTTCAAATGCGATTAATGAAATCTAATGATTTCTTTTGGAGTTTCCAAAATTCCTTCAATTAAAATATATTTGCGTGGATATTGCTTAAAATAAAATTGCTTAAAATATTGGGTGATCAAAAAATTGCAGAGTTTTGTTTTAAATCTCATAATTTGAATAGCAAGTTATTTTATCTGATGAGCCAGTTAATGAAACGTATTTAGTATTATAATATTTGTTTGTTATTTGTAGTATTTGCGCCGTATGATTGAAAAAAAAATCTTTAATAAATACAATTTTAATGATACTACGCAGCCAGACAAGAAATGCAGCAAACAATATAATTGTTATATATTTGAAATCGAAATCGTAATTATAATTGTTATAAATTTCAAGACTAAATCTGATTCGTCGCGCAGATGAAACATGTTCGTTAATGTGTTTCCATTGCTGCAAAGAAAAGTTTCCCACATCCAAAGATTTTTTGGTGGCTGCAACGAAACATGTCATGTCAGATGTTTTACCTTTCATGGTTGCGTTGCTGCAACAGCTCAATTTTCGATGCTGCAACGACTACATTAATTGGGCATTTTTTGGATAAAAAATGGATTAAATAACAAAGTTGTTTTGATTTTGAACTACTGTTATTTGAATTATCCCAAACTTGTTTCATTGTTTTATTTATTCATTACGATATTTTAGACATTTAAAGATGACAAAGATTTGGTAAAAGTAACGGTCTTGATTGTTACCAAAAAAGACGTTTGGGAGGTAAATTGAGCTACACTATACCCCATTCTGGTGTTTCGCCACTGAGACTAATATAACGAGGCCTAGTAATCCCAGGCGTATAAATTTGTGCTTCGCAAAAAGATTCAAAGGCGGTTTATTTTAAAGCCTTGAATGTTTATTAGATTCCAAAAGGAGTAAGACCCTAAATATTCCTTCCTACTCAAAGTTTTTTATAAATCCCTTCAGAATCGGTGGAAAACTGAAGGTCCGGTAGGACGTTGTCAGATTCACCCTCTATATAGATAAAAGCGACACAATTTTACGTTATTAGATAAATCGATTTTTCTGTGAAGCCCATGAAGTCTGTAGAATTAACGTTGCTGTACGGGGTTCCATTGCGGTGCCAGGAGCCGTAAATTGAATACATTGTACCCCATCCGGTTGTTCTTCAACTGGAACTAAGACAGAGAGGCATATTAGTTTCTGACGAACAATTTTATTCGCCGCAAAAAGTTTATAAGATCATTCAGCTTAACTCCCTAAATGTATATTAGATACAAAACTTTTCTTTGTCATTCATTGGCTATTTTATAATCGCGTGAGGTCATATACCTTACACATGTTAATTAAAAACCCCAATTCAAACAATTTTAACATATTATTCACACTGGATCTTCTGTTGTCTTCTGTTCCCGCTTCCATCGAGGACGTCAACGCAAACTTTTCGCACTGGTTCATCTTCCTCCATTCTTCTAACACGACCTTAACAAAAATGGTTTCCCATTACATCCCACGAAGGGATTGGGGATTGGGACCTACAGTTTTACACCGATTCCGAAAGGTATTTAGATAATCTCTTTCATGGCTAAATACTCGATAGTGTCGCCGTCACTAAGCGGGGTGACCGTCGTCGAAACAAATGTAAGGTGGTCTGAGCAGGAATCGAACCCACGTTATCATGTATAAGAGCCGCGCATACTGTAATTGCACCACCAACGACCAACATGACCTAGCCAACGCAACTGTCTTAATTAGATTCGCCTCGCAATGTCTATGTCGGAATGCAATTTACACATCTCATGGTTCCAACAACTTAATAGGACCATATATTTTACGTAGATTTTTCTCTCAAATACTCCCAGCCGTTTTTCATCCGCCTGCGATATGACCCAAGTTTCGCAAGGACAAGTAAAACGAGAGTTTGGTATATCTGGACTTTTGTTTGTCGAGAGAGGGCTTTGGTCTTCATCTGGTTGCTGAGCCCAAAATCTATTTATACTATTTATCTTCCGGCTGATGTTGTTGTTTTTAATCACGGCGGATCCAAGTTAGATATTAATGTATCTTCACTTCAAAATTAAATCAGCTGTCGACGTTCAAGTGCCGACCCTATCGAGAGGCTTGTCTAGTCATCGACACCGTCAATTGCGTCCTACCCTCAATACCAGCAAGACCCACCTTCATTGATTCTATTTCGGTTCTTGAAAATTCTGCGGTAACCCCTCGCAGATTTCCCTCAATGATGTTAATGTCGTCAGCCTACACGAACAACATATGACTTTTTATGTTGATGGTGTTGTTCTTACACTTACAGAAAAATTCGTTTGTGGCAATCGAATTAGCCATAACCGAATTTAGAGGTTGTCAGAACCACACTATGTGTGACCACAACCGAACTAGAGGTTGTCAAAATCTCACTAGAGGTTGTCACATCCTAGTTAGAGGTTGTTACAACCGAATTAGAGGTTATTACAACCGAATTAGAGTTTTCACATCCGAATTGGAGGTTGTCACAACCGAAATAAAGGTTGTGACCACCGAATTTATGGTTATCACAGCCGGCTTAGAGGTTGTCACAGTTGAATTAGAGGCTGCCACAAGCAAATTGTTACAAACGAATTAGAGGTTGTCACAGCCGAATTAGAGGTTGTCGCAGACGAATTAGAGGTTTTCACAACCGAATTAGAGGTTATTACAGCTGAATTAGAGGCTGCCACAACCGAACTAGAGGTGGTCACAAGCGAATTAGAGGTTGTCACAACCGAATTTGAGGTTGTCACAGCTAAATTAGAGATTGTCACAACCAAAATAGAGGTTGTCACAGCGGGATTAGAGGTTATAACAACCGAAGTAGAAGGAATTAGAGGCTGTCACAACCAAATTAGAGGTTGTCACAGCCGAATTGGAGGTTGTCACAGCTGAATTAGAGGCTACAACCGAAGTCAATGTTGTCACAGCTGAACTAAAGGCGAATTGTAAGTTGTCGCAACCTAATTAGAAGTTGTCACAACCAAATTAGAGGTTGTCAGCCGAACTAGAGGTTCTCACAACCGAATTAGAGGTTGTCACAACCGAATTAGAGGTTATCATAACCGAATTATAGCCTGTCACAGGCGAATTAAAGGTTGTCACCGCCTTACTAGAGGTTGCCACAACCGAGTTAGAGGTAATCGTAAACGAATTAGAGGTTGTCACAACTGAATTAGACGTTATTGCAACCGAATTAGGGGCTATCACAACAGAATGAGAGTTTGTCGCAGCCGAAATATAGGTTTTCACAGCTGAATTAGAGGCTGTCACAACCGAATTAGAGGTTGTCACAGCCGAAGTAGATGTTAGCACAATCAGATTAGAGGTTGTCACTACTATATCTACCCAATCGCATTTCCCGTATATCTGTGATGTTTGCTTTATACTTCTGCCAGTTGAGACAAAACTTCCATCCTGTATAGTGTTCTTATATTCCAGGAACATATCCTTAAATCGTGGTGCTTATAACGTTAGCGTGGGTGGTCAACAGATATGACGTTTGTTCTTCATTTATTATTCTTGTTACGATATTCTTGTTCATTTATTATTATTATTGGATACAAACTAGTTGTCCCAATCAATCCGTAAGTGTAAAACTAGAAGTCGCAAAATTTACCCATTCCCTTCATGGGATGTAATAGGAAACTATTTATTTATTACTCAAATAAAAAGCGGTGTAGGAACATGAAGATATTCAACACTCTCGTGCTCCGCTTCATGCCCGCATACGACGAGACTAGAGCGTTACTGAACAAATCATGTTTTTGTTTGAGACAAAACTGATTTGTAGGGAATTAACCCATTAAACTGTCGGAGCAAACCTGGTTTTAGTCCAATAAAGGAATTTAATACTTTTTGTCAACCATGTACTAACATAAGGACATGCAACAAATCATACGCCGCCTCTTTTATCAAAATAAAAACCGACAAATTTCAATTGTTTATCGATGTGATAAAATGGGCAAAGCAAGGGTTACATTTTAACCGGACATCCCAATGAAAAACCGCTCTCACTGCTCAAAATACATCTCGCGAGATTCGAGCACACTCAAAATACGGCAGCGAACGTGCTGAATGCCACAAGCATATCATCAACTAATTTTTTGTAGTAGGGAGCTCTCTGTTCCCCCAGAAAGTTTCTTGTACCGTTCTTAAAACACGTCCATGCTCGTTTTTGTTCTGGCGTCAGACATGCCTGGAAATGTGGGTCCTTTTGAAGTTGCCTAATCTGGGTGCCAACAAACACACCTTCCTCAACTTTTACTGGTGAAAGACGATTGAATTTGACGGGCAGGAACATAAATATCATAAATCTGTCTACAAATCTTCCATTTATGGTCAGTGTATTTGATATATGCGTGGATATTCTCTAAAATTACAGATGATTCTTTAGGTAATTGGTAATTGGACATAGGTAATTGGACGGAGTCGCTAATAAAGAGTCTACATGGAAGCATTACCATTCCACCAGTTGGTTAATTTCGCGTAACTAGTAACACAACAAGTATGTGGCGCCAAGTCTTTGTTCTGATCTCAAGTAATGTAAAGTAATTTTTGTAAGCCTTCTTTATACTGGGCTAAACGTTCTTTTGTACATGTGAGTTCTCCGCAGATGAACAGAAACTGTCTGGATTATTCGGACATGCTCAGCGACGAGACATTTTCTAGAGAAATGTTTGATTTTAGTCATTTGCGCATTGCTTTGGAAAGAGAAATATGTAATTACATGACAAAGAACAATATTTTACTTAGTCCATCAAAGAATCAGTTCTATAGTTGTACGATCACTTGCAGGTTATCTTAACAAAGTGTAGCCGGTTTACAAAAACACCGATATTTACAAATTGTAATAATGCAGAACCTAATGTTGCCAACTAAGTATTATAAAATGTTACCAACTACTTTCAACTCTTTCAACTCTTCCTCGTAAATTTTTCACTTATCGGCTCCATTCAAAATTTTAACGGAAAATAAAACAGCTATTTTCATAAAACGATATGTTCTTTAGAAACACACAATGCCGTGCAAGAACAAAACCGTTGCCGAACAGTGACAATTTTTTTTATCGCATTTTCAGAATCAGCAGTTTCAGAATCGTATTTATATTTACGAAAAGAAATATAAAAACCTCGTTTAGAAGGAAGTCAAGTCCACATTTCGCCTCAGACAAAGTCTTGTTTCTCTAAAAGTCCATGACCATATGGGCCTGATTCTTTTTTGATGTGTTAACATCTAAGGCACAGGTTGGGCAATCTATCAAAGTGAACACATACAAACAACATACAGCGTTAGCATCACATACGTGGTTGTTGTACAACAATAGTCTCTGTCTGAAAATAAGTATGATGGTATTGATGTAGCGGCAGCGAACAAACAAGCAGGACGTCGTCACCAAAGAGTATTGAATAGTATAGAGAACTCATGGAACGAATTGTATGACTCAAGAGCACTGGCGACATATGGCGAATGATTAAATACGTATTATTCACTTTCTCATAATTCCATTCATAATTTTAATCTGAAACATTGATGCCATTTGAAACTTTTACGCTTTCTGTATTGTTTTATGTAATAACATTATCGAAATGGTTCATTTATATTGATATATTCTATAAAGAGAATAAGACTCGTTTATGCTCTTTTACTCAGACTCTCTACATGAGAGCGGAAAAAGAGTGCAATAAGTTCTCAATACTATTCAATACTTTTTGTCGTCGCTATGTTTATGGCAAAAGAATAACAATTATTTCAGCGAACTAAATATTGCTTTATTTATTTTATCAGTATTACATCTAATGTTAAAGCAGATGTAAGAAAAAAGAAAGTGCAATAACAAAAGAGCCTTCAGCATAAAAACTATTCATTATTTTTTTAATTTCCAATGTAGCTTTTACTTTTGTGCCCATAGAAATCGAACAGGTACCATGTAACAAAAATGTGTTAACACATCGCCCGTGAGTTCGAACACTCATTGGTACTTTTTTTATAGAATAAACACAATTTTTCGACTGACACTTGGTGGAGCAATTATTAGCATACACGACTCTTGTACATGAGAATATGTGGTCAATCTCCGCATTGCCCACTCTCATTTTCTATCGTCGTGGTCCACTTCGCTTAGTTACGGCGACTTTCTCGAGTAATAAGCTTTACAAATTATATTCATAAACTGTGCGGAATCGGTGCTACAGTATATTTCCCAATCAGGAAGTCTAAAAATGGAAAGCGCACAGCGCACTGATTATGAGAAGCTCCCTCCTATCCTGTCATGGGATGAAATGGGAAAATTAGAAGAAAGAGATTTAACTGAATTTTCCACGATTAATCCATGCAACGCTTAATTTCATGAAATACCCGGCATCATCTAATCGTTACTAACCGCCCATTTCCTCAAAATTTACTTGACTGCAAAAACGCAGGTTCAGACTAACATATATAGATGAATTTGAATTTTTAAAATTTTCTACTAAGTCTCAATTTTTATGCCAAGTAAATAAGTTCCTGTTTGGCCAGCCCAGGAGGTTCTGTTATCTTTAAAATTATCATGTTAAATCTAAAAAATAAAAACGAGGAAGCTCTACTGAATCCCTTCATGGGATGTAATGCGAAACCATTTTTTTTCAAAAATCAATTTAGACTAATAAAGTTTCGTGCTATAAAACTCAATGGCCCAAAATGTGGAACTTATATTCAGGATTGTTCTCAGTGATATAACAAAGCTTAACCCAATTCTTTTACCAAATTAAATGAGAATTACATTTATATAAGAGCTCGAAACGCCGAAATATGATTTTTTTAAACTTTTACAGAAATTCTCTTAATAAAGTTCTTTGTCACAAAACCAAATTAAGCTCCACAAAAACCTCGAGCATAATGCCAATATTTTTGGCTAACGCACGTTGGTTGTATGGCCAGTCTTATTGCACTTTGAACTACCCTCGTTTATTAAGGTATTCTTTTGATAATTGTAAGCAGACTCCACATTATGCATGTAAAGAGTCATATTCAACAGCAATGATTCATCGAAATTTACAAAACTATCTTGATCTACAGATGCATAAAACAAAAGACTTAAGACACAAACATTAATTCATAAAATTCGCATAAATATGCCCAAAAATGGCAACTCCCTAAAACATCACATCTGTTATTTGCCGATTTAACATATTTTACCATGCATAAAGATAAATATCATCTTTTGCAAGAAATTCAACCAATAAAAACACAAATCAAAACAGCAGAACACATATTAACTCATATCTGAGCCCACAAAGAAAACCAAAAAAAAACAACAAACAAACAAAAAAGAATTGCAATTCAAATCTATAACGTGTGAATTGAAACAGAAAATGCTATACAGCACTAAATCAAAGCCGAATCATAAAACCGCAATAAAAACAAAGAACTTAAGAAGAGAAGCGAAACTGCAAACTGCAATTGTATGCGGTGGATGACTGGAAAAACTCTAAATACCAACCCAAAATTGGCATAAATAACCATAGGAGTAGAGCAGATTAAAAATGAAACCCACAGTTTTCAAACCCACAAAAAACCCCCAACTAATAGATCGTCAGACAATCTCAATTTGCTCTAAATCAAGTAAATAACTTATACAAACGAGTTTGGAGACAGAGTTTCAATGGAAAACGATAAATTTAAAAATAAAAATATTCGCACGCTATTTAAGCCAACAATGCCGACGACGAAATTGCCTCGAATGGGTGGTAATAAAATGTCTCATAAAGTTAAATATTATAACCAAAATAAACGAGCTGATAATTATTAATTTCTAAACACCTTTTTTTCGCTCTCTTGCAAAAATGCATAAACAAAAGCAAAAGAAAACTGCAGCATCTAAAATTCGTGCAGATTTTAGCTCCCAAACTACGAATGATCTGGTAAATTTCAGGTGTGGCGTGCAACATTTGTGGCAAATCTTAAGAAATCCCTCCATGCGATTAAACTTTGGACACAGAGTTGCATACATTTTCACAGACTTTCAAACACTTTTGATTTCGATGAATTAAAAACTATTAACAAATATGTATGTACGTTCGCCTCATTTCGACATGGAATGATCTAAAATTTGGCAATGGATTTAAATAATTGCCTGCACGGTGGTGCATATGATTTCAGGGCGTTTTAATCCGTGGAACAAAAAAAAACTCAACAGATTTAACAATACCAATATTACGTTCAAAGTGATTGTATTTCGAAAATTAGCAAACATGTTTTACATCGAAACCGCTATGAACAAAAACAATTCCGATATTGGTATTATTATTAATTAACCAAACCGACATAAAACACAGAAATTCGATGGTAAAATTGAAAGTAATTTGGATTTCGTTTGAAAAAAAGTTTGCACATTTTGTGGTATGGAGGATGGTATAACAAGTCAGGCACTACGTACTAACGCAAACTGTTCCTGCTAAGCAATTTTGATGTAAAGAAAGTTTCAGACATGATTTTAAGTATTTTTTTTTCGAAACAACAAGACAATTTAATGGTGTCCAATGAAGGAATTAGGGCGAACTCTCACAAACCAGTGAGCTGTGTGCGATCTAACTTTACACTCACTGATTGGGATCTACAGTTTTACACCGGTTCCGAACAATTTTTTAAGAAGCTTTTACTCGACAGTGTCGCCGGCACTAAGCGAGGTGACCGCCCTAGAAAGGAATGAAAGGTCGTCAGACCGGGGATCGAATAAACGTTCTCGAGTCACGTAACTAACTATTGCACTACCGATGGCCACAGAATACTTACTTAGGTGGCCTTAAATAACCCAAAGGATTCAAGGGCCGACTCGATCTTCAGCCTGTCTCCTCCAGTTGGTGATAATTCCAGCAAGGTCTTGGTCGTCCTATTTTTCGATGTCCACTAGTTCATTCTGATCCATTTTTATGGTATAGCCTAGCTGATGTAAATGCACTGTTTTGATTCGCATAACTACGTTGATGTCAGGATACTGATTTTACAGCTCCAGGTTCATCCATCGTGGATACTCGCTGTTTTCTACTATAGGACCAGCATTTTTCTCTCGAAAACACCCAGTGATGGTTCATAAGCATTCGATTTGACCCAGGATTCTGCTCCATATAGCAAGACAGGTTGTATGAGAGTCTGATATAGTTGGGTCTTCGTTTCTTGAGAGTGGGAGTCTTGTCTCTGAATGGCATGCGTAGCCCGAAATAGCACCTGCTTGCAATCACAAATCTCCGCTTGATTTCCAGGCTAACGTTCAAGGCAGATCTGAGCTAAATAAATTCGTCCACTACCTCGAAATGTTAACGGTTACCAACATTTAGTGGATGTTCTGATTGTCTAACCCATTAATTTTGCCTTGTTGCCGTTTACAGCCAACCCCACTTTTGCTAATTCCTTCTCAATTCTCGAAAATACTGCAGTTACTTCTCACAAATTTCGCTCAATGATGTCTAAGTCATCAGCATATGCAAGCAGTATACGACTTTTGCTGCTGATAGTTTTATTCGTGTTGACTGCAGCTTTTCTCACGATGATCTCAATTTATATGTTGAAGAGATCGCATGATAGGGCATTGACCTGCCTGAGGCCTCGCATCGTACTTACGATATTTACCAAAATTTACTAAGGATTTCGTATCGGTCAGTGTCATTCTAGAAAGACGTGTCAGCTTAGTAGGAATACGAAGCTCCGACATAGCTTAGTACAGTTTTCGCTGTATCGACCTATCAAAGGCAGCCTTATAATCAACAAAAATGTGGCAGGCGTCGATTGTTTTTCATGAGTTTTTTCCCGGATTTCTAGAAATGTGGATATCTGGTCGATAGTTGAAATTCCAGGTCTAAAGTCACACTGATATGGTCCCATTATGTCTGCAATAAATAGCTTTATTCTGTCGCATATGACGCTCGATAGGATCTTGTATGCGATGGATAAAAGGCTTATTCCACGATAGTTTGCGCATATACTGGGGTCGGCTTTTTTGAAAACAGGACACAGTATACTAAGACACCAATCGTCGGGCATGCATTCATCTAACCAAAAATTGCTAATAAGCTGATGCATTCACCTTTCCAACTCATAGCCGCGAACCTTAAACAGCTCAACCCATAGTCCATAAGCACCAGCGGCTTTGTTGTTCTTAAGCCGGGAAATAGCAGTTCTAACTTCGCTTCGGCTTAGAGGGGGCACTCGACGCCATCGTCCTGTGTGTGCTCAACACCCTTATCTATACTAAAGTCTCCTGGGACAAGTAAAGCAGAAAAGTGATATCTTCATATTCCCAAGATACTCTGCATATCAATGAGAAGATTCGGGTTTTTATCTCTACAAAAGGGGCCGTGCTCCATATCCGTTGGTTTGGCTTTATGCTTTTCGGTAGAATTTACGGTCCTCATTCATCTTCTGTAAGATTTAATTTGCGTTTCAGGATCATGAGGCGGGGATGCATTCTGCGCCAGTGTCTGAGTTTACTTCTCTGCATAAACCGTGCTAATTCTGGTAATTGCAGCTTTCCCATGTCCATAATTCTACGAGGGCGGATCAATAAGTCCGTGACTTTTCGAACTTTTCTCGTAGTTATATGAAATGCAACACTGCTTCCATCAAGTACCACCTGTTAATAGACTACTGTCAAATTTTGAGCAAGTTCCGTCATTTACTTTGCGTTTAACAGCTGTTCAAAAAATACAACCAAAAGTGAATTTCGAGTGCTCATTAAACATTATTTTTGCGAAAAAAATCGTCAATCAAACCAAGGAAAAGCTTGATAAATACTATGGGGACTGTGCACCATCGATTTTAATGGTAAAAAAGTGGTTTACGGAATTTCGTTGTGGTCGCACAAGTACCAATGGCGCTGAACGATCTGGACGGCCAATTGAGGTCAATACACCCGAAAATGTCGAAAAAATCCACGATATGGTGTTGGCCGATCGAAGAGTAAAAGTGCGTGAGATTGTTGATGCCATAGGCATTTTATATGGCAGTGTCGTTTGGACTTTAAATGATCTGTTGGGTTCAAGAAAGCTGCCTGCAAGATGGTGCTCTGAATTGACCATAAACGTAATAGTGTGACAACTTCAAAGGAGTGTTTGGAGTAATTTAATTGGGCTACAAAATGGTACCTCATCCGCCACATTCTCCGGATTTATCCCTCAGTAACTCCAGTGACCACAAACTCGTTGTTTTTTCCGGATGTAGTGGCAGCTATTGAATCTCTTCTGATCGCACTTCAGTCCAATAGCGACAATTTAGTTTACTGACGTAGGCATTAATCCAGTAACTGGTCTCATTCCTCGAAACCAGTGTATTATCTGCAATCTTTCGCAGACGCTGTGTCGCGCTATGTCTTTTCATAATGAAATGTCAAACAATACTGTACAAAAATACTATGACAGTTTCATTTGGCATAAAGCCCCTACTGGCAAAATAGCCTCTTTAAATCATCCATTGTAGTGAGTCGGTTTAGGTGCTATTCTAATCTCTTTCTTAGGTTAAATCTTTAGTTGTAGCATCTTGACAAGAGGTACTGATACGCGATACCATTTACAACTCGTATAAAAGCGACACGTGTGAAAATACATCGTTTTTAAATTTTAATTTTTTGTTACAGTTGTCATTATTTTTTGATCATTGTTTTTACTACTTGCTTAAGTCAATGTCTTCTCTAACAGTCAGGTTGTAAGCAAGCCCATGAAATCAGTATTCCTGAACTTACAGTAACTAAAACGTGTTGGCATGGCCCTACACGCTTTTTTCTGTTTGGATGCAAATATAACTTGGCTTGTAGCTTGCCGCAAATACAGAATACTTGTGTCCAAACACATTGTGATTGCTATTCAATATTACATGTTGGAGACGCAATTATGAATAGGTTATAATATATCTTTTTATTACCAAAATGTGACTTGTTTGTTGATGAAATGTGACATTTTCAATTCATGAAACCAATGCTGGCAAACATATACATGGTTCCTGAAATATGTTGCTGGGGACCGTTTTTCGGCGTGTAGCGGCTTGTAATCGAACCTTGCAAGAACGGTCTTATATATTGATGCAGGCGAGGTGAACGAGAGGCACAGATTGTGGGCTCCAAAGGATCCCAAAGGATTAATGCTTGTTTCAGTTTTGAAGGAACACTGTATTATTGGTGCAAATTCCACCTTTTGCACCAATCAGTCAGTGATCCTTCAAAACTGACACAAACATTGATCCTTTGGGCCTGGCTAGAGACAAAACGTTCGTTGATTGCCTACTATCCAATATCGGTCAGATTTGTCTTGCATGTACACAATCTGTGCTTCCCGTTCACATCCCCTGCGTTATTATATAGGACAGAGCTTCAAAAGGTGTAACGATGAGGAAAAGGAAGAATCCACTAAATATATTCCCTTCACCTGCCCACCCCTAGCCAGCAGGCGGATATCTACTATGGGATCCTACCAATTTGGAGATTTGGAAAAAATTACCTTAGATAGACGTAGACACGTAACCATCACCACAGACTTTTCTTTATACTGTCAAACCGTTGTACATCTTCCAATCACTTTTAGATTTTTTAAAGTTGCAATCCGAAACATTACCTCCTGCCTACATGGACCTCAAACAACCACACAACTTTATTTCTACAAATCTCCAATTTATAATCCTACTGCTACATGAATTTATGCGTATTGTTTTATGTGTTTCTTTTTGTAATCAACAGATTTGTGTATACTCTGTTCTCAGATTCAGAAGCGAATTCAATTCAATTTTGTGATTTGTAATACCAGCTGCCACAGACGCTTAATTTGAACCAAATGCTCGAAATAAAAACATAACATGCTTACAATTTTCTAAGGCATTTAAGAGACGATGTCTGAATGATGTAGTAGGTACTGTTGATGTATCAGCTAAAATTACGTGTACCATGTTGCTGGCACTGAGAACGTCATTAGTTATATTTAATTTCCATTAATTTCATACACAAATATTCATTTAAGGTTTTTTTAAATAAATACTTATATTTTACGGGTGTTTTGAAAGTCTACTTGGCGAGTCATATGACATTACTAGTAGCTGCTGATAAACTTATAGTTATATTACTTATACAGTAAATCTGAGTTTATCGAGTATAAATGAATGAATCCCACTTACTCATCTTTGACTTCATTGACTGGAAATATCAATAAAAATTAAAATTATAGAGCTGGACATAATTTGGAGACACTGTATCAGTTTGGAAAACCCCTAACTGCGGCTTGCATTCCCATCTTATATGATACTCACCGCCATCTTCTTCGATCTCTACCTCTAGGATAGTCTTGGAATATTTTAACACCCTACAGCAGTAAGTCAGACATAATAAGGTAACATTGTATAGAATGTCGCCTCACCGTGAGGGTAAAAAGATAGCGGACGAATTGAGTAGGATAGTTTCTTCTGTACTGCTGATAGAACTTGAAGCTTTTTGTGGAGTAAATTAATGCACCATATCGACTCTGGTAAGAGAACATAAAATACCAGCGGCTTAGATTCTGTGGCATGCCATTTGAGTAAATTTCTGATTAACCCTTGATGACCACAGGCAAGAATGTTTGCCCTAGGGTTTTTGGCACCTATAATTGTACAGATAAAAGATAGATCAAATGTATCCATGGGTGATATATAGAAGACGGTAGGGGCAACAATATGAGCCCTATGAGCCATAAAAATTCGTCATAAAGTGGTCTGACTACAGGGGGATGCAAAGGGTCGAAAAAAGGGCCGCACCTTAACTTTTAACATTTTAGGTCGAATTTCAACGTGATTATATGGACCGATCATATGTTTGGACAAATGTACCTAGAAATTTTTTTGTCTTATTGTTTGCGGCGTAGCTACTATTAGATCAGAGATCACGAAAATAATTAAAAACAATAAATCGATTCGTCCGATAATGTATGGTCGTCAAAGGGTTAATGAAATTTCTTATACCAACATATACAATTAGAGCAGGAGTGAATTAATGTCGCTGATTGATTTCTTTACACCGAGCGCATCAGATTCAACTGTACTCTGCATAGCCATAAACTTATATATTCGCTATTATGTAGCTTGTGTTGGGAAGATAATGAGTGAGTGTCCAGTACTTTTTAGTACCACCAGAAAACACCGTTATAGGGAAATACTAAACCCTGAATGTGTTAGGAAAAATGCTCCATCAATGGCAATTAGCTTCATTACAAACATATAAAACTCATATCTCTAGAAATGTTACAAGTCAGGCAAGAATTTGTTCACTTCTATTTAACACCAAAAGTTGAACTACACAGCAGCGTAAACACATAGGCTTCCTCAAAATAGGCCTGCTGAGGCAATTTGCTGACATTCAGCCTCTCAAGGATACATACATGCCCTTCTTACTCCTTCGTCTAGACTAACGAAACATTCTGTACACTTGCCTATCTCGCATCTTTAAAGAAGACCGGGAAAGAGGCCTTGTGTAAACGCTCTAAAAGATTCGATATTTACGCACATTTCCTATCGTAAGCAGGCCTGTTGACAAATGGAAGGCAAAATGAATGTGAATAGGTATGCACGCTTCCTTCATTCAGGCACGCCTGTTGGTAGGCCAAATAGTGGAAGGCGTAATGGATACCCATAGGCATGTACACTTCTATTCCTTAACCAAGAATTAATATTGATATTATCAAAGTGTAAAAACATTATAAGTATGGAAATCTTTTGCAGGCTTTCTAGCAGACTTTCCGTTGCAGTCATCTTAGGAAACCTTTTTTTAGCAGGCCTACTAATAGGCTTGGAAGTAAAGGTCGTCTAGGAGGCCTGTTCTCTGCAGCCCAGCTAGAAGGCCTGACAAGAGAAGAGAAATGTACAGGCCTCCCCTTCTTATGGCACCATATGTTACTTTGAAATTATGATGATTCCTGCAACCTCCTCTTTTTGCTGCTTGGTATAATCAGATTCACATGTATGATAGTTTTGGTTGGGGCATTTAAAAGCATTATTATATGCAGCTAGGGCAACAATGATTCCAACCTCGGACACAAATGTAGAAAACGCTGTGAAGTAAAATATAAACGTCCAAGGATGTTACGTTAGGTGGCAGTTGATAACTTGTACCATGAGAACTTGTCCATGAGAACACACACTGCCTAACGAGATTATGCAATACCCCTACCTGTTAAACGTTTGTTTTGGTTTAAGATGCTCAAATGTTTGTGAGAGAGAGAGAGAGAGAGAGAGAGGTCGTAAAAAGATCTACAGCGGTCATGGTTTCAAGAAGACTTATTTCAGGGACTTAACAGTCGCTTGGGTATCTTTATCCCAATCACTGCAGGACTATTGCACATCATCGGATAGATTATATCAGTATATATTGTTACAATACGTCTTTGTCTTACCAAACAATTATGTCTTTGGCTTACCAAACAATTATGTCAAAAAAAAACAACTTGATTATCTTGATAATGTTACTTATGCCTGAAAGTATGCCGTTATATTTGATGGTATCGCGTAAAACCACTACCAGTATTTGGAATATTCGAGAACAGACGACATTACGACGAGGTGGTTCTAGAAACCACTATCGATAAGTTATAAGTGAGATAAATAGCTGTTGTGCTGTAAAATTGGGACAGTCTGAGTTACGACGGTTAACAGATAGTCGGCAATAATATTATTGAAAAAAGACAAATTGAAAAGTACTATAAGAGTAAATAATAAATAAAATTGTTGTACTTGTCGCTATTTCAAAAGTACTTTGTTTGGTTAACGGGAAATAAAACCGCGCTTAAGACAAATAATTAGTAAATATGTAATAATATATTTCGATTACATATTCAAACAAAATATATGGCTGAAACGTCAGACTAAGGACTCAAGAAGTGCATAGGCCGCCAACCAGTTACTCCTTTAAAGTTGCTGCCTAATAAACGAAATAACGATTAAGAATTCTACGAGAAAGAGACAAGCCAATCTACTAGAACAGCCCCATTGCCTAGCTGACCTTTCAAACCATCAAGTCCATTGATTTCATAGACATTTGGACTGACTAGAACTCTAAGAAAACATTTATTTCCATTAACACCCCAATTTAACAGCAAACATGATGTTAAAAAATTGTTTAAATTTATGCCTATATATTAAACCTTCTTTTAAACGATGGTTAGTCGAAAACAAATGAATAATTTAAATAAATTTTTCTACAAACCCAATCATTATTAAGGAATTTGTGGCATTCCTGACCTCATACCCCTACTAACTATATTTGAACACGCTGAAAGACTTAAACATCAAACTCAGGAATTAGGTATTGTGAAAAGTGAAATGACACTAAAAAGAACCTTCTTTTAAACATTGGGCATTCTTACCCAACTGCGACCTTTAAATTATTTGCAACGAGCCCCTTTAATCACTATTTAATCACAAACGAATTTTGGGCATTTCTTAACTCCTACAACTCTTATTTGCATTCTACCAAAGAAAACGAAAGACTTCATCAAGAAACTCGGAAATGCTCCTATATCCTATCACCCATGAGTACATGCTGTCAAATCTTTTTTCTTCTTTTTTATTGCTTGGATGCAAATATAACGTGTTTGTAGCTTGTCGCAAATATAGTGTACTTGTGTCCAAACACATTGTGCTTCCTACTCAATATTATACGTTGGAGGCACAATGATTAATATGTTATAAAATATGTGTTATTGACCCAAAATTTGGTTTTGTTTGTTAAAAACTGATGAAAACAAAAACGTTACAGACAAAAAAGAATCAAAAAAGCAGCAGATCTATCCATAAAAATAATGTTCCAAATATATACATGGTTTCTGCATTATCTTATAGGAGCCGTAGTGCTCAGCTTGTAGTAAATATTCTTTATTATATGGGCAGATGTTGAGTTAATGATGCCTAGTTTTAGGGACTATTATCCCTCAGCTAAACTAGGATATATTTAGCTATTTTAGTGGTTCAAACAAAACCCATTCATTGACTGCCCTTTCAAATATTCCTGTTCAGTTGTGGGGATTACATAGACATTTCAATGACATTAGAATTATAAAAAAAATTATTTCCATTATCAACAGATCTTAAAAACAGATATATATTTTAAAATTGTTTTAGTTTATACATTAATATTAGATTTTTTAAACAATGGCCTAAATCAGATGCATTCTTTTAATACAGTTTGATATACAACCAATCATCATTAATGAATTTGGGGCATTACTAACCTCCTCCTCCAATTAACTGTATTTTAGGAACAATTAAAAACTTAAGCAGCAAACTCGGTAATTAAAAGATTGTTAAAAGTGAAATGACACTAAAAAGAAACTTCTTTAAATATTGTACATTCTTAACCAGTTAAGATCTTTAAATTATTTTCAACGAAAACCTCTAATCACTAAAGAATTTGGGACATTTCTTAACTCCTCAACTTATTAATTGCATTCTAGTACAGAAAACGAAAGACTTAAGCAACAAACTCGGTAATTAAGTTCTGTGAAAAGTTAATTGACACTAAAGAAAGTAAAAGTACAAAGATCGAGTTAACAATCACATTTATATTGACCTAATTGTCAAAATTCTTTTAAATTTATATTAAAATTCACTGTAATTATCTATAAATATAGTCAAATATTCTTTTTGATATCTGCTACTATACCCCTAACAACTGGTTTTAGTGCGACTTTCAACTAAAGGAAAATTTTGCCATTTTACTTGATAGCCACGTAAAAGTACCATCTAAATTGGTTTATTAAAATCTTGCAACATAAAACACGTATTTTTTGTTAACACCAACTTTGTAATCTTTTAATTGGCAGGTTTTTTGTAGGTGAAACAAAATTACGGTTTCCTGTTCCGCGTTACCGAAATGCGCACAAGAAAAAACATAATAGTTTTTTTCTAGTTAATTGCTATGAAGAAAATTTTAAAAATGATTTTCTTTGCAAAAATGTTATATCAACGTAATCTGACTGGTTTAACGATACATAAAAACTGGATCAATAACAACAGCCCCATTTTACACAAACATATTGATTAATGACTTTCAACGAAAAACAAAAGACTTAAGACACAATCATTACAAAACGTGAGGAAAAGTAAAAGCCACTATTTGGAAATCCACTGTAATATTTTTACGTAAAGCAGATATACCATATTAGCAAATTAATATGAATTCCATTTTCGAATGCAAATTTCCTTACTTGGATAGCTGGCTATCAAGTAAAATGGTTAAATTTTCCTTTAGTTGAAAGGCACACTAAAACGTTTGTTTGCTGTTTGCGAACAATAATATTAAACTTTAATTCAAATTTAAAAGAATTTGGTGAATGGGGTCAATCAAGAATCATATTTTTGATTCCTTCATAAAGTAATTGTAAACGCTACTTAATTTTTGCTTTGTAAACTAAATTAATTTTCATGTCAGTTCATGTGCGTTAAAGCCAGAATTGTAAAGCCAGAGCCAGAACAGCCAAACAAATTCAAAATATCAGAAGCATTCCTATTTTTCATTAAAATTTGCATTAGATTCCACAACCTGCATTGGCGTGACTAAATGGAAATTCAAAATTAATTAATTAATTGTAATTGCGAGCAATGGTAACTGTGTTACATTTGCATTAGATAAAGTAATGAAAGTTAAAATAAAATGCAATTTAAAAAATCCCAACACCGCTTCATATACATATTAACTGTATTTACCCAAAAACAATTATTCAAATCCTTGATTCTTTATCAGTACCAAGAACTGACAATGTGCGTGAAGATAAATTCGTATTTAAAATAGCAAAGACACAACCTAATTTACTTAGCAGAGCTCTGGTATAGAATTAACAGAGCTCTGTTAATCACATTATTTTAAAGATAAATCAGCAACTTATTGTTCTTTCAATTAAATTGTCTACGCAAAAATATAAAATAGAGTAATTAATAAAATCACAATCCAAGTTAAATATATTTGCTGCACAAACTAATACATTTGCAACCAAATTCCAAATATTGTTATTAATATTAAGTCAAAATATGGTCACACGAAGAAACCGTAACGAATCAAATATCTGTCAGTCGATAGTGCTTAAAATTAGTCTTTGAAATTAAAAATTTACAATTTCCCAAGGACCTTCAGAAATTTAGAATTCTGTGTGAATTTTGGAAATTCGATCCCACTGCGGTCAAACGCAGAATTCTCCATGAACCAAATATATACTGTTAGGTAGTTCTTGACACATCCTTTCAGAAGAGGTGCAGAACCGAAGATTCTTTATTTGGCGTTTCATATGCGAAAACAGTTGCCAGTCATATGCCAGTCGATAGTTCTTAGTTCTGTGAAATTTAAAATCTAAAATTTCCGAAGGATCTTCAGAAATTCGGAATTCTAAATTTCCTGTGTGAGGTCCTTGTCCAAGAATTGGGCACACTGTTGTCAAACGAAGAATTCTCTAAGAACCAAAATGTGTAGTTGGGTAGATCTTCAGAAATATGTGGGTGTCATATTCTAAAACGATATGTCAAGCACGACCCAACGGTACATATTTGGTTCTTGGAGAATTTTTCGTTTGACCATAGTGCGCCCAAATCTTGCACAGGCAATTCACACAGAAAATTTAATATTTTGAATTTCCTTGGGTCCTTGGGAAATTTTATATTATAAATTTTGAATACTCTCCTTAAGGACTATCGACTGGCATATGTTAGGGTCGAGGATAATTCTGCATGTAGCCATATTTCTACTTAATAGTCAGTCCACTATATGTGACATATTGAAATAACAACATTTGGGATTTGGTAACATATATTTAAGTATTAGCATGTTCAGCAAATATATTGACATATATATGTATTAATTACTGTTCTGTATATTTCTGTATTAATATTTTAATTGAAAAGACTATAAATTGATGATTTATCTTTAAAAGTGGTTAACAGAGCTCTGTTGGTTCCATAACAAAGCTCTGCTAAGCAAATTGGTTTGTGTCTTTGCTATTTTAAGTACGAATTTAACATTGTCAGTTCTTGATACTGATAATGAAACAATAATTTGAACACTTTTCTTAGGTAAAAAAAATAAATATGCATATGAAGCAGTGTTGCGATTTTTTAATTACAATGGATTTTAATTTGCATTACTTTATCTAATGCAAATGAAAAAAAAAAAACATTGTTCGCAATGACAATTAAAAAATGTTGTATTTGCATTTTCTCAGACAATGCACATGCAGGTTGTGGAATCGGATGCGAATTGTAATGAAATATAGGAATGCTTTTAATATTTTGAGTTTGTTAGACTGCTGGCAATTCTGTTTTTAAATTACTTTACATAAGTATGTGGAGGTTTGTTGATTCTATTGGTATTGGCCTCGTATTACATATAAAATATTTGGAAACCAAAACTGCCAGATATGAAGTAAATCCTTTGAAAATTAGTACTTTGCAATTGCCAATGTTATTAAATTTTTTTTGAAATTGCATTTGTCGAAGTAGTGCAAATTAAACTGTAAATTATAATTGTCATATAATTAATTTTCCCCATTTATAATATGAAGGTAGTATATTGTCCTATTCTGTTGGTCGGTTCACTTAGACTCTAATCAAGTTCCGACAAAACTTTAAAGGCAAAAAATAGTTACACTTCGTTAAACAAGATTTTCAACAGAAGTTATAGTTTTAATCTGCAACTATGAGTGTGTTTCTTAACAAGCTGCGCCAAAGTTTCTCGTTTTCAACTAATTAAATTGAAAATATTTAATCTTAAGCATTAAACTCTTAAACTTAAATAGCTTTATTTTATTTTTAATACCACCCATAAAATATCAAATGTCTTTGGCATCATCAGATTACTACTTACTTGCGTCGAAACAAAACCTGCTCGAGTCTGCCACGTGTGGCAGCTTTAAGTGTTTTTCTGCTGCCGTTTTACATACGTTAATGTGTCATAACTTTATTGCACTACAATAAAGTTAACCTTAAGCTTTTTTTTAATTTTCGTGTAACATCAAGTTGAATGTTGGCCACAACTAATGGTGGTGCTGGCTACTGTATGTTTGTCTGGCCGCCGTCCGACTAGTCGCCTCTAATTATAGAGTATTTACTTACATATGATTTTTAATGATGTGTTGCTGCCTGTCTGTACTACAACTCGCAATTGTGTTTAAAATTACTTCAACTGTATTCATAAATGCACTCAAGTTGCAAGTATTTACACGCAAAGAAAACAAAAGTTTGCGTAAAAATATTGCGTTTGCTACATATAGTCAACGTTGGCTGCAATAGTTGAAACATTTCCTCCAACTAAAAAAACGATTGTCGTAAAAGTTGTTGCAAACTAACATTCATTTATCACAACATTTTTATAATTTACTTTCACGACAACTTTGTACATTTGTGAACATGTTCCAGCAGTGTTAAAGACAAGGAATTCACAAAATAGGCCTTCTGATGCAATATGATGACATTGAATTATGCCTTCTTCTAACAGGCTGACATACAGGACCTTGTTACTCCTCTCCTAGAATGACGTAAAATTCGAACAAATTCGAAACACATTCACATCTGGATACTCACATCTGGTTACTTGCTGGCTTCTAATCGTTGAGCAGGCCTATTGGCGGACCCATTAGTGGAGGGCAAAATATATTGTTCATAGGCATGGAATAGGACCTTTTAATGTTAATAAAAGAGTTTAAAAACCGTACGTTATAAGAAATATTACAAAAAGAAATAAAAAAAGATTCTTGTCCAATTGGTGACGAAAACTAAATTCGATCAAAGTTTTCGGATTTCGGAATTTTAGCTCTTTTCCAATGTTCTAGAAATTATCAATTTTTATTTAGTTACCGATATTTATCTTAGAGTTGATTGAGCTCAAACAAATTATGTAATGGTGAAAGCTTTAAAAAAAATTCCACTATCTTAATGGCGATTCCGTTTCTGACAAAAAAAATTAAGCATTTTTTCTGCATTTTACCCTTAGTGCCCTTTTTGTGATCGTTAGTGAAAAAAATGCAACCCTACCTCAAGGTTTTGTGTTCTTTTCTGAGAATATAGCACTCAAAAAGGGCAAAACTTTTGCCTTTTATGCTCTCTTATGCTCTCATTTTGTTTGTATTACTTGTCCTCGCTAAGCTAATTTGTCTTCCTTTTGTGGGGTGCGCATAGCTAATTTAAGTGGCTTCAGTTAAAATCGCTTAGCTTTTCAAAAGACGTGATCGAAACATTAGTTTAGCGGGAATAACAAAAAAATGGCAATTGTTTTGGTAATTCGTCGACCAGTTTGTACGAAGAGTCGCTTAAAATTGCTTAATATCGCTTAAGTCTCCATAAACACTGGTCGAATATGTTAGATAATCGAGGTAAATAAAACACGCTAAAAAAGCAAAAGGAAGAATACAGTTGATAGAAAATTCAATCTTTTCTCATCCCAAAGAGGCACAACTTTAAATGTCAACATTATTAGGGCAACATTATTTGTTAGAAACGAAATCACCATAAGGATTCCAAACCGAGTTTGAAAAAACGTCAGCTTTTAAAAGTCTGGTCTTGAAACCGGGTCTATACCCCGGTTCCTAAAACCGGTTATTGTGACTACTCTACAAACCCTCTTTTTGTGAACCGGTTGGAGTAAGTTATTTTTTCCTCACTCATATTTTGACTTATTAATGATCCAGGACCAATATTAGGCCATTTTGATTTATGAATGATCTAGCAGCCATATTAGGCCATCTTAACGCTTTTTCCTCGAGTATCCTACTTTGACCCACCATCTTACCATGAAATCATTGAAAAAGTCTGGCATGTTATACCTTCTTGAAAGCGTATATATCTACTTTATCTGAAAGAAAGTTGTAATTAAAATGGCTTTCTGGGTGATCTACATGGACATTTTATAAAAAAAACTGAAAAATATGATATTTAATTATTTTGAAAAACTGATTTTTTTCAAACTCACATTTGAAATTCTTGTGGCCCTTTTCACAGTTGAAAATTCGCCATTTAAATGTAGTTGAAATGCCCGATGTTTGTCATTTAGATGACATTTAATGTGAAAATTATCTGTGAGCTTTTAAATGACGAGTGTGAAACTCGCCCTTAGTGTTATTAAAATTATTTAAAACTTCGACTATGTAATAATTGGATTAAGCTTAATACAGTACTAAAAACTATTAAATCGGAAATTAAATAAACATTCAAAACTTTCTAGAACATTGGAAAAAGTGCTAAAATTCCCAAATTCGAAAATTTTGATCGATTTCATGGGGAAGGTTTTTGTCCCTAAATTGACCAAGAGTACTTTTATATATATATCCCTCATGTCCACTTCCGTTCTCTAACCAGCGCTGTTGAAAGTTCTACTAGTGGAACGGTTGCTAATAAAAAAACACATTTCCCGTCTTTAAGCAGGTCTATTAGCTGGCCTACTAATTAAAAAGGCAGAATGTATTTATTATAGGCATGAACTGATTTAAGCTGGCCCACTAGTGTAGGGCAGAATTATGTTTCATATGAATGCGCAATTGGCAGGCCTACTAGTGGAAGGCAGAATGGATGCTCAAAGGCATACACACTTCCCTTCTTAAAGCAGGCCTGTGTGCAGGCCAATTAATGTAAAGCAATATTTAGAATTAGTAATTAGAATTAGTAAGTCTTCTTTTGTAGGACTCGCAATTGGCTGTTCTTTGCAGACCTCTAATAAGAGAGGTCTAGCAGGCCTACGAGTAGGCCTGAATGGGAAGCCTTTCTAGAAGGTTATTTCTCTGCAGGACAGCTAAAAGACCTCCAAGAGATCAGCTTAGAAGAACTTACGGATAAGTCCTTCATATGGCACCCTACGTCAATTTTAAGTTTCAATAACATTTCCAGTCTGGACAATCAAAAGTGATCTATCTCTTTAATTTGTTCTCTATTCTTTCAAAAAAAATCGACCAAGCAAATCCAAATGAAAAAGAATTTTTCGTTTTCATGCAAAGCCTGCGGAATGCAAGAAAAACTACTTGTAATATGTAATTCATTTATAGCTACATTTTTCAAAAATAAAAAAAATTAAATTTGATCGGGTAGTTTATATTATAATACAAAATATAAATTCCTTACATTAGTTTTTCAAAGAGATTTCTTTCAAATGTTGGTCGTAACTGTGGCAACAGTTTGAGGGTAAAATTTCCGAAGGCGCGTTCGAGCATCTCGGGTGATATTTGGCAAATGACGAGAGTAATGTTGAATTCTAATTCCTGAATCGTAGACGGCTTATACATGCAAACTTTTAACTTTAAGTTGCACCAAAGGTAAAAGTCTAGAAGTGTAATATCATATGATATAGGCGTCGTATAGGCTGTGTGCGCTAATCCCCGGGGCTTCACGGGATGTGTACCAGTAACGCCGTTTTGTTGGCTTTAAATATCGTCGCGATAATGAGCTTTAATTTCAGGATGCAAAAGTCCATTCTCATGATGGAGAGAGGGCGACATTCACAGTTACGTTTCGGCTTGCCTCAGATTTTAAGAAATATTGACCAATAATTGCACCGTCTTATAAACTAGACCAAACCGTTGTAGTGTCTGGATAAATGACAGCTAAAAAAAAAAAAAAACCGTTTCCCATTACATCCCATGAAGGGATTGAGGAGAGGATAAATGACAGCTTGTGAACCAATTTGCAGTTGCTCTCCAGCCTAGGTATATACATTTTGATTACTGAAGTAACCATTACGCCAGAAATGGACCAGATCACAGAATAAAATTTTGGTCGAAAACAGTGAATCTTCTTCAAGCTTTTCAGGAGCTAAATGGTTAAAACGGTGACGTCTTAACTCTCACCATGATGAAATGTCAAACAATATTGAACACAAATGTTATGACAGTTTCACAGCTTGATGTGACATAAAACCTCAATATAAATTTCAAAAATTGTTCAATGTTTGCTAAACCGCACCCCAAATGTAACTAAACTTACAGAGTCCGCGTGATTTAATGTGGTTCTCGACGTGAAGTCCTTAACCACAGGTGAGCACCGCCCCACCAAGAACATGTTTGATACGACTGTTAGCGCCGCCCGTGAGATATCCGTGCTACCCCGCATAGAGGGGCAGCCAAGAGATCAGGAATAGGAAGCCTTACACCATTGGTATACACGATTACGTGGGAGAACAAACGCCCCGTATTCGCATATCCGCCAGCGCGACTTCTTTCTTCAGTCCACGAGCTACCAATTGAGCAACTCTCTGTACATGAGCTACTCCTCCTTGGTAAAGAGTGAGGTACTATCCAAACCTCTTCCGTGATAAGGGCCACGGATCCCATATTTCGAGGATATGCACCTGCCTAGCATACTTCGTTACAAGTAACTGATATACAAGGCAACTACATAGCCTCTACCAGCGATTTTGGTGGCAACCACAGCCAACACGATCTCCCACAAGGGGGCCAACACCACCCGTGCTACCAGATAGGCATACTCTCTGGTCCGAGTTTCGCAGTGAAGCTGCTTCCAGTTTTTACTTTCTACTAAGTAGGGGACTGGTCACCTCCGTCGACAATAGCATCAATCGTGAAACAATTCTACAATATCAGCACCAACAACAACGTCACGGGACATTGCCATTTAAATGCTAAGATTGCAATTTAAACGGTCTAATAACTACAGTCAGACGGCTGCAGCTTTCTCACCGTGGGAGCAAGGCTGTTTCCACCTCTTCCGGTCAATGACAGCGACCGGCAGCCAGTCTTCAGGCTTCGCCCGATGATGCCCCCGTGGGTCACAAAACAAGACACACACTGAAAGGGCACGAATTCGAGACCTTCCACGTGTCAATCCCAAACAGCACACGGTACCAGAAATAGGCCTCTGGTCAGACCTCGCGGCTAATCCACTTCCATATTCGACTCCGACGAAGTCCGGGAACTGGCAGTCCCTGTGTTCGCAGGGTTCAGCAGTACCGACAACCAGATCCTAAACGGCTGAATAACTAGCTTGAAAAAGCCAGGATCACGAAAAACATTTAATCACTACAAGAGGGAGACACCGATAGAGATCAGTGAAAACCACAATAACAACTAAACCGTCCTAGCGCGCCGACTCGCGAAAACACGAGAGGCAAACTACTCACACACCACTCACCACCGGATCTGGTGACACACATGCCGACTAAATCCCTAAAAGCACCGCAAAGGGGACCCTCGCACAAAACATGGAGCCAATCTTCGATTGGCGCATCGATGGCAATCACAGGACTACCGATCTGCGAGTCGCATACTGTGCAAGAATGCTTTCCACGACCCGTGACGTGTCCGTATGAAATCAAGGCTTAGGTCGAAGCTAAACTCAGAATAAATGTATGTATTTATGTATGTATTATTTATGTACAGTAGTTGTGACACAATATATGAGTGTCAGTATGAGATAAGGAATAAATAAAAAATAAATAAAAATAAGAAAAATTCAGAATCCCGCGCCATTTAAAAAAACCCGAAAATCGAGCAAAATAAGGGGATTTCAGAAACCAAATTTTTTTTGCCGGCCATACCTATGGAGACCCACAAGGTCCAAAAAACGGGTCCACGCAGGGACACTTTTGTATGGGTAAATTTTCTCAAAAATCAAAAAATTCCGAAATCCAAAATTTGCAACAGAGATATTCCTCTCCCTGGCCCTGTCCCAGAAAACCTAATAGTCGAAAAAAATCGTGCCACAAAAAGCCCGAACTTTGGAGGCCCATAACTCCTCAAATAGGGATTCCCTCTAACTTTTGCATTTTAAATTTTTTGCTTAGAATCGTGTGTTCTACCCACCCCCCCCCCCCCCCCAACAATTTTTTCGCCCCAATCTGACCATACCTTCATACAATCGATGAATTGTCTTCATAGTAGCAATGAAGTCGGTTCATACCATCAATGAAACCTGTTCTAACCATCAATGAAATATGTTCATACCGTCAATGAAACGTGTTATACCATCAATGCAACATATTCATACCATCAATGAACCCGGTTCATACCATCAATGAAACCTGTTCATACTATCAATGAAACGTATTCATACCAACAATGAAATTTGTTCATACCACATGTTCATACCGTCAATGTAATAAATCTACGTGAATTTAAACCTGGGTCACTCGTCAACTCCCGTTGTCTACACGCCGAAAAATATGTATATTGTTGTTGTTTGGATGCAAATATAACGTGAATGTAGCTTGTCGCAAACATAGTTTACTTGTGTCCAAACACATTATGTTTGCTATTCAATATTACTTGTTGCGGACACAAGGATTAATATGATCGAATAAATGTTTTTGTGACCCAAATATGACTTTCTTTGTTGAAAACTGCTGAAAGCGACAACGTGACGGACAACAAAGAAACAAAAAAAACAGCAAATGTTCAATTCATGAAAACAATGTAAGTATATGGCTGTTCCAAACATGTACATGGTTCCTGCATAATGTTACAGGCGCCACTTGTTTTCAGCGTGCAGTCTGATGTGACAGTGCGCTGAAACATTTTTCATTTCTCATAAACATACATATATATTTGCCGCAAATAATTTCATTCAGTTGTCTACATTTTCGTTTACGCGGAACTACATATTTCTTTGCGTGTAATATATGAAGTCTGTTTTCATATGATACTGAGTGTTTCAGCGAAAAAACAACTTGTATGAAACTCTTTTTTGTGTTAACTTCAGTGCACATTTTGTAGTTATTGTCTTCTAAGTTTATGGCATTTTTGCTTGTCTTATAGTTCACCATGTTGCCATAGTTATTTATGTACATTCGATTCATTAACTTAAACTGAATGTAGTTGACCTTGCCACTCGCAGCATGTACTGCATATTATGAGTGTAACGTAATCCCCTGCTGAGGTGACATTAACATCATGACTAAAGTGTTGGGCGAAGAATCGAATGAATTAAGTGGAAGAACAACTTTAAGAATTCATGCAATAAATTTCGTATAAAATGTATGTTTTGTTTAGGGAAAGAATTTAAATTTTGTGTAAACTACTTGACATAATAATACTTGGCATAACACTAAGGCAAGTTTTCCAAAAGCACTGGGCTGATTTATGTGGGAAAACTTCAGAAGAGTATATATTAATTTTATGTACGTGTTGGTGGAATTGAATTGGTTGAAAGAACCGAATTAAAGTCATAAAGTCTTCCCAAAGATAACTTCAACACGTTTCGGAACACAAATCATATAGAATTCCGGTATAGCGCATATGCAAAAACTAAACTAAACTAGGTGGAAAGGCTTAGTAAGTGTATGCACATAAAAATTTCTTTCAGTTTATAGATAGAATTTGCTTTGATAATTTTGACTTCAGGCGAACACAAAGAAAGAAATTAATTCTTAAACTTGCAAAAGTTTATCTAAAATCAACTATATTGTAATATAATGAAAGTTCTTAACTTACATTCTACATTTACATTGTAAATTTACATTACATTCTACATTCATTACCACAAAGTAAATATATTCCTTGCAGCAACGACAAAATAGTCCGCTGTACGAAACTGTTCATTGCGTTACGTTGAAGAAATGAAGGGTTGATTAAATTACTCCACTCCTTTTTTCTGTGTATAAACACAAACCGGAGCGAGTATTTATAAAACGCGTAAATAAAGATTTTTCATAATGGATTAGAAAAAACTGGAAGTGGCATTTAAATTTGTTTCGAAAAATCTTCACCAGAATGTTGTCTAAAATTCTTGTTACAGCACTGAAAAGGACACATACAAGGTTGTAGAATTTATTTAGGCATATACACTGATGGCTCTAAAGCAGATGGCAAAGTGGGGTTTGGTCTTGACCTTTCAGAAAGGCTATCAAACCTAAGTAGTGGTCTTCAGGCAGAACGCATGACAATCGGAGATGTTTCCCTATAGTTAGGCTGTTATAAAACCTCTGCAATTCTTGACTTAAAGAACTGCCTCGCATCTCTAAATGAGATGGCCAAACATTTCCGGGGCTCAGGAACATTACAACGAACTATAGAGTGGATGAGTTCGTCATACCTGTTCCATTGGATATGGAGCATGTGGGCAAAAAATGTAAGACCACCAGGCAAATATGTGCAAGTTATGACCTGAGCGCTAAACTTGAAACCCATTCCTAGAAATGGTGTCTCTCTGCAGTAGCTGTGATCAGTGGAAATTGTTTAATAGGCAGATGCTTGAATCTCAGCTCATTATTACTGCAGGAGCTGTGGGGATGAAGATTAGACCGAGAACGTCGAACATTTCATATGACACTGTCCGGAATTTTGTATGAACTGGAGACAATATCTAGGATCTTACTTCTTTTGGATATAACAGACATTTAGGGAGATAAGCTGAATAGTCTTAGGACCTTTAAGCTGTAATTAATTCGCCATGGACTAAGATACGAGCCATATCCTGGAATATATGGATAAGGAATCATATGGCTAGAATCCACCTTTACCACGTCCCGTGGTATCACAATGGTCCTCATTGGTATAAGTGTGCCAGTTAAAAAAAATTGGATGGATGCAGCTAAACTATATATAAGTATATATCCACAGTGGTGCAACAAAATCCACCAGATTTTATTTTGATATATTTATAAAATTAAGCGATATAATTTCATAGCTATTTTATTAAGTTTATTTGGACCTTTAAGTTTTTCCTCTAACTTTTTGAAGATTATATCGGACAAGTGCTCGCCCCCATTGTTAATGACCGTTTCTGATTGTCATTCTTTTGACCGCATTTTTAACAGTTCTGGCGAAAACTTCACGTTATAAGTTTCCACGTCCGTGTCGGATATTCTCTTTGAGAGCTTATAGAGTATGTGCCTTGTTTTTATATAGACCTGTGACATCATAACCCTTTAAAGAACGATATCGACTGATGTTTTCAGCTAATTCAAAACGCCAAAACGAGAAATTAGGCGACCGGTAAACGCATCCTTCAAAATGTCCATTGTCGCTCGAGCTGTGTGTCCAGTTTCACCGTCCTATTGAAACCACATATCCTTGAGTCCCTATTCATCAATTTGAGGCAATAAAACTCGTTGATCATGGTTCTATATTGGCCACCAGTCGCAGTAACTGTGTTACCCACGACGTCCTCAAAAAAATAAAGCGCGATGATATGTCCGGCATAATTAGCGCACCATGTAGGTGCATTATGTAGATATAATGTCTCTCTGTGAATGGTAAATGAATGCTCAGTGCACCGGTAGTGTAACTTTAGTTTGCTTACGTATCCGTTCAGAAGAAAATGAGACTAGTCACTTATGATAAATTTCGTCCAAAAGTCGTCCAAAATGCGCTTCAAAGTTGAACGTGTAATGCTCAAATGCGTGGAACGTCGGCTGATCGACGTTGACGGAACCTTTGCGGCGTCTTCAGCCACAGCGGCGATATTCCCGACGGAAAGAATTCTACGAGGCTTTTCGGCGCCTCTTCCACCACGTGGTCTACCAGTCTCTTCAAGGTGAGCGGCGACACTCCTTACTGTATGGCCCGTAGGCATAGGCCGGCCGGGAAATCTGCGTCGAAATTTACGTTGCTCCAAAATCATTGACGAATTATTCTGTAAAAAAGTCACGAGTATTCCGCGTTTTTGAGATGTGCGTGAAGATAAATTCGAATTTAACTAGCAAAGACACAAGCCACTTTCGTTAGCAGAGCGCTGTTATTACGATAACAGGTATCTGTTAAAGTACCAGAAAGGGAAGTATATTGAAATAAACAAGGTTTTTGGCGAATAATATTAATAAAAAAAATACAAAACTGACAAATCGTATAAAAAACATTACGAGCTTTCAGTATGAGTGGCACAAATCTGGACCACCTTACCAGCGAGCATTATATTTTAGTTCAATGTATATAATTTTAGAAAGGACTTTGAGCCCAAATCAAGGATTCTTCGCCAATTAAATGAATGAATAGCAATAAGTAGGAGTATGTTCTTTTAGGTTATATTACTCCGAGGTTACAGACGAATTTTAGAATACAATAATTTTAAGCGTTTCCCTTTAAGCACTTTACTCTACTTTTAAACACTTCACTGTGTGCAAACCAAGGACACTCGGCGGACGAAACTTCCACCAGATTAAAGCTCCTAGTTAATGCTTTCCAAATTTACAATCCTTATATTTCAGAGGAATTTGAGAACAGCGATATTTGGAATTTAGTATTGTCCCATGTTTTAAAATTTAGACCCACTTATGCCAGATAAAGTCCATCATTACAACTTTTCAAATTTACCATCCGAACACTTAACATTTTGACCCACTGTGCCCAAATTAAGAATTCTCCGGGGATCAAGCTTATACCAGATTAAAGTCTTTTATTAGTACTTTTAAAATTTACCATCCTCATATTACAGAGGAATTTCAGAACAACGATATATGGAATTTAGTATTGTCCCATGTCTTAACATTTTGACCCACTGTGCCCAAACTAAGAATTCTCCGCGGATCAAACTAATACCAGATTACAGTCCTTTATTAGTACTTTCAAAATTTACTATCCTCATATTACAGAGGAATTTCAGAACAACGATATATGGAATTTAGTATTGTCCCATGTCTTAACATTTTGACCCACTGTGCCCAAACTAAGAATTCCCCGGAGATCAAACTTATACCAGATTAAAGTCTTTTATTAGTACTTTCAAAATTTAACATCCTCATATTACAGAGGAATTTCAGAACAACGATATATGGAATTTAGTATTGTCCCATGTCTTAACATTTTGACCCACTGTGCCCAAACTAAGAATTCTCCGCGGATCAAACTAATACCAGATTACAGTCCTTTATTAGTACTTTCAAAATTTACTATCCTCATATTACAGAGGAATTTCAGAACAACGATATATGGAATTTAGTATTGTCCCATGTCATAACATTTTGACCCACTGTGCCCAAACTAACAATTCTCCGGGGATCAAACTTATACCAGATTAAAGTCTTTCATTAGTACTTTCAAAATTTACCATCCTCATATTACAGAGGAATTTCAGAACAACGATATATGGAATTTAGTATTTTACCATGTCTTAACATTTTGACCCACTGTGCCCAAACTAAAAAAAACAGTGGGTCAAAATGTTAAGACTTGGTAAAATACTAAATTCCATAAATGGTTGTTCTGAAATTTATTTTTTATAAACATTTTAGTTAAACCTCTATTTCTCTACATATGTATTAGGGTGTACTGGAAAACGCTTTTTTGAAATTTCAAATGTGGTGGGACTCATACGACGCGTATTAAAGAGGTGATTATGGGAACGTCAAACTTTTTTTTATACGAGTGTACTTATAGTCCCCTACCGGCCGTTGAAGTTTCGATTCCTTGTACATTTTCGAAAAAAAAAATATTTTTTTTGGATAATATGGGGCTCAAAGGATGTGTCATGATTAACATATATAGAAAGAAATATATTCAAAATTTTGACAGAGCATTTTTTCACGACGTCATTTTAGATCTTTATCGTGCATATTTTGTCTTCCCCATTTTGCTGTATTTTACATAATTATTCCATCAACTACTTACATATAAAATAAATATATTTGTAGGTGATTTTGCGAAACAGAAAGACAAATCTGCGAATCAAATAAGATTTTTTGGAAAATTAGCTCATTCTGGGCATTATATAAACCTTGATCAATACTTATTAAATCAATTTATTAATGTTTAGAGTCCCCAACTACTATCCAAGGTCCTACAATTGACGCGGTTTTCTCACGGTACTTAGATAGAATAGAATCAAAAGTTTATCTGTCATATTTCAGCTATCGCAGACCAATTTTATCTATATTGAAAACTTAACATTAAAAAATCAAAAAAATAAAAGTAAAACTAAATTCAATAATTTTTTTTATTTTCCAATGTAACATTTACTAATGTGTTCATAGAAATCGAAAAGGTACCGTGTAACAAAAAGGTGTTAACACATCACCCGTGAGTTCGAACTCTCATTGATATTTTTTTTCCGAAAATGTACTAGGAATAGAAACTTCAACGGCCGATAGTGGACTATAAGTACCCTCGTATAAAAAAAAACTTTGAAGTTTCTGTAATCACCTCTTCATTACACATCGTTTGAGAACTCCGCCCCTTAAAAACAAAGTTTTCAGTACACCCTAGTATGTATACTTTAAGAGTTTCACTTCATCCTGCCAGTTTTGTTAATGGGCTTGAAAATTTTGTGTGTGTTATATTTGGGATGGAATAAAGAAAAATCCTGCTATATAATCAGAATTAAGATCTGACAACATTTTCGGAGCCTATTGAGGTTTATTTGAAGACAAATTTAGGAAACTATAAACGACATTTTATATGACCTTGGTCCAAAGCTTTAGCTGTAAAATGTTAGGACAAAGTTTGTAAGTTTCAATGTTAGGTAAATCAACGAAAGCAACTAACACTGTTCCAGTTTTTTATTTAAATAATTTAAATGCCATTAGCGGATATAACTGTTTTACCCCATCTCGTATCCTAGGCATAGTACGGTATCATTAGTGTTTTGACCAATAACGATGGCTTTGTAAAACATGTATTTTCAAAATAGTAGATATTTCAAAATTGTATGCTCTAGTACTTTCCAAAACTCTATTGTTAGGTGAGTCATCAACCATCTGTTGCAGAGTGCCCAACTATCAAGCTTACAATCCACCACATAAACAATAACATTGCATTAAGGTGGTACGATTTAGTGGAGTATTTGCTGATCAAGAGGAAGAATTTTAAAATCTTCTTCGGATTATATATAAAATTAATATATGCATATATTTTGGCAAACATCTTTAATATATTAAATTTAGCTACCCAAAGATCTTAGCACGATGAATTGTATGATTTAGATAGATCATATGGTTGAAATTCACTTAAAGATATATTCAATTTTATTTATGCCATCAGTTAAGTTCAACAGAAAACTAGTCTCCAAATTTTAATAATTTTAAACAAATCAATCATCTGTTCCGCAGACTGCTTAAATGAAATATTCACTTCTTAACCAAATACTTTATCCGCAAACAAATATATTCCGATACTTAAAAAAAAACCATAATATTTGGAACATATGTACATTCGAAACAAAATATGTTACACATTATTAAATATTTGTATTAAGTTTTGTGTTAAAATTCTCAAGTTTCTGTCTTAAGTCTCTAGTTTCACATTGACTATGCGGTCGGAAACCACCATAAAAACCCAAAATAACTGCAAACGCGAAATGTTTAATACTTCCGTTTTTTTTAAACATCAATATATCAATATAAATGAAATAATTTTTTGGAAGACCAAAAAGAAAAAATAAACATTACGACTGCTTTCAAACCTTGAGACATTTCATTTTGAAATCTTAAACCGCAGATCATTTAGCGATCAGTATTGGCTCTAATTCTTAGGGTTTGGTTACCTCATTGTTGTCAGCAGTATTTCAGTGGAATTTTTTGTGAATTAATTAAATCAATTGCTATAGCAATGTAGTATTTTTGCAATAGTTTTTTTATGCACTTGTCATTGCATAACGTTCAAGAAAGCTTTTAAATGTTTAAAATTCATGTCATAAATCTCATTATCGCCGCTAGCGTCTTAAGCTAAACCAAAACAAGTCATGATTTCTGATTTGTCTTATAGAATTTTTATATTCTCTTAGATTTGTACACAACATTCTTACATAAATATGCATTTAGTTATCAACGTTTTAGTAACAATTCCACAATTTGAGGAATGGCAATGGTTTGATATTGTTTTATTGCGTCTTTGTAGATTTCTTAAAACATTTATTTATTTTTTTATTGATTTTGCAAAACCGCGATTCCTGACACCTAAAAATGTACAAGCTCGAAGTCGAATGTATTGTTTTCTGGTTGGTAAACAAAATCAAAAATTTGTCAAGAACAATATTTGGTATTCATAATAATTTGCGATATTATTCAGGCGGTGGTCGATCTATTGATCCCCTGGCTGATAAAGTTATACATCGCGTGAATAAACGTCAGATACATACCTAGAGGATGGAAGGATACAAATGGTGTGTCTCCCTAAGAAAGCCCCACTCATTTCTCTTAAAGACTGTACGCCTATAAGCCTGTCATCGACTTGGAAAGGGGGCATGGTAGCAGTCGGTCTTTGTCGTAGACTACCTAATCATTGTAGCGTGTTTCAGGCGGAAATTTTGGCTATAAAAGAAGTGGACGACTGGCTGAGGGATAATAGTCCGGCAGTCACTAGGGTCAATGTCTTCTCGGACAGTTAGGCGGTCATCAAGTCCTTGGAATCAGTATTCCTGAATTCAATATCTGCCTAGAACTGCCGCAGATCTCTTAAGGAGATGGTCGAGAAGTATGATATGCACCTTATAAGAGTTCCGGACACAAGAACATTCCAGGGAACTGCAAAGCGGATACAAGCTGGCCAGACTAGGGACTACCCTACAGGTTCTACAGGATTTAGAGCGTGTTCGCATGCACTTAGCGACTTGTAACCATATCTTGCGAGAGCGGTCCTATGTTATGATGCAGTAGAGATGGACGACGGGCACGTATTGTATACACTCAAGACGAATCAAGCACATAGTAGATAGCAGGAGGAGATACATGAACCTTCGGCCGTTGGCTAGGCCCAAGATAACAGTTTTAATGGGGGACAGTCTGGTAGGCTACGGGGTCTATTCTAGGGAATTAGGGTTGACCCTTTGTCGTAGGCTGCCTGATCATTGATTGTAGCGTGTTTCAGGTGGAAATTTTGGCTATAAAAGAAGTGGCCGACTGACTGAGGTCTTTGTCGTAGACTACCTAATCATTGTAGCGTGTTTCAGGCGGAAATTTTGGCTATAAAAGAAGTGGCCGACTGACTGGCTGAGGGATAATAGTCCGGCAGTCACTAGGGTCAATGTTTTCTCGAACAGTCAGGCGGTCATCAAGTCCTTGGAATCAGTATTCCTGAATTCAATATCTGCCTAGAACTGCCGCAGATCTCTTAAGGAGATGGTCTAGAAGTATGATATGCACCTTATAAGAGTTCCGGGCACAAGAACATTCCAGGGAACTGCAAAGTGGATACAAGCTGGCCAGACTAGGGACTACCCTACAGATTCTACAGGATTTAGAGCGTGTTGGCATGCACTTAGCGACTTGTAACCATATCTTGCGAGAGCGGTCCTATGTAATGATGCAGCAGAGATGGACGACGGGCACATATTGTGTACACTCAAGACTAATCTGGCCCGTAGTAGATAGCAGGAGATCCATGAACCTTCTGCCGTTGGCTACGTCCAAGATAACAGTCTTAATGGGATCAGTCTGATTGATAGACATGCGGCGAGACTAAAGGTCAGGACAAGTGACTTCTGTGGAACCTGTACGAATCCACTGAATACTTCTTTGTACTTGCCCACTACTAGCCGGCAGGAGGATGTCCACTATGGGATCCTGCCTATTTAGGAAAGTGGGAGAATTACCGACGCCTGTCGATAGTATTTTGAGCTTCCTAGAGTAATTAAAATGGTTCTCCCGTGGGGCTAAGGTTTTATCTCGTTGGTCCGTGGTATCGCAATGGATTAATAAGTCTAAGTGAGTCGCTTGCCGACTGTTACCAACACCCAACACAACCTAACCTACTATCTTTTCAAATTTATACACTCGTCGATATTGTGATTTATATTCAATTCAAAATTTTTCTATATTTTTACATCTTTACACGTAGATATAGAAATATGTATTTAATTTATTCGTACTTGTTGCAGTTCAAATCTCCGTCTGCTCCAATATATTTGCTGTAATTGATATGCTCTCTTCTGAAATACAAACAACATACTTGACCTTAGCGTATTCAACATGATATTTGATTGAAAACAAAAGCATAAACATCTCAAACCTCAACACGTTTCAATTAATACTGGTATGTGATGAAATTCAATCAAATTTTTAGATTTTATCTGGTAATCATGAAAAAATAGTGGTTGCAAAGAATGTGATGGCGAAAACTTTTGAGATTTTTGATGATACCGGAATCTATAAAGCAGCTGAATCTAGGAAAAAATGCTTATGAATACCAAATTTTAACAGGATCTTTTTCAACGACAAACTTCCTAATTTTACCCGTATATTTATATTGAAAATACCAGAAAGTTTTCATTTACCAAATCCGTTTCTCTACATATTTCTCATGTTTTATATGTGGCATTTGCTACCGCTTTAGGTCACTGTGCCAGTTCATTCAAACAACACACATGTGACGCAAAGATGTATGTATGACATTTAAATTTTGTCAAACCTACAAAACCTCAATTAACCCACATTTTATTTTAAAAAAATGTTGACAATAATTAACGAATATCTTTTAGCCATTAACACAACAATTCACCTGTCATTAACACCAAAAAAAGATAAAAAACCAATAGAACAAAAAACGAATACATTTCAAGAAAACTTAAACCCGAGATGAATATCTAAACTCCCAGTGAAATCTATACACTGATGTAACAAAAGCCCTCTAATGTAAATCAAGAAACAACAGATGAAGTCATCATTTTAGTTTATATTTAAAAATAGGAAGAAGCGAAGAAAATAAAATTTACATGTATATACGAGTATGTACTACCATTTTGGTGTCATATTTCACAGTTACTTAATACCTTACATTTGGAGAAGCTTGAACAGTTTCAGTATCTCCTTTTGTTTGCATTGAAACATCCCACAAATTCACATTGAAATTATTTAATTACCTATATACACGAGGTAAAAAATGTATATATCGTTATATATATACAGCATTTGTATACGATACGTAGCATTTTCAAACGATGGTGCTATTATCCAAGTGCAACGACAAAATTCATAGAAGAACAGAAACTGCATGACAGATGTAATTAGTCTCAAAAATCACAGAGGAGGGCAATTGACATGGCTTAAAGAAAATCATAACGTCATAGTTTTACGAAGTTTGTCAAAACTAACAGCACAAAATATCTTGCGCACATGCATTTGTTTTGTGACAGATATTCCGCTAGTATTTATATATCTACACCGAATATTCGGCTTAATAAATAGCTCCAAATTGAAAGTATTCCCTTCAACATATGTGACGTGGTTTAGTCGACGACTGAGGTAAGCGCAGTCATGTCCAGAGTCTTTTGTTAGGATCCACCAAATCTTTCAAAATAAGAGCAGAATAGTTTACTCTTGAATGGAGTTCGAATTCAGATTATTTGTTTTTAAGTTACAAAATAATTTGATTTACAGCAATAACATCAACTGATTCAAACGTTGAGAACACTCCCCTTAGCTTGAAAACAGTGGACTTTGCCTGACAACACTCTTCTCGAAATACTTGTCTTGGCCTGACACACTCTCTTGGGAATACTTGACATGGTTGGTCGATTGAAGGTAATGGGGAATTTAGATTGTTGCGCACGCTATTTCTCGGATTCGCTGGGAACGATATATCAGGATCGTATATACAGGTAGTGGCTCGGTATGAACCTTACATACCAGGGGCAAAGTGTTCGGAGACTGTTGCTAATGATTAAGTTAGATATGAATGGTCAGCCGGGGCCGCTGTATAAGAACACTCAGCAGAAGCTGTTGAGTACGAAGAGTCATCCAAAGCCGAGGTGTTACGAAGCCATTGTGTAAGAACAGTCAGCTGAAGCGGCAATATAAGAACAGTCAGCCAAAGCAACTGCGTAAGAATAATAAGCCGCAACGGCTGTGTAAGAATAGTTAATAGTTAAGAATAGTTAGTGTAAGAACAGTCAGCCGAAGTGTATGAACTGTCAACCGAAGCCGCTGTGAACCTGCGAAACTATTGTATAAATGTATCTCCCGTTTTGAAAAAGCTAGTCTTACAAGTATACTCTTTGTGCTTTTCAGAACTAGAGCCGAAGATCGTGTGCAATGATCTCTCGCATCGGAAGCGGGCAAGCGACTGACATTTAGACTGCGGTTAGGTTATGAATAAGTGGCTGTCACTATTGGGACACTTAATTCAATGAGGACCGTTAAGATGCGACGGGACCACGGCACGTCTTACTCCGTAGACATCGTCCAATTTGTAAATTTACCTAGTATAGTTATAGTGCGTTCAAGCCAGCCATAGGATATCTCATCCTGATATTCATGGATGTGGCTGAAGAAGAAACACACGGTACATTGATCTGGAGAACCTCTTAGTACACTGTAAAAAGATCCTAACCTTATTCAGCATAACTTCCTGTATATTTGTTAGATGTTAGATGTTGTATTGTAATCATAGTAAAGGCCGGACAGTAGCATATGAGATGTTCGACGTTCTCTTCTTCTTGTTCATCCACACAGTAATCATGACCTTGGATTCCAAGTCTAGACACGTGTCTGCCTATTAAACAGTATCCAGTGATCACAGCTACCAGCATTGGGACATCTTGTCTAGGAATGAGTACAGTATAGCGTACGATTCTTGACATTCATGAGCAAGAACATCAGCTGTCGCTGATGTTTAATGTCTGTTTATCGCCATTCTTGATAACAAAATATGAATGTAATCGAACTTGTTCGGATCACTATCATGTTTACAAAATTTGTTGGTTATATTTTTTCAAAATCATCAGCCAAATAAGAAGTTATAGACCAAGCTCATGAATGACAAGTCGGTGGTTCCCTTTAACTTGGCCATACTTGCCTGGTGATCCCGCATTTTGTGCCTCCAGATCATCAATCAGTCGCATGTCTGAGAGGTTCGGTTTAAACCATCAGCTTGCATACAGAAAGGGTCATGCCCACCTAATCCATATCCAGTAGAACAGGTAACGTAGTCCATATACCGCCAGATCATCAGTTGAATGCTCCCCTAGAATATTACTGTACCATCTCATTTAGAGAAGCGCGGCAGTTGAAACAGATTGCAGATATTTTATAGCAGCACAATAGATGTTGATAGTCACACTCATCACTAAGTACTCCGACTGAGTTGATATGATTGAGAACTACAGAGAAGAACTCCTTCTTGTGTAATCGTTGAAAACGAGTTTTCCGCTGCATTTATTTAACACAGACGACAGAGAGGGCGTGCGTTAGTGAGTGTGATTTCCATGACTGGTTAAAATGTATGAGGTGGGTGATGGATGTTGTGTTTACTTAGGGCACGTATGGTTCTCAAATTATATGAGTGCAATTGATGGATAATATGTTCACAATAAGTATGTACCCTCGTATTATGACGTTATACTAAACATAATAAAAGTTATAATATAATAATATAGTTATATTATCTTAATCTCATTATGATCGACCACGCCGGAAGTGCCAAACTATACTACTGGGCATTGTAAGGCCCATTATAAATATTTGCCAATTGGTGTACCTTGGGTTTACACTCGTTATAACACTACATGATAGGAAAAGTTTCGTCACATGAATGAAATTATTTGTCGCTTCGACGAATATTTTTATCGAAAGTTAAATAATGTGAAATCGTTTCTTTAATGAAATAGTTTCGTATGTGCGACGTGTGTATTTCATTGCTGGAATGAATACGCTTAATCGATAGACTGAATTGGAGGTAGTTACAACAACATAAATATTCGGTTGAGACTGCCGAATTGGCCGTAACTGAATTTAAGGATTCTCACAACCGAATTTAGAAAGTGTCACTACCGCCCTAGAGGTCATCACAATGTGGCAACCGAATTAGAAGTTGCCACTATCGAATTAGAAGTTGTCACAACCGAGTTAGTGGTAGTCACAACCACATTAGAGTTTGTCACACACGTATTAGAGGTTGTCACAACCGCATTAGAGGATTTGTTACAAAAAAATATATAATTTGCCACAAAAATATACCGTTTACTACTTATCCTCATAGTTGGCCATGAACGTTGATACTTTTCCCACAAATAAAAAATTGTTGTCGTAAAAGTAGCTAATTTTTTGAAAAATATATTTTTTTGGAACCATAACAGCTAACCTAGAAGTATGTTTTTTTTAGGTTTTTAGTCGAGTAATAAAAATATAAAAAAAACAATCCCAATAAATATAATGGTTAAAGTTGACCATGACTTAAAGTTTATTGATGTCTGTGGATCAATATACCGAAACTTCTTTAGATTTACTCCTCTACTACGTCCATGTGAAATTTCATCTCAATCGAACAATTTATTTAAGAACGGGCGAATTAGTTCCATTTTTAAACAGCGTATTTGACGAGTTTATCGATGTTGCAGGAAATATTTACTCTGGGGCGGTGAAAATATTAGTGAGCTCACTGTGGATTAAACTTTTCTTTAATCACTGTACACCCACTGAAAAATCCAGTTGAGTCAATTAAATTTAGAGGTTGTCACAACCAAGCTAGGGTTTATCACAACTGAATTAGATGTTGTCATAATCAAATTTGAGGCTGTGACAACCGGATTTGATTTTGCTACCACCGAATTAGGGGTTGTCGCAATTGCATTAGAGGTTGACACATCCTATTAAAATTTTTTTATATTTATTACAAACGCATTTAATACGAATTTATTTATGTTTTATTGAAGATTTAATTAACCCTGTTCTCATAAATAATTAAAAGAAGAGGAAATGGGGTAATCTTTAGGTAAACAAATTAATCTTACATGTCACTTCCGACAGTTTTAGAAGTCCCACCCTTCATGGGTCATAGCCACAATTATAAAGGTTTTTAACCTACCCAATCGACACACACCTTCGGGATGTACATCAACATATCTTAAATGACCGACATTTAAAATCTTCAGAACTGATGCCATCTACTTGTACTGCACTCTGATAAATATGGGCATTATCTTCAAAATAAAACGTTTCAACACAAAATCCATAATAACAATATCCTTACAAACTTTTCTTAATTAACCGTATAGTAATTTTCGTTAAACCAGAGCTATTCCTTTTTGTTTTTAATATAGTAATTAATTTCATAAATGTAAACGCCGGGTTTGAAATATATTGAATTACTAGCTAACCCGGCAGACTTCGCCCAACCGACAAAAAGTATTCAATGATACCATGGCCACAAATGAATTCACACATTTTATATAGGAAAACACATCATCACAAAAGTGTGCGAATGAAGTTATGGGCTAAATGAAAAAAAATAAACAACTTTTTTTTTATCAACTTTATTACATCCCAGTATTATCAACTATATTGGGTACTTTTGCTTTGGTTTGTGTCTAGACTAACATATGGAGAGAAATTTCTTGTTTAATGGGAAGTTTCTAGGATGAGCGCCTGTAATCAATATCTATCTATATATCTATACATATATAAGTATAGATGGACCCGGCAAACTTCGGTTTGCCTTCAAAGTTTTTGTAATGTTCAAGGGTGAACAAAATTATTTTGTTCCATTATGTTAGCAGTAAATGAATATATCTGCTGGCGGTCCGACACGGGATAATGCCAAATAAACCTGTAGAATGTGAAATAACTATTTGTTAGAAGTATTTGTTTAGATTTCGATTGTGTGCTGATTTGTCTAAAAAGCTTCTCATTATACTATAATAGCTGTACCCGTTGCACTTCGCTACCCCTGAATTGTAATTTTAATGAATCACAATTTTGTTATTTTTTCCTATTTATTCAAGTCCTCTAGGATAAACAATATAGGATAGGATAGGATATTCAATATGTCTAGTCGGAAGGTTTACCTACACGTGAGCATGCAACATATGTTGTCCGTGGGAAAACACGGATTTGTCAAATTTAAGCGAGCGCTTTATTTAAGCGCTTTATTAATGGTCATCGCAAATGGCAACAGAATCGGAAACTGGAATCTTTTGAAATCGATGGGCATGTCTGTAGGTATCATTGGAATGCGTGGAATGGAAACATCAGTTCTTTTATAATTTCCAATGATTATAGTAGCCTCTATAAGATTATTCTAAATTTTTTTTAAAAAATGGATTATTGGGATTTCGATATTTAGGATGCTCTCGAAACTGACCTCAATGATATTCATATTCATTCGTACCTGTGATCACTTTCTTAGCGTCATAGTCTGACCTTTTTAATAGCCGTATTTTTATTGGTTTCCCCAAAAAGTAATTTGCATCATATCAGTAGTATATGTACCGAACCTCACATTCCTACACTGTATCAAGTAATTGTCCGTACACCTGTCAGTTGTGAACATATTTCAATGTATCTCAAAAGATATATGGCCGATACAATTAAAATTTTTTTTAAAGTTAGAAGCATTGAACTTTAAAAAAAAATATTTAAATCGAATCGGCCATATATTTTTTGAGATACATTGAAATATGTTGTCAAGTACCTGGTTTACGGACAATTGTTTGATATAGTATATGTAATAGTCAAATATTGACGCGTGTGGGCAGCACCCCGGCCCTTTTTGCCAACTTGCTTCCAAATAGCCTGTTCGTATATGTAGGCCAACTGTAACATACTGTGAAATTTTCAGGACGATCAAACTATTATTATGACTGCTATAACGGGTTATTTTAAAAGTGGCCTGGTACATCCCAATACCACACTTGCTGTAATTCATAATGTATCAACAGCATATATACCAAATCTCATCTTCATACCTCTGATAGTTCATGAAATATAGCCATTTTAAATTTCAAATGGTATGGGCGGTGCCACTCTGCTTTATCCAATCACTACCAAGTATAACCAAGGACTATCAGTAGATCATCAGTACCACATTGTGAAATTTTCATAACAATCGGTACATTAGAAAAGCCGTTAGTGCGATTTTTGAAAAGGGGGCGTGGCACCGCCTACTTACAGCCTGGATGTAATTCATACTGTACCAACAACAAATATACAAAATCTCATCTTCTTACCTCTGATAGTTCATGAGATACAACCATTTTAAATTTGAAGTTATATGGGCGGTGCCAAACATTTCCAAATACATATAGCCAAGGATTGTCAGCAGGTCATCAGTACCGCATTGTTAAATTTTTATAACAATCGGTATATTAGAAAAGCCGTCAGAGCGATTTTTGAAAAGGGGGCGTGGCACGGCCTGGGTCACCCTTATCATTAAGGGGGTATGAAAAATAGATGTTGCCCGATTCTCAGACCTACCCGATATGCACACAAAATTTCATACATATCGGTCCAGCCGTTTCGGAGGAGTAAGGTAACTAACATTGTGACACGAGAATTTTATATACATATATACAGATGTTGTGGTAACCGAAGTGAAAATCAATTCAGTTCGACCAACCGAATTCATAGAAATTTTTCATAAATACGGTTATTGTAACCGAAATAATACAGAATTTGGTTGATAGAACGACCGAATCGGTTGTTGTTTCAACCGAATTTCAATTGTAGGACGTTACAATCAGACGGTACAACCTTAATTCAGCAATTCGGTGGCAAAAATCGATTTTATGATTGTGACAACTTCATTTCAAACCATTAGTTCTGTGAGTATAGATAAACTTGTTCAGTGTAGAGAAACCATTACACAAAATATAATGTTGTATTACACTAGGAGTTTATAAGGTATCATGTTAAAATATATTTATTCAAAAATTCGGTCGGTCCCTAACACAACATTTTTTTTTGTTAATCATTATGACATGTGTTCGTTGATGAAAATTAAGAGTTTTTCTTTAAATTAGGTAAACAACAATAATGACAGCTCTAGCTCCCACTGCGCCACCTCCACAATAACGGCCTCATTCACCTGATTTAACAAACCAGCATAAAGACGTAAAAAGTTTACGTAATATGTTTTGCATTACGATGTTATTAGATTTCTGTTCAGTTGCATTCTACTCCAACGGATTCACATATAAAAACCCCCTCCGAAAATAATGTGCAAACATTACAGCGTCTCAAGCACCCAAAAACACTTGAGTTAAACTTGACGTGTGAAATAAATGAATGTTGAACCAATTTAACCACGCATGCGTGAAGTTTGCATGTGCGCACTCAAATGCTTGCATATACAATTCAGTCTAACCGAGGTATTTTATCTACCAGTCGGTCTTTTGGAATTGAACGTTAATGTATTTTTTGGAAATAAATAATAATAATCAAAAAACGAAATAGTAATCGTTACAATGATTAGTTTATGATTTACATAAAAGAAAATGTGAAATATTTAATTAAAATTTGGTCTGATTGATTTTCGTGACTGTATGTATGGGTGTGTGTGTGTGGTATTTGCAAAGTAAGATCGTTGCTTAAGTCTTTTGTTTTGCACACACCGGCCAGTTGCAGCCCCAAATATAATTAAAATTGTAATGTATTTCTTAAAAGGCGAATGCAACTGCCAAATGTATTCGTTAAATTAAATTCATACACACTATGTTGAAAGTTTACATTAGAAGGGGAGATTAAGAAATTTTCAATTTACATTCATATTTATAAATTTTTTATTTGACCACTTGAAGTGTGTTCCAAGTTTTTTTATACTGAATAAGGTATTACCAAAAATCAATAACTACGATCCGTTGCAATCGTTTGGTCATTATGGAAATAATCGCTGCACAGAGCAACCAAATGTTATTAAACTCTTCACCGTTATTACACAAATCAATATTGCACATAAATCCATTATGGATTTATTTCATTGCTCATAGATAATCCAAACCTCACGAATTCAAATTAAACTTCAAACGCTACAACGGAACTAATAACAAAATTATTGTTGGTTGTTTTCTATTTGTTTTTGTAACATTGCGGGTAAATGGTAGTATTTATTTTTCTAATTTTCTTCCTGCCATTTCAGCAGCATGTGGTGTGATTTGAATTTGTCTTCCCACCATCATTCGTAGGATGCATTGAACCATGAAAACTATTTAGCTTCGCATTTTTATGCCCGTTAGCGCTCGCCCGGTCATATGTCTGTCTTGAAGTTGTTACTGTCTGCCTTCTGTTGGACTGGTAATCGAAACTGTTGGTGGTGGTCATGTGCCGTCTATTTTCTGGTTTGTTTACATACAAAACACTTTCACTTGTTAAGCCAGTTTTAGATGAAATTGAAAATAAAATGGAACAACACGAAAAAATAAGCGACTGATCGAAATAAGAAAACAAAACTATGTATATGTCTTTGAACTGCATCGGTCTGGTTGGTTAGTCAAGATTGGAGGTTTTGCGATTCGACTGACTCTTTTTTAACACTAGACGATTTTAATTCTTGACTGAGGATGCTGATCGTAGTTATAAGCATCACATGATAGATCGTAGTTTATAATGACCATGTGTTCATAAAGGGTTGTCTATTTAGTGGTTTGTTTCAAAAACTGCGAGAGAAATAGCCATCATTCAAATGTTAATGATCGCAGGTCTGAATAAGTAAGAAGGAGAATTTGTAAATAGAGGTTGCAAGCAACCCCCAATTCAGTTGATGCAGCCGAGTTACGTTTCTCACAACTAAATTGAAGTTATCACAACCAAATTCAGTCGCTGCAACTAAAATTCGTTTGAAACAACTTCATTTGTAGATAATTCCATTACGATGAACGAATGTTTCACTATTCCGGTTCCAACAACCGATTTTGGCATTTATTCCGTTGCAACAACTAAATTTCTAAAGAATTATGTTAGGACAACAACCGAGTGGGCCACGGAGTATGGGGAGGGTGTAAATCCAGAGAAATCCAAACTCGTACTCCTTACTAGGAAACAGGAGGTTCCGTCTATTCATTGCTTGCCGTTATGTGGTAGAGAAATTTGACTAAAAGATAGTGAAAAATATCTAGGTGTGATTCTCGACAGAAAGCTTTGTTTCAAGCCGAATACTATGGATAGGATCAGTAGAACCACAGTGGACCTATATTTGTGAAAAAGTGTCACAGGAGAACGATGGGCCGATCCACCAAAAAAACCTTATCGGATTTATGTATACAGCTCTTGTCCGCCCGATGGTGATCTACAGCAATGGCATTTAGCGGCCTGTACTGGAAAAATCCACTTACCTAAGCCTGTTGGAAAAGTCCAAAGAATGGCAAACGTCTGAATCACAGGTGCCCTTCTCACAACACCTGCCACCTGTTACCACTATATTTTCTGGGAACACAAATGACTGCAACGTCAGCAATCTGCCAAAGACACTCCCTGCAATTTATCACCAGTCCATATGGTCAAGGGACGATTTGAATAAATCTGCGGCAATCTGCAATAAAAGCCGACTATATGACCCCCCCGTTAACCATTTAGACGAATTTCTCGACTCATATCCTGGACAGGCAGGAGGGTTATATATAATGTATTTGGTTTCTACAATGCTCCAAACCAGAGAACAAAGTGCAGTTTGGAGTCTTTTATAAAGAGGTGGGTCTAGACATTGAACAAAGGCTGCCAGACCATCAAAGTGGCCTTCAGGTGGAAGTCATAGCAATCGGAGAATTTGCCATTTGACTGAAATGAAGCATTATCACCACTTGTGGTATCAACATCTTCTCTGACATTTAGGTTGCTTTAAAATCTCCGCAACCTGCATTCGTGACTTCAAGAACTGCCCACAACTGTCGCGAAGCTCTAAATGAGACGAATGAAACCAAGCAGTTCGATATTCTCCTTATATGGGTGCCGGGGCACAGCAACATTCCACGACACCATATGGGTGATGGGCTGTAGAGATTAGGGACTACCTTCACTGTTCCACTGGATGTGGAGCATGTGGGTATGTTCCTTTCAGTATGCAAGTTTCTACTTAAGACCGAAGCTCTCAGATATGCGGGTGGTATGGTATATGGGCTGGATGCACAAAATTCGGGATCACCAAGCAAGTATGACGAAATTATGACCTGAATTGTATGCTAAACTCGATGTCCATTCCTAAACAAGATATATCTAAGCTTTTAGACGCTGAAATATAACGGTCCAGTAACATATTGCAGGGATCATGTACATGTTTGCAAGCATTGTTTTCGTGAATTGGATATCTCTTATTTTGTTTATTTCATATTGCAGCAGATTTCAACAAACAAACCCATATTTGGGTCACAAATACATATATTATAACCTATTAATTATTGTGTCCTAAACATGTTATATTGAATAGCAAACACAATGTGTTTGGACACAAGTATACTATATTTGTGACAAGCTACCAACGCGCATACAATCAACAAAAAATACAAATTGTTCAGCGTGTAGCTGTGATCACTGTACACTGTGCTTAGTGAACACACGATTTCTGCAGAAGCGGTTGTGTTAACCTCAAAAATCGGTTGTGTCAACCTAAAACTTCGCTTGTTACAACCTTCAAATTTCGTCGTGACAACCTCCAAATTCTGATATGTCTAATTCAGTTATCACAAGTGATTTTTCCTATACATGTACACAGATAATGAGAAACTAAACCTAATTAGTTGACTAAATAAGAAGAAACATATTCAGTTACAGGACGCAATAAATAAATAAATATTTCCCCCTTACATTCAATGAAAGCACACGAGAGAGCTTCTCGCAATCAGTGAGCTGTGGGATTCCTAGTTTTATACACACTGATTGGGACCTACAGTTTTATACCAATTCCGAACAGTGTTGTGATAAACTTTTTCATGGCTAATTAATGTATGGCCGTCACTGAAAGACATGTAATATCAGAGATCGGACCAACGTTCTGATGTATAATTGTCGAGCACACTAACCACTGTACCACCGACGACCATACAATGGGGACAATAAAACTACTTACGTCACTATGGACAAGAGGTAATAGTCCTTTGCACCGTAGAACGTGTATGTAAAGATCAGGGAATAAAGTTACATTAGGGACAATTCGTTCTCTGATCATAAATACTTGTATGTCGGATTCCAATTGGATTGACTCAGCCTAAATTAGTTCGTTGTATTATGAGGAGGACTGGTGGATCCCTATATGAAGTGATCGGTAAAAATAGATTGACGTGGTATAGAGAATATAGCGGACAGGGTTACGTCAGGCTAGTCACTCAAACCTCATTTCAAAGAATTAAGCTAAATAAATAGAAGAAGTCTTCATGATACAATAGACATTATAAACTCATTAGTTTTGGTTAAGTAGAAGTGAATGTCACTACTGACACACTCAGTACAATGCAGCCTATTGTGGCGCCACGGAACGTAATATTCCGTTCCCATCGTTGATCCTGTAAATTGGCCAGGTATGGTTATGTAGCATTCAAGCCATATATTACCCCATCCCAATATTCTTGAATGTTGGTCATAAAAAACTTAAATTAGTCCGTGATGAACCAGTTAGTGCTCTGCAAAAAAGTCCAAAAATCAGTCGGTTTAACTCCCTGAATGTCTGCTAGATCTAACACGAAGTCAGATCCTAGATATTGTCTCCTACTTACATAAAAAGCCGGGCAATAGCATAAACACGCAGAAAAATCTGTAGTTTTTGTTCGGATGCAAATATAACTTGTTTGTAGCTTGTCGCAAATATAGTATAATTGGGTCAAAACACATTGTGTTTGCTATTCAATATTACATGTTGGAGACACAATGATTAATGGGTTATAATATGTATATGTTTTTGTGGTCCAACGTGGATTTGTTTGTTGAAAACTGCTGAAAACAACAACGTGGCAGACAAAAATAAAGAAACAAAAAAGCAGCAGAACTTCAAATCATGAAAACAATTCTTGCACGTAAGTATTTGGATGTTCCAAACATATACATGTTTCCTGCATAATGTTACTGGGGCCCTTTTTCAGCGTGTAAGATGTTGATTTCAAATTCCAAGTCTAGCCAGGTTTCTGCCCAGTGATCACAGCTACTAGCGAAGAGATATCGTGCCAAGGAGTGGATATCATATATAGCGTACGATTCAGGTCAAATCTTGGATATACTTAACTCGGGATCCTACATTTCGTGTCTCCAGATCACGTGTCATTGGAAAAAGCAATGCAAGAAACTATTTAATGGAGCTAAGTCTTCGAAAGACAAAGAGGACTGGGATAGGAGCTAAATGTAACTGAAGCAGTATAAAAATGAGCTCAGGTTGAAGAACAAGTCGAAGATTAACTTCTTTAAGTCCATAGAATGTACATTCGAGGCGTATGGGCTAAGGAAAATATTGTCAATAGGAAACATGACGATGGGGCACCTGCAGGATTTTCTTGAGTTCTGGACTACCACTTGTGGGGATTTGCTCAATTCGCTCTTTCCTGGAAACTACGTCAGAAATTGCCACAGAAATTGTTACACAATCTGGCATTAAGTGGGATGTCGGCGGCTTCAAACCTATTAGGTCTCTGAACCCTGATATGGAACTTCTGATTGTGGTCGATCTGATGTATTGAACCTCTGACAAAGTTTATACATAGCTGAAGAAATGAGGGTTAGAAGAGTGGGGTTTATATCCAACTCGGGAGAGAGCTCTTACACATATCCCAAATAATTTAGGCTTATAAACAAGTCATCGGCTTATAAACAAGTCTACCTAAACCAGTAGTATACGTGGATAAATCGTTGACCGTCGGTTTTGCAAGGGCAGTTATCGCAGCTCTTTTTCATGAGAACGTGGGTTCGATCCCTGCTCAGACCACCTTACTTTCTTTCGACGACGGTCACCTCGCTTATTGACGGCGACAGCTATGAAAAAGCTTCCGAAAAATACCGTTCGGAACCGGTAAAAAACAGTAAGTCCCAGTCAGTGAGCGTAAAACTAGAACACGCACAACTCACTTGTTGTGAGAAGCTCTCCCCAATCCCTTCAAGGGATGTAATTGGAAACCATTTTTTTTTTGTTATCGTTGGCTACTAAGGAGTATGTGATGATGGTTTTTCTTGACATTGGATCCTTGCGATGGACGTTTGATCTTAATGGGCTAGAATACATAATGCTCACCAGGAAACATTTCACGCCCGAATTCGACACCTCGATCTCTACCAGATATGTCAACAGAGGTTCATCTTTAGAAGGGGTATTGTATCCAACTCTTTGGAGCCTTACGCTAGATACAGTACTGGTCACTCTCAAAAATGGAAGTGGAAAAAGTGTTCCTAATGCGAACGTCGCGGGAATAGTGGTAAAGGGCAACAATTCTACCACCCTGAGATACATCCTTTCCTCCAGGCTAACTTACAGACTTTGTGCATATGGGCATGACAGTTTTGCTCGAAGGTACAAAATACACATCATAAAACCAATCACTTTGAATGGGTCTCAGATTAAACTCCAGATTGTGGTAGATAGCTCGGAGGTATTTTGGACGTGAAGCTTGGTTTAAGATCAAATATAGTTGAAAGGATGAACAAGACCACGATATCCCTCTACACTTGTAAGAGGGAAATAGGCTGCAACTATTTTTAGAACTAACTAGTTCACCAATTTCCCACAAATAGTACTTAGCATCCTCAGTATTGTATTTGGGACCATTTTTGTGAAAGAGTTTGTAATTGTTAAATACATAAGTATACGTACGTAGACATATTTTCTATGTTGTTATATTTTCCACACAATTTAACAAAAATTCTTTCAATCTTAGATCACAATTTAATATCCTAATTTAATATTTGTTAAACATCGTAACATTTTTAAATGTCTCACCAATACTGATAATTATATCTTATGGCGTCATTATCATTTTAATGCCTTCTTAACAAATCCCACAGTTTTTGATATGATTTTTTTTCCTTCGCACTTAATTTCTAGCCAATTACCTCTTTTTGGCTTATTGTCTTTCAAAAAAAAAAAAAAAAACTCTTGTAAACTGTCAATTTTTGTATTCTTTTCATGATAAATATTCCAATTTCGAGTTTAAAACCATTAATCATAACATAATTGTTTTTGATTAAATCGCACACTGTGTACGTGGACAGCTCCGGGTTGTTTGGGTGTACAACAAACGATATTGTACCTTAAATATCAAACCAACATCAACCAAACAACAATAATGACAGAAATGCCATTGTTCAAAATGTTGAAACAACAACAGAAAATTAATACATTACGTACAAAAAAAATAGGAATATATGAGAAATATTTTACGAGATTTTTTAGTTTCCCAGGCAGAGAATGGAATTGGATTATTATCTTATGTGCTGAGGTGAATTTTGTCACAATAATAATTGCAAATGATTGAAATGGACACATTTTTGTGAAAAATTCTTGTTTTCTTATGTGGAGCACAATGCGAGATGAGTGAAGGCGGTGTAAGTGGGTAAGGGCTGTTATTTGAAATAGATCTGCCTCAAAAGGATTAAAATTAAAGTTCAGTATTAACCATATTTTAATTCAATCTTCGTCAGTTTTCGGCTATATGGGTTATTTCTAATAGATGATAAATAACTTTTATAATTTACATAAAAAAAAATATGGTTTCCCAATTACATCCCATGCAGGAATTGGGGAGAGTTTCTCACAACCAGTGAACTGTGCGAGTTCTAGTTTAACACTCACTGATTGTGACTTACAGTTTTATACCGGTTTCGAACGGTATTTTTGAGAAGCTTTTTCTTGGCTAAATACTCGATAGTGTCGCCGTTACTAAGCGAGGTGACCGTCGAAATAACTGTAAGGTGGTAAGAGCAGGGATTGAACCCACATTCTCATGCACAAGAGCCGCGCACACTACCATTGCACCACCGACAGCCAAAATCTACATAATTTTTTAAATTTTGGGTATTTTTTCGGAAAATTTTTATAAATGTAAAGTAAAGACGCGAAATTGTCTATTATCATAATGTAAAATTTGGGCACATGAAATCCATTCGCGTGGATCACTTACCTCAAGGGTGACAAACATTTCGACGGTTTAATAATCATAATTAAAAACAGGCTTGATAATCAGAGTTAAAAACAGTGCAGAAATTTAAGCCGGTTGAACCGGCTTAAGCAAAGCGTCACCCTTAGTCATCCATTAAAAAAGGTTATATTCTTTTCAAGCCGACGAACCTTCAGTTACCCGAATGCGCGTGGTAAATTCGCCAAGATTCAATTGCAGAATAAAGTTGACCAAAATATTATCTAATTCCCAAGTTAATTAAATCATCACATTGTCAATCATCACTTTTTCGTAGTACATTTCTATTACACAGTAACTTCTGACACATGATTAGTTTTGGTTTACGAGAGATGTTGTGCCAATCAACCGGAAACCCGTCCAACTATTGTATAGGAGGAAAAAAATGGTTTTGGCAATGGCTTTTGACAAAACATTAGCTTTTGACAAAACATTGCCCAGTACCAAAATTCATTAAGATCGGTTATGACTTACGGAAGATATCATGTCAAACAACTGGATTACCGCTCAACTTTTGTATGGCAGGAAAAAAGTGGGAGTGACATAGTTGTGGATTTTTAGTTACAAGGTAGCTTTTGTCAAAACATAGCCCAGAACCAAACAAAATTTGATATCGGTTGTGGTTTACGAGAGATAACTCATCAATTAATAGGACAGTCGCCCATTTTTTGTATAGGAGGTACCAGATTGGGATCGGCAAAATCACCCATTTTTCACAGCAGAGTGGCATTTGATTGAATATTGCCTCCGGTCCCACAGCTTTTGTACGGGAGGTACCAGAATAGGTGTGCCAAAATCACCCTTGTTTTAGTAGTTGACTGGCCTTTGGTAAAATTAAGCCTAATACCTAACCTCATTAAGATCGAAATTGGTTTACGCGACTTATCGTATCGGTAAACCGTACGTTCCCCATCTTTTGTATGGGAGGTAACAGAATGGGCGTGCCAACCTCGTCTCCAGTTAAGTGTACATTTGTGGATTATTAATCAGTGTCTGAGTTGAAGCTGAGCACATGTACCAGAAAAAAGTTGTAGGAGCAAGATGATTTTGTAATAATTTATTTGTAAATTATTTTGTAAAATAATTGCCAGAAATAAAATAATTAGCAGAAAAGCCGTGGTCACAATTCCAAACCAATTTTCGGGAAAAAACAGGTACTGACAAAATTCCATTGTGATCGGTAAAGATTTATAGAAGTTATCGTGTTGACTAGCCAGCAAGACAGACGGGAAAAGCTTAATCGTTTTAAAAAATCCTAAAACGAATTTCGTCTAAAGATACTAAGGGTCGAATATGGTTCCTTCTATGTGTGAGGGTATAAAATGTTTTAAAAAATATATGTTTAGTTGGATCAGAGAAGATCCGCGGGAAAGTGGCTTCGATCCCTGCTCTGACTAACTTACATTTCATTCGACGGAGGTCACCTTCCTTATTGATGGCGACACTATCGAGTATTTTGCTACGAAAAAGCTTCTCAGAATACCGTTTGGAACCGGGGAAAAACTGTAGGTCCCAATCGGTGAGTGTAAAACTAGAAAGCGAACAGGCTGAGAGAAGCTCTGCCCTATTCCCTTCAGAGGATGTAATGGGAAACCATTGTTTGTAAATTACAAAGCGTGGAAATAATGCTTTTATATATGTCGCATGCCACTTCCTACCGTTTTTGAATTTTGAAATGATGTTTCTGTCCATTCAGGTCCTAATCCTTATCATTCCATCGTTCTATATCATCGTTGGGATTTTATAATTTTCATTGGATTTTAATTTGCATTTCTTTATCTAATGCGAATGCAAAAGATGGCAATTAAACAATTTTGAATTTCCCTTTTATTAGCCATGCAAATGCAGGTTGTGGAATTGAATGCCCAAATATGGGAGCCTTTAATTATTATAAATTTGTTTGACTGATGGCAATTCTATTTTTAAAGTATTTTATATACATATAGACGTTTGTGGCTTTGATTGTTGTTGTCTCGTAATACTTTCAAATTCATAAACCAGTACATAGAAAATATTTGAAAACCAAAACTGCCAGATATGAAGGAAAACTTTGAAAGTAAGTACAATTGTCAATGGTATTTTAATTTACAAGAGGTAATTCAAATTAAATTAAATTATAATTGGCATATACATATGTAATTAATTTGCCTGATTTGTGGTCTATATAAAGACGATAACAGCACAGCTCAAGTGGCTGACGTTGAAAAACTTCAGAACTTTTGACATCTGCTTGAACTGCACGCTAATAAATGTGGACATTTTCTGCTCAATAAGACATTTTAACGCAAAAACCATTATTACAATATTTCTGGTTATCTTTCTTATTAACCACAAAAAAAAACACCACAAAAAAAAACCTGGACATTATCGCGAAGCAAAATTGGTACATTCTTTAACATTTTTTAGTATGATATTTGTTTTTAGAATTGTAAACATCGGGTTCGAAATATAGAAAATTAAGTTGTTGTAATCGAATTGTAATTGAATTCGCTTGTACTAACAGAATTTATGAGAAATTCGGTTACAACGACCGAATTAATACGAATATTGCGACCGAACTGATACCAAATTCGATAGCCAATTTTGGTTGTTGCATTCGAACTGAGCCCAAATTTGGTTTGTTGCAACCAAAATTATAAAAAATTTAGTTGACAGAACGAATATAATTGAAGATGCAGGGTTCACAACCGAATCTATTATGATAGGACGCACAGTGGGTACGATAGCAAAAAATGTGGTAGTATTATCTGAACTTTTCAACTTTTAATTTGATTCAATTATAATATGAGGCACAGTGAGACCGATTGCAAAAACAAAGTAGTATTAATATCAGAACTTTTCATCTTGTAGTCTGATTGTTTTAGGGGATGAGATAGGCTGTCAGTCTATGGTATTTAGAGGCACCGTATTTCAACGTTCTTTGTGCTACAGAGTGTCAAAATACACAACCTTGGTGATGTTCAAACTCTCTAAACTTGTGAGCCGATTTCAAAGATTTTTTGTTTCTGTGAATTTAATAATCAGCACAAAAAGCAGTCAGAGTTGTGTGCGATGTCTGTATATTTGGAAGAAAAAATAATGCACTGACTTTGTTTTGTATTTTTGTAATAACTTGGACATTTTGAGGCAATGTGTTTCCAAGAACACAGCTACATTAGTAAGACTTTAACAAAATGTAAATCGAAAAAATTGATCAATAATTTCAAACCCTTTCGTAACGACAACTTCTCAAAGTTGGTTTTTTTTTTAACCTGAAAAAAACTAAATTTGTTTGAAAAAATGTTGTTTTTTTTATAAAGCAAAGGTCTTTAGCAAGGTATTAAATGAAACTTAATAATTTTTTCGACATTCACCCTTGTCTGAAAATGGGCGGTTTCTTGACAATATTTTAAATTTTTGAGTTTGCGAAAATGTTCGCTTCACGTTGTTGCGAATGCGCTGTAGCTGTCTTGTAGCTGTCTTTTTGAAACTACATTTTGACTCAAATTGACCAAGTTATTATTAAAAATCTAATCAAAGTCTGATCTGCATCGATTTTGTTTAATACTTTCAATCAATGATTTAATATTATAGTATTTTTTGTGAGCATTCAAATAAAATTGCCAATTTTAAAGAATTTAAATTCTTCGACTTTCAAATTCAAGATTAAAATACAAAATTAACCATATCTAAACATCGGCGTACATGTTAATTATAGTTATATATAATTATATGTTTTTAGAAAATCGCTTAGAATATATGTAAAAATTAGAGTGATGCATTTTTTGCTTTTTGAAAATTAAATATTTCAAATTCCATAAAAACTTGGTTAGATCTAGCTTTAGTATAACCAAAGATGGTAATAATAGAGGTAATGAAAACAAAATCCGGCAATTTATATTCGAAATATGTTGAATTGGGAAAATATTAAATTACAATACTGTTACACACATTTTTAAAATTCAAAAAAAAATGATTTTGAATAAAATTTTTATATATAATTATTGATATAGATATATTGTATTCAAAAAGCAAATACCCATTCGGAATGTCCGCCTTTAGTCTTCACGCACGCCTTAAATCGCACTGACCAATCATCAACAGCCATACGCACCTCGTCCATTGAAAAAGTGGACACTACACGAATTAAATCAGTGTTAAGAGAATCAATATTGGGGTATCTTTTGTGGCAAACCATGTCCCCTAAACTGTTCAGTGAGTTCGAATCAGGGCTGCCAGAGGGTCATTCTGCAGAGGAAATTATTTTGGAGCCAGGTCTGTGCCGTTTTAGCTTTATGGGCCGGCGCAGAATCCTACTGGAAACTCCACGACTGGGAATGATTAAGTGGCTTTACAACAGCTTTCAAAATAGTTTCTTGATAAACTTTGGTCGATGTTTTGACCTTATGGTGGCAGAAATTTATCATTTTATCATCTCTTTTCCTGCACGGTTCGTCAGTGAACAAGATTTTTCTGTGCAAATTATCAGCTGCAATCAACAAATGTTCGGTACGGCTCTTGAAAGCCCCAAGTCTCAAGTCTTTTTTAATGGTTGGACTCATGGACTTTTACCTTATATTCATCTCACGGGCCAAGATTTTCTATTTTCGGATCGTATTTCGATGAGTTCTTGATTTGATGGCTTTTATAACTTACACGGTTTTAACTGCACGTGGGCAGCCCGGCCGGTGACGGTCTTTGACATCTCGAGTATCCTCAAACACTTTTATACACCGGTAGAAGAACAAGCAACAGACCCCTTTTTTCATTCACTCTTAAAAAACACTATAACAGCGATACGGAGTTCATTATATGTCCACTACACGCAATAGTAGTTAGCTTTCATTAACAACGTGCTATTAACAGGGTATGTTCAATTATACAATTGGAACGGGTGCGTTCAATATTGTTGCAATATTTATCTCCCTATAAGAATATTATTCTCATATTATTCCCATACAAGACATACTCTCTACGAAATATGCTCGGAAATACACCACAAAACGCTGCTGGAAAGGTGAAAGCAAACGTGTTTACTAGTCGGGTGTACTGAAAAATAATTTTGCAGTTGGGGATCTTCAAAAGATGCGTATTGAAGACCTGATTAAGGGAACGTCAAACTTTTTTTATACGAGGATATTTATAGTCCGTTACCGGCCGTTGAAGCTTCGATTCCTAGTGTATTTGAGAGCACCACCAATTGAAATTTTAAAAAACCCGGTTTCCAGTACACCCTAGTGTGCACACACAAATCTTTCGGCAAGGCATGGGTTCAAGGTATAATAATATTTTCTTGACAAAAATCACCAATTAAATCAGGTCGCCCATATTAAATCTGTCAAACTTATGAATGTCAAAAAAATCCTATGTTACCAATCTTAAAAGTAATTGGCAAATTATTTGTATGACTCCTCTAATTTCAAGTTGGTTACAACAATTTTTGCAACTTCAACAAAATTGAATATGTAACTTTATCAGAGGTTAACAAATGTGGATACTAACTTAACAAAAGTGGATATTACCTATTGAATAATTCCGTTGAGAGTATTCAAGAAATTACCCAGGGTAAGGGGTTTAAGTAGATACCTACATACATATAATCATAGAACAATTTTGAGTAATTTGTTAAATTGTTTTCTATATATTTTGTGATTATATCATTCAAATATCTTTGGTTGTTAAAATTTGCATGTTTTTTAACACTTTTTATGATTGATTACTACAAATTTTGTCTTTAAACCGATATGATATTAGCATTTAGCTTGTTGTTGTCGATTCAGAGCTTGTTGTTGTAAGAATAACGAATAAAACTAACAATTTCATAATTTATTTAAATAATATTTCGCCTAAAGATATACTTAAATATACACAAAAATAAACGAATAAATCAATCCAAATAATTTTAAACAGTCCTGTTAAATATCAAACAGTGTTGTGTTGAGATTTTGGCTATCGAAATACAAACAAATTGGTACATAAAATGTACTATGTCTAGACTTAGGCATACTATCATTATCGCAATAATTCCTATGTACCATTTTAATATAAAACTATAAAAAAAAACCTCAGGAAATTTCAATGTCCAGTCTTTATGTCATAGTCAAATCTCGTACAAGTACAATATTGAATATTACTCAATATTCATATAATTTCATTTTCTCTTTTTCTGCAATTCCAGGTATCAAATGTCTTAAATTACAAAACGAGTATCAATGCTGTAAACATCAGTACTCCCCCGAAAAAAAAACAGTAAAACAAATTTGATCCATTCAATAAAACACCATTGACCGAAACTGACTAACTTCCTGACAAAACGACGAAGAAGACGATCGAAACACAGATCAGGCCCTCACCATGAGCGATGCAAATGGTAATCATATCACCAGCAATGAGAGTGATATAAACCGACAATCTGAATCACCGGCACGCACGATTGATTCACATGATTCAACAACGGGCAGCATGGACACAATAGTCGATCGTGCAACTCACCATAGCAACAGCAACAGCAATAATATGGCCAACACTGCGGTGGCTATTGGTGGCATCGGTGTTGGCAGTAGTAGCAGTGGTGGTGGTGGCGGTGGTGGTGGTGCTGGTGGTGCATCAGTAAATAGCCATGAGGAAATGATGCAGACCACAATAGAGCAAAGTACGAATACAACAAATATCAATCACAACAGTCTAACCAACTCCGAGATAGCCATGTTGCAACAACAAAATGCAAGCGGAAGTGATGATGAATTAATGTTGCATCAACAAACACAACAACAACTAAACAAACAACAGCACCAGATGCTGCACAAACCAATGGATGCTCAAAGTCACATCTACTCAAGTCCCGTTTATGATGAGAAGCCCCCACAACCTTTAAAAATAACAGCGGCCACCTTGGTGCAGACGATTAAAATGCAGGAGGATGATCTGAAAAAACCAAAACTGATTTCACATGAAGAATTTAAACAACAGTTGCAGGAGACAATTGCTTCACGAGCCGCCACCTTAGACTCGAGAATAAGCAAGAAGCAGAGATTTCCGCCAGAGCTCATTAAGGACGATGGTAATTCCATAAAATCTTCAAAATCTCTTAAGAAGAAATCATCCATGCCCAAGAGTAGTACAGCATGTTGTTCTGCTTTTCCCGTTCAAATCATTTTGGGTCTTCTGCAACTGCTTTTGTCGATATCTTTAGTGGCTTTGGGCTCTTTGTTGATTGTCCGTGACGCATCCCTCTCCACGGCTGGCTGTGGTATATGGACGGGTTTAATAGCCGCCGTTACTGGTTCACTGGGTGTAGTGGGTCTACGCAAAACTCAGACCTCATTTTTGGCACTAAGCTTGGTGTGTATAGCTTCCAGTACATTGGCTTTGGCCATTTCCGGTATTGGTTTGTCTCGGGACGTTAACCGTTCGAAGGAAAAGGTAAGTGAAGATTAAATCTGAAATATATATATGTAACTGTAAGCGTCATTATCGATATTGCTCGTGAAAGCGAATCAACAGTCATATAAGTATTTTTCAAATTCCATACAAACTGATAGCTATCCCTGTGGTTTAGCTCATAATAATAGCAAACGGTGGTTTCAATGAAGTTAAGTCCTAGTTCAAAAATATAAATATATACTTTAGTTCCAAATGATCAATATTAATAGGTACGCTGTTGGTCTATTGAAACGCGATTTTAGTTGTTTATTTCCCAAGTCGATTTTGATTTCCTAAATTCAAATCTGCACCAAACCTGATTACAAAAAATTTAAAATAAATCGTGTTTGCCCTACTAACGTAATTCAGACCACAATAATTAAGTGTGTATATTTCAAAATTATTTTGGGACTGGGTACTTTAATCATTTCCAAATAATGTACAAAGAAAGAAAAATTTGTTTCCCAGAAACGACATTTTAAGCTAAATTTATTTGTGGCAAATTAACACTCGTTTAGGACAAGTGATATTGGTACCACAACCGACTAGAAAGCGGGAGCTTCCGAATGTTCCAAGTTCAAATCACCTTAGATTCAAAAATTTTTAAAAATTAAATATTCCAAATTTGTATTGTAAACAAAGCTACATTGAACTCAAGCTCGGAGAAAATTTGGATTGTTTATTTTTAAAACAAAGGTCGAATAAGAAAATACAATAATTTAATTTTTTTTAATGTGATACATATTGAACAGCTGATTACGGGAACGTCAAACTTTGATTTATACGGGGGTACTTATAGTCCCTTACCGGCCGCTGAAGTTCCCATTCCTAGTGTAACTGGGTAAAAATATAATGTTTTTTTTATATATAATATATAATACATAATAATGAATTCTCTAATTTGATAATTTTTCCACTTTATTATTGTTGTACTTACTTATATATTCAAATGACATAAGGGAACATTTTTGATTTTTCCTTTAATTTTTAATTTGTAATTGTTTATTTTCCTAATCCTAATAAAATAATTTCAAATATTGACCTAACGCTCGAATATTTTAATTTAAAAAAAAATATATATTTTGAAAACATTTATAGAATATTTTTTCCACGGCAGCGTTTGTAAATCTTAAGCAAGCACACTTTTTCTTCCCAATTTTTCAATTAAAAGTTCAATGTTTTTTTTTTTAATTTAAATAAATAAACTAATTTGCGAAATAAAATATGCGAAAAATCGGGAAAAATATAAAAATTTGCCGTGAAAACAAATGCTCTGTCAAAATGTTGAAAATATATTCTTCTAATTCTGCTCATCATGATGCGTCGTTTCATATTTTGTTTAACCCAAATACACTGTGTCGAAACTTCAACGGCCGGTAGTGGACTATAAGTACCCTCATTTGACATTCCCGCAATCAGCTCTTTAATACGCATCTTTTGAAACCCCCCCCCCCCCCCCCACACATTTGAAATTTCAGAAAAGAGTTTTCAGTACACCCTATTATTATATTTTTGATATTGTTTAGCAGACAAACCCCCTAAAACACCACAAGTTTATTTTGACTTGGATTCTGTTAGGATTGAAGTATGTATACCCTTATATAGAACTCGATTTTTGAATTATATTTTAAAAATTACACTTTCCTGAAATTGAATTGAACCCGTGCACCATAATCGGCGGTATTGCGCGAATACGAACAGAATCTTAACCAATAAAATGGAGATGCAATACAAAAGACATATCACTTTTGAGTATATACATGTGTAATACACTGAACACTGTTCGTTTTACGCATGTCTACAAACGTTTTCAATGTTTGCCGTAAAAGTAAATTAACAGAGTTTTGGGGTAAATGATAGTTCGTTTACAACGATATAAAAAAAGACTTTTAAGATAAACGTTTACAATTTGAAGAACGATTCAACTGTTGTGGTCAACGTTGAGTATTCTTAGCAAAGAAAATATTTTTGAGGAGAACGTCCTCCAAAAATCTTACTATTTTCTTTGCATATATAAAACCTGTTTCGTACAATTATTTGATACGTCCGTTTGCCGACAAAATGCCATTAGAAGTCAAATATAATCTTGATGAAGATGTTAGCATATTTTAAGATAATTTGTTATTAATGAGTATTAACTGTTGTTGGAAATATTTGCCACCTTTAATTTCATTCGATATCGGTCACCTCACTTTGTAACGGTCACCGACGCTATCTAGTAATTTGAAAAAAGCTTCTCAAAAAGCTGTTCGGAACCGGTGTTCCAATTAATGAGTGTAAAACTAAAAACGCGCTGCTCACTAATTGAGAGAAACTCTTCCCTGTCCCTTCATAGGGTGTAGTGTCCGTTCTTCCGTCTATACGTACATACTTGTTAATAGCTAACAACTACCACATGCTGCCAGGTTTCACTTACATTTTATCAGGAATTTAAAAGCCTATCCTCGGCAAATCACATTTCGTTCTTGGAACTTTTTTTGAACACACTGGTTCTGAGAACTTTCCCCAATCCCTTGAAGTGCTGTAATGGGAAACCATTTTTTATGAATGAATAGCGTTGGAATGGAAATCATTTATTAATTCAAACATATTATCCAATTGTAAAAGAATTTGAAATAGACTTAGTTCAGCTGTGATGCAGTAAAGTTTCCTACTCTGCGGCTTGCCAAACCCAATGGAGTTGCACAGTGGGAACTTTGAATTATGTTTTAAGTCCCACATCAAAAAATTTGGCGCCGTTCTCAACAAATGGGGATGTATCCTTACACTTAGTGGAAGATTTTATGAAAGGATCTTGGTTTACGAGCTTTTAAAATTCAACTTAGAAGAAAAAAAGCCAAACGACTGTCGTGTGCATCGCCAATTCGGTCAATGGGCTAAGGTACAAATTGATATTAATTTTGGTTTTCCATACAAAATACTCGTATTGTTTAGCCATAAAGCTCAGTTTAGGTTGAATGGGTATGTAAATAAACAAAGTTGTCGCATTTGGAGTGAAGATATCCACAAGCTTTTGTCCAAACCCCATTACACCCACAGAAAATTTCTATTTGGTTCGCTTTATGGCCCGGCAGAGTAATTCGTCCATATGCCTTCAAAAATGATGATGGGCAGAATGTGACTGTCAACGGTGAACATACGAGTACGAGTATCGAGAAATGATTACAAGTTTTTTAGTACCTCAATTAGCTGGCACCAATCTTGATGGCATGTGGTTCCAACAGGACGGATCCACATCTCACATAGCGCACGCTATAATTAATTTACTCAAAGAAATTTTTTACGAATAATTGCACGTAATGGTCCCGTTAATTGGCCACTAACATCGTGTGATTTAACCCCATTGAAATATTTTCTTTGGGGCTGTGTAAATTCACTCGTCTATGCCGATACACTAGAGACAAGTGAGCACCTGAAAAGCAACATTCGACGAGTTATTGGCGAAATACGGTCGTAAGTGTTGTAAAAAGTGTGTGAAAATTGGGGTTCCAGATAGCACCATGTACGCGCCAGTCGTGGAGGCCACATGGCCCATATCATATTTTATCAATAATAGCATAAAATGATCTATTCAATAAAGCCAGTTTATTTGATATTGCAACTATTTTTCTTTGCTTTATTTTAATTTAATGTTCTGAAACTCTAAAACGTCCATATTATGAAACTCTTATAATTCCTCAAATATTTGGCAAAAGCTGATGTTTTTATTTCATTTCACTATCTTTTTATTAGTTCGGGATCTTGTCTGTATATTTGTCTGTTCGTGAAAAAATTTTGCAATAGATTTTAAACTAACTTCCCGGTGAACTAGAAACTATAAGAGGCGTGGCACTAAACTATAAATTCTGAGGCACTAGTTGCGGGTGAAGATGGAATTTAACACCTGTAATATTGGTGAGCAGGTAGTTTTGAATTATGCAGAAGTGGACGGTGCCACGCCTATTTGTGAAAATATTAAATAACCACTAAGGTTTCAACCGATTCGTTTAAAATTAACCATTTTATGCTACTCCTCAGCTGATGATTCGTAGCTAGTGTTGGTCGTGATAGGATAAAGAGGCATAGCATGGTCCAAAGAACATACAATTTCAAACAATAAAATTTAGTGTGCTCTATGAGGTATCGTACTCTACTCTATGAGGTTGAGTTTGGCACTGATGGCACTAAAGAGTTTGGCACCGATGGCATATAACCCGATACCGCTGGGATAAATTCACTCTTAACGCTCCTACTAGTGAACTCACAGACATATTTCAACAGGAAATTAAGACACATTATGAATCCGATATACTAAACCTCGATTCCTCGAAAGCAACAAATTATTATCTATGGGATAAGACCAGTGCAATAAAAATATCAGGAGAAAATGAATTACCCTATTAGTAAAAATGAAAACTTATAAACTAGACTATGGCATCAGTATCTTTTTCAGATTTCGAACACATTCATTCGATCTTGGATAGTAAACTACACTTTCTCTCTTTTTCAAATAAAATTGGGTACTTATGTTAAATCTTGTTGTGTGAGTAAAACAGAGACAAACAAGAATGGGTACTCTGTTTTAGTTGTGTTTGTTTAAGCGGTCCGATCGAGAACAACTGTATTCGAAATGCAAGACAAAAAGTATTTGAGAACCGATTACACCTTACCGAGTGGACCAAAAACTTTTTCCTTGTAACGAGAAATAAGACTTAGTAAAATGCGAAGTCTTGACTATGTTTTATTTGCGCTGTTTTTATTTTATATCGGTTTTTAACAAAAATATTACTTTGTTTATATACTTGTATATAAAATAAAAACAATAAAACAGAAATTTAAAAAAAATTATTTTCGTGGAAATTTAAAAATTCATTAATAATTTATTTACTTCAAATAAGGGGCCGTTCAAGTATTACGTAAGCACTATAGGGGGGCGGGGTGATTTTTGCTTTGCTTATTTTTGATGACATGGGTGGTGGGGGGTCAAGATGGTGATTACGTCAGCATGGAAGCGCAGTAGCGGAAAAACACATATAACAAACAAATATGTATACGTGAACAACATTTGACAATTTAAATTAACCACTTACTTTTGAAGACAAGGGGGAGGGGGGTTAATAATTGTAATAAATCTGCTTACGTAATACTTGACGGACCCTACCAAATACAATTTAAAATAAAAATCAGTTCATTTTTTGAATACTAAACTGTATAAACATTTTAAATATCGTCTGAAAATGTTATAACCAAACATGTTATAACCAAAATTGCTTTGATTTAACTGTTTTAATTGTTAATACTGCAAATAATTTTGTTTAGATCGAAGCTACAAACTTTTACACCGAGTACACACAATAACGCACTCGGTCCATCAATTGAAGGTCAGTATAGTATATACTCTCGCCAAATACTTCTTCAGTGCAGTGTGGGTGAGACAAAACATTATACGACAGTGTCTGAACTCAATTGGTTCGAAAATATACTGGGTTCGAGTACACTCATTACTTCTGTAAGTAGTGCAGTTGGGGAAACCAGTATCACTCTGCAGTAGTCCAATATGGACAAAAACGAACTCTGCAAGGTTGTTACATTTGCAGAACACTTGAAAAAGGTATTTACTCCAAATGTTTTCGGATCCAACAAGACTGATATCCAATCTCAAATACCTATCCTCCTGAATAAAGCGTAGAAACATGATTCCGAAAATCTGAAGTGAAATATGTCACACGTAAACTCAAACCCAATAATGCTCAAGGTTATGATCTTATTACTCCCCAAACTCTAAATGAACTTTCAAAAGAAGTCCTCTCTTTCTTCACATATATCAATAATGCCTTTCTGACTCGTTGCTTTGCTCCACCTCAATGGATACGTGCATAAATCACAATGATTCTGAAACCAATCAGTTTGTTAGCAATTCTCTGAAAAGTCCTGGAGTCTCTCTTTCTGAACAGACTTATGCCCGTTATAGATACGAAAAATCTGTTTCCTCACCATCAATTCGGGTTTAGTAAAAATCATGGTACTATAGAAAAAGTTGACAGGCTCGTGGAAACGATAACTCTGTCTTTTTAAAAAGGGCGATATCTGTCAAGCATTTGATAAAGTTTGGCATGATGGCTTACTCTTCAATTTAAAGAAAATACTAGTATCTCTTTCTCAACCCATATATATTCTAAATCGATATTACTCCGTCAAAAAAAATATGCATTTAGCTCGATTTATCAAACTCAAACGGGTGTAGCACAAGACAGCGTTTTGTGGCCAACATTTACCACCAAAGATCTCTCTCTAACAGACGGAGTTGAAATCGAAATTTTAGCTAACGATACACCTATTTTAGCCGCCAATGAAGACCCCATAAAGGCAAGTAAGTATCTACCTTCAAAAATATATCCATAATATCACATCTTGCATTCTGAAAAAACGGTCCCATCAACATATTGCAGGAACCATATATATGTTTGCAAGCATTATTTTCATGAATTGAAGATCTGCTGCTTTTTGTTTCTTTGTTGTCCCTCAGCTTTTTGTTTGTTTTTGTTGACGATCTGCTGCTTTTTGTTTCTTTGTTGTCCCTCAGCTTTTTGTTTTCAACAAACAAAGCAACAATTGGGTCACGAAATCATATATTATAACCTATTAATCATTGTGTCCCTAACATGTAATATTGAATATCAGAGACAATGTATTTGGACACAAGTATACAACATTTGCGACAAGCTACAAACACGTTATATTTGCTTCCAGAGAATACATCCAAAGATACAGATTTTTCAGCGTGTGGCTAAATGATTGGAGGACTAAAGTCAATGGGACATAATCACTCCAAGTCACGGTTTACTCTCAAACATGGAACTTATAAAAATAAATAAATGGTTTCCCATTACATCCCACGAAGGGACCGGGGAGAACTTCTCACAATCACTGAGCTGTGCGCTTTCCAGTTTTCACTCAATGATTGGGACCTACAGTTTTACCCCGATTCCAAACGGTATTTTGAGAAGCTTTTTCATGGCTATATACTCGATAGTGTCGCCGTCACTATGCGAGGTGACCGCCGCTGAAAGAAATTTTTTTTTTGAAGGTGGTCAGAGCAGGGTTCGAACCCAGGATCTCATGTACAAGAGCCGCGCACACTTACCATTGCACCAGCGCCGGCCACAAACATGGAACTTGCCCTCCCATAAATCTAAATCAATCAGAACTACCACAGACAGTGGAAATAAAATATCTTGGAATATATATTGAAAAACGACTCACATGGAGAAAACATACTCAAATAAACAGAAAGGCTCTCGACATACAATTGAATAAATTTAATTCTGTCATTAATTACAAATATCCAATGTCGCTCGAAAATAAACCATTGATTTACAAATATAAGTACATATATGAAATTCAATCATGGGTAACAGTCACACGTGAAGCAAATGAATGAAATGAAAATCATAATTTGGAGTTTAATTTGAATTACCTCTACAAATGCAAATTAATTAAAATTTATATACCATTGTACTTATTTTCAAAGCATTTCCTTCATATCTGGCAGTTTTGGTTTTCAAATTGTTATACAGTACAGATTTATGCATTTGAAAGTACAACGATGCAATAACTTCGAAGCCACAAACCTCTACATATAAAATACTTTAAAAATACAATTACCAGCAGTCCAACAAATTAAAAATAATTAAAAGCATTCCCTTACATCATTGCAATTGACATCCGATTCCACAACCTCCATTTGCATTGCTGAGCAAATGCAAATTCAAAATTTTGTCACTGGCATTGCGAACAATGGTAATTCCCCTTCATTTGCATTAGATAAAGTAATGCAAATTAAACTCCAATGAAAATTAAAAACACCCATGCGTGGTAACAGCCTCGAACTCTAATTGCGAAATTCTATAGCGGTTTCAACCAAAAAACCCTTAGAAAACTGTAAAATGCTCCATGGTTTATTAAGCTAAGGTCTGACGGGCAAATGTTTTGCATAAAATTAATGACAATATGCTTTGTCATGCGTCTGACCAACAAAATATTCGCAACAAACGTTTGAACAAATGAGTTTGTTGCCGCTTGTAAGCAAACGTTTTAGGGAAATAAATGGGCAGTGCGAACATTATGTGACTGACACATGTGCAAATATTTGTCAAACGTGTTTCGTTTGTTTTTGCAAAACAAATGTAAGAACAAACACAAGCAAATATTAAGTGTTTTTTTTTTACTCCGCTACCGTTAATTAATGCTTAATTTGTACGAGGCAGCCAAGGCTGATCTAGTAGAGGTTAACGCACTAGAACATCTGATTTTGCTTTCTTATGACTCTATCTGTCAAATTCAGTGAATTTTGTTATTGTACTTTTTTGTTTACTTTGTTTGGTCATAGAACAAACACAAAATCCCTGTTGTTGGTGCCCACAACAACAACAAATCCCACTGCGTTAAGGCAACTAAGCGATATTAAGCACCATTTCAATTTTCCACTTAAATTCCGACTTGACAATGAAAATATTGCCACGTGTTCAATTTCAAGAAATGGCAACAAAAAGTAATCTTTGACAAATTTCAATCAAGGTGAGACTCAAAAGCAGAAATTCGCAAAATGGCTTACACATGGTAAGTGCATTACAATTATTTTATTTAATAGAAGACTACGTATACTTTTATATCTCTAAATTTGAATGATCGATTTTTAATTCCGATTGAAATCAAAATTGGAATTAAATTGTTCACAACAAGACGCGGTACAAGACATATTGAACATGGTAAAATTATCTATCAGGTATAGTCGTTTAAACAGGTGATTACATTTTTTCCATGTCATTCTTCGTTTCACTTGTCAAAATCATATGTATTTTGTTTTCATACTTTTTTGTATTCTTGTATTGCTGGTATATATTTGTGTAGAGTTTGACAACTGAAACGAGTGAACAAAAATAAAATGTTTGTTGCCTGCAACTACAACAACATCTGCTGCTACCATGTATTTGTTGGCAAATGTTGCCGCATTTCATAGTATTAAGTGTGGATCGTTTTATTTGGAAAGTCGTAAGTGGCGAAAACAGCCCTATCTTTTATCTATTTGGTGAAGTTGTATGAAAATTCGTTAGAAAATACACTTTGTGTAAGTATTTACAAATTTATTTGTATTTATAAAATGAATATTTACACAATTTATTTAGAAAATAAGAAACTCAAAGTTGTAAGTTGTCAAGTCCAGTACTCAGTGGCAACTGAAATTCAGTCTAGGATAAGACGCACAAATATAGTTTGGGATCAATGCTCCAAGGGAGGGAGTTGGAGAAAACATCAGTTTAAGTAAAAATCCCCAATAAAATAACAGGGTGTTACAAAATAAAAAAGGTTAATATACTTTTAACATGACCTGGTGTAATTTGTAGACTTGGTAGAGAAAATCAGTTATCAATTTTCAGAATTTTCTATACAAAATCTGAAGTTATCGAAAAAAACGATTTTTCAACACATCACGGACTAAAATATTTTTAACTAAATCAGTGTTAAGTCGATTTTAAATTTTTGAACGGTCTGAGAAAATTGATTAGTTAAGCATTGGGTACTTCATGTGAAAATAGTATCCAAAATATTTCATACCATGGATGAACTAGTAGAGGTATGAATATTTCGTACATAGTACTGGGAAAAATTAAAAATTTGATTAAAATAGAAATTGTAACCTTAACAATTTTTAACTGATTCAAAAAACACAGATTTGTTTTACTCACAAATAAACGTACTTTCAAACAAAAATAAGAAAAAAATAAGATTTCAAATAAAGTATTAGAAAATAAAGGCCCAAATTTGAAAAAATTAAAAACAAATAAAGTTGACATATTTTGGATAAGTTTGTTAAAAGCATAAACATATATCTATCTCTATTTGAAAAGCGTAGCTATTCGTCTTTCTAAAACCGTTCAAAAATTCAAAATCGGTTTAAAACTGATTTAGTTGGTGAGTCTTTTTCCAATAGTTTGGGGAGTTTTTTTCCAATAATATCAGATTTTGGCTGTGTATTCAAAATTCTGAAAATTGAAAAGTGATTTACTCAACCAGACCAACTAGGTCATTTTAAACCTATATATTCACTAAGACACCGTGCATTTGTCGGCAGCCCATATTTATGCAGCTGTGATCGTTTTAAATTTGGACATGCTAGAGAGTATTACATTAATGTGAGCAGTGTCAAGCGTTACATATGTATGCGTAAAACATGTCAAAATAAATATAAATAGTCAGACGACAATTTTCCACAACTCGCTTAGTTATCAAGAAATCGAAAGTTGAACTTAAGCGAACCACAGACTTGTCATTCATAAGCATGAGCTTGGTCAATAACTTTTTCTCTGACCAAAATATTTTGTGAATATGATAGTGATGCGAACAACTTCGATTACATTCTTACATGGTATCAAAAAGGGCGGTAAACCGACAATAAACATCAACGATTGCTGATGTTCATGCTCATGAATGACAAGTCAGTGGTTCGCGTTAAAAACAATACGAAGTTTTTATTTTAATTTTTACATTTAAAATTTTTGTCTCCTTGGAAAATCAAGAAATAAATGAAAAAAAATTTAATGACAATTTTCGATAACTCGCTTAGTTGTCGAGGTATACCAAGTTATTTCCATTAAAAAAAATTGTTCTGATACAAAACCAAATAATAATCGAAAAACTTTAAAAACACTTTTGCATAACTCGACATTGAAAATTCATAGATTGAATTAGGTCAAAACCTATTAAAAGGACCCAATATGGGTCCCAATATATTGGTTTCCGTCAAAAAATACATACATACATTCTACGGATACTGATAGTCACTTGATTGAAAAATTCCAAACGTGAAATTGAGGCTTAAGTAAATACTATAGCTTAATAATATAATTTGGTCGATTATATACCGACAAATGCAAGCTCCGTCGACATATCGGTTGTGTGACCACAAATCAGAATCATTTGCAATCATAACAATTTTTTTTTTTTGCAAAGTTTGATGACAAAATATTGGTCCTACATCTGAAATAAAAATTTGACAAAAGTCATATGATTTTGTCAAACGTTTCCAATAACATTTTGTGCAAATTTATTTGCCTGTCTGACCTTAGCTTTAGTAAGAACCAAGTACATACTGATCTGATCTCACTCACTGTAAAAAAATAATGCCGGGGTAGAATGGTCACATATAAATCTCGAATAGAAAGTCATCAAAATCCGCTGGCGACAAATTTCATTCCAAGTACCGTAAACTTTAGAAAACTGCGAAAAAGAGCTCCCCAAGATCTGCTATACTACGTTGATACAAGAGTTTATGTCAATAAATAACGTGCAAGTAACCCCTACTTGTTTGACATATCGCGATATGATATAACAATATAAGCTCTCGTATAAACGTATTATTAGTATAATAAATATTTAATGTTTCTCGTTCAAACTTTTGACTCTTCATTTTCACTAGTTATAGCTATTATGGAACCCCAATGTAGAATAATCTGTGTATTGTTTCTAGTTCATTACTCACAATTACCATAAGCAGGGATAAAGGCTCAAAGACATATATACCAAGATGTTGCAAGAAGGAAATTATGATTTCCAATATGTAGCTAAGGGTAAATGGTGAATTTCGTTAACAAGTTGACCATATCGCACCCTAAATACAAAAGCGTCATAATTCAAAATTTCGAGATTTTAAGTTTTTGCTTAAAAACAATCACAGAGGACCATTTCTATCTGTTGCAACAGTCTGGTGTAATTAGCTCTTCCCTTTAGTTAAAAAATCCAGGATCAATATGTCTACTTTTGAGACTTTTCATACATATTTTAACTTTGCAACTTAGTTTTTTGTCTCTACTGAAAATATGTAAAGTTTGAGTTGTGACACTTTTGTATTTATGGCGCGATATGTTAGTTTTATGAATTTGAATTTTATGACCGATTTGGCTAGGTTTTAGTTAATGTATGAGAAATTCGGTGGTGCAATGGTAGTGTGCTCGGCTCTTGTACATGAGATCCTGGGTTCGAACCCGGCTCTGACCACCTTCAAATTTCTTTCGGCGGCGGTCACCTCGCATAGTGACGGCGACACTATCGAGTATATAGCCATGAAAAAGCTTCTCAAAATACCGTTCGGAATCGGAGTAAAACTGTAGGTCCCAATCAGTGAGTGAAAACTGGAAAGCGCACAGCTCAGTGATTGTGAGAAGTTCTCCCCGGTCTCTTCATGGGATGTAATGGGAAACCATTTATTTTATTTTATGAGAAATTCATACTACAAGCTCACAACGTCAGGAACATTTTTCTACTTGAAAAATAGTTGGGTTTTGTTGGAAACATAGACAATTCAATAAAGCACACTCACTGGCACTCACAGTTGATCATCAATCGTATATATACAAACTGAATTATGCAATTTACATATGCGAATTAGTATCGATCTAAGTATCAACACACACTGAAAGGATTATAATTTCAACACAAGAACAGACGGCTTCTTCTTTCTTTGTTCTTCTTTCCCTCTAGCATACTCACCAATTTCGGTCCAGGATTCTGCACTAATCCAAGGACAGCCGCTGGTAGGAGACGAAAGGTGCCCGCCAATGGCCAGTTTTAAGTGGATAATTAACTGTCGGATTACTTAACGTAATTTGAAGATAATTAGAAGTCAACATTGACCATTGAATAACATCCAATCAACATTTGGTTGGTTAAATCATCGTTAACCATTGACTGAAAAACAAAATTCGATGCTTAAACACAATTTGACAAAGAAACAAAGATCACCACTGACTGAAAACAATTTTACTGAAGAGTTGACCATCAGGCGATTCCCATGTATACTTCTGAATATTTCTGTGGGGGAATTTCTTTCCGCCGATAAACAGTTTATGGCGAGTACATAAATCTATGAGCCTTTCACCAGTCTCATTTCTCACAGTTCGAAGACCATGTCTGCCCAGCACTTTCTGTAGGTTGTTGTTGTTTGTATACAGCAGTAGTTAAGCATCTGTTAATGAACTTCTCACGGAGTTCTAAACTAGTCAAGCCAGTGAGTGTGCTTTCCTGAATGGTTTGTTATTCCAACAAAACCAACAATTTTTCACTTAGAAAAAAGCTTGTAGTACGAACTCCTCATAAATTACCAAATAAATTATGTTTTTGATAAAATAATATTGAAAAACAAAGTAACCCCGCACAGCTACATGCAATTATAGGTAATAACTCCAAGATAGACTTGCCGATTTGAACAGGATGTGTGTTCCATAGTAAAAATTATGTTTTTCGTTTTCTATAGTGATGGAAATTTATCACTGTTAACACGGTGTTAACTCACCATTTGACGCTAACACCGTCCACATCTATGTCCATCAATCAACAATTTTGCATGTCAGCAGACTTTCAATTCCTCTCGGAAGAAGCAGAAAGTAAAAAGCCAGATGGGCGAGTTGGGTCATCTCGAATATGTCAATGTATGGTTTCGACAGCCTATAAATTCGGTTACGGCTGATTCGGATATTTTTTTCTGTAGGTGTAGGCTATCTTCGTCGTCCTTGTAAATTAATATATTTCCGTTTTATTAGAGTTTACTCGCACTTTCATTCAATCCAGGCTCATGAAATTGCGCGATGAAATACCAGTAAACATTTATAAAAGCAAGAAAGCGATATAATATTTCAGCATATTAATTAAAGATTTTTAATTTGCTGATGCCTCTTGAACAATGTAAAACAAAAACTTTATCATTTTGATGAAGAGTTTCGTCCAAAGTAAGAAAAATCATAGCCAAAACGTAGACATTAATTGCAGCAATAAAAAGTTGCATACATCTGACCATTTTGTCATTTTGCTGCAATGAATATTTACTTTGTGGCGATGATGGTTGGTAGAAGCGATACCATAAAACAAAATTCTAAGACATTAGCCTAAACGCTTTGGTGGTTTCACATTGTCCCAATACTTTAATATGACATTAAAATCGTTCTCCTCCAAAACTCGTTTTTCAAATGTGAAATCTTTAAAACTCTTGTAATAGAAATATTTTACAAAGATTCTACCGAAACAAGGATAGAGTACATAAAGCCATTCACAGTAGGTCATTCACTAAATTCTTATGAGAGCCCCCCAAAATAGCGTTGACGCAAATATTGATAATGCCAACTTTGGTAGAACGTAAAGCAAGCAGAGGTAAACATTTTAAACTGGAAATAACTGATTACTCGTATAAGTATTTATAATTAGAGCTGGGAGTGTTAGTTATGTATAATGTGGTAAAATTACTTTAAAAAAATGGTTTCCCGTTAAATTCCATGAAGGGATTAGGGAGAGCTTCTCACAAACCAGTGAGCTGTGCGCGTTCTAGTTTTCCACTCACTGATAGGGACCTACAGTTTTACACAGGTTCCGAACGTTATTTTGAGAAGCTTTTTCATGGCTAACCGCCGTCGAAAGAAATTTAAGGTGGTCAGAGCAGGGATCGAACCCATATTTTCATACAGAAGAGCCGCGCGCACTACCATTGCACCACCGACGGCCACAGGTAAAATTAGTTAACTGTCCATAAAAAATGCATGAGGCATCAAAAAAACCGAAAATAGAGTAAACTATGGCAATTTCAGAAACCAAACAAGTTTTTAACAATCGGATCCATGGGGCCCTCGGGGTCCAAAAAGTGGCCCGAAAACTGCTTGAAAAAATTCCCACAAAAAAAAAACCAAAAATCGAGCAAAATATGGATATCGGACTTTTTCTGCAATCTGGGTCCAAAAGAAAGTTTCCCGAAAATGATTTTTATATACTGCTCGAAAAGAAAAAAAAAAAAAAAAGAATTAGTGCGTTTTAGTTGGCTTAAAAGCAGATTTAAAAAAATTTTAAAAATCCTTCTGTTTTAAATAACTTGGAAATTTTTTTGGTTTTTTTACAATTTAAAAAGAGTATTTTTGTAAAAAAGATTCTTTTTTTCCCCTTCAATATGATTTCCGATAATTTCCATAAATGGAGCCGTGGTTTGTCTGAAGAAATTGAAATACATATTACATTTTTCCCACTTAAAAATTGACAAAAAATAAACATTCCGTTTTGCTTGGTTTTAAATGCAAATTTAGAAAAAATTTTAAATTTTTCTTTGAATAAAATTTTTTTTTAGAAAAAAAATCCCCGTTGAGGTTTAAAAAAAAACATTTGTGGCCGGTTTTCCTGCTTCAAAATTGCGTTTTTGCTATGATTTTCGATAATTTCCATAATTTGGGACATGACAAAAAAAATTATAAAAAACGATTCCGTTTTACTAGTTTTTAAAGGCGAATATAGAAAAAATTTTAGTATTTTTTTTTTTAAATTTTAATAAATTTTTTTTATAAAAAAAAATTCCCCTTGAGGTTTCAAAACAAACATTTGTGGCCATTTTTCCCGCTTCAAAATTGCGTTTTTCCTATGATTTTCAATAATTTCCATAAATGGGGACATGATGGACACAGTTTTCTTTATACCTAATGTAATTAAATGACTTCATTCATGCATCGTCCGTTGAGTAGAGAAGATGTCTCTACAACAATTTTGAGCGTGAGGGCCCCTCGTTTGAACATAAAAATTTATGGATTTTTGGCTTCTTTAATTTTTTTAATGTATGTATGTATTTCCTTCATTTTGATTGAGGTGGTAATTTGTGGTGCGAATTGCGCAGCAATCAAAATTTTTTTTAACTTTTTTTAAAAATAGCGAATCTTTCCCCTTTGTGCAGACCCGTAATCGGGGAAATTTTTCGAACTTGCTTGTTCGTATTTGTACCTATGTGCACCCGTTTTTTGGACCCTATGGGCCACATGGGTCCGACTGTTAAAAAATTTTTTGGTTTCTGAAATTGCCGTCTTTTACTCGTTTTCTGTTTTTTGTTAAGCCGATCCCGGCCTCATGCATTTCAGCCCCGTTTCCTACATATCTTTACGTGGAGTATTTTTTTATTTTATTTGTCGTGTTCTTATATTTTTCTCAAATTTCAGTTTTCGGCTCCGCTCCAACTCCGTTATATTTCACAATTTGTCACATGAATTTGTTTCAGCACTTCTTATTTTTAATTTGCATTACTTCATCTAATGCAAATGCAAAAGAATTACCATTGTTCGCAATGACAATTAAAAAATTGTGGATTTCCATTGGCTCAGGGAATGCATTTGTTGTTGTTGTGGAATCGGATGGAAATTGTAATGAAATATGGGAATGCTTTTAATTATTTTGAATTTGTTTGACTGCTGGTAAACACGATTTTAAAGTAATTGATATGTACAGGTTTGTGGCTTCGTTTGGTATTGCCTAGTAGTACTTTCAAGTTCAAAACCTCTACATTTAAAATATTTGTAAACCAAAACTGCCCGATATGAAGGAAATGCTTTCAAAACAACTATAAATGTCAATGGTATCGACATTTTTTTGAATTTTGCATTTGTTGAGGTAATTCAAATTAAACTACAAATTATAATTGTCACACAATTAATTTGCCCCAAGTATGCTTCTTATACATATTCAATTGCCATACATAAATATCTAATCTTTGTCGTCAGGTGGTTTTTTCTTCAATAAAAACGAGTACAAAATGCAACTTCTACAATTAACTCTTCAACTCTTACCTCAACATTATCCATTTATCAGTGTTTGAATTTCTCTCATTTGCACTCACAGTTTAAATTTTTGTTACTCCTAATTTCCGTAATTGCAACTTTATTCATTTTTACAAAATTGGAAGATTTTTCCACTCTTAAACTTTTTCTTAGCTTTCCTTTTTCACCTTTTATTAAAGCAACTTCCGAATTGCAATTGACTTACACACGCACACTAAGAAAACGATACTTTGCTTTTATTTTTTTACTCACTTTACTTTACACTTTTCATATTTATTTTATTGACTGACCTTAACCTTCACTTGGTCATTTCAGTCTTTTCTAATAATTGACATATTGGAGGTTATTTTCCTCTCTTTTTATCAACATTTACCTTTGAGTCACAATTTGCATAATTTTCACCTTTTTGCAGATTTTTTTACTTACAGAGACCATACTTTGCTTTTATTTTTTTATTCACTTTACTTTAGACTTTTGATATTTACTTTATTGACTGACCTTCACCTTCACTTGGTCATTTCACTCTTTTCTAATAATTAACATATTGGAGGTTATTTTCCTCTCTTTTTATCAACATTTACCTTTGACTCACAATTTGCATAATTTCCACTTTTTGCAGATTTTTTTACTTACATAGACCATTTTGGATATTTTCCTCTTTTTTACTTTCACTTTATCTTTTTTACTTTGAATAAAAACACTACCAAATTGCAATTGATTTGCATACAAACACACACACTCGAGCAATATGCTCTCTTTTTATGTAACTACTTCTCTTCAACTTATCTAATTCAATGACAACTTAATCACTTCTCTTTTACATCCACCGCGCTCATAACTCGCTTTCGATTATTTCGCGAACAAACGGAAACAGCAGCAATAGACGAAACGAACGAATAGAAACGGACGATCGTACAACAACTATACACACCAAACCAGGAAATGCACAACTTTAAGTATGAAAGCCCTTGCAATAGATCAACTACACTGCGTTTACTTTTAACCTTGAGCCACCGACAGTACGTACTCTCCTCCATTCCAATGTTTTTAACACACACACACCACACCAATGTACACAATACCGTAATCGGAGACTTCCAGAAAAGTTTATTAGAAAACCAAGGCACTCAAGTTCAACTTCTGCACACATTTCCATAATAATATCACAGATAATTGCCATCCAAAACCATTCACTTGCATGGCCATTCTAAAATGTACTCTAGTGCTTCCTATGGGAACGTATAACAATTTACTATTTCCAATTGGACTTCAATGGATTCAATGGTTACTGTTGATTATTGTGTTTACATATTTTCGTTCAGTTTTTCGTCAAATACCACTTGTTTCTTATGCTAAACACTTTATTAAACACATTTAGAACATTTTATTGCTGTTACTTAATTAAAAACTTAACTTTTCTCCAAATTAAACCGATCGCGATACCGAAACATCTTATTTTCGAGGAAGAAGCAAAAAACTGAAAGGAAACTGTAAAAAAGGCGCATTTTTCTCATTTCATTGTACAGAATTGCCATCTTCAATTAAAAGGGCTGTCATCTTCAATGTGAACGTTACTAAAAGCGGAAAGCGATTATTACTCTTATGACGTAATTAATGTAGTATACTGTGAGGGTTATTGGAAGCATTGCCAGCACTAAAAATCATATTAGAACAGGAAGTGAAAAGATAATGCATTATGTATATTGCATTTTTAAGGAGTTGCACGTAATTTCCCCAATAAAAACTCATTGTAATATTTTAAAATACTTTATATATAATTAATACAAAACATATTCAAAATGCATTTCATTCATGATTCATTTATATGACTTTCTCAAAAATGCAGCCTCTCGTGAATAACGTTGTAAGCGAAATTCTTTGAAAAGTTGTGTTTATTTGCGTGGATTCTTATTTCGAATTACTCTTCCACTTTATTTAATTGCAAAAAATCAGTTTCTGAAATTTCAAATTCGATTCAAAGTGAAAAAACGCTGTATGTAAAATTGTTTTTCATACAATTAGTTTTGGATATAAAACGTTATTTCATTGTTATTTCATTTTTCTAAATAATTTAATGTTTAAATAATATAATTTTCTATTTAATGTTTGTAAAAGTGATAATTAAACCAAAAATTTAAAAAGGCATACAAATAGTATGTGCCTACAAAATTAAAATCAGTTTTTGTATTCGTTGAATAATTTCGCGAGAAGGCTTTAAATAAAAAATGCAATATTTTAAAACTTATTTTTTAAAGAAATTTTGTTTTAAATGTGCCTAGCGTTGTCCATTCTCAGGTTCCAAGTTTCAATGCATCGTTCAAGCATTTCAAGTATTTGGTGAATGACTCGAATAATATTGGCTTTCAATTCCTGTGTGTAGATGTGTGATAACTAATATAACCAATAGGTTATGAGGAACACAATGGGAATGAAATCAGAAAATCCAACAAAACGCCGGGAAATTCCCCCAAAAGCGGGACGCAATGCCAATTTTACGTATTGACGTCAGCTTTAAGCCAGAAATAGGTTTCTTCACTGAACAACATTTTCGAGCATTTCAAAAGCCTAAATATTGACAGTAGCCCGGACTAAGTCTTTCTATGATGAAAAGTCGAACAATGTCCAACAATATCCAACAAAAATACCATAATATTATCTATCTGTCATAAAATTCCTACTGAAATGTATTAAAATATTTTTCAAACATATCATCTTAAACAAACAAATTTGAGCCCAAATTCACCAAAAAAAAGTTAGAACTGGTCGGCAATTAAAAATTTTAAATAGCATAGAACTAACCTCTAATACTGTTCGTTAGCTCTAACTTTTATAAGTTCAAAAGATACATCAATACAGTAATAACAACAGAGATTTAATTTTCAATTGATGTTTTACAATTTGCAAATAACGACATCTTAGAATGTCATTTGAACTTAAAGACTAATATTTTTTTGACCGTCGATGTTGCAATTTTCGGCTTGCACAACTCTTGTAATGAGAAAGCTAATTTTCACTATCATTAGTTTCTTTCGGCGACGGTCACCTCGCTTAGTTATGGCAACACTCTCGAGCAATTTGGATATATGTATGTACATACTATGATTTTTAGAGCATAACAAGTTGAAATCGATGTAAAAATCTACATACCAATACAATTTAACGGGTAGTTTCAATATTGTCATTTTAAAACCTGACGTATAGTTTAAAATTCCCAAAGATACAGACACAGGTAATCCAGATTAGTCATTAATCTAGTTATATGTAAACCCCGTATATTCTAAAAATATTATTATGATTAACTTAATTTAAAGCCGTAAACAAACTCAACGCAAGTTATTCTTACACATCTTTCTCAATAGAAAAAATAGCAACGGCTAAACATACAAACTATTTTGAAATAATCATAAATTATTATCACACACTAATTTGTTATCACTCATTTTAAACCTTTCTCTATTTGCAGTTTGATCTACTCAATTCGAACAGTGAAATTTCTGCCGCTTCTGGTTTAATTTTCACTTTATTCTTACATTTCGTTGTGAGCATTATTTCTGTGTATCGTTGTGCTTTGCAAATATGTTCAAGGTAAGTGCCAACCACATTAAAATTAAATCATGAAAATAGTTATTTAAAATTCAATTCAAACTTTAGGAATCATAAGTCAACTGACCTCGTCGATTGCACTCGTAAATGGCAATACTGAATGAATAATAATAATAATGCATACAAATACAACACTGTTTGCAATTTGAATTTGTTATTGTTTTACTGTCCATGGTAGAAAACTGTGTGAGAGACATTAACAAACAAAGAAATTGAGAGAGAGAACAAATTTGACACAATGAGTGTTACCAGATGTACATGTTAGGCGCAGTTTTAGCATTTAAAATATTTGTTTAAGAAAAATATGCTAAAGTAGTAAACACATTAGGCCTGCTTTTTATTCTCTGCTAAACTAATTTTTCGACCACTTTGTATGGGTAGCTAAGCGATGTTAAACGATTTTTAGCAGCTTCACATATAAAGTCATCGAAAAAATAGTTTAGCGGGAAATAAAAAAACACGCTTTATATTAGGGCTGTTTTGTACTCCCTGCTAAACTAATTTGTTCGACCACTGTATGGAGTGCTAAAAGGTTTTACCGGTGTCCGCATACAAAGTCGTCTAAATATTAGTTTAGCGGGAAACACGCTTATTTTAGAGACCAACACTGATGAATTTAATCCAAAAAAAATAATTATTTGAAAAACATAAAATTAATTTTATTTAGAAACGAATAAGTTTTATTTTTCAATTTTTTTACAGCCACAAACTCAAAACTGTTTAACATTTGTCGTTATAACAGAAACAAAACAAAAATCAATAACAACGGATTTGAAAATCTTTTTGGTATAGAAATTGGCTATTTAATCTATTAAATGAAATAATAGTGTGATGAAACGTAAGACGACTAATGAAGTTGAAAATATATTATGTGGCATTCGCCTAATTTATTTAGGACCTATGGCTTTTATGAACTAATAAAACCTAACCGTCGTGGCGCAATGATAGTGTGCGCGGCTCTTGTGCATGAGGGCGTGTGTTCGATCCCTACTCTGACCACCTTAAATTTCTTTCGACGGCGGTCACGTCGCTTAGTGACAGCGACACTATCGAGTACTTAGCCATGAAAAAGCTTCTCAAAATAGCGTTCGTAACCGGTGTAAAACTGTAGGTTCGAATCAGTGAGTGTAGAACTAGAACGCGCACAGCTCACTGGTTGTGAGAAGCTCTCCCTAATCAATTCATGGGATGTAACGGGAAACCATTTATTTATTTAATAAAACCTAACCATATTTATGAGCTCGCGCTCAAGTAGTGATGTTTCTAAAATACCTACAGTAACCAATCTCAATATATACGGATCGGAGCAGAATAATTTTCTGAATGGGTTTATAAACCAATCAAATTTGGATATATAATTTAGTTTGTATTAAATACGAACAATATTGAAATTGGTAAGAATTGGTTCATATTTTGTCATTTTCTCAAACAAATGTACATTCCAACCTTGATTGCAAAGAAACTTGTATCCGTATTTTGTATTACAATTAAATAACGTTGTGGACGTCGGTAGTGTGCGACTATTGTACACAAGAACGTGGGTTGGATCCCTCCTCTGACCACCTTACATTTATTTCAATGACGTCAACTCGCTTAGCTAAATGCTAAATGCATAATCTATGACGACAAAATCTCAAAATAATTTTTTAAATTGAAATCAATTAAATGGTATGTGGAAATATTAGATAACATTCCAGATAGTATGTTTACCCCAAAACAAAAACGCGTTGACCGCATAACGGCATTTCAAGGCTCATAGTAATTTTAGTAAGTCATGAAATTCACACTCCATTTCGCACACCATTTTTCTTATAAACAACAATTTTTAAATATTACTGAATTGATTGGCCCAGAAATTCCTCAGGACTCTCATTTCCGCCAAAATAATCGAAAAAATTTGGCTAGTCGTTACTGCGAATAATAACCATTACTTTTTATACTTTTTGCACTTATTTCTTATGAAGGGCCACTGTACGCTGGTGTAGAATTCGTTGGTTTGAAATTGTTTTGGTTATCATATTCTTTCCAGCGATATTGGACAGTAACAAATCAAGAGTGTGAATTGTAGTTTTTTTTGTTTCTTAAAGTGTTTAATAAATTGAGTGGATTGATGAAAAGGTATATTTGAAAATCATATTTAAAACTTGTTACAAAACTTGTTAATTGCTTGTTGATAACATGTTCATACTTGTCAACGTGAATCATGTGTGTGATTCGTGAGCGTCTATATCAACTATTTCCACTACGCACTATCCCGCACGCAATTGCAGTTTTTCATGTTATAAGATATATAATTGTCTTGCTCTAACTTATGGTTTGTATTTATTCTTGCATATGTGTATATACTTTACCTTGTGTTCGAACTTACCAAAACGATATCAAACACTGTTGTTTTAATTTTTTATACTGACAACTTTGTGCCTGTTTAAACCGAAAATATATATAATTGGTTTGCTCTAACGCATCGTTTGTAGTTATTCTTACAAATGTATATATTCTTCTCCTTATCTTCGAACTCATCATAACGATATCCAACATTGTTTTTCTGACTTTTTCAGACCGCTCAATATCGTTTAGCCTAATTTCCCTCTAGTTTTTTATGTATCAGTTGTCACTGTGGGACTAGCTAATTCAATTAGCACTATCTACTTCACTACACCTAAAGTGATGCAAGGAGGGGGCATTTCTACAGATTTTACAATGTGTATTTACAGATTTGTATTTATGTATAAGTAACGTTATTTTTGGTTGCTGTTGCTTTGAGTTTATTTTTGACAATAAACCCAGGTTTAGTCGCAACAAGGAGTGAACAAAGTACGGTCTGCAGTTCAAAATTATAGTATGTATATTTTTTACATAATTAATTGAATTCGATTTCATTTCGTGTTGATTTTGTTGTATGAACTAATAAAATAAAACGAACTAATAAAATAAAACGAACTTTAGTTGTTTTTGATCCTCGTTATGTTTAAAGTTGTAATTTCCTTTAAGGCTGTAAGAGATCATGTTTTCTCCGGTTAGTGAAAAAAATGTAAATGCCGCGGGTGGGATTCGAACTCACATTACTAATATTAATGTAAAAAGTAACTTATATAGAAATATAATTTAAAAGATCTTTTGAAAAATACTATAAAGTAGAAGTACACTAGCGAAGTGGCGAGGTCGTAACATTATAAAAGTGGCTAGTCCGTGTGAGTTATATAAGTGGTAACTCCGTGTGGACCATGCTACGGGGCTAGTACTTGTGCACTACCGAAAGTACTAGTGTATTGGTCATTCAGAAGGCGAGCAATTGACCCTTTCCTATGACATGCCCATATTAAATTCTCTAGTTAAGAACATTGCGAGTGGATAGAAGCCGAACTACTGGTGTACCACACGAGCTAGCTATTTCGCTAGTTTTGGACTAGTTCCATTTCTTGGCGGGATAATTAAGATTGCAGTATCTCTTTTGACAATTAGTGAGATTTCGGCAGCCATAACAAATTTTGGCTGTTGATGAATATTGCATATTTTACGGTAGCACATGTTCAGAAAAAACTAGTGTAATATCACCTAAATTTATGATCTGATATCAGCCATTGCACTGGGTAACATAGGGTCAGCTAACGGGCAGCGTAGCAATTGTGCTACAATAAGAAATTCAAATAACTTATTTTTAAATCAATGCCTTTCATTTATTTGTTTTTGCTGTATAGAAAATTTTATTTTATTTTATATAACTAATTAGTTTTGAAGATTATAAACCGTAAATAACCTCCATGCTCATCCACGCCTTTGTGACACCTGATCAGAAAACGATTCATTGCGGCATGAAGGGTTGAACTAGGAATCTCCTCAATTATTATTTTAATGGACTGCTTCAATCAGTCAAATTCCTTGGTTTCATTTTTTGCACCTCTTGCTTGACATAACCCCGTAAAAAAGTCTGGTGCAGTCAGGTTAGGTGACCTTAGGGCCAGCTATGTGTGCAGTTGCGGATACATTTTCGGATACGTTTTCGGCACAGTTCTGGGTACAAAAACTCCCTCAACATCTTTAAATATCGGTCCGTTTTCTTCAAAGAAGTATGGCCCCACAATGCACCTTGATTAATCTGCGCACCACACAATGACTCGTTGTGAGCGCAGTTCCGTCCCATGGAATATTTCTGGATTAGATTCACTCCATATACGGCAATTTTGCTTATTTACATTTCCGTTTAGATCAAAATGGGCCTCATCTGACATAAACAAACAATTTACCAAGTTGTGGTCTTCTTCGGCCATTTCAATAATTTTTTGGACAATATGCAAGTCCAGAGGGAGTAACTTGCTTGTAATTTTGACTTTGTACGGAAACACGTTTAAGTCGTCATGAATTATCCGTTGTTATCACCGCCTGCTAACTTAAATTTTCTCCGATAAGTTTCTAGTCGAAACTACTGGGTTCGCCTGAATTGACGATGCTACGATTGTGTATTGAGCCCGAACATAGGGATCTCGATGGTACGGTCTTCGTGCGATGCTTCGAGATTCGGCAAAGATGTTTACCCACCTCATCCCTTTGGATGGAAATGAAGGACCGCAAATCATCCACGCCTGCAAATCATCGACCGCAAATCATCCACGCCTATGTGACACCTGATCAGAAAACGATTCATTGCGGCATGAAGGGTTGAACTAGGGATCTCCTCAATTATTATTTTAATGGACTGCTTCAATCAGTCAAATTCCTTGGTTTCATTTTTTGCACCTCTTGCTTGACATAACCCCGTAAAAAAGTCTGGTGCAGTCAGGTTAGGTGACCTTAGCGCCAGCTATGTGTGCAGTTGCTCCATCTGGCTGGAACCAAATGCTGTTGAAACGGATACGTTTTCGGCACAGTTCTGGGTACAAAAACTCCCTCAACATCTTTAAATATCGGTCCGTTTTCTTCAAAGAAGTATGCCCGACAATGCACCTTGATTAATCTGCGCACCACACAATGACTCGTTGTGAGCGCGGCAATTTTGCTTATTTACATTTCCGTTTACATCAAAATGTGCCTCATCTAACATAAACAAACAATTTACCAAGTTGTGGTCTTCTTCGGCCATTTCAATAATTTTTTGGGACAATATGCAAGTCCACAGGGAGTAACTTGCTTGCAATTTGGACTTTGTACGGAAACACGTTTAAGATGTCATGAATTATCCGTTGTTATCACCGCCTGCTAACTTAAATTTTCTCCGATAAGTTTCTAGTCGAAATGCCTGGGTTCGCCTGAATTGACGATAATACGATTGTGTCTTGAGCCCGAACATAGGGATCTCGATGGTGCGGTCTTCGTGCGATGCTTCGAGATTCGGGAAAGATGTTTACCCTCCTCATCCCTTTGGATGGAAATGAAGGACCCAAATCATGGTACCGCTGTACTATCCAAATACTCTTTTCGGTATCCCAAGCATTCATTTTAATAGATCTAAATACTAACCTGCAAAAAAAACCGATTACTCACATAGAAAAAAGTTATTGCGTTTTGGTTATGTAGCACGATTCGCACGCTACCCGATTGGGCAATAATATTCCCACCAATAATAAGAATATTTTCCTTTAATTTTTGTAGATTAAAACCAATGCAAGGCAATGTACAGAATTTATTGTAGGTGAATTTGACTAATTTTGATTAATAATGTGCAATATTTCCAAATGTTTATCAAATTTCTCCATATGTACAGAACAAACTTTGTTGTTTTTAAGTTAAGAGGCATGTATTTTCTATTTGATACGTGCAAGTAACACGTACTTGTTTGACATATCGCGATATGATGTCACAATACTCCGTTTTTTGGTGCTTACAATAACATTTAAAAAAACGGTATAATTATAATTATTGTTAGTGCCAGAAACCCAAACCTCGTTCCCTCAGTTTTCCTGCGAATAAATTAATTAATGATTAGGTAAAACTAACAAACATTTAGCTGCTAAATTTTGTTAATTTCTACAAAGAACACACATTTCTATTCTTCAAGTGGCTAAGAGCTCTATATTTTCCTGTCGCTTATTAAAACACTTTCGACACTTTTTCATTGATCAATATACTTACAAAAAGACACAAGCAATACAACACACTGTTCTTATTACAAAAGCTCTAAAAAGTAGACTCTTGACCAATAGAAATGTATTCCTTGTTAAAAACACTTGGAGAATACATTTGTACTTACAATTAATTTAACACTTTTTTGAAGAAATAAATTAAAAAGGACGGTTAGAAACTTCTGTAACTCTTTTATCATGATAACGCCGTGATTATCATTCTACGGCAAAAAGCTTTACACATGAATTTTTACTCGATTTACAGCATCGACTTGAAACGACAAGATTGTCGAACCCAAATTAACTTTCATTCGCCTAGAACATGAACGAAAGCTTTCGTTCGAGATAGAGATGCCATGATGGAATTATACCAGGTGATAGCAGAAGGATTTGCGTGTATTACTTACCTATCCGCTCTCGAACAGCCCCGGTCAGAGACCTTACAAAACGAAGTTAACATATTTCGCCAACCAGTTCGATATTTTGTCTTATTACCAAGCCAATACCAAGTGTACGCAGGGATTCGTCAACCTGGTCCCTCTGGCGGAGTCTTGATCTTCCTATTTTTCGTCTTCCTTCGAGTAGGGTTTCGAAACCCCTACGTGCGGGTTTGTGGTTCATCCGTCGCCGATACTTGCGGTTGTGCACTATAGGGCAATACATTTTTCGGATTATTTTTCTCTCGAAGACTTCGACAGATGTTTCTTCTGTTTGCGCCATAAAGCAAGATAGGTTGTTTGAGAATCTGGTACAGCTGGACTTTTGTTACTCGAGAGATCGCTTTATCTCTAAAGTGCTTGCTTAGTTCAAAATAACTTCTATTCGCAAGCACAATTCTCCCCTTGATCTCAAGGCTGACGTTGTTTTTGTTTACGACAGATCCGAGGCATATAATTTCGTCCACCACCTCGAAATTATAAGGGTTATCAACGTTCGAGTTTTGGTTCAAAACATTAATTTTGTCTTGTCCTCATTTATTATCAGAAACACCGCAGTAACTTCTCTAATTGTGCGCCCAATGATATCCATATCATCAGCATAAGCGAGTAGCATGTGTCTTTTGCTGCTGATGGTTTTATTCATGTTGACTGCAGCTTTCCTCATAATGATCACCATTATCACATGATAATAGTGTGATTTGTCGATTACCGAGTCGATCTGAATGATCGAGTGCATGATACAAACACAAGGTAGTAGCGTCAGCCTATGTTTACATTTCATCGTACCCTGTAAATGTCAAAGTTGCTTGTGTGAGTGGGTTCTCTTTTGATTTTATCTATCTATGTTCACAATTGTATAGCTGATTTTGACACTCGGTACGAAAATTACAACAATGCTAATGTTGAAATTACAACAATGTATTTGTATCATGATCGAGTGCATGTAAACGCCCTATAAAATTCCGTTTTTGTTTTCTGTTCACAATTTAATTGAGTTCATACACAGCGAAACAATGGCAATACAAATTCGTAGAACTTTATATTCGCCTCGATCTAAACGAATTTGCCAAAATTCGTATGTAAATTTAGCATTGTTGATGGTAGTGTGTTTTTCACTCTTGATTTTGGTAATAATTCCGCATTTTCTTGCTTGCATACAGCACTATCGAGATTTACTGAATATTATTTTTTAGGAGAAACGTTCTGGATTTCCATTTGATTTCTTTCGAATGTTCCAAGTTCGGTGGTTGCAATTCAGCCCAAATACGGTATAATGAATACAAAAATCCCGACCATTTATTTTATTGTTATTTTATATCTCAATCATGCAACAGCTCAAATCAAAATTTAATACTTGGCTATTTTTGACTGCAACTTTAATTTTTTTCACAAACTTTTGCATTAAATAAATTAGTTATACATTTTTTTAATAACTTATTAAGTATCACAATTTGTTTTTACTGCACGTTAGCACTATTTAAAATCATCTGGCAACACTATTATTGTTTCTGGAATTCCTCTCTCTCTCTTGTTTGAACACGATGAGACAATTGTTGACAGCCAGTTTGTGAAGTTTTTAGTCATTATTTGACAATAAGTGAGAAAGAAACGAAGTGAAGAAATACAAAATAAATAATACATGTAATTGTAAAAAAATATTACTTATTTATAAATAATTTGTGGCGAATCTGTAGTACGCGGGAAACGGTTGCGGAAAACGCAAAGAAATTGAAGAAAATCGTTAAAAAGTCCCTCGATAGTAGACGTGATATTCATGTTTTCTTCCCAGTGAAGGCCAGTCGCAGTCAGTCACACACACTCGTCCGTCGCCTACGCCTTGTGGAGGTCATAATTTGTGTGTGTGTGTGCGCGCTTGGCTCTGTGTTGTTGCATATTTCGTTTTGTTTCCATTGTTTATTCAACGTAAAAAGCAAAAACACTGCAAATTCTTGTTGGCATAAGGAAACTCAGTTCATTGTCTGTTAGCAGAAAGTGTAAAAACTGCCATCACGTTAGCATCACAGCAGTTCACCTTTAACGCCACCATGCCGTTGGCTGATCTCCACAAAGATCTAAGGCAGCAGCAGCAACTGGGCGTAACCACAGCTACGATACCATCCTCTTCATCGTCCTCCAATTGTAACCTCAACGAACATGTTGGTCTGGCCCGTATGCAAATCACGTCATCGGGATGCAGTAGTCTGGCGGTAACACCTATGGAACACACTCCCACGGATGAGGAAAGTGCGGGTGTGACCACAGTTACACAATGCCAACGAAGACAACACCAGCAGCATCATCTCCACTATCCAACACAGCAACATGAGCCACTGAATTTACATTTACATTCCTCTGAGCTGCAGGCAGCTTTTGGTAAACATCAGAATTTGGATGTGTCCTCGAATGATTTAATGGACCTGAGCGATTCGGAGAGTTACTCGCAATGTCAAGGTGACCAAGAGCTAAAGGAGAATGAGTTTGATATACGAGAGGTCATAAAAGAAGGCCATGACAAAGCAGACCCCTCACAGTTTGAACTGTTGAGAGTGTTGGGTGAGGGTTCCTTCGGCAGGGTGTTTTTGGTACGCAAAGTGGTGGGAAAAGATGCGGGTACATTATACGCCATGAAGGTACTGAAGAAGGCCACGTTAAAGATCAAGGACCGAGTGCGTAGTACCAATGAAAGAAAAATACTAGCGGATGTGGGTCATGCCTTCATAGTCAAACTGCATTATGCGTTTCAGACGCCAGGAAAATTGTATTTAATTTTGGATTTCCTTAGAGGAGGCGACCTGTTTACACGTCTCTCAAAGGAAGTCATGTTTACCGAAGAGGATGTAAAATTCTATCTGGCTGAACTGGCATTAGCAATGAATCATTTACATACCTTAGGCATCATTTATCGTGATTTAAAACCTGAAAATATATTGCTAGACGAAAATGGACATATAGCCCTAACTGATTTCGGGCTGTCCAAACAACCTTTAGATGGATCGAAGACTTATAGCTTTTGTGGTACTGTCGAATATATGGCTCCTGAAATTGTCAACCGTAAAGGTCATGACTTTGCTGCCGATTGGTGGTCCTTCGGTGTATTAATGTATGAAATGTTGACCGGAAATCTTCCCTTTCACGGCAAAACACGCCAGGAGACAATGACCCAAATACTAAGATCAAAGCTAGGAATGCCCGAGAACTTGTCGCCGGAAGCTCAGGCTTTACTGCGCGCTCTGTTCAAGAGAAATCCCCAAAATCGCTTGGGAGCGGGACCAAATGGTATACTAGACATCAAAGCTCACTGCTTTTTCGCAACCATAGACTGGGCAGGTTTACAACGCAAAGAGGTCAGGCCTCCCTTCATACCGGCTGTATCACGGGATGATGCCTTCTATTTTGACGTGGAGTATACCTCAAAATCGCCTCGTGACTCACCTGGAGGACCCATTTCCGCATCAGCTCATGAAATATTTCGAGGCTTTAGCTTCGTCGCTCCCATGCTGCTGGAGCAAACCCTTAATAACCAAGCGCAATCACTCCCCTCTCCATTGTTACCCTGTCAACAACCTGCACGTTCATTACCCGGTGTATTACCAGGAAATTTTCACAACGATTACAATGTGCTACAAGAGCTGGGCAGGGGTACCTTCTCTGTTTGCAGGCTGTGCGAGCATAAATCATCCAAAAAACATTTTGCCGTTAAAATTATCGAAAAAGCCGCCTACATGGCCAACTCATCCTCGTCGGATTGTTGGGAAGAGGTTGAAATTATGTTGCGTTATGGCAATCATCCAAATATTGTGACTTTATTCTCCGTGTATGAAGATTCCTCCTCTGCTTTCTTAGTTATGGAATTGCTGAAAGGCGGTGAACTTTTGGATCGCATTTTGGCTGTGGGTCAAATGTGTGAGAGTGAAGCAAGTGCTGTGCTAAGGACTATGGTGTCGGCTGTGGCTTATCTACATGAACACGGAGTTGTTCATCGAGATTTAAAACCATCGAATATGATTTATGCGAGTATGAAACAGACACCGGAGACATTGAAACTGTGCGATTTGGGTAAGTTCAAGACGAGACTGCAAAAGGACAATAAGTAATGGGATGAATGAACATAAACCCAATAAGGAGGCATGAAACATTTTCTGGAGCTAAGCTAAATATTGTTTTTTAAAGCAGTCACATGATTTTGAATATTTCAAAAATTTATACAGAACTAGAGAGACTATTTTGAAAATAAACAAAAAATACTATCCGCACACGACCGAATTTCCGAATGAGAATAGGCTTATGTTTTTCTCCGGTATAGAATCCATGGCCAGGCAAAATTAGGCGCCTTTACGACAATCGGTGTAGAGTCGTTTAAATAATATACATACATAATTGCGACAATTCAGTTTTAAAAGGCTGTCCCAAAAAACAAATCGCGCAAGATTGAATGTAATTGTAGTGTATAACATGTGTCATCGTCTCGACTAACCGCATGTTGTTATTCGGGTTCATCTCATTCAAAATAGAAACAGCAGCACTAGATTATCCTGTCGCGGCAGAGCACCATTAACTGCACGATATCTTTCATATCATTCAAAACAACTTAACTAGAATTTTTATATGTTTAAAGGAGAAACATACTAAGAAATTTTAAAGAAACCAGTAGTTTTTCAAATATAATTTAAGACAGCAATAAATTTTTGTGCAGTAGGAGTTTAAATATTTCTGGGAGCGTGGCTTTTGATGAAATGCATCATTACCAATAACATACCCCAATTTTATATTTTCTGTTAGTTACGTTGTTTTACATTTCTGCTAACTATATATAGGATTTAAAATATTCGCCTGTGAGGTTGAATTTCTTAATCCTATCCATTAGTAGTTTTTATATTTACACTCTCACAATCAGATTTAGGGTAATTTATTACCTATTTTTGCATTAAATCCCTTCGTGCCAGTTTGGGATGTAGTGGTTTATTTTATTTTGATACACGTTTAATTGCGCAAAATCGACCAGTTAAACATAAGATACTTAGTCAGTACATGGACGCACCATGTCGCAAGTGTTTAACTAGAATGATTTGAATCTTATTCACTTGTTAGTCAAGAGTTGATTCATAACAGTTTGCTATCTTCTGTCTAACTGTAATATGAATATGTCCCTGCTAGTCATGATTGTTGTTTGTATAACGAAAGTTGTTCTTCAAAATTTAGTGTATATTCGTTCGTTTCGTAGCCACTTGTTGGAGATAGTTTAGTTGAAGCTTTATGAATTGTGAATCGATAGTCAGATGATAGACGGTGGCTAATTTTTCGTTATAAATTCTGGTGCTTAAAGATACTGGTGGAACTCTTTCCAATATCTTTAAGCACTCGAATTGATTCACAGAGCTGTCCTATTTAAATAGTTTTTTCTTTTTGTTAAGACTGCTCCAAAGGAGCCTAACAATAAATCTTATATTCTAAACGGGGTTAATCCAATTATTAATAAATATCACACAAGCTAGATCCAGATATCTTTCGGATAGTACGACACCGGGCATGACCAAACTTGTGGGTATGGACTGGAACAAACTAAGAAATTTCGTGAATGGCACCGAATTCCTATAAGGGATATAGTGAAGTAGTAGGATAAACTTAGAGCGCACAACAGGTCGAACTTAGCGGCTTAAGTGTATGTCTTACTGACATGGGAAGGTTTAGAGTGCTCCTTCTGAACACTCAACACCGCACCCCTCTTTTCAAACTAACTAACTAATAAATATATTGATGTTGAAGCGGGCCTCTTTATTGTTGCGTTTGGGATTTCTTGTTTAATTATAGTGATGGGAAATCTGCCCTATGTAGACGGTATGAACCTGGTGTTATTCTGAGATTTCTTGCTAGGCCGTTTGTGTGTGGTGAAAGTTTTTGTTGGTCAAATTGTTTGATGCGGTGGATTTCATCCTTTATCACGGGTATTTTTAAATCTCTATGTATATTCTCATTTCGCATATACCATGGTGCGCCGGTAATTCTTCGTAGTATTTTTGACTGGACGTTTTGTATAACTTCGATATTACTTTTGCTAGCAATGCCCCATAATTGGTAGCCGTATGCCCAAATTGGCTTAATAACACTGTTGTATATATGAACTTTGTAGTCCAGTTTAAGTTTTGAGTTCGAATTGAGCAGCCAATACAATTGATTAGTCTTCATTTTAATCTGTGTTTTCTTAGCTTCAATCAATCTTCTCCACGTCATCCTGCGATTCAGGTGTATACCTAAGTATGTAATTTCGTCACATAAAGGAATCGGTATGCCGTTTTGTTTTATTTGTGGACAGGTTTTTGTGTTCAGAGTAAACGTAACTTGTTTGCTCTTTGTTTCGTTTACGTTTGTTCTCCAGTTAGAAATCCAAGTTTCTATTGTTTGGAGATGGTCGGTAAGAATTTTTGTAGCTGTAACTGAATTTTTATGGCAGCTCAGTATTGCAGTATCATCTGCAAAAGTGGACATGTGCAAGTCCGTTCGAGCTGTAAAGAGAAAATAAATAAAAGGGCCGAGAACACTTCCTTTTGCGGAACCCCAGCATTTATTTAGCGTTCATCTGAAATACAATCTCCATGTTTGACTTATGACATGAACTTATATTTTTCATTTCTTTTTTTTTAAGTCTATGGCATTATATCCTTACAGACCAGCAAATATCTTAAATAACTATTTTACAAGAATAAATACTATATCGTAACAAAATATGCTTAAGTAATTAATTAAATTACATAACCGTTGTATAAAATTATTTTGAGGCAGACAAAAGTCATTGTTATTACAGTATGAATTAAAAAATATCATAGAGCTATTAATAGGCTCATTGGGAGCATAATTTGTTGAATGCAATTCCATATTAAATGTATACATATTAAAGCGTATTAAAGCGTATAAGTGAAAGTAACATTGGGCAATCAATAGATCCTGAAACAAAGGCATGGAGAAACATAATAGACGCCATTTTCCTTCTGTAATCTAAAGTTTATAACGAAATAGGTGCACAGCGACTTTAAGAAAACTTTCTGTACTTTTTCAATCCGCAAGGATTGAATTGCTGCAACTGGATTCCAAATAATCGATGCATACTCGAGCTTGGATCGGACAAAAGCAGAAAACAAACCCTTTTTTGTGTAAGGATCAGAAAATTTAGAAATATTTCTGCGAATAAAATAAAACATCAAGTATTCTTTAGAGATAATGAAACCTAGATGGCTTCTGAATGAAAATTTGAAATCAGAAACTACACCTAAATTGGAATACTCAAAAATTTCAACCAAGTTTTGGCAATAAATGTGATATGACGAATTAATAGCAGCTCTACAACGATGAAATGTCATTTTAAAACATTTATTAGTATTGAATGACAAATCATTAACTTTTGACCAAATAGCAATTCTATCCAAATCTTCCTGCAACAAAGCGACATCATTGATTTAAATTTTTTTAAATCATCATTTAAAACTTCATAAGATGTTTCGAAGTTTTTAAACACATGCCAATATCATTTACAAAAATATTAAACAGTAATGGGCCTCGAATACTTCCTTGCGAAACACCAGATAGAGAAAAAAAAGAACTTGAATAATAACCATCAACAGATACGGTACATACCCGATTTCACAAATACGAACTCAACCAATTTATAAAGCTTAGAATGAAGACCAAACTTATAAAGCTTAAATAAAAGAATGTCAAGGCGAATTCTATCAAAAGCTTTCGAAAAATCCGTGTATATCGTGTCAACTTGAACACCTTCATTTATACAAAAACTAGAAAAAAACGCTAAATAAGTAGTTGTAGAACGTCCACACACGAACCCATGCTGACTTGGGTTAATATGTCTCTTAATTAAAAAAAAATAAAAAATTTCATGCATAATAGGCTCAAAAACTTTACCGATATTAGGCAATTTTGAAATTGGCCTATAGTTAGTAACTAAGTTTTTATCACCAGATTTAAGAACTGGAAAAACTGTCGAAGATTTCCACTTCTGAATAAAATATCCAGAAGAAAGTGAGTATTGAAACAACATTTTTAGAGGAACCAAAAAGTTTGTGAAGCATTTTTTAAGTTAAGCATTCCATGTAAATCAGATTTTAAAGATTTACATCACAAATATCAAGAGACCCAATGTCAACGCGGGGCAAAATATTGTTGAAATTATCAAAATTATTGAAACTATTAGCTTTCGTAAAGTTCGATTCAAATAAAGTCTTAAACAAATCAACTGCTTCTTGGGCCGAATTTGAAATAATATTATTATTCATTACACCCTTAGGTATAGAATAATTATTATTTGTTGACTTTATATAAGAAAATCCTGTCTTGGATTATTCTTTAAAGATTCATTATACGATAATTTTTATTTTGTACTGGTAAATGTTATACAAAAATTTGTTTAAACAATAGAATTCACGCATATAATGAATATTCCAGATTTCATCTGCGGGAGAATTAGAAATAACAAATTTATTCCTTACATTTTTTAATTTTTTCATACCTGTGGTTTGATCCGAGAAATATTCTGCTCAAATATGAAATTTACTCTTTTTTAAAACTCTTCATAACAAAAGCAACAATATGCGTGTTTTGGTTACACCGCTTGCTTAGATTATCACTTATATTAAGCGTGTTTTGGTTTCATCCCTTGCTTATATATTCGCTTGTTTTGTATGAATCACTTAGCGAGAACTAAGCGACGAGATTAATTTTCGCTAAGTATAAAACAAAAAAATTTTGACATCTTTTACCGTTTTTAACCATTTTTCATATTTTTGAATAAAATGACTTCTCGCTAAAAAATCGTGTTCTTTGCAACTGAGCAAGCGATAATCGCTTGCTTGTAACCAAAACACGACTATTGTATAGAGAGCTAAGCGATATTAAGCGGCACTTGAAGTTACCGCTTGCATTTCATTTCTAAGCAGGCATAAAGTTACCAGTCTGAAAAAAATCAGAAAACTGTGTTGGATATCGTTATCGTTAAGGAGAGGAAAATAAACATTTGCAAGAATAACTACAAACCGTGCGTTAGGGCAAGACGATTATACGTATTTCCGGTTGAAACAGGCAAAAAATTGCCACTATGAAAAAAATCAGCAAAACAGTGTTGGAGCCAAAGACAAGGAGAAGAATATACAGATATTCAAAAATAACTACAAACCATGCATTAGAGCAAGACGATTACATATATGGGCATTTCCATGGTGTCGCACAGGACAGTCGTACGCACTTAAACTGAAACAAAGGTCATAATAAAACCGATTTTTATTTTGGTAATGATCTTAACTTAGAACTTTTAGTAAGCCCTATAACAATGGGTAAAAGGCTTTAAAATGGTATAACTCTGGAACAGTAACCGCAAATTCAATTTTTTTTTTAAAATTGGTTGGAAATTATACGTCTTTTGGAGTGCATCGTTAGTTCTTTAAATTTTAAAAGATATAAAGCGTTATTTACAAAATTTACCCAAAATTTACGTGGTACCTTATTGAAAAAATCATTGCCAAAACTGGTGGTTTGTGCATATACAATAAAAGCTTGGACGTTTAGCTTCAAAAATGTTGACTTACAAACTAAGAAAATCGTGGTTATTGACCGAGTTTTACGTAAAATTCAAAAAACGCCCAGACTACCTGATTTTTGGGGGAAATTCGACTTGCGCGACCTCTAAACCACTTCCGAAAAATCTGAAAAAATTCTCAAAAATACTTTACCCTATAAGACTTCAAATAAAGCTTGAGCAAAAAAAAAAATTTTATTGATGGGACATCCTAGTGTACATATTCTAAGATATGGGCAGAATTGGACAAAGGGGCGTGGTAGTGTTGTCATTTAAAGTTTATGTCTGTAGTAATGTGTAAAATAAAAAAACCATGTGTCATATATAAAGAATTTATAGTCAAAACCTATGTTTTTTACGGGTTGGCTTTTTAAATTCTTTATATTAACTTCCCCTGTCTATGCATGCCGAAGAAACTTTGGATTGATTTTTAACCCTTTTCACGTGATCCAATCGAGCTGAAATTTCGCAGGCAAACTAATGGCGACGACAAAAATGAACTATCAAAATATAAATAAGGACGGGATTGGACAAAGGGGCGTGGTACCTCCCATACAAATCACAAATTAAAAATCCATTATTTCTGCTCCTGTTAACGGTATTTGAGCAAAATTGGGTATGTTGGTTAGGTGTACATATTGTAAGATTGGACAAAGGGGCGTGGTCATATATAAAGAATTTATAGTCAAAAACTATGTTTTTTACGGGTTGGTTTTTTTTTGTACACGTAGTTCTTATGGCAACGAAAATTCCATACAAACTGAATACCGGCCTTTATGAGGAACGAACATTTCGCAAGATCTGCATACGGACTTAGGTATAAAATACATTCTAGTTGGACACTCGTGCGTACATTCAGAAACTAATTTTTCGTTATGAACACGGCGGCATATTTTTAGCTCTTTCTTAAAGCTATGTTTATTATCTATTTCTCACCTGAGTCGACTGTCAAAAAAATCAATTTGAATCTCGCCTAAGTATAAAAAACAGTTTTCCATGTACTTATAATGTAGAACAGTTTTTTTTGACACAGGCGAGTTTCATATTGTTTCGACTCAGGTAGTGCAAATATAGCTGAAAGTGAAATTTTCATTTCAAAACTCTTAAATGGTAAAATCGGCTTATTATTCAAATAAATAAACAGAAATTAAAAGCCGGTTGTAAACATGACAACATATGTCAGCCACCGTATATTAAACAAACACACTTACACGAGTGGGGAAACAAACAGCCGCTTACACAAAACCACACGCACATAATAAATTGTACATTTGGATGTTGGATGTTTGTTTTCAAATTTTCTACGCAAAAGGACCACCTACAGAAGAAAGTAGCAAAATGGGAAGACGGACGACATCGTCGGTCAGACTTGGCATACCCACAAACTACATATATTCAGAATTTTAAACCACATGTTGTTAAATACATAAACAAACAATTTAAATCTCGACATCTCTCTCTTCATATGCACAACCCACGCACGAACTTGCAACAAGAGCACATTTACATTTACTCACGCAACTACACACACCCAGACTCTGGTAGTTAGTTTGTCATTCAAATACATCTAAGAACATTTCTATATTTAGAACCACCCTTGAGCACTCAAGAGTTACTGGGTCGTTCCATTCACCAAAGTTGACGGATGTCATTGCTCAGTCGGAATGTCGACGTAGTTACCATTGTCGTAGTAAGAACACAAGTAGTTACGATTTACTGCTTTGCCAAACAATATACCTCCCACTTGAAGAGTGAGACTACCACACTAACATACCCATGCATCCCTTACTGCATGCATGCTACTCCCACCCTACTACCCAACCCCCATCCTCTGCTCCAGCAAGTCCGGCGAGCGCCTTAGCTGATGGTTGATTGTATAAGGTCAAATAAACATTACAAAAGTCAATTGACATTAGCAGACGCTGAGCATTCATACGTTTGTGTATTTTGGAAATATAGATAATTTTCACAAATACATTTGAAACGATGAATAAGAGTTCAATGTGATATGAAAGAATACGATTAATTGAATTGAGGTCGATTGGCAGCAAAGGATGTGAATGGGATGAGGCTGACGTCTGAGTGGTGGGGACATACATATGTACAACAAGTATTGATTTCAGTTTGTTATCAGCAATTAATTAGTTTTTCTTATTTATGATTCGTTCCATTAGTTCTGTGTGGAAGGGTAATTATAAGTAATAACTCTGAAATCAAATTAATGAATTTATTACAAATTCAAATTTGTATTGCACCCTAAAAACCCAACTTCAAAATAGTTATAATATAAAATATTTGTATTAGATGCTACTATTAACAGAGTAATTCGTAAAAACTATATGTGGCTGGTAAAATACAAGAAGTTTGCTGTTAGACACTTGAGATCGAAGACTTGTATCCTTTTCATATCTACATCTTAATGTTCTAGTACACAAAACATTTTTGCAATTAATACTAGCAGATTCTACAAGACCTTCCTTGGAAAACGAATTATGTTCCCCAATTGTGCTTTGAATATTAATGAAAGAAAATTACATTACTGCTTGCTTATTGAATGAATAAATGAATTAAATTAAATTAATACATTATTTAACAACTTCATTCACCTCTTACAAAAATTGTATCTTATTGGACAAAACGTTTTAAAACTGTTTGAATTGGTGATAAACCCTTATTCCTTAATGAAATACATCAAACATTTCTAGTTTCATCTTAAATATATCAACTGAAATTACATTTTAATTCTTCAATTGAATAACATAAAAATTGAGTTTGAAATTTAGAATACTTACTTATATGTACATTAATTGCAATTTAAAAATATTAAAATATATTATTTAAAATTCAGCTGAAATTTGAAAAGCATCAATTGCAATTTAAACCACACTAACTGATACTAAAAAAACTCATTATATTTATTTATTTCAGTCTATGGAAGGACAATCCTTACAGTCTAGCTTAAGCAAAAAAACAATGAGTGTTCGAACTCACGGCGATGTGTTAACACAATTTTTGTTACACGGTACCTGTTCGATTTCTATGAACACATTAGTAAATGTTACATTGGAAAATAAAAAAAAAGAATAGTTTTTGTGCTGAAGGCTCTTTTGCTATAGGACTTTCTTTTTTCTTACATCTGCTTTAACATTAGATGTTGGTTGGTTGGTTGGTTGAAAAGGCTGCAAGACAGCACGCTGTCTAGCAAACTTAGGCTAAAGAAGCCCATTCTGATACCTGCAGTTTCCTCCATAGCAACTATTGACACGTCGTCTAGCCAATTTTCCCTTTCAATAAATTTGTCTATAAGGCCTACAGGAATATCCTGTAGGGCTACGGTGCTAACTAAATGTGTTCCGAATATCCTACTTCTCAGTCCTGCCAGAGCAGGGCAATCAAAGAGAAGGTGTTTCGTCCTTTCCTCGTCCTATTCCATGCAGCATCTACAGAGAGTGGAGTTTCTATGTCTCAATCTTAGGGCGTATTTTCCTACAAGACAATGTCCCGTGATCCTATGACAATGTGATCCTATCATTGTGTATAACCTGCCTCTCGGCAAGTTAAGTAGTTGCCTAGTCCTCTCCTGTCCACCTGTATCCAGAGGACCCTGGATTGTTTGCAAGTTGATGTAAGTCTCCACTTGTCCTTGAACATATTATCGGCCCACTGCCTGATCTGCAAACGGCAGGTAGAGATTGGCATACTAACACCTTCTTTTGCCGGAAGAACCTGTGCCGTAGTGCCCTGTCTAGCTAACGCATCCGCTACGCAATTGCCTGGAATGTCACTGTGTCCCGGTACCCAGATGAGCCTGATGTCAAAATACTCTGCAATCACCCTAAGTGATGAGTGGCATTCTTTCACCGTCGGGGACGTAGCAAACATGGCTTCCAGGACGACATCGTTGGTCAGACTTGGCATACCCACAAACTATATTCATAATTTTAAACCACATGTTAAGTACATAAACAATTTAAATCTCGACATCTCTCTCTTCATATGCACAACCCACGCATGAACTTGCAACAAGAGCACGTTTACATTTACTCACGCAAATACACACACCCAGACTCTGGTAGCAAACATGGCTTCCAGGGATTTTATGGCATCCTGGCTGCCTGTGTAGGTACATATTCTCCGGAGGGTTGTGACATTACTTTTCAGTAGTTCAGCAACCTCCAGTATGGTGGTAATTTCCGCCTGAAATACACTAAAGTGATCAGGCAGCTTGAAGGAGATATTTATATTCTGGTCCGGTGAACGGACCCCATAGCCTACTTGCTCGTCCAACTTTGATCCCAGGTATTCCTGTTCGGAAAAGAAGTCCTTAGATTTGTCGCTGGTAGAAGGTAGGGGATACAGTAGTCCGTTTTTACGGGAATAGAGTTGATCCGGCGTAGTAATTCAGCGTGTCCGGAATGCACCGATATCAAAAAGCCACAATCTCTTATTCTCACCAGGGATGTAGCGGCTGCTGATTCGGCTATGATATCAGGAGTACAGATGTTCAGGATAGCACTAAGTGCAGTACCTGACGTCGTGCACATTGCCCCACTAACGCTAATCAGTGCTGATCTTTGAATTTCCATCAAGGGATTCAGAATATTTTTCTTTTGGAGGGAGCTCCACCAAACTACGATGCCATAGAGAAGTATTGGTCTGACTATTGCCGTATAAATCCACATGGTGGTCTTAGGAGACAGTCCCCAGCGCTTTCCTATCGCCAATTTACAGCAGTAGAGAGCAACAGACGCCTTTTCCACCCTCTCCTCCACATTCGGTTTCCAAGACAGTTTTCTGTCGAGAATTATCCCCAGATACTTGACCTTTTCCGTCAACTGTAATTGCACCCCATTAACGGCAGTTCAAATGCGGGTATTTTATATTTCCGAGACAACAAGATAAGCTCGGTTTTAAGTGGGTTAAGTGATAGTCCGTTGTTAGCGGTCCAATTCGAAATCAGACTAAGTAGGCAGGTTGTACAAATGCTAAGATCATCGGCATAGGCAAAGACCTGGCATTCGGCCCTGTCCAATTCAAGAGGCAGTTCATTGACAGAAGTTAACCATAATAGTGGAGACAGAACTCCCCCCTGCGGTGTCCCCTGTTAACGGTCCTAGCAATTGTAACACCACCCCATTCATATTTGACGGATCTATCCACCAGAAGCTTCCCAATTAGGCGTGTGACTACGCTGTCGACTCCTAGATTCTGTAACGACCTAAGAATCGCCGAAAGTTGAATGTTATTGAAGGTTTCTTCGATGTCCAGGAAGGTCTCTAGAACGAAGACCTTATTCTCAAGAGAGAACATTAGGTGTATTATTGTTAAAATAAATAAAGCAATATTTGGCTCACTGAAATAATTGTTTTTGTTTTGTCATAAACAGAGCGACGACAAAAAGTATTGAATAGTATAGAGAACTTATTGCACTCTTTTTCCGCTCTCATGTAGAGAGTCTGAAAAGTGCATAAACGAGTCTTATTCTCTTTATAGAATATCTCAATATAAATGCACCATTTCGACAACGTTATTACATAAAACAATACAAAAAGCATAAATGTTTCAAAAGGAATCAATGATTCACATCAAAATTATGAATGGAACTACTTATAACAAAAAGAGAGTAATACCAGATGTCGCCTTTTGAGCCATACAATTCGTTCCACGAGTTCTCTATACTTTTCAGTACTATTTGGCAACGACGACCTGCTTGTTTGGTCGCTGCCGCTACATCAATACCATCATACTTATTTTCAGGCAGAGACTATTGTTGTACAACAACCACGTATGTGATGCTAACGCTGTGTGTTGTTTGCATATGTTCACTTTGAAAATATTATTAAGGGTGTCCGAAAATTCACGCAAGATTTGAATTTTCTACCATGTGTGCGGTAAAGTATTGTTCTTGAACAGCAACAAGATAGCGTGGCAGCTGACAGCTCAGGATTATTAATAATGGAAGTTTATATTAAAGAACATAGAGTTTTCATTGTTGAGAAATATTTTTAAAATAATGAAGAATTTTCGAAGAAAATCATCTTCAGCGACGAGGCTCATTTTCATCTTGTTGACTTGGTTGATCGTCAAAATTTTCTCATTTGGGGTTTAGAAAATACACAAGTGATTGTTAAGAAACAAATGCATCCACGAGGCACTGTTGTAGATTTTCGGCTGGGGACATCATAATCTAGTTTTGTTGTTCCTAAATTCCATTATATGGACGTGGACGACATGTGGTTCCAACAAGACAGCGCCACGTGTCACATATCCCGAGAACAATGCAATTACAATTCAATCTTGATATATGAAGGTAATTGGATCTAAAACTCCAAATCAAATAGAGCAAACTTTATGAATTTTTTATGTAATCTCTCCATGCGGTATATATGAATTGCGTATTGAGGCATTTTCATTTCTTTGATCTCACAAAAGTTGTGTATAACTACTTACGAGTACAAGGATCCGTAAACTCCTTAAAATTCCGCTTTATAAAGGCAATTACACAAAAATATTTTGGTATTATGTATTATAGGTTCGCATTAAAAGCCAAGATCAAAAACTGTCGATCTTTTTCAGTATACGATGTTCCATGTAGTATAAGTAGTCTGCCCTAATCATTTTAACCCAATATTCATAGTTAAAGGTACGATGTACATATGTATGTTCCGTACAATGAGTGTCTAACTAGAATGTTTTTGAAGTTGTAATTCCTTTTAGGCTAACAGATCATGTTTTTTCCGGTTAGTGATGAAATGTAAATGCTGTGGGTGCAGTGTGTATTCACACTTGTCACTAACCGAAGACTTATTAACGTAGAATACGTTATACGGTAAGGTAGGGGTGTTGATCTGGAGCACAAAATTTTGAGAAAATGTTTGTCACTTTCATTATAAGTTTTTAATACTTTATGCATGCATTGAAGAAAATTCAAGTATGGTCGTAACATATTTAATATGTCTTCTTTTGATTTGTATTTAAATAATCATATTGCTACATATAATTTTTTTGATTCTATAAGTAATTCAAAATGTAACTCCTTCAAATTTTGTATTAATTTTCATATGCTTTGTATTTTATGTAATATAACATCATGTGTAAGAGCAGTACGACTATCTGTGTGTTCATCATAGAACCAGTGTGAGAAAGAGAAGAAGTATAATGACAATGCATGTTTTATGTGAACATTACACAACCAGTGTTGCCACATGCAGTATTTACACTTGTTTTCAAAAGTGTATCGAATTGGTATAAAGTGTACCCAAATTTTGTTAAAAACTATCCTAAATTTTTAACATAAAAATTAAAGATAAATTTGATAGATTTAAATCATTTATCAAAAATTATATTTAATTCATATATTTCAATTGCAAAATGACTAACGTATTCTATGTCTGACCTATGCGCCCGTGTTATCTAACACAGGCTTCATATTTTTTTGTACCGACAGATTGTTTGTCACTACTTACACATTCTGTCCTACTTACACGCACTGGTGCCGAAGTATTGAAAGTTCTATTGTAGAAAGTTCTATTCTAATTGTAGTTTTTGGTTTGGCCCTACCATATGGTTCAAGTTTAGTTACCTTTGATTCGACTTATTTTTAAAGTTGTAATTGCTTTTAGTGAAGTGTTTTTTTCCAGTTGATCGATTGCGCGATGGATAGTTCGCAGCTTTAGTTGAATAATGTTAAGGATATTCAGTTTCTATTCAATAAAAAAAACGATTATTTATTAAAATATATACTTAAACTTTAGATGTCGTTTTTCTACGTTTTACTCAACTGTTGGAATTCAAAAATTACATCGTCGTCTATATATGTAGTGATGGGCAAGGTTGTTTAAAATGGTATCTACTACTATCTACGTTGACAGTTCGGCCAATTCTGACGCATAGTCGTCCTCGACTTCATCGGCGTCTGCTATGTCCAATTCAGGGGAGCTATCACACCATCTCATTTTGTCGGAACTGAAGAGATAACAGAACTTGACGTGAAATTTACTTCGGGTTCATCCTCTATAAGATATCGGTCGTTCCCTAAAACTCGAGATACAATGTATGGACCACGGTATTTCGGTTCCAATTTGCCAAACTCGGCGGTTGCCTGAGGTTCATGCTGAATTAGTACTAAATCGGCTTCACCATACATAGTACGTCGAATGTGTTTGTCGTCGAAGCTTTTCTTCCACCGCTCTCGTGCAGTTTTCATATTCTCGATAGTAAGAGCGCGTTTATCGTTGACACCAATTTCATCATTTTCGATTTCATCCTGTACGGCGGCAAGTATACGATTCTGATTCAAATCGGTGGGTTTATAATCAAATATTAATTCATTCATTTGGAAACCCGTAGTCGAGTTCTTCGTAGAATTTATATACCATTGTAAAACTCGTAGAGATAAGTCCCAATCCGTCGGCTCCTCGGTGGTTGTCCGTAAGAATGACAGTATGATTTGGTTGATTCGCTCAACTTAACCGTTAGCCCTAGGCGTGCGGACTGCATTTTTAATATCACGGATATTTCTTTTTGTTAGAGTACTCTTCGAACATCATCGAAATAAAAGCTTTTTCACGATCTGAAATGATGCGGCTGGGTAAAGCAAAATAACCATTCGTCACATTTATTACTGGCGCAGTTTTAGTGTTTCTCATTGCTTTCACTACGACAAATTTCGTAAAGGCATCTGCCATGGCCAGTATATGGGTGTGCCCTCATTTGCTCTTCTTGATGAAATGGTTCATTGCGTGGCAAGGCTGGTGACCGGCTTAAAGCATCAATGTGGGCTATGCTGAACCCTTCACGGTGAACGAACTGACAAAAAAATTCCAAAAGTTTCATTATCCATCGTGCTACCCTGCGTAAAAGTTATTTCGTAGTCTTTACCCTAGTTATCGCAGCGCAGTCAGTAATAATGCGAAACGGTTAACCAAGCAAATAAATTCGGAACCGTTTCAGTGCTTCCATCACGGCTTAAACCTCAAGTTCGTAGCTGGGATTCGGTGTCCGAACAATGACGACTAAAATAGAATACTGGGCGCCAGCAACCACCAACAGTTGAGCACTTCGTGCTCCGACGACAAATCGTATATTGCAAGCACCGGCTCTTCACAAAGGATATCGATCAGTTTTCGGAAAGCGGCCACCTGTGGTTCATCCCAACGAAAATTCTTTTCTTCGCTCTTTCTTGTCAACATCGTAAGAGGTTTGGATATGGCGGGATAATCTCATACTTGAAATTACTATCCGAAGCTACAAAGGCCGTAAATTATCGAGTCTTCGTCAATTTCGATTTGGTAATAACCCATGAGTGTAAAACTAGAACCCGCACAGCTCACTGGTTGTGAGAAACTCTCCCTAATCCCTACATGGGATGTAACGGGAAACCATTTATTTATTTAATAACCCATACGTAAATCGAGAGTGGAGAAATACCGATTTCCGCCGAGTTGAACAATTTGTTCGTCGAGCCCTGGCACCATACCGTAATTGTATTTAGCTGCCTGTAATCTTTACATAATAGGTGTTCATCATTTCGTTTCTCTACCAAAACATGCATACGGAGACGTAGAATTTCTTATTATTCCATGGTTGAGCAGATACTTTACAATGTTATAAACGATGAAACGTTTAGCAAATACAATTCGGTATGGTTTGCACCGAATCGGTTCAAAGGTGGTAACCCGTATCTCCATTTTCATTAAGTTGTCCAATTCACATGCCTTTTTAGAGAAGCAATCTCGGTGTTCGTGGATAATAGCCCGTAGTTGTTCACTCTCCTCAGATGTCAAGCCTTCACTATGTCGAATAGTCTCCACATTTTCCATTCAACATTCGTCTCCTTCAATGATGGTGCGTTTTCCCATTTGGCATAACAGATCTCGGCTTAAAATTAAGTCCATTGGAATCATGGCATCTTCAACAATAAACCTGCCGGCTTCATAAGTACAATCGTCAACACAAAGCTTCGCACAAATTTTCTTGTCGCATACGTATTGTCCTCCATCAAAACCCTTCAGAACAATAGGTGTGTTTTCGTTGCAAGCTAGCGATTATCGCTTGCTTGCTAGTAACCAAAACGCCAAACTAGCGATAATTTATTATAATATATATAATCGTCTTGCTCTAACGCATAGTTTGTATTTATTCTGGTATATGTGTATACGATATCCAACACTGTTTTTTTGATTTTGTCATACTGGCAACTTTCTGCCTGATTCAAGCGGAAATGCAAATGTTTATATTCTATCAATAAATCAATAAATGTCTTCGGTTAGTGACTTGTGTAAATACACACCGCAGTGGCTTAACGGGCTAGACGCTGCTGAAGATGATGCTTCACAAACATCGAAACGATCGTCCAGCGAATGTGAGTTCGAATCCCTCCCGCGGCATTTACATTTTTTTCACTATCCGCAGAAAACATGATCTCTTACAGCCTTAAAGGAAATTACAACTTTAAACATAACGAGGATCAAAAACAACTAAATTTATATTCTTCAGTTTAACGATAACGATATCCAACACAGTTTCTCAGATTTTTTCAGACTGGTAACTTCATGCCTGGTTAGACCTGAAATGGAAGCGTTAACTTCAGGTGCCGCTTAATATCGCTTAGCTCTCCATACAAAATAAGTGATAATCTAAGCAAGCGGTGTAACCCAAACAGGCCTATTGTTTATATTGGCATTCGGTACTTGTCGCGATGGGCAGTCAGCTGTTCAATGGGACGTAGGACTACACTTAGAACATCGATCGTTCCTCTGACGTCCCGGACAATTAGTAGCATAATGACTGTGCCCGTTACAATTAAAATATTTTGAAGTCTTCGTATTAGTCTTCTCAACGGCCGCAGCTACAGCATTCGTCGTATTCTTGTAGTTGTTTCTTCTCGGCTTATTCTGCATGGGAGTCAATCCAGTCCTTACCTCGTAATTATAATACTCATTAATGTCACATAAAAGTTGATTGCATGTTATATATTCGTTCGAAATCTTATGCTACAAACTTGCATCATTGGTTCCATTACTAATATGTCTTACGATGACAGATTTCCTCAAATTACCCCTTTCGCCAATAGCGTACATTCGGTACTAATATTATTGTGGTGTTTCCTGATGGCGTCGGAATGTTTGAGACGGATTGTAATCTGGCAAAAGTTTAGTGGACTTGGTGTCCATAGGGGTTGCCCGGTACCAAAATTTGTTGGGGCACTGGTTGTAAAACCAAACGTTGTTGTGGTGCCGAACATGCACCAGTGAACAATATCGGAGGTTGACTGTATGTAAGCGGTTGCCCTTGCTGAACGAAATTTATGGGTGGTATAACTTGGTATTGTGCAGTGGCCCCCAGATAATTCGCAAAATGGTTGGTTGACGTTGTGTTTTGTGGTGCGGAGTAGTATGACGTTGTAAAATTTGTTTGCATCACCCGGTAATGCAAATGTTGATTATAAAGAGACGCCGGAACGTTGTTCTGCAATGAATATTGTAGACAATGTTGAAATTCGTTTGTGCGGTGGACTAGAATAGTTTGTGCATTAGAGTACAATGGCATCTTTTGATCACAAGACGTAATCGTTCGTGAATCGGTTAACCTTGGCATTGCAATGTTGTCGTGTGTCACAATTGACACTGCTAGCCTTATTATGTATGTCGAGTCGAATTGTGACAACTGTCGTAGTCGAACCCGAGTTTACATTTGATTGGTATTGTGTAACATTTTCGACATGAGTGTTTTCGTAATAGATTATGGGTCCACATTTTTACAATTTATGTGTCACCCTGCCACTAAAACAGATCAACTGATAGAAGTTCCAAGTTCCATGCAAGTTTATTGTGCAATCATCTGAGAATTAAAATGTAGAGTTCTTCACATTTATGACCAACTTTCCGGTACGTGCTAAGAACAATATCACGTAAACTTTCAGAATCGTTGAGGTCAATGCGAGTGAGTAAGCCATTACGACTAGTAACCACAATGCGAATCCTTGCTGAAGGATGTTATCAAAGGGGTGCAGGGAATGATTTCAATGTATGCCTTGCACAACCTAGTCCTAGAAGGAAGGCCAACAGTATTAAGCTTTCGTTTCAGATCGTTCCATTTTTCTTTAATCTGTGCTCTCCGTGTTTTTATGGTCTCCTTTGCCATTGGCTCGTTTTGCATCATAAAGTTTACAAGAGTTTCAAATTGTTTGAGTGTAGTTATAAATTTGTATTAAAATATTTTTTTTATTATATATCTGATATAAAGCTAATAATTGAACTTACGTTTTGATATTATCCATTTTTTGTTTTCAAATTTTGCGCTCTTTTCCGATTTTCATTTTATATTTCTCGACGTATATTTTACGTGTGTTTTCCTCGAATTTCACAGTCATAAACGACATACACAATAACAAAATTGTAATAGATCTACGACAGAGTCGAATTTCGACATCGGTAACGCCCATGGTACAATAATATCTATATGGTAATAGCAGCGCGCGTTGTTGTTGTTGTAGGCAGCAGCAACATTCATTTTGTTTTTGTTCTATTCGCTTCTGCTGTCAAACTCTACACAAATACATACCAACAACACAATAATGCAAAAGTGTACAAAAGCAAAATACATGTGAGTGTGACAGCCGAAGCGAAGAACCTCATGAAAAAACTGAGAACAGCTGTTCTTACGACTTTATCATGAACATATTATTGTACCATGGTAACGCCGTATTTAAAAAACGATAAACATTCGACATGACTACGACATGCATAATAAGGGCGAATATGTTACCACTATTCGGTTTTGACTTCTTGGGCGTCGTAAAAGTGTTCAATGGTGACGATACACTAGACGGCTCAAACCCTGCTTGTCGACATCGTTGAATTTGCGAGCGCATGCCGTTAGCAACTTTTTCCAGTTGTGAAATTCGCTCTTGCATGTCCAACGTTGCGAAATATTACGTGTCCTTATCACCATAGTTTTCAAGTTGTTCGATCAATTGCTTTTGTTGCCGGTCTGAACAATACTGATTACTTTGCATTTTCCGTGCAATTGCTTTACGGTGAATTGTTTCATATTTTCCATTTCGTTGCAGACGCTGATCCCAATTCTAGAGAAAAATAAGTTCACTTATCCCATTTCTGAGAAAAATGTCAACTGATCGACTTCGTGATGATTATTTCGCAGCTTTAGTTGAATAATGATAAGGATATTCAGTTTTTATTCAAGAATAAAACGATTATTTATTAAAAGTAAAATATACAAGCTTCAGATGTCGTCTTTTGACGTAGAATACGTCTTACCTTACGGTATGAGGAGTCATGTCAGGTTTTTATTGTTGTAATCTTTATTTCATTGAATTTGAGGAAACGGCTAGATGAATTTTTTTAAAATTTTTTTTGTAGGTAAATGAAGATGTTATCTTTCGTTTGATATACATTTCATATTGGTTGATATCTTCCTAATATTTAAATTTGTCAAATGAAAATTGTTTAAACACATACACTCAAACATATGTGTGGTGTTTGGTTGAGTGTTTTTGGTTACTCAACATTGCTTAGGAACATGTATCTAGTAAAAAGTGAAACAAACAGTAAGCTAACGTAATAAAGCTTTTTTGCGAAATAAAGCTGTTGTAACATTAATTTTGAATTGTAAAGCGTAAAGCTTTCACACAACGCTCGAATGCTAATGCGAAGACTCGATAAGGTAAACCTTTTTCAATATTAGGGCGGCCCTCTCAACATTCGCAGAACTTATTTCAATAAAAATATTAATTAAAATACATAAATTAAATTAAGTTTAAAAAAATTGAACATAATATTTTTTTTTTTAAACGGACTTGAATCAAATGCCTTTGGTAAATATAAAAATTACAGCAGACGGCCATTAAGTTTAACGTAGAATACGCCATCCGATAAGACAGAAAACATATATAACAATAAATGATAAATAATATAAGCAAATGAATTTATTGTTATATATGTTTTCTGTCTTATCGGATGGCGTATTCTACGTTAAACTTAATGGCCGTGTCTCTGACACAGCCTGCAGGGACAGTCCGTGGCCGAAGGCCTCGGACAACTGTCTGCTGTAATTTTTTTTTCTACGTTGTCAAGACTGTGTCGTGTACTCAACTGTTGGACTTCAAAAGCTACATTGTCGTATATATTTTGATTCGAGTTAATATTGTGTCTACATGTTTTTGTGCGTTCTCTTTCCGAATCTGTTGTCAGATTTTTGATATATCTTACCGTTACTATAATGTTTACTCTAATTTGTTTATACATCCCTAAATATTGCTAGTAGTTAATAGTGGTATAGTTGTGAATATTGGTTTCTCCGTTTCAAACAATTGGCGTTTACGAAAAAACAATAATAAATCGACGATGTGTAGTGATCGGCAAGGTTGTCTAAAATGGTATCGACTACTATCTAGGTTGACAAAATATAAATGCCGCGGGTGGCATCATCTTTAGCAGTGTCTAGCCCGTAAAGCCACCACATTGTTTATATTCACACTTGTCACTAACCGAAGTCTTTTATTGTGCAGAGAGATTGTTTGTCACTACTTTTACATGCTGTCCTACTTACACGCACTGGTGCCGAAGTTTTGAAAGTTCTATTTAGCGAACGCAACTATTTTAATTGTAGTTTTTGTTCTGCTTTTGGTTTGGACCTACCATTTGGTTAAAGTTTAGTTATCTTTGATCCGAGTTATTTTTAAAGTTGTAATTCATTTTAAGCTAAAATATGTTTTTATTTTGTTTAGTCAAGAGTTAAGTCGTTACACTTTCCTATCTAATTTTTCCTAATCAAAATGACAGATTTTAGTTGTTTCTCTGATTTTAAATGTTCAACGAATTCTGTAGAAAACTGACTATTGATGTCGTCTAAATGATGATGTCAACAGAATAATGGGCCTAATAACCACTGTTGTAATCGTCAGATTTCGATCGAAATGTTGAATTTAAAGCGAATCACAGACTTGTCATTCATGAGCATGAACATCAGCAATCGTTGATGTTTATTGTCGGTTTCCCGCCCTTTTTGATACCATGTAAGAATGTAATTGAAGTTATTCGCATCACTAACATGTTCATACAATTTGTTAGTAATATTTTTTCAAATTGATCAGTCATACAAAAAGTTATCGACGAAGGTCATGCTCATGACTGACAAGTCTGTGATTCGCTTTAGGATCCATACAATAGTTATCGAATCAAAAATTTTCGAAATGCCACTCGACGGCTCTGCAGTTGTTGAGAAGATAATTGTATACAGATTTTCGGTGAAAAATCGCACTAGCAAAATGCAAGTTGGTTTTCTTTTATTAAATAAAAGTTTTAATTATTTATTTTAGATCTTAATATGCATCAATAAACTAATCTTTTGGCAAGAATAAACATCACAATTTTTGGCAAAGAAACAATTCTGACATCAGCAGAGGAACTTCTTGTAGACGCAGCACGAATTATATGTGTGTTGAGTTTAAATTTCTTCTGATTTAAATTTTAAATTTGTTTTCTAAATAATGTGGCATTTTTTCTTTAGTTAAATTCTTTACATTGTTCGCTTCTTTCATAAATTGTCAAAAAGGTATGTTCACTGCATGAAAAAACCATAAAAGGGTATTCAAGTATTCAGTGTAAAACTACTTATAATTACAACATTTCGATCGTGAGCCGTGATCCAAACAGGTTGATTGTACGAAATTTGAGTCGGCATGATTGTGTTCTCGATCACGATTGATGAGCAAGGTGAACGGTTTCACCAAGTGGATGCCTACTAATTGGAAATAGGTAAAAAGCTAGAATAAGCAATTAAGGAAAGCAATCGCCGGTTGTTGATGTAATTCCAGAAATATGTTGCTCGTCAAGGAATACTTTCGAAATATGTTGCTCGTCAAGGAATACTTTCGAAGACGGTGAGGAACAAAATCAAGAACAAGAAGAAGACGAATGCAGAGATTTGGATAGTTATGTAGATGGACTCAGACGACAAATACAAAAAAACAAATTGAATATGCACGTTAGTTCTATGTTTAAAAGCTGTATTGTTTGCATTTGTTCTCGGGATATGTCGCATGTGGCACCGTCTAAATGAATCCACATGTCCACATCCATATCATGCAATTTAGGAACAACAAAATTAGATTATGATGTCGCTACAGCGCACCATTAACTGTTATTACCCGACCAACCGCATTTTCGAAGGAAAATGGTTCGATGATGTCTCCAGCCACAAATTCACACCAAACAGTAACACGTTCTTGATGTATTTGTCTCCCAACAATCTTTGGTGTATTTTCTAAAATCCGAATGCGACAATTTTGACGATTAACAAAGTCATCAACATTAAAATGAGCCCCATCGCTGAAGATAATTTTGTGAGTCTTCATTATTTTTAAAATAATTCTCAACAATGAAAACGTGTTGCTCTTTATTTTAGAGTTTAATTTTTAATAGATCTGAACTGTCAGATTTAAAGATTATAAACTTAATTTTTTAATATAATTTGTTTAGAACTATTAATTTTTAATTATTTATTCAATCTCAAGAACATTATAGGGATATAAAGGGTCCGCCATCTAACGTTTTTTTTTCAACTAGTGCTTATTTCGTGAATGGTAACACTTAGCTCATGTCTGATTTGACAGATAATTAGTTATATCCTTCCGCTGAACGAATATGGTTGTGTATACGCTTGAACAATGCTGGGAAATATTGCGACATTACTTTGAAAATCATGGTAATGTTGCAGATGCCAAGCCAGAGACAATTGACGCTTTAAAGGACAATATTCGTGAAGTCATTGGTGAAATACAGCTGCACACAATCGATAATGTGCTTAAAAATTGGACCGATCGTGCAGGCTACTGCATGGCCTTGCTTGCTTTCTTAGGCCTTGCTTGATCTATTAAGATGTGTTTGTGAGACTCTTGTGTGCAATACTGCTATTGACTATGAGATAATTAATGTACCCGACCGTTTGTTAGTTATTTGGCGAGATGTAAGAAAATAAAATTGTTGGCAAGACCAATTGCACTAAAACTCTTACTAAATGTAGATTCCATTTGTTCTGGAAAGTTGTTTCCAAAATTTGTTTCATTTGCACAATATTGCTATGGGCTGTTAGATACTATCATTAACTGCTTACGAGCTACCGACCTTAAATTGCTGATGTAATTTTAAAAAAAAAAACTTGTTTACATAATATTCAAAACGCATTTAAATTCGCTGTGTCGCCAACTTTGTAATACTCAGGTAGTGTTGTACTCATGCAGTTTCATTCCGCATTAGCCAAATCTAATTGTCTACCTAGTCGTTTTATATTAAGCGTGTTTTTTATGAAATGCTGTCCACAAAGTGGTCGAAAACTGAGTTTATTTAGCAGGTAATAAAACATAAAAACATAATTTAATAAATATGAGGTAGTTTAAAAGCGTCTACATTTTATTATACACAGCTTAACTGAGAAAATGTTTCACAATTTGAATAATTTGGGTAAACAATTATGTTGCTTATTCAACTATTGCCTTAAAATCTTCATCCTCGGACAAATGACAAGTTAACCAACACGTTATCAGCTTTAACACTATACATTTTTTTTTAAATATTCCTTCCCCTTCCATTTCCCAATTAGGTTTCGCAAAGCAATTGCGAGCTGACAATGGTCTCCTTATGACACCGTGTTATACGGCAAATTTCGTAGCACCAGAAGTATTAAAACGCCAAGGCTACGATTTAGCCTGTGATATATGGTCTTTGGGTGTACTCCTGTACATTATGCTCTCCGGCCGTACGCCATTTGCTTCCACGCCAAATGATTCACCAGATGTGATATTGAAGCGTATCGGTTCGGGACAAATTGATTTCACCTCATCAAGGTGGTCAACGGTCACGCAACCCGTCAAAGAGCTATTGGGCCAAATGTTGCACATAGTACCCGAGAATAGACCAACAGCAGCACAAATACTCCAGCATCCTTGGTTGAAGGAACAGTCAGCAGGTTCTGTACGTTTAACAGAATACTATGTACCGCCAACGAATAACCAGGTGCCCCAAAAAGCCTTTTCTGCCGTGACGGCGGGAAGTTTTAGTCATAATGCCAATACAGCCCGAGAAGCAAATGCCGCCTTACGCGGTGCCGTAGATGCCACATTCAGAGCAATAGCAATACCACAAGCGGCCAATGTAGGCCCCGTTGCCGACTCCATGTTGGCTAAACGACGTGCCAAAGATCGTGCCAATGTACAAACGTAATCAAAAGTGAACACTGGTAGATGGCGACGCTGCTCATCAAATTGAAGCTGAAATTTTTAATACGATAATTGTGTTTGAAAAAGAATTTCCTTTGGGAATAAAAGTAAAGCTTTAGGAAAAGTAACAAGAAATATACAAATTTCCAAAAACAAAAAACTGAAGGTTAAAATTCTATAAAAAAAAGAGAAATATATTTGCATAACACGAGTTGTGAACACTGGCTTACTTTTTTCTATTTTACAATAAAAAAAACACAACATCAACCAAAAAAGAGCACAAAGTTTTTACTAAAAAACAAAATATAATAAAAGAAACCACAAATATTTAATAATAAAACAATTTGTTAGAACTTCTTTAGCGTTTTTCCTCAAGAAGTGTCTCCAGAAAATCTTCCATTTATCGCAAACAAGTTAATTATTTATTTTATAGCAAATTCGTTTTATATCATTATACTTCATTCTCTTTCTTCTTCTCTCTCTCTACCTTTATGACTATTTAATTTAAATATTAATAAATTCCTTGATATTGAAAGGAAATACCGATATTTTATTTATATTAACGTATAAACGTTTTATTAATCATTAAATGTAGTAAAAAAATATTTTAATAGTTTTATTATCCTTTTACTTTTTACTATTATTATAAAAACCAATAATATACATAGTTGAAATATTTGTATATGTATGCATTCAGTTTAATAATTTAAGCAACGACTTGAAACCAAACTGCTTTTGAAATCGTTTTGCACTTCCATACATTTCTTTAATTAGATAAAATTAATTTTGTTGAGATTTTAATCTGTATTATAAAACAACAACAACAAACACATCAGTATCAAACCGAAAACAAACCGCATATAATTATTGCATTGCATTTTTATCGATATTGTTTATATTTGTATTAGTTTTATATTTTTAAAATAAAACCACACGCCATACACTACAGTGTTTCTGCGAAAACAATTATTTTAAAAAAAGCAATTGCAATTATTTAATGCAAAAACTCGAAATCATCAAATTGTGTATTAAAAAAGTTGGTATAATTCTATAAAACAAAAAGCTGATGGATGGGCTGGGCACTCATAATCATCGTGTGAAAATTAAAACTAATCCACACAAGATGCTTATCATTTTCTGACTTCAGCAATTCAATATATAATATCAATTTAAACAATTTGATCCTGCAGGATTCAAAAATTGTAAATGTGTGCTACACCAGCTCCAGTTTAAGATTAAAGGTATCGGCGCACAAGTATTTTTGGTGCTTAAAATTTTGCTTAGGTATTTCGATCTGATCGCCTTATCGTCGATGTCAAACGAAAGCTTATGTTCGTATCTTGTTATTTCAAGTCGAACGAAAGCGTAAATTTTCTGTATGTCGAATGTGCTATCACTTGCGATCAAACATAAATTCAGTCGAACGAACATTTTGACTGAGAGTAACCCAATTTCAGGCGAATTCGAGGAATTTTGTGGAACAAGGCAACAATGTTATTGGTTTCGAAATGCCCGGCATAACTCTAATAGTTAGTTTTCAAGATTTGAAGTAAAGAATCCATTACAATTTTGCTACTGGCTAAAATAACGGATTCTAGAACATATTGTTACAATTTGTTATTATTACAATACTTAAAATTTGAATTGATGAAACTCCCGCCGAAACTACTAACAAATGTTGTAAGTATTTTTTGTTTTATTAAATATGTACCAACAATGCATTCGAGAAGGGCATTGCTTTATTTTGACATTTCACACAAATGTTTCTAAATATATAGCATGTTCTATGACTGGTTCTGTAGAACGCACTAAAGGCAACAGGAATCGATTCTTCGGGTGACAATATCTAAAAAAAATTATGTTTAACACAAAAGATAGAATATATTTATGTTGGCATGAAACATTCCAGCAAAATGTTAAAATACAAGAAAATTAGTTTTAAAATACTTAACTTGTTATTAGATGCCAAGAAAAGCAAAGAGCAAATGCGAAAAAGGGGAAGGAAATCATTTGCTCATCTAACTGGGCAGTTGATTTTCGCTTACGCAGTTTAGCGTAGCAATGACTTCGCGGAATTGCCGTTGTTGCAAGCAGTCAGTTGTTTGTATTTACTTTTCGTTTTGCTTATATTCATTACTGTGAAGTTTTCGCAGTCGAAAGTAACATTGAATCGAAGTTTGAAAACTGTGACTACTTGAAGTCATCATATTTTTAATTAAATCATCTATTGTTCATATTTTATTTTTATTTATTTATTTTGTTTTAAATATTTTTCGATGCTTTTTCGGTTTATACGCGGTGCCATAAATTTAAACTATTAACTTCAAAGATTTTCACAAAACTGAATGACAGAAAGTTAGAGTTTCCTGATTTCAGCTCAACCAAAGTTTTTAAACGCATTTGCTGTTTGCTTTTGCTGATATATTATTCTTAGTTTTAATATTTTTATTCTGTTGTTCGACCTTTTCTTTATCATTAAATAATCAATATTCTTCGAGCTTGCGGTCAGATTTGCTCTTGTTGTATTTATTTTCCTCGATATTTCGCTACTCCTTTGTGTAGCATCATCAAACAATATTTAACAATTAAAACAAAATAACAATTGTGAAAAAATTATGTCAATTTAAAATTGTTCAAACAAATTTTCCCGCCTTTTTCCAAAATTTTCGAAAAAAAAGGCGGAAAAATTTGTTTGAACATTTTTAAATTGACATAATTTTTTTACAATTGTTATTTTGTTTTAATTGTTAAATATTGTTTATATCTCCTGATGATGCTACACAAAGGAGTAGCGAAATATCGAGGAAAATAAATACAACAAGAGCAAATCTGACCTCAAGCTCGAAGAATATTGATTATTTATTCTTAGTTTTAGCTAGGCAATTACAGTACTCCATCCAACGCATCTTTAAGATAATCCCAAGCGTCCCTTTTTCACGTTTGTCTTGAAATCTTTGACTTGGAAGTACATATGTTTTATTTACTTACACTTCAATAATGCATTTTATTGTGAATAAAAGATCAACCGGAATAAGTACTGTGGACGCGAAGGGAATTTTCGGTAACTGAGGGCGCAAAGGAAGTTTGCTTCGGGTGGTATAGTATTCATAATAAAGAAACATAAGTCTCCTAACATACTTATGTCAATCTTTATAAAATTATTGTTTTCGATTGATTTCATTCTATAAGCAATACGACTCCTTTAATTCAAGAGGTACATATTTTCGTAATTTAATTGTCTTGACAGCAATTGCCGATCTTGTACCCGGAGTGATTTTAAAACACTGTTGAAATGCAAACTTGTATCACACTTGATATACAAGTATATCGGTTTACACATAGAAAATGTGGGCAGAAACTCCTTACTCGAGGACAGAACTGTGGAAACGAATTACATAAATTGGTCATATTAAAAAAAAACATCTGACTTGTAAGGTGGAACAAACACTACGGTTTCGAGATTCTAGAAGATAAATTTTCATATACTGTAAATTGTTAACGTCGGCGGTGGAATAATTAGTGAACACGTTTGCGAGACCGATGTTGAAAGAATTCTTTCGATGTGAAGTCAGGGGTTTAACCATGGTCCCGCTTCTTATCATACAGTCATGTTACATGTTTCGTTCCAAAGCGGATAGTTTTCAATAAGTGGCGATAGATAGTCAATACGTAACGTTTAGCCTTTGTTTCTTCGGTTGAAGTACGTTTGTCCTACTTAGCGCTGGTTTATTTCCCGTTAATAAAACAATGTGTTCTTTTTTAAATTACGATAATTTTCTTTATTTTACTTGTACAGTATCTACAAATTTAAATTTATTTTCCGATAAAACTGCTACATGACAATTTATGTATTTAGTTATTTGAAATCCGACTGACCAGTTACGCTGCATATTACTTATTTTTACAGAATCATCTCGTAGTAACGCTGTCTGTTCCCGATTTTTCTTGAATGTTTCTTTTAGGCGTAGTTAACATTAGGCAATATACACCACAAACTGCTTGGTGACATTCTAATTTTATTTTGACGTTAATGATAGTTAAGCCTAACATTAAAGAAAATATTTGAAACAAAGTAGAGAACAAATGTAATGCAATTGAGTTTTCGTTTGCATTTAGTTTAATGCATTTTTCGTTAACGTGAAGGTCTGTAGGTAGATCTGAAATTGCTATACAGACTGCCAGGAATCTGACACATTTTGCAAAAACTCGCAAGAAAACAAATATGTTTTAATTTTATCCGTTATTTTGATTTTTAGTCATACCAGCACATTTGTCTTGAAGTATTTTTCAGTTCAATACATTGATTCGCACGATTATGGATTGCAATACGAGTCGAGAGCCGAGCCGTAGCATTAAATTCTGAAATGCCGATTATGCCGACAGTTGTTAAACATATTTATTTATTTATAATTAATGTTCAATTTTGTTCCAAAACCAAAAAATCCCCTACTCATCTCTCCGAAATCCACAACAATAAGTAAAAAAAAAAAAAATTACCTGTTAACATAAAAACGAAAAAAGAAAAAATTATTCCAAATAATTGAAAAAGAAAGAAACGTATTTTTGTGAAAAATATTAGCTAAAAATATAAATAAATTTAATAAAGAAAAAAACACATTTAAATAATCTGTATTAAAAAAACGAAAAATTTAAAAGAATTTAGTTAATTACAAAAAACAACATAAAATAAAATCTCATAAAAAGAAAAATGTATACTGATAAGGAACTGTTAATTATTGCTGACACTATTTAGTCTCCCTTAATTATAAAACAAAAATGTTCAAATAATAAAATAAAAACCTTATATATACACATATAATATACTACTAATATTTAAATTTTTTCAAAACAAAAAAGGTAAAATTTTTATATATATACTATACGTATATTAACTAAATTTTTTTCATAATAATTATAAATCAAATGTTGCTAATTTAGAATATACGAAATATATTTTTTATTTGATAATTCCAAAACTTTGCTTTTTAGTCAGTATTTTTTATAGCGTGGAAAATTTTAAATCTTTTTTATAACCACCCAAATTTGAAAAGACTCGTGCTAATTATATTAAAAAAAAACTATATCGAATTCATTATCGTTTTGTCTACCGTGAAGTTCATGTAAGCATGTACATATTTCAGATGCTTCTGTGAGCAAAAACGATATGACCGGCAAAACGATAATGAATTCGATATCTTTTTTTATAATTAGCTACCTCGTTTTTCTGATTATTTTCAAACTTCCAAACTGTATAGCCGCTCCCATTTTAATGTATAAATAATATAGATATATGCATTTGCCTCCCCTCTATAACCGGGTTTTTTAGCTGCATGAGAACTATCGATATCGATAACTATGGTGTCACAGCTGAGAATGTCAAACTGTGTTGACATTTCTGTTCGGTAAAGTTTGGCTAGTCATCATGAATCGTTTAACGCTGCAGCAATGCTTTCAAATTGTGGAAATTTACTTTGAAACAAATAAATCTGTTCGCGAAGTTCATAGAGCACTTTACGGTCAACATAATCGTTCCAGTGAGCAATCAATTCGTGCAGTTATTGATCGTTTTCGCACTAATTTTACACTTCTCGATTCAAAACCATCAACAAGACAAAGAAATGTTTGTATGAAATATGTGTTTGGTACGGTTTACACGCTGGCGGCATCATCGGTCATAATTTCTTTCGAAATGATCAAGGAGCTACCATTACGGTGAAGGCCGAACGCTATCGGGCCATGCTGACTAAATTTTTGTTTCCAAAAATTAACGACATTTGGTTCCAACAAGACGGCGCAACTAGCCATACAGCGCGCTGAACAATCGATTTATTGCAAAATCAATTTGGTGACCAACTTATTTCCAGACATGGTCTTGTTGACTGGCCCCCTCGCTCGTGCGATTGAACGCCTCTGGAATATTTTTTATGGAGCTATTTTAAGGCATTGGTTTATGCCGACATACCAGCAACTCTTGAAGCATTGGTAGACAATATTCGGCCAGGTTTATTGGAAAAGTTGCCGAAAATTGGACTGATCGAATGGACATTCCCGGAAATCATTTTTAAAAAATAAATGCCATGGAATTATGTACCAGATTATAATAAAAAAAATCATTCCAACAATATTTCTGTCTTGTATTATCATTTAAGTTTTCATGCAGCTAAAAAAAACATCCGTTACATACATGAAGATCGTCGGAATGTAATGTTTTTTGGAATGAAATTTGAATTGAAGAGGTTTTTATTATTTGCCTTTAGTTTAGAAAATTTGAAATTTATTATAAATATTAAAAAAAAAAAAATTTCGATATATATATATAAATATACATATATAAATAAATATATGATTGATTATAATTATGATTAAATGAACAAATGTAATAAATATTGTATTATAATTAAATAATAAATAAACGAAAACAACAAATCATTTTAAACAGAGAAACATATTTAAATGTAACTATATTCTATTTTGAAAATAATGGGGGTGAGAGCCACTTGCAGATTGAAAATAAATATTTGCGTTATTCAACTCAGAGTTTTTACCACAACTATTTTTTCTGAGAAGCTCTCCTCAATCCCTTCATGGGATGTTACGGGACACCATTTTTTTCCATTTGGAGAGCAGGGAAAATTTGCCTAGTTCAGAAATTAATTATATTTACAAGATGTTGTCACAGAAAGGGAAGTATTTACAATGTGACTGCAAATTTAAACACCACCCCGTATAAAACAGTCAAACTACTGAGATATAAAAGGAAGATATCGTCAAATTAAAAATTTCTGTTTTTTAATTTTTATATTATATAGGTTAACTTAGTAGTGCTGACGGTAAGTTCAATGAGGACCGGAGTGATACCACGGACGTCATGTTGCATGCCCACCGTTGAGCCTGAAAATTGACTTGGTATTGTTAAGGGCGTTTAAGCCATATGATACCTCATCCGCCCTAAGGTTCCACTATAAATTTAGTGGCGGCTCTATTATAAATTTACTCTTTGTTCTCAATGTTCGTGATGCGGTCGGTGTGATAGAGAGATGTTTGACGAAAAGTGATATACACCAGGTGGAATTACAATGCCATTTTTGGTGAAAAACTGTGAAATTTAAATGTGTTTTAAACTTTTTTATTGACTGTTATTAGGTCTGTCTGCGTACTGATAATTTGTAACAATTTGTATAAATTGTTACTGGATGTTGTCTGTGAACACCAAAAATCCAGTAACGAGAGAGTAAGAGAGAGAGTTTATTTTGACAGTTCGATGATAGAGAACTTACAAAGTTTTTACTGGAGAAATTTTTGCCAGTAAGAATTTGCAAGTTCGAACAGCTGTTTTGAATCATATGTTTTATGTAAACAAACAAAATAAAGTTGAAATTGAACAATGGCAGAAGTAAGTATTTTGAGAATTGTGTTGTTTTTAACGTTTATATGCAATTATTATAAATAAAATGTTGTAGCATTTTCGTTTGGGGAAAAGACAATTGCGTCGTAGCTTTCTGTCCCTGCCATTTGAAGTGCTACAGCTTGCCTGTATTGTTCATCTGCAACGGAAAAATATATTTCCAAATATTTAATTTGTAACATCATTATACTTACCATCTTGAACCCTCTTAAATGTTCCTGGCGAGCACTGCACATCGAGTTGTCTATCGCTACTCATTTTCAATTCAGTACTTTTGTTGTCTTTTCAGTTGTTTACATTGCAATCAGCTGTTTACGAACCAGCTGATTTTAATTTCTTGCAAGTTTTTACTGGATGTCGTCTGTGTACTTTTTGTGATATTTTCTACTGAGAGAGTAACATTTTTTTTACTCTCCCAAAAAAGTTACTGGATATTTCTTACTGGAAAAGCATACATTTGTGTTGTATTTAACACAATAATTTTAACACACAAAACGAAATGCAGTTGTTGTTATTTTGTTCGTTGTTTTGAACCATTGCCTCTATCTGGTATTAGTAAAGCAATTCTTTTCAACATCAAACGTATACATCACACGAGGACAAATGTCAGAAATTTGGTGAGTGAAAGATTTTCTCTACCCATATTTACTCTATGAATAAAACTAATAAAGTATTTCGCCCCGATGATGTCAACAAAAAATTGACGAAACGTTGGGACAATCATGAAATAAACACTTGTTTTATTTTGCATGGACCTGATCGACTAGTAACATAGAGTAATCTCAGACTAGAGAGAATATTTGGCTCATCTGACGTTTCCTTTCACACTCTTCGTGATGCGGTCGGTGTGATAGAGAGATGTTTGACGAAAAGTGATATACACCAGGTGGAATTACAATAACTTCTTGCTTTAATTTTTCATGCCATTTTGGTGAAAAACTGTGAAATTTAAATGTGTTTTAAACTTTTTTATTGACTGTTATTGTTAGCATACATTTGTGTTGTATTTAACACACAAAACGAAATGCCGTTGTTGTTATTTTGTTCGTTGTTTTGAACCATTGCCTCTATCTGGTATTAGTAAAGCAATTCTTTTCAACATCAAACGTAAATATTACACCAGGCCAAATGTCATAAATTTGGTGGGAGAACTAGTAGATCTACTACAAGTATTAATCTATGACTAGTAAGCTCACATATTCAACATACACCAAGAAACAACTAGTCAAATCAAGAATTTAAAATATAATTTTAGTTTAACGCCATTGTACATTTCAACATCCCGCTTTGTAACACCCTATTCAACATTGACCATATACAAACGAAGCACAGGAAATGCTGCTTAAAATCGAAACCAATTAATAAATTGATATCAATACTAATATAATTTTATTATGGAAGTCTGCTGAGCGAATACGAAAAATATGTACAAAAATACATACATGGTATGTGTTCGTTCGTATAAACAGCTGATAACAAAAGTGTTGTTGACTATTAGATTTGAACAAGGCACTTGGTGAAAAAAAAAATAATAATAATTGACCAAATTGACAATAAGGCCCTGCGAACTCATGTTGTTATCACTACGAATAAATAAAACAACAGGAATAAAACATTTCAAGGGGTTGTTTTTGTATGTAAATTATAAGTTTTTGTTTATATTTTTATTAAAACTATGAATTTGTTGTGTTTTTGTTTTTTTTTTGTATAAACAATAGTAGAATTAAACATTTTGTTGTTCATTACATTTGATACAATATTTATTTACTTAGTTTTTATTGAATTTATTAATTATATTTTTGTTTTGTCATTGCAAAATTGGTAATTGTTGTACGAGTGTCTTGATATTAAGTAACGAACGAACGTACGATTTCACTCATTAATTTGCCCGTTTTCAAGGGGATATCTTATATGGTAAATTTATCGTTTTAACTTATTTTTTTGTTTGAAATTATGATGTATATTTCCCTGCTTTGACTTACAAACTCTTGCATTCTTCTTATATGTTAAGTTGTTTTATTGAATTCTTCAATTGTTATTACACATAGAGATCTTTTTGACTTGCATATTTAAAACAATTCATGTTTTAATTTTTCAAAACAGGGATTATAGATTACGACAGTTGTAATTTCATTGTAAAAGCAAAATTTTCTTGTAAACAGAATGTTTTACTGGAAATTAGGAAAGATTATATATATATATATATATTATGTTTTTAGCGCTCAATCTTGTGGTTTATTATTTTCTTATTTCTATTTGTATTCCGCAAGAGAAAACCTCAAATGTTTTTATTTTTAAGCAAAATGAGGTTTTAAAATGCCGGCTTGCCTCTACTTCTCCTACCCACATATATATAAAAGCAGGGCATTTAGAAAGATTTACACATGAATATGTCGCTTGGAAAGTCAATAAGTCTTTATAGTTATTATTACTAAATATGCATGGTAGATGTGAAGAAATACACACATGGCTTTCTTACCTAAAAAGTCTATTAAAGGAAACAAATGTACATAGAACATAATGAAACAGTACGTTATTGTGTGTCCTGCTGTAATAATTGTTGTCGTTTTTTGTTTTGTTCTCTACTTCTAATAATTAAACTTCTAATTTAAAAAGATATATTAATATGTATATGAATTAACGTTTATCTTTGCGCTGACTTTTACGCTGTTGCTGTTTTGATTTTGTTGGCGATGACGATGATGTCGGTGACAATGTTGATGCTCTATCGGGGGAGGAATCTGAATATAAATAAATAAATAAATGTGATAACGTAATTATTAATAGATTCCAATATTAGCATAGAAACTTAAATCTTGTTATATTGACGTATATGTCGAAAAGACCATTAGTTGCTATCATTTTCTTATCACAAATTTCGTTTTGGACATTATTCTATTTAAAAGTTTATACTTCTAATAGATCTGCGTTTCTTGAATCATAATTTTTGTCGTTTATGTTGTGTCTCACCTCCCCACTAATCTTTATAAATCCATGTTTTTAGCAATGGCTATGAGAATTTCTCCTGAAGTAGACTTTTGGTTTAAGTCAATCGGATTATTAGTTTAATCTCATACTTTTAAGCTTTATGTCTTGATCTTGGATGGTCAGATTGGGCTCTTCGGCTATTGAGAAAAATCATCTTACCACTTCTACATCTGTTTTTTTTTTATCAAGAACAGTTTAAATGAAAGTTTTTCTTCTTCAATTTGTAATGTTAAATATTTTTAATCGGGTATACATTAGGGTGGAGCGATAATGTATGGAAATTTGTTGTTGTTATTCTTTTCAATGGCTCAGCAATAAAATGCTGTCTATATGTGAGTTCATGAAAACCCCAAAAGTAGTCTTCGTGTTATAACGTTTTGAGGTGCCCCAATGTAATCGGACTTTAAAAAAATTGCACGCTGCAGTTAGACTACGTCAAATATGTATCCAAAGAGATAATAGTTTTCCTGGAAACAAATTTTGAATTGTTTAGAAGTATTTTTTAAAATAATAAAATATATAACCTCCATAATATGGGGTGGGGTTATTATTTTATAATAATATTATGTTTATTAAGAAAACGTAGTCAAAATGGGAACTAGGTATTACATTTTTTTGTTAGTGTTAAAATACGTCGTCTTCTGGCGCGATATAGCCATTGAATTTCATTATAAGTTGCGTTAATATTTTTTTGAATTTCCTCATAATTTTGTGTTGTCGTATCTTCCAATGAGATAAATATTTACTTTACATCTTTGTTTTTCAGCTACCACAGCAATTTTTGGATTTATGCCCAAACTGCCGTTAAAACATCGCTCCACCCTACTATCCATACATATATGTATGCAATATGTTGGCAGGTCATGTAAGAAATATCTTTAACTGCATGATGATAAAATTCCCCTGTGGCCCCCATCTGTATATGCAGATAGAAATTTGCTAAATATTATACTGTATATAACTGGAGAACACGTCCATTTGATTTATCTAAAGTACCTGTTTTATATCCACATTAAGAAGGAAGTGGAATAATCACGTTCACATAATTTATAGCAGTGTCTAGGCGTAAAAAAAAACGTTCAATTTTCCAACGGGAAAAATACCTCAACATTCGGAATCTTGAGAAAGCTGACAACCTTTTAGTATTCTTAATTCGCCATTTATATAACCTATTAATTAAATATTGTTATAATTGTAATCAAATGTTATCTTATTTAGATAACTAATGTTTACCTCTTTGATCGTTTTCCAACACTGCCCTCTCAGTCTCCACCAGCTTAGGGCTTTCATCGTTTACCCCCACATGTGTAGTTTCATCTATTTTCTTATCACTATCACCCAATTGGTTTGCTTCCATTTCGTTTAATTTCTCATTTTCTATTGCATCCTCCTTTTCTCGCTCTACAAATGTTACATTTTTCTCCTGCTCTTCATTCACATCTTCCTTGTCATTATGTACAGGTTCTACAACTACATGGGCCATTTCTTGTACAACACCATTCATTAAACTTGATATTTCTGCATTCACATCCTCTTTAGCTTCTGTGGCTTGTGCTGTTGTCTCACGTTCTAAACGTTCTCGATATTCACGCAGGCATTTTTGTTCCCACTCTATGTGCTCCTTATAATACTGATAAACGGGTATCACAATAACAGATATATCATCTACAGTAGCTGCTGCTTTACTATCGGCCAAACGCCAGTGACCATAATCATTTATTTTACCACGAGCTTTGGCAACCAGCTCTTGGGCAACCATTGTGTAACGATGTTTTTCTGTTGGATATTTGTGCAATGTTTGGAAAACAGTGCGAGCAACAAAATCATTTTCTGAAACATCCCACAGGCCGTCGGTGGCCATGACAAGAATGCCGTAATCACCATCTTCATTCTGTTCGTCTGTAATGGAAAAGAGGAAGATAAGACATATTAAAGTTATCAACTTGGAATAGGGGACCAATTAAAAAATACGGATTAATCTGCTTTATCGTTGTAAATTGTGAATTAAAACTAATACAAAATTTCGAATATTGCAAGGATAACTGAGTGGCTTGTTGGAACCTAACACGAATATTTTTGCTGCTATGTGAACAAAATATAAAACCCGCGTGAAACGAGTGTATATAACTAATAAGCTAGAAAGTTGTCTAGGTTTCGCTACTCGTTAATCAAGAGTTGATTCAAACCAGATCCCTATCTATTATCTAACTCTAAAGGGAATGTGACAGTGATAGCTGAATGCAATTCTGATTGCCATGATTTTTGTTAGTAAAACGAAAGCAGTTTTTCAAAAGATAGCATTTATACGTTTGCTTCGTAGCCACTCGTTGGACAGTTTACTTGAATTATTATGCATTAAAACTCGTTAGTTGATACCCGGTGGCTAACTTTTCTTTGTGAATACGGGGATTATTCATAGAGTAATACTTAAGAGTTTCCATTACTCTCTTCGATGCCTCTTCATGGCGAGGAGGTAGTAGGCCATTTCATAGAGTGTTATTTGCTGCTGTATTTTACCAATGTTACACTTTCGTTGGACATAAAACGGACAGAAATCAAAGGGAATGGGTATTTTCGTTCAATGCAAACAACATAACACATAATTTAGCTGTCATTAGTATCAATAAACACTATTTAAAATTAGTTCCTGTCTTCTTTGGCCTCTCATTCTACATCATTTCCCTAGTACCTTTCAATCAGCTGTAGCAATTGATTTAAAATTTGTAATTTTGTACACAAATTTCGTTCAATCGTTTATTTGTCCTTATATTATTTTAAAGACCTGGGACTTTAATTTCCGATGAAAATTCAGATTCAAGACTTCAATGAAAGTTACTCACCTGGAATGGTTACAATTTTTGTGAGATCTCTATAATTAACTTCCGGTTGTGCCGTCAGGAATGGTTTTATCAACGTTCCCGTTGCTATGGCCAGCAAATCATGATCGCCAAATCCTCGTGTAACACCCAGAGTGCCAAGCAAACGAGAACGCTTTCCTTCACCCGTTACCACGGGCATTTTTAAATCCTCCCTGGTCAACGTTTTATAAGTCCATCCCTTCATGGTACCCTGACGGCAAAGAATACGTTGGCCCAGATCACGTTCATGTGGACGTTTTGCATACTCCATGGCAGTATAGTATTTACCCATTAGGTGGGGCTTATATTGAGCCACGCCCAGCAATCGAGACCTTTCCGTTTCAGGCGTGTGATCAAACGAAAAGGGTACAGGGAATGAACCTTCAGAGCCATCGGGCGAAGAGGGTAATTCCTGCTTCGATAACACTTTACGTTGACATAAGACAGCTCGGCTATCGCCTGCATTGGCAACGTACATTTTGCCATTTATAAAGAGCGACACGCATGCGGTGCAGCCGCCAGCATCGCGATAGCGGTTACGATCTTGTGCTATCAAGGAGTCCATATGAACAAAGGCACTCTCTAGAGCCCCCATGATGAGCTCATCCTTTGAGACAGCTCTTTGGAAATGACTGGGATGGGGAAAGGAATTCACTGTTTGTGGTTTAGCCGAAGCTTTGAGATCTTCCATTCCCTCCCGAGGCAGTAAGAGATCAATACAATCTACCAGTTTTTCATGGAGGATGTGATGGAATTGATGAGAGGCCGCTAGTGCGGCGCCATAGCCAGCATGTCCATCAAACGTGCCGTAGTACGTATAAGGTAAATCTGGATATTGGTGGGAGGGATCGGAAAGGATCTGACGGCAGAAAGCACCTTGGTCTTCATTCCATTCCGATTTGCCAGAATTTACACACTCGGCATACCCAGTGCCCCAGGGCAAAATATTGATATCGCGCGGCACAATGATAGGACGAACATTATGATCTGCCGAGGCTTTCAACTCATCCGCCGTCAGTAGCTGCAGAAAGTGGGGCCGAGCATAAGCAAATTTGTCCTGCAATTGCTGCTGATGCATCATACGCTGATGGTAAGCGGCACTGCCGCGCACCAAATGCTCATGACTGGAAGGCAGCGCAGGCATGTCGGGAGCAATGACAGAGGCCAGCCAACGGCTTTTGATGTTTGCAAACATTGCGGAAATGTAAACAGAAGTTTAGTCCTTCACTCCCACTTTAAAACAGATGACAATTATTGTTGTTTTGTCGTGTCTTTGTTTTGGTTTCTATATTCGCCACTGTGTTCAAATTCACCAGCTTACCACAGTCAAACGATGATGATGGTGGTGGTTGAGATGACGTAGCCCACAACCAAAACGAAACAAATATATTGACTGCGTGGGGGGTACGGGGAGTAGAGCCGTTGTGTAGCTGGTGCTGTTGTCGTTTAGTCAGACACCTCTGAATGACGATAAAGATTTTTATCATTTATAGCTTTTTCGCACTACTTTTATGAACGAATTAGCCACGTTAGCACTTTTTCACAACTTTTCGACATAGAAATATGGATAATACTATTTAATATTTATAATTATGTTGCCAATTCCCTTCATTTGTTGGAAAACAAAGAATAATCGCACATTTGCCACAAAAATCTGGCGATGTTTCGAGTAGGGAAAAATCAATACTTTTATTTTCCCGTTTGATTTATTTACATATCGTTAAAATTTGCTGTTCCAATGACTTGTCTTAGCGAAATGCTGTTATTAATTATGATTTAACTGCAATTTAATTTTTTTTATAAAAGTTTTTCAATATATCAATTTTTCCACTTGCACCGCAATGAAATCTTTTTGTTCTGCTGTTTTTCTTTTGCACGTCTGTTTTCCTATTGTTGTATTCGTGTAATGAAATTCACCACATAGAAAAAGGAATACGTTATTAAAGAATATTGTTGAGGTGCTGTGTTCAGTAAGAACTTTACTAGTGACGCAGGGTTGCATTTGGCTACGCAGTCGTTATTTTTGAACAATCAAAAAGTAGCGATATTTTAAACAAGAGCAAAATTACGATATCAAACAACTACACCACTAGTATCGTACTCTCTGAAACGGGTATATTTGATTTCATTGTACTTGGAAAATATGTGCGTTCAGAGTGTTGGTAAATGTATGAGACTGCGAGACTGTAACGTTCCTGTATACTTATATACAGTCGCAGACTTTGAAAATATGAATAGTTGTGTAAAATATGAATAGTTGTCTTAAGTACATATTCCACTATTTTAAACGTTGTTTGAAAAGCTTTAAGGATTATTTTGGAAAACACATTTAAATTTCTATTGGAAGATTTTAGTTTAAATTTCATTAACATTTATTATCTCTCCATTTTCAGATCGAAATCGTCGGAATTACAAGATATCATTATAAAATCAAATGCAAATGGGTTGGCCTTGGACCCCGAAAAAGTGGATCAATATATGAAAGCAATGTCAATGACAGGAAGCGAAAAGGTATTCTGTTCAGTACTTTTATCTTTATTTCACTTGAAAATATTTTATTAATAATAATTAATTCAAAATTTTGCTTAGAATACCAACGAAAAATTAGCAGCAATGTGGATGTATGCAGCACAAAACGGAAATATGGTAACGCCAAAACCAAAATTGGGCCCCAATGGAGGAAGATCGGTTATGTTAATACCGGCTACAGGAAATGTAAGATACTTTTATCGTACCTTATATATATTATTACATTACATCCCATGGAGAGATAGCGGAGAGCTTTTCAGAAGTGCGCTTTCTATTCAAAGGCCCAATTTTTGAGTGGATAATCATCTTTGATCAAAGATCAAACATAACTTCAAGACTGAATTCATTTTTTAGGTTAATATTTGATTGCTGTTTAAGCAGCCAAATTTGGGGATTTAAAGTATGATCAAGTGACCATATGATTTTGACAGAAAACGAAAAGAATAACAATCAACCAAGAAAAGAATCAATTCTTTGTATTTTATTACTTTACTTTTCGTATTAAAATGGGGCGAGCTTGATTGATTGTAACGATTAACTGATAAATGTATTAATACCGGTTATTTTTCGTGACATTTGCCACAGTTGCCATATAAGCAATACGATTACTTGACAAAGCACTGAAAAACTCTTTCCGTATTTGAAGTCAGGTCAAACATAAATCAAAATCAACTGAAGGGCAAATTTAAATAACTCAAAATTTGGGCAATAACTCACTGATTGGGCTCAACACTTTTACACTGATTACGAACAGGATTTACAAGATGGTAGTGTCGCTTCCACCACTATTCGTGGTGACCGTTGCCGAAAGAAATTGTTAAGTGGTCTGTATGCGAATTGAACCTGCGCTCCTAGCAAATGGGTCGTAAACGCTAACCAATGATTTGGGGGTAGACTGCTATTCGTTATATACTGGAATTTAAAAATAATCTTGATCGATTTACAATTGAAACAAAGTTTAAATATAGAATCAGAAAACAAATTAGTCTCGTACGAAATTTATTGTCTGTTTTGTTTCAAATCCATATAAAATTAGTCGAAAAACTTATAATGTCTTTATTCCCATTTCCGTTATGCAATGAGAACCAAAATTTTTTTGTATCTCAATAATGATGATTATCTGCAATATATAGGCATTTCCAGTTTTTTAGTATGAGCAGATCGAACGTGTTGAACATCAAATCGAATCCATCTTTTTAGATTTCTCCAGAGACTGGTACCATGCTATAATCCGTCTAGCAGATTTAGATTTAATACCTGCAAATTGTTGGGGTTTTAATCACACGTAAGCAGGACAATGACAGAGATTGAAGTGTCCTGTTCGAACACGCATAAATCAATTAAATTCAAGCTTTATTTATAGCTTTGTTTTTGTTTCAAATTTGGGTCGTCCACAGGTTCTTCTCCTATTGAAGTTCAGCTTTTTTGCTTGGTTTTGCTGTCCGGTGGTCAATGACAGATAACTTGTTCAATTAATCCTTGTCTTGATTACCGTTGGTGATCTCACACCTTGTGATGATATCATCTCTATCGCTCGTTGATTTTGCTTAACCCAAAGTATTATGGAAATAAGGCAAAAGTGCTGCTTTATAATAACCTCCCCGACAAAATTTTCCAATTTTTTTTCTAGAAAACGTTTGATGTTCTGCTCCGATGCTGAGAACATCATCAGTTTTTTAATTATTTGCTGGTGAAGGGTCTGTGCTCTCGGATCAATTTTTGCATTGTCTACAGTCGTTTGGGCGCCGAGGAAGCTTAGTACTTATTTTATACCTCAATGGGGTTCAAGGAAAGTATTGTATCATCCAGGCTTTTGTCGATATAGTTCTTATCTCATAGCTGACACCCAAACAACAAATATGTTACACCTTTGGCAGTTATCAAATTTAGGGTTTCTATCCCACCGATTTCCTGTAGACAGACTACAGAAGAGTAATTAAGGATCAGCATTATAATGCTGTGTTGAGACAGTATGCCCACTAAGGGGAGGGGTCCCTGTTTGAGCCTATAGTTATTCTGTACAATTTGTTTAGTCTGATTAAAATTCTGGTTTAGGATTGCTTCCAGGACTCATCCTGTTAGCAATATTCATAGTCTTCCTCAGGAAGAGAAGCGCTTCAAAAGCGGCTATCTTCGTCTTCTTGGTGAATACAGACATTTCAGTTATATCCAGGTTAACGTCCAAACCTATTGGGTAAGCTCTATTACATATTTATATTTCCAGTGTTCTGCGTTACTTCTACAAACACTGTTTGGGTCTTTTCCTCCAATATGTATGCCCAAATCGGCTGCGTAATAGATGGGCTAAAATACCTCATTGATCGAAATTTCCAGTAGACTGTTTATATTGGTCACGCTTTCATTATGGACTCCTACCTATTTTAACCTATATGAGTTTTGCATTCACATTAATACCGAATTCAATTATTTAGATTTATCTTTTAATAGCATAACACAAACATTGGTTGAATTTGACCTTAGAATTTATAACATACTTCTACTCATTTTTTATTTTTTTCTTCTCAAAGTTACCACACCCATCAACCATGCTAGCCCAATCCATGCTACCGCCACCACAAACCGTTCGATCCGCAATGGGAGCTTATCGTGGCATGACTTTGCCCTACATGAGAACTGCGTCGATGCCAGTCATTTACGGTCCACCACCACCACATCCCGCTAGTATGCCCGCCAGCATGGTCGGTACTTATCGCACCCAGAGAAGCACAAAGTCTGCCGATGCCCGTAAGAAACGTAGGGCGGCACAACATATTTTACGCTCTGGAAAATCTGAAGCCAATAGACGCCAACGTCGCAAATCCGATGCCGATGTTATCGATGGTAATCCTTCATTTCAATATACCGGTTTAGATCGTGCTATAGCTGATAACTTTTTGGCTCGTCAAGAACAAACACACGTTGGTAGTCATGTAGACTACTCGTCATCATCGGGTGCTAGTGAGACCTATGGCCAGACGCGAGCAATGGCCCCGTCAAGATCGTCATCGAAAACTAAAATTGTTTGTCGCGATGTGGTCATGTGAGGGAGTCCAGACTCCGGAGAGAGAGAGAGAGAAAGCGGTGGAAGATGAAGAAGGCGTTTTACATATAGTTTGTTAATAGCTGTAAGAAAATGTAATCTAACTATTCTAATTAATCTATAATCTCGAATCTATTGTATATAGTTGTTTAAAAAGATTTCGCTCTACAACAAAAAAAAAAAAACTAATCTATTCAAGATTTATCAAGGATATATATTTTTTATAACCATTTATTAGTTGTCGTATATTTTTGATATCATTACTAATGTATAATTATTATTATTACGTTTATTAAACGTAAATGAAACAACGATGTATGTAATATAATTAAGCAATAAACTATTTTAATAAATAATTAATCGTAAATAGTTTAAATATTTGTATGGGATATGTTGATGTCGAGAAAAACATAAATGCGGTTAATTTTGAAAACTATTAAAAATAAAACTATTGTCAAAATATGCTGTTTGGCACAGCAAAATGGTGAAATTTAACCGAAATAATTTAGTTGACACACAACCTAAAAGTCCATTGTGCCAATATGTTGAATATTGATTGGGTTTCCTTTTCCGCAAACGTATTTTTAATATTGGCAACACTGTTCAAACAACCACAGCTTTTGTTTGTTTGTTTAGTCCTCTTTACGTTGTATTCTTAAATAGACGTTTCAGTGCCACGATCAGTGAAGTCCAAGCAATTTTTAAAATTTATAATGTAAAAATATAACTCCAGTGTTACATTAAATACATGTATACATTTTATACAAATTGAAAAAGTTTCAGAAAAGGCACCGGTTTGTGATTAAATCTCTTCTCGAAAAAATAATCTCTTCTCTAAACAGAAAAGATAAGAACAACAAGTGCAACGAATGGAAATGGTAGGAAATAATAAAAGCGAGGGAAAAGTTGTCTAAACGATGGAAATGAGAGAATAAGAATAACAAATAGTGATCAACCAAACGAATAGTAGTGCGAAGATGGTATAAATGTGACTTTATAAATTTAAAGTTTAACGAATTTTAATTAAACAATTTAAAAGAGCGAATAACATTAGGGTTCAACAAAAGAGGAGTTTATCACAAGTGCGGTTGCCACAAGTAATGTGAAGTGAATTTATTAGGCTTCAAGTAAACAAACAAAACTTTGGAGCTTCTGTATAAATGTACCAAAGATAAGTAAGTATTCGTTATTTGAAATATTTTTGTATTCTCAATAGGGATGTGCGTTTAATCGAATAATCAAAGATTTGACTACTAAATATTTTTGTTAATTAGTTTGTAGAATGATCAATCAACAATTCTAATTAATCAGAAATATGATTAATCAGGTAACTCGAATTTTGACTAAAAAAAATGGAATTACATATTTTATTCAATATTCAAGTTGTAGATAAATAGAAATTGTAAACATCTAATATTGAATTATATAACTGCGTAAGGTAGGGTGTTGGAAAAAGCAAACCTCAAATCAGAGTAAGTCACAATTCGGCTCTGGGGCCGACAAATTCAGCTCTGGCTCAATATAAAACTCTCACTCCGAGTTAAAATAAATTAAAATCTCGAGCTAATTTAATTTTAAAATTTTTTATTTGTTTGAATCGCTCCCGAGCCAGTCAAATTTAAAAAATTAAAAATTCCCTCTGGAGTTTAATAGCCAAAGTCACGATGTCAAACGTTAACGTTCGCTTTATTTCTATGCGACAAACAGCTGATATGGGAGTCACTAACAAGCGAACGAAAACATATACAATTCAGTACAAAATCGGACCCCACTTACACTCTCTCCTACAAAATCCAAGCGAACGAAGTCAGTCACTCACTTTCTTTTCAAAAAGCGAGTCACTATCTTTCGACTTGTCATTCGCTTGGTTTTACGTGTGTTTGTGTGGTTGTTGTTGAAAGCAATAACATAAAGTTGACGTTCGCCATTTAATTTCGGAGCGAGAGAGAAGAGTACGAAGAACCAGTATCTGCAGGTGCAGCAAAGTTGGCGTTTTTGTGCTGAAATGGAAATATATTTTAATAACAGATTTATTATAATGACATTATTTTCCATAGAGTAATCTAAAACTACAGAGAATATTTGGCTCATCTGACGTTTCCTTTCACACTCTTCGTGATGCGGTCGGTGTGATAGATAGATGTTTGACGAAAAGTGATATACACCAGGTGGAATTACAAGAACTTATGACTTTAATTTTTCATGTCGTTTTGGTGCGAAACTGTGAAATTTAAATGTGTTTTACACTTTTTTATTGACTGTTATTGTTAGCATACATTTGTGTTGTATTTAACACAATAATTTGAACACACAAAACGAAATGCCGTTGTTGTTTTTTGTTCGTTGTTTTGAACCATTGCCACTATCTGGTATTAGTAAAGCAATTCTTTTCATCATCAAACGTAAATATCACACCAGGCCAAATGTCATAAATTTGGTGGGAGAACTAGTGGGTCTACTATAAGTATTAGTCTATGTTATTTTCTGTTCATTGTGTTTCCTCCATTCAGCCGGTTCAGACAGGACAAGTTTGCTTTCTCATTTCTCTAGTTTATAGAAGAGAGAGAGGTGAAAGGAAGAAAACGGGGTACAGACTTGCCCGTACTCTTATTTCGTTTTGTGTTTTCATCCGCAATTTTTTACGCGAAGTTAGCTGCAGATGACAATTTGACATCGCTTTTAATTTTTTGTTTCGTTCATAAAATTCTGGATAATAAACAAAGTACATAAGTGTTTTGTTTGATGTTGATAGTAAATAAAGGTTCTCCTATGCCATAAATTAATGCCTTAAATCACTTAAATTTTTTCCGCAAATATAAAAACTTCCCTTCAGAATAAAATTTTTTCATAATTGAAATTAAATGGAATGTCATAAAAGAGAGATCGTGGAAGCAAAATAAAGCAAAAATTGCTCAAGCAAACATGAAAGCAAGTTCAAAAGAGGATTGACAATAACTAGAGCAAGTAAACTTGCCCTGTCTGAACCGGGTGATTGAATTCTATAAAAAATTGTTTTTGTTTCAAGCTTTTATTTGATTTCCAGCTATACCACAACTAAAAGACAAGTGACTGGTTTTGACATTTTCGTTCGCCTAGCGAGACAGCGAAAATAGTTAGTGGCTTCCGATTTTGCAAACACACAATCACTCAATAACATTTAAAGCCTGGGATAAGAACGAAAGTGGTTCACTTAGGTTTTCTTTCGAGATCGTGACTTTGGCTGTACATTTTATTATACTAGGCGTGAGATCTTGTTGTGAAGGGGAGTTGCATTTTTCAACTCGCGGGTGTAATTTTTTCGAATTTGGATATAAGAGGGAATTGCAACAAAAATCGTTTGTAATGTAGTGGAAGATTTAGAAATTAATCAACGTCTATCAGAAAGGACGGAATTAATGGACAAAACCGGTTGGCACGATGGGGAATGTACCTACATATATAAAATAATAAATATGGTGAAAAACTACAAATAACGGGAACATTAGTTTGTAATCTTTGTGTCTACTAATTGGAATAAAAGTTTCAATGAGGCTACTAAAGGCAGACCAACATTTTGTTTGGTCAATGATTGGGGAAATAAAAGTTAGACCTCAAAATGCAAGAAAAACCGTTTTGAATGATTGCGATGTAGTTACAAATAGTGTCTAAGGGTAAAAAGGGGTAACAATTGGTAAAAAGGGTACTACTTCAAATGACGACAAAAATAATTGGAAAATATTAAAAATTTATTAAAAGTAAAGTATGTGAGTAAACAGGGGTAAATGGGTTATAAAAGAGGAAATCTTCAAAATGACACAAAAATCATTCGGAATAATTTGGAATGTGTTAAAAATAGTGTATGTGGGTAAAAAATCATTCACAATTTTTGCCACATTCCAAATCTTTCCAAACCGCTTTTTCTCGCACTTTGAACATTTACCCTTTATTTCCCTTTTTTACACACATGCACAATTTTTATCACATTCGTAGCCTTTCCAAACGATTTTTCCGGCATTTTGGATTTTTACCCCTTCTTGTACCCACATGCACAATTTTTGCCATACTCCTAATCCTTTCAAACGAACTTTCTCGTACTTTGAACATTTACACTCTTCGTCCCTTTTTTACCAAGTTCACAATTTTTGCTACATTCCAAATATTTCCGAACTATTTTTTATCGCGTTTTAAAATTTTGGTCTTTTCGTTTTTTACCCACATTCACAATTTGTGCCACATTCCACACATGCACTTGGAAGTTTTGCCCCTTGTAACCCCCATTTTTACCCTTTTCCACCTACATTCGCAGTTTGTGCCACATTCCAAATATTTCCAAACAACTTTTCACACATTTTGAAGATTTGCCCTTTTCGCCACAATTTTTACCCACATTCAGAATTTTGACCACATTACTAATAATACCAAACTAATTTTCTTGTTATTTATATGATAGTTTTACTCACATACAGTATATTTTAATACATTCATAATCATTCAATGCGTCTTTTCTGGCAGTTTAAAGTCTTACCCCACTTGTCCCCTTATTACCACTTTCCCCTCCTTTCAAAGAATTTCCCGTATCAAGAAATAGTATAGGTATAGATTCAAGATATTGTAATTGTTTATGTATGTAAATTTGTTTAAACCAAATCGGATGAGGAGTTTTCGAGTAATGGTGACATGTATAAACTTGTCCCAAAAAATAGCTCTAATTATCAGCCTATGAGTAAGAAAAACATCATTATGGGCCAAAAAACGAATGATGCAGTTCGATTCGTAGGACATTACAACAATGACTCAAATTCGTTGCACTAATGAAACAAATTCATAGCAGCAATGAACAAATTCATTGTAGCAATGAAGGAAATTCCTTGCAACAACGATACCTATTCATTGTAACAATGAAACAAACTCATTGCAACATCGAAATAAATTCATTGCAATTATGAAGCAAATACATTGCAGCAACAACCATACTTTCACCAAGGTGACGAACAATTTGCGGTTGATGAACACATTTTCATAGCGGCAATGAAACGTTACGTTAGCTCACTTTCGATGACAAAAGTTGTTGGGGTGATGAACATTTTCATCCGTGTGATGATGCTTTTCCGTTCAGTATGGGTGTATATATGATATTTTAACTGCTGTTGGTAGTACTACTTACGGTCGATTTCAACATGTTCAGTTATCTTTCAGTTAGAGCTAACGAACAGTTTTAGCTATCAGATTGTATGGAATTTATAATTTTTAACTGTAAGCTAGCTTTAACTTTGTTTGATGAAATTGGGCGTTAGAGTTTGATCAAGTATTTTTAGATACCATTTTCAGAGTAGAATTGCAGGTCATAAATCAGATCAAAAATATAGACACATCTCAACACAAAAAACAGCATTAGGGCTGTTTTTTTTATTCCATTAAGCTATCGCCACTTACGACTTTCCAAATAAAACTATCCACACTTAATACTACGAAATGTGGCAACATTTGCTGTAATGGGTGAAAAAAAAATGCGATATGGAAACACGTTTGTAGCCAGTGCCAAAAATACATGGTAGCACCAGATGTTGTTGTAGTTGTAAGCAGCAACAACAAACGTTTTATTTTCGTTCATTCGGTTCAGTTGTCAAACTCTACACAAATATATAGCAATACAAGAATAAAAAAAAGTATAAAAACAAAATACATATGATTTTGACAAGTGAAGCGAAAAATGACACGGAAAATATGCCATCACCTGTTTAAGCGACTATACCTGATAGATAATTTTACAGTGTTCAATATGTATAACATTTACCGCGCGTTGTTGTGAACAATTTATTTCCAATTTTGTTTTCAATCGAAAATAAAAATCTATGCTTCAAATTTAGAGATATATAGAAGTATACGTAGTCTTCCATTAATAAAAATAATTTTAACGATCTTAAAATGTGTAAGCCGTTTTGCAAATTTCTGATCTTGAGTCTCTCCACTTAAATTCCGACTTGAGCAATGGCAATGTTGCCACATTTTCATTCGCAAGAAATGATAACAAAATTTATCTAATAGCGTAGACAGACGACAGCGTTAATTTGCATTAGCAGTCTTAATTCAAATTAACTTATGAATTATCCCCGTTCCAATGTGTATTAGCTTTGGCGTAAATGCATGAAATCAGAGTGCATTTATACTGCATTTAGGTAATTCAATATGGCAACACCGTCGACAATCAATCAGCTCAAGATGTATCTATACATAGAGGTGATAGCCGGAACTTTCTTGTGTTTGTTGTTTGCTTTGTTGATTTTATGTACTGATGCTTGACACCGCTGAAGTGGATGTTATTGCAACAACACCACCTGCTATCACCATGTATTTGATACATCTTGAATCAGCTGTTGTCAAATTGTTTGCTATCATCAATTGAAAATGGATTCAAACTTATTTTACTTGATTATTGCTAAAAAATGAGAAATATTTAAAATCGAAACGCATTTTTTCCATTTTAAGATTTCCAAGGAAAAGAAGCGAAGCGTGTGGTGTGATGGAGATGCGGAGGTTCTCCATCTGATGCAAAAGTCCAAAAAATTACTTGACAAACAAACAGTTATTTACAAACGAACAGCTGTTTACTAAATGCAAAAACTGTCGTCTGTGAGGGCAAAATGTTAATTCACATTAGTGGGCTTTTAATGAAAATTAAAGCTGTTTGTCTACGCTTTAACATACGTTTTTGTTGCCGTTTCTTGAAATTGAACATGTGGCAACATTGCCATTGCTCAAGTCTGAATTTAAGTGGGAAACTGAAATGCCAATTAATATCGCTTAGATGTCCCGTACAAATTAAGCTATAATTAACTTTAGCGGGGTAAAAATAACACTTTATCATCACACTGTGCAAAATTAAATCATTTTAGAAAAATTTCAAGATATGTCAGTTTTGAATAGGGAACAAAATTATAAAAGTCGATTTATGTTAGAAATGTTACAGATAATAAGGACTCCAATAGCGAAGAGAATAAACTTTAAAGTAGATACGGATAGTAAAATGTAGTACACATCACCGAAAATTGTTTGATGTATCATTGAATTTGTCATTAGGTAATATTTGTAATATATCAGGATGTAACTTGTTGAATTTACCATTATGTATATACTTTTTTCAACCAAATTATTTTTCTGACTGTAAATTAGAGAAACTATTTCTACACAAAAATTCTTCTGGCTGTAACTTAAAATATTTCTCATATGACACGAAAATTTCTTCAATTGTTTAATTTTTTGTTATTGTTGTTTTTTCAAATGACAAGAAAAAATGTTGTTTATCAATTCTTTTCATTTTTAATTAATTAATTGGGTTTATCTTCCTGACGGTGCTACCCAAAGGGTAGCGAAATATCGAAGTATAAAATTAATTAAAATTACGACCAAACGCTCGATCAATTTAATTTTTGAATATTTGTAATTATATATTATTACAGGCAATGACACACACACAAAATACATTTATTAATTAAAAATATCTAAACCTTCGTCCCTTTTATTTATAAATATCTACAACGGGAGTGATTTTAGAGCATTAAAACTCTAAATGATTCGGAAATGTAGTATAAAATAATCGAAACTGTTTTAAAATATAGTCAGAAAAGATTCCAAAAATCTGTCTTTAATGTTTCCAAAAAGACTCTTAAAAAAGAAGGAAATTAAATTTCCACTTTCATAATTATGACTTTTCCGTTCCATCAAAGAGCGCTCAGAACTATATATTTTCGGAAGGTTCAGAAGGTTTACACTTTTCGGACTCAGAATGATGAGTGGAATTCTTAAAACTAAAAATGGCTTCAAAAAAATAAAGATAGTTTTACACAGCGGTATATGTGGTAAAATTGCTTTTATAAAACTCCGGTGAGTAACACGCTGTGTATACATTTCTTATTCCCAAAGGTGATCTGTGCCGAGATCTGAAATAGCTATATGGTTTGCCAGGAATCATGAGGATGAATTTGCAAAACAGCTTCTTTTTCAAAAAACTATATCTCTATTTATATAGATATAGAATGGTCTTGAGCTTGAACAATAAAATAAAAAAGTATATTTTCAAAACTTAAAAAAATAAACTTTATTCATTCTCAAATGTATATTTCGTACAACTTACAAACCAAAATCTAAAAATATTTCAACCAGCTAATATAAACAATTTTTAAAGTAAAAACATAAAATTTTTGTTTAATTTTAAAACTTAGTATGACCTCCATTTTGATCTGTAACTTCTTTAAGTTTTTTTTTGCATCGATACCACTAACTTTCGAGTAGTTTAGGGAGTTATTTTTGTCCATTCCTCATTTACCACAGCTTTAAGTCCTGGTTGTGTTGAAAAGCTGGTGTCGACAGGCGTTTTGATCCAAAATTGCCCATAAGTTCGCAATAGCATTGAGGTCAGATGATTGTGGTGGCGGCTGCATCAAATGCCATAAATTAGCCACGATTGAACAATTCCCGACTTATGTCATAATAATACCGAAATTCCTGTCTTATACCCCGGGGTTTCTGCACTTTACAATAAATTGGATTTCAATATGTACATATTTTTTCCCATCGTACTATCAACAAACTCCCTACCCCGGCTGCTGCCATACAGGCCAAAACCATGCCGCTGTCACAGCTGTGTTTGGCCGTTGCTTTAAAGTTTTTGTTTTGTGGTCTTGTATTTGGCTTGCGCCACACATATGTTTGAATATCCGAGCAGTAGATGTTAAATTTAGACTCGTCCGCAAATATTATCCCAAAAACCATGAGTCCTAAGCAACACGATCTTTGGCGAATTTAAGACACACTTGTTTTTTTTTATTAAAGTCTTTTTACAGGATACTCTACTATTCGAATCATGGTTTTGAAGCACGCGGCGGATAGTTTGTGTACAACACGTTTTATTTAATTCAATATTTAACGAGTACAGTCAGTTTTATCTTATTGTTCTAACGATATACCGTTCATCAGTTTAATGTGGAACCTATTTACATGCACATAGCTAGATATTATACTTTGCCCAGTAGAATCACTCAGGCATACCATTTCAGCTATTTTTCAGCGCTGGTGAACCAATTCTCGTTGTTCAATGGTAGTACGTTGTCCCATTGTCAAAAAATTCGCTTGTGTACCACTTGACTGTGGAAAACATACTAACAATTTATCTGTATCATAGCGAACATGACAAAAAAGAAAATACATATAAATTTCCGCTCCTCGAGTACGGGTGCAATCGTAATAGTTCTCCCAGCTAGCTCGTTGAAATAAGCTGTGACGTAAAGTTGTGATTGTGTATCATAACTACGTTTTCTGTTCGATATGATCTGAGGAACTAAATTGTTTGCTGTGTATTTTACATACATTCTTTAAATTGTGATATTTTAATTTCAAGTGGTTGAAATAAGCTGTGATCCACTGTAAATACTCTTGGGTGTGATGTTAATAAATCGAATTGCGGCATATTTAATTTTAAACATAAAGTCAAATGATCCAAAAACGATGAAAATATGTCAATTAAATATTAAATTTTTCGTTAATTACATCAATCTGATTTGAACTTTTTAGAAAAGAAAAGAACGATTTGAAGCTCAGATTATATTGAAATTAAGTTATTTCTATTTAAGTTGTTTAAGGAGTTTCCACACGATATGTGCTTAGAGTTGAAATCACCTCCAATATTTAAGATTTAAAGATTTAAGATAAAAAAGATTTAAAATTTGAAAAAACGACTAAAAGGACATATGCAAATTCAAGATGAAATCCTCTAGTAAAATCTTACTTATTTACTTATCCGGTCACGAGCAACCCCGAGGGGTCAGGGACCTTACAAAACGAAGATAACATATTTCGCCAACCAGTTCGATATTTTGCCTTATCTCTCCAGTTGGCAATATCAAGTGTACGCAGGGATTCGTCAACCTGATCCTTCCAGCGGAGTCTTGGTCTTCCTATTTTTCGTCTTCCTTCGAGCTCGGTTTCGAAAACCCTTCGTGCTGGTTCGTCTTCATCCATTCTACTGACATGGCGTAGCTAGCGCAATCGCGTTATTTTGATCTATGTCAATGTCAGGATAAAGCTCATACAGCTCATGATTCATGCGTCGCCGATGCTCGCCGTTGTGCACTATAGGGTCATACATTTTTCGGAGTATTTTTCTCTCGAAGACTCCTACAGGTGTTTTGTCTGCTTGCGATAAGACCCAGGATTCTGCGCCATAAAGCAAGACAGGTTGTATGATAGCCAGGTATAGTTGGACTTTTGTTACTCGAGAGAGCGCTTTATCTCTAAAGTGCTTGCTTAGCCCAAAATAACATCTATTCGCAAGCACAATTCTCCGCTTTATTTCAAGGCTGACGTTGTTGTTTTTGTTTACGGGAGATCCGAGGTACAGTCACTCACATTTAAAGTCTCGCAGTACCATGAAAATATTTTCAGTCCAAATATTTCTGTGTTTATAAAAGAAAATATATTTTATTTTTTACCCCTTTTGTTACAAAAACTCTTGGCTTTAAAAACAACTACAATGAAATATTCTAAGTACTTTTATAAAAAGCACATGAAGTCTAAACTAAGCCTTCTACACTTTTTTGCCTCACATTGAAAGTCGGGCATAATAGAAAATATTAAGAAAAAAAGTTAATATTTTGTTGCTCCGCCTTTTTGGTTCTCTACAGCTTGTAGGCGGCTTGGCATTGATTGAACAAGTTTTTTGCAAAAATCTGGATTAATATTGTTCCATTCTTCAAACAGAGCATTTTTCAGCTGATCTTTTGATGAACAGAGCCTGTCCTGCATCCTGCGTCCTAATTCGTCCCATAAATGTTCAATGACATTGAGGTCGGGTCTTTGTGCAGCAGTTTTGATCACCTTCGGACAATTATGTAACAACCAGCTCTTAACATCGTGTGCCGAATGATTCGGGTCGTTATCTTGATAAAATTTGAAGTTTGATTCAATGCCAAGTTTTTTTACGCTATCTTTCAGATTTGTCTTCAAAATCGGCAAATACACATTCTTGTTCGTTATTCGTTCGATAAAGTGTAAGTTGGCAACTCCTGAAGCCGCCATACACCCCCAAACCATCACGAACCCACCACCATGTTTGACCGTTTTTCTCAAATTTTTTGATTCTAGTCCTTTGCTTGGTTTGCGCCATATTTTACCCCTTCCATCGCATCCAAATATATTAAATTTACTTTCATCAGTAAACAGTACCTAATAATAGATTGTTAAAATCATAAAGCATTATTTTTTGTCCCCACTTACAGTGCTCCAGAAGTCAAAGTCCTTGGCCATATATTGATGGGCAAAAACAAGTCGGTCATTTTGGTTCTTCTTGCTAATGAGGTGCTTCTTCCGTGCAACTCGGCCATGAAAGTTATTTTTTCGAAGAAATCTTCATACTGTTTCTGGGTTAACCTCTGTCCCAGAAGCTTCTTTGACCATCGCAGTTAGATTTGGTGCAGAAATAAAGGGATCATTCTTAACTTTTCTTAAAATCATACTCGCTTTGCTAGAGGAGAGTTTCTTTAATCGGCGTAGGCGTTGTTTGTTGGCAATCAACCCATCCTTTTTATATCTAGCTATGATGTCATGAACCGTTGATTTGCTTTTCTTCACTAGTTTCGAAATTTCGCGTTCAGATTTTCCTTCTAAATGCTGATCAATAACTATTTTGCGTTCTTCCAAGGTGGACTGTTTAATATTACGTGGCATTTTTACAGAATATTTTAATTGACTTCACGGAGCACTTGAGAAGATAACAATGACCAATAATTTTAAAAACAATTACAGAAAACGAAAAATTAACGGTATATTTACTGACTTCTCGCTCAAAACATTGCTTGCCCGACTTTCAATGTGAGGCAAAAAAGAGAAGAAGTCTTAGTTTAGACTTTATGAGCATTTTATAACGGTACTTAGAATATTTCATTGCAGTTGTTATTAAAGCCAAGAGTTTTTGTAACAAAAGAGGTAAAAAATAAAATATATTTTCTTTTATAAACACAGAAATATTTGGACTGCAAATATTTTCATGGTACTGCCCGACTTTAAATGTGAGTGACTGTATATAAATTCGTCCACTACCTCGAAATTATAGCAGTTATCAACGTTCACGCTTTGGTCTAATCGCGTGGAGGCCCTGCTTCGTTGAAACCATTAATTTTGTCTTGTCCTCATTTACCGTCAGACCCACTTTTCCTGACTCCTTCTCAATTCTCGAAAACACCGCAGTAACTTCTCTAACTGTGCGTCCAATGATATCTATATCATCAGCATACGCGAGCAGCATGTGACTTTTGCTGCTGAAGGTTTTATTCATGTTGACAGCAGCTTTTCTCAGAATAATCTCTATTAAGATGTTAAAGAGATCGCACGACAGGGTGTCACATTGTCTGAGGCCTCGCTTAGTTTCGAAAGGCTCAGTAAGATCCTTACCAACTTTCACTGCGGATTTGGTGTTCGTCAGGGTCATCCTGCAAAGGTGTAGGAGTTTAGCAGGAATACCAAGCTCAGACATTGCTTCGTAGAGTTTTCCCCGTATCGGGCTATCGAAGGCCGCCTTATAATAGACAAATAGATGTCGTAGGTGTCAATTTGTTTTTCGTGTGTCTTCTCCAGGATTTGGCGTAGCGTGAAAATCTGGTCCGTTGTCGATTTTCCAGGCCTAAAGCCACACTGGTATGGTCCAATCAGGTCAGCGATAATCGCTTTTAGTCTTTCGCACATTATACATGATAGAACCTTATATGCTATGGATAAAAGTCTTATTCCCTGTAGTTGGCACAGAGAATCGGGTCACCTTTTTTAAATATATATAGTACACTGAGACTCCAATCGCCGGGCATGCATTCATCTAACCAAATTTTGCCAATGAGCTGATGCATGCACCTTATCAGCTCATCGCCGCCATCCTTAAACACCTCCGCCGGTAATCCATCGGCTCCTGCGGATTGGTTGTTCTCAAGCCGGGCAATAGCTGTTCTGTTCTGTTGTCTTGGTTAGGAGGGGGCAATCGACGTCGTCGTCCAAATTTAGACCGATTGTCTCGTCATTGGATATCTCAGGTATCAATAGCGCAGCGAAATGATCTCTCCATATTCCCAACATACTCTGCATATCTGCGATGAGATTTCCGTCCTTGTCTTTACAGAAGGGGGGCCCTGAACCAATTCTATTAGTTCCGTTTTTGACTTTTTGGTAGAATTTTTCGGCTTCGTTCTTCCTTCTTTATGACTCAATTTTGCTCACTCTAGCTCTTTCTCCACTGCCGTTTCTTACGCCTCCCTATACCGCTCAGTCGCAGCTCGCGTTGCAATTGATTTCACAATAAATTGGCAGAACATTTGGATATTTTGCCGGTTATTTTGGTGCAGTTTTCTTGACCCTGTTTCAAAAAAGGACAAAAAGGACGTCTGGAAATAAAGATAGAGAATTTTGGTCTATGACAACCCATAATGAAATTTAATGAGGAGTAACTTCGTGGAACATTCTGGATCCGTAGCTGTCCATTTTAGTGCACATTTTTGGAACTTTTTGAACAAAGCACGAAAAGGACCCTTTAAACTTTGAAATATAGCAGTTGAATATTCTACGAAACTAACCCCTGTCAAATTTTACTGAAGACATTTTATCACAAGAATTCGATCAATTCAATATTTATACTTGATTTTTAAATTTATCTCGGACAGTATCGGATACAAATAATTCAAACTTGCCACGCCCATAAAAAATTGTAGCTACACAGCGGTCTAAATTTGTTGGGTTTGACTATACTCACCTAGTTTGATCATTTGGCATAGGAATCATCTACACCCAAAGCAAAAACTTACATTTTGTTGCATAGTGTAATCGTTTATATACGGGAAATACGTTTAATATTAGCAGTCCACACAATATCACTTCCGAGAATGGAATTCGACTGATAGAGTTCGCCGCTGCCAAGAATATGGTAGTTAGTAGCACACCATTCCAACATAAGGCGACTTGGTTATCTCCAGATCAGAGAACGAACGTGCTGAAATAAACGGCATTTGTAACATATTCTAACAAATATATTCTGCAGGAACCATGTAACATATTCCAAACATTCATATGTTTCAAAGTCCCAAACTCACTTGTATTTAAATGTAATCATTAGAATGTTTACTGGCAAACATGTATGCTTTTACGTGGAAACATATGCGTGTTTCATCCCAAACATCCATATACTTATGTGGAAGCATTCGCGTCTTTCCCCCAAACCTCCATATACTTACGTGAAGACATGTGCGCATTTCTTCCTAAACATAAAAGAAACAAATATTTTTTTGATTTCAGTATATAGAAGTATATATTATTTATCATAAATAATTTTAAATTTATAACCAATTAATAAAAAATAAAAGATTTAAAAAGTCCCTTTTTACATTTACTTGCATTGAATGCATTATTTGTTTTTTTATGAAGTGATAATCTGCTGCTCCTTTGCTTCTCATTTCTTTCTTGTCTCTCACGTTTTTGTTTTCAGAAGGTTTCAACTTCACCAAACGCTACACCTTTCACCATTTATGATTATCACTATGAGGTGGTACATAAACAATATACTTCGCAGAAAAGGCTCTGGCAGACAAAAAAAAAGAGCTTCACGTTGTTTCTCTTTTCTCAAAATCAGTAAACAAAGAAACATCACAAACTATTTAACCGACCGATCATTTATTATTCGTTTTTACTGATCACAAATATTTTCTACTAAGCACCGACCAAGCGCATTTGATATCCTCTAACCGATGAACCATTGACGACTGAATGCATGAAACTAACACGCAATACATCAGCCAAAATAAGAAACTCTCACTTCATCTGAAATTTACACACACATTCAGGAATATTTATGAATCACTGACTGAAAGAATCATTTAAAAATACAGTTACACACTAACAAGTAATACTGTGAATAATCTCTCTTTGGCCCTCTTTTATTCTCTTGCTCTCGGGAGAGCATAAACCGTGCCACAAACACAGCTATATTCATATCATAAACACAGATATATTTGGATCACAAACACTATATTATATCATTTTAATCATTGAGTTTTCAACTTGTATTATTGATTAGCAAACACAAAAACCAATCAATAAAAATACAGATTTTTAACGTGTATTATACATACATGTTTTCCACAGCATGCTTACTTAATCAACCAAGAGCATTTGCTATCCTCTGTCCGATTGGCGACTACATTTATGAAACTATAACGCAACAGATGTAAGAAAACTCACTTCATCTTCAATTTACACACGGATATTCAGTAATTTTTATGACTCACGGACTGAAAAATAATGGCAACATGCAGTTACACACATACAACTTTGAATGTGTATAATCTCTTATTCTCTTGCTCTCAATAGAGAGTAAATAGTGTAACAACCACAGATGTATTTGCATCCCAAAACACAGCTATACTTGGGTCGCAAACACATATATTACAACATTTAAAGCATTATGTCTCCAACGTGAAATATTGAATAGCAAACACTATGTGTATGGACACTAGTACACCCTGAAAAAACGGCCTCGGTAACATATTCTACAAGAACCATGTTTAAACTTGGACCACACTTCAAACAGTCATATGTTTGCAAGTCCCAAACTCACTTTTACATAAATACAAACAGTAGCATGTTTACTGGTAAACATGTATGCTTTTATGTGGACACATATGCGTTCTTCATCCCAAACATCCATATAAAGGGTCCGCCATCTAACGTTTTTGATGTGTTAACATCTATAGGCGCGGGTCCGGCCTAAATTCACAAAGTGAATACATCCAAACACAATTTTTCCGACTGTGCTCACACAGATTGTCCGACAGCGATCACACACTGTTTGCCGTTTAACTCCTCCGAAACGGCTCGAGTGTGCATATCGGGTAGGACTCAGAATCGGCCAACATCTATTTTTCATACCCCTAAATGAGAAGGGTGACCCACCCCTATATAGAACACAGATTTGTCCGACTGCGAAACACAGATTGTCAAACTACGAAAAAGCACACACACTGATGTAGCGGCAGCGAATAGTTGTATTGTGTGGGTGAGAAGCACTCTCAGAGCAAAGAGAATAATGACGTGGTTATATGGATCCGAGTATAAAAATGAGATAGAAAGAGCCCAACCTTGAGCCATTCTCTTGGTTTTTTGTGGGAATAATACCCTTTTCACATTTACCGCGTTTCAGCTGAAACGCCGGCGTTTCGCTCTCTTTCGATGATTTCAGCGAAACACACTTTAATTGGCACATATTTCCATACAAAAAAAAACCCAAACATTATGCTCTTTTTACTGTAGTTTGTTTGAAACCACAGTAAAAATGAGAGAGAGCACAGTGTTGTACTCCAATAGTAGTTAAAAAAGGAGTAAAATGAAAAAATGTCCATTGCTGGTTCAAAGCAAATGTCAGAAAAATGAGGGAAAACAACTGTTTTCAACATACATATGTATGTATCAATGTTATTTTATATTTCTTTATTCACAAATGTGCGTTTGTGTTGTTTACAGTCAATACAAAACAGAAATGAGAAATGTCACATGAAACCACAGTAGTTAAAAAAATCCAATGAGTGTTCGAACTCACGGGCGATGTGTTAACACCTTTTTGCTACACGGTACCTGTTCGATTTCTGTGAACACATTCGTAAATGTTACATTGGAAAATAAAAAACAGCGTTCAATCATATGATGACGTTACAGTTAAATAATATTAATACTTAAAATTATTTCAAGACCCAGTGCAAGCACATGTGTCATTATTTTCTTGCTCAATACTTTTTGTTTTATTCCCACAAAAGTCAAAGAATGCAAAGCAACAGACACTTGTACATACATACATACATTGTTATATTCGTACGATATAACCGAAGATCAACATAAAATACTTTTTGAATATTACTCCAAATTAAAACACTTCAATCTCGGATCGCCTTAATTTTTGGAATAAACTCTTCGTCGAAACCCGCACTAGCTTTCTAATCCAAAAATTAATAAAATCGGCTATGAATTTCCGGAGAAAATCGCGTGGGAAAATTATATGAAAATCGCCCAATAATCACTTTCAATACCGACTGCCAAGCAACGAACAAACAAACGATGATAAGACAAAACCGAAGATCAACATAAAACACTTTTGACGTGACAACGTCTTAAATTAGGTTGCGGCTGGGAGTCACTTATGAAAAAGTGTAACGCCCGGTAACGTTACGATGAGTCACCGAACACAAGTAAACGCAATGTGTTTACTTGTGTGCCAGAAACGATTTGCTTTGCTGGCTTCTAGTGGCTGTTGGTCGGTGGTGTGAGTGTTTTTGTTTTTTGGCACATCATATATATGACGACTGAGCAAGTATGTATGTGCGTATATATGTGCGTGTGTATGAATATTGATTTAGATCAGTCTGCATTGGATAAGGTATTATTTTTTGTTTTTTTTTGTTTTTTGTTTTTTGGCTTTATGATATGTGTAGTGTATGTTTGTGTGTAGAAATTTTCATATGAATTAGGTAGCCAAAACGAAACAGAGAGCTGCGGTCGGCTTTAAAAACGATATGCGAATATGATGAATTGAAATACTTTTTGGTTAGTAAATTATTTTCTTTTGTTTTTAATAAAAGAAATGTTTTTTTAATATTACTCCAAATTAATACTCCAAATTAAAACACTTAAATCTCGGCTCGCCGATATCGGATCGCCTTAATTTTTGGCCTAAACTCTTCGTCGAAACCCGCACTAGCTTTTTAATCCAAAAATTAATAAAATCGGCTATGAATTTCCGGAGAAAATCGCGTGGGAAAATTATATGAAAATCGCCCAATAATCACTTTCAATACCGACTGCCAAGCAACGAACAAACAAACGATGATTTACTCTTACAAACCTAACACTTGTGTATGTATTAAATTTATAGTTTACTGCCCTAGAGGCGCGCGTATAGATGTTAACACATCAAAAAGTACAATGTGAACACCATGGTTTCGAAATGATCTCAAGAGAGCGAAACGCCGGCGTTTCAGCTGAAACGCGGTAAATGTGAAAAGGCTATAAAGCAAAAAGTATTAATCAAGAAAACAATGACACTTGCCTTTAAATATTTTTAAGTGTTATTAAGTATTAATATTATTTAAATGAAACGTCATCGTATGATTGAACGCCTTTTTAAATTCTTTATATTAACTTCACCTGTCTGTATGCATGTATGCCGAAAAAATGTTCGATTGATTTTTAACTCTTTTGACAAAAATAAAAATAAACTATCAAAATATGGGCGGGATTGGATACAGGGGCGTGGTACCTCCCATACAAATCACAAATTTATTTATTTCTTTATTTTATTATTTCTGCTCCTGTTAACGGTATTTGAACAAAATTGGGTATGTTGGTTAGGTTTACATATTCTAAGATCTACTGCAAATATGGGTGGGATTGGACAGAGGGAGCGTGATCATATATAAAGAATTTATAGTCAAAAACTATGTTTTTTTCGGGTTGGGTTTTTATTATTGTGAAAGGTAAGTCAAATAAAATGAGGGTGCGGAGCACTCTCAGAGCAAAGAGAATAATAAACGTATATAAAAATGAGATAGCAAGAGAGCAACGAAAATTTTGTGAACTTGTGTAGCGTATATACGAATATAACAATGTATGTATGTATATATCGGGTTTTTCAACAGAGACGGTACAAAAGTAAATCGATAGGGACAGCAAACGACGCCATATTTTTCCCCGCTTTTTTGACATTTCTCTTCAGTAAGGTTTGCCATTTCATCGTGGAAAGATATACGAGCCAACAACGAGTCGAAATTATTAAAATTTACTACCGAAATTTGGAGTCAGTGGCCCCAACTTTAAGAGCGCTACGTCCAATTTATGGTCGTCATAATCGTCCTACCAAGTCAACAGTTGAGCGTCTAGTGGAAAAATTTGAATCCACAGGCACAGTACAAAATGTTCCCGTGCCAGTGAGACAAAGAAGTGCTCGTAGTGTCGAGAATATTGCTGCCGCTCAGGCTTCAGTTCAAGATAGCCCAAATGTGTCTCTCACACGTTGGGCATCTCTGTGACGTCGTTGTGGCGAATTTTGCGAAAAGATCTTGGCCTACATCCTTACAAGATCGAATTGACGCAAGAACTGAAGCCGCTCGACCACCATAACCGTCGTATGTTCGTGAATTGGGCTGAGAAACAACTTGAAAATGATTCGGATTTTCACCGGAAAATCATCTTCAGCGATGAGGCTCATTTCTGGCTGAATGGCTTCGTCAATAAGCAAAATATGCGTTATTGGTCAGACAGCAATCCACACGTAATCCATGAGTCATCATTGCATCCCGAAAAAATTACGGTTTGGTGCGGTTTATGGGCCGGCGGCGTCATTGGGCCGTACTTCTTCCGTGATGATCAAGACCGGCACATTACTGTGAATGCGAATCGCTACCGTTCAATGATAACCGAATATTTTTGGCCCCAAATTCGATAATATGGACTAGGAGGACATGTGGTTCCAACAGGACGGCGCCACAAGCCACACAGCGAATGCCACAATGAATTTATTGGAAAGCAAGTTTGGTGTACGTGTTATCTCACGAAATGGCCCAGTCGATTCGCCGCCTCGGTCGAGCGATTTGACGCCGTTAGATTATTTCCTGTGGGGCTACGTCAAGTCTATGGTCTATGCCAAAAAGCCAGCGACGATTGATGAACTTCGTACGAATATCGAACGTGAAATTGCAGCAGTATCGGGCGATTTATGCTTGAAAACCGTTGAAAATCGAGTTCCATACATAATGGCATCGAACGGAATAAAGAATTTCAATGGTATCTAAACCCGGTTTTGTTTTATTTAAAAGCGCTCCTTGAAAAACCCGTTACAAGTGTCTGTTGCTTTGCATTCTTTGATTTTTGTGCGAATAAAACAAAAAGTATTAAGCTAGAAAATAATGACACATGTGCTTGCACTGGTCTTTAAATAATTTTAAGTATTAATATTATTTAAATGTAACGTCATCATATGATTGAACGCTGTATTTTATTTTCCTATGTAACATTTAATAATGTGTTCACAGAAATCGAACAGGCGCCGTCTAGCTAAAAGGTGTTAACACATCGCCCGTGAGTTCGAACACTCATTGGATTTTTGTTTCAACTAGTGCTTATTTCGTGAATGGTAACACTGAGCTCATGTCTGATTTGACAGATAATTAGTTTTATCCTCCCGCTGAACGAATATGGTTGGGTATACGCTTGAACAACGCTGGGAAATATTGCGACATTACTTTGAAAATCATGGCCTGCGATCGACTTACAGAAGATGCCGATTTTGGCAAAAAAAATCATCTTTTCAGATGAAGCTCATTTTGATCTTGGCGGGTATGTAAACAAGCAAAATTGTCGCATTTGGGGCACAGAAAATCCGCACGCATACATTGAAAAGCCGATGCACCCAAAACGAGTCACTGTTTGGTGCGGATTTTGGTCCAGAGGCAAAATTGTGCAATTTTTCTTCGAAAATGAGGAAGCAGTGGCCGTTACAGTCAATGGCGATCGCTATCGGGCCATGTTGAACGAATTTTTGTTCACAAAAATTGAAGAGGAGGATATTGGCAACATTTGGTTTCAACAGGACGGCGCTACGTGCCACACAGCCGAAGCTACACTCGATGTTTTGCGCCCTGTTTTTGAAGATCGCATTATCAGCCGCAGAGCTGATGTCGTTTGGCCACCTCGGAGCTGCGATTTGACACCGTTGGACTATTATTTGTGGGGTGCCCTCAAAGATAAGTGTTACGCCGACAAGCCAGAGACAATTGACGCTCTAAAGGACAATATTCGTGAAGCCATTGGTGAAATACAGCTGCACACAATCGATAATGTGCTTAAAAATTGGACCGATCGTGTAGGCTACTGCCTGGCCAGCCGAGGCAGCCATTTGAATGAAATTATTTTCCATTATTAACCGGAAGGATTGTACTTGCAAATAAAAAAAGAAATTTGAGAAAATATTGAGTAGTTTGTTTTTATAGCATTTTCAAAAAAAAAAGTTATTTGGCGGACCCGTTACTGACGTGGAAGCATTCGCTTGTTTCCCCCAAACTTCCATATACTTACGTGGAAACATATGCGTATTTCCTTCCAAACATACTAATATTTAGAAACCCGTTATTCTTTGATTTCAATATATAGGTATTATTTATTATACTTTATTTTATCAATATAAATCCACATTTATACATAATTAATACAAAAAAGTAAAAGATTTAAAACGACCCTTTTACATTTACTTGCATTGAATGCATTATCAGCTTTTCCCATGATATTCTCTTTTCGTTGTTGTCTCTCACGTTTTCGTTTTTAAAATGTTTCGACTATGCTTTGGCACACAAAGTAAAGGCTTGGTAAGACAAAGGACTTCATGTTGTTGCTTCGTTCCTCAAAATCGCTTCTCACTTTGGTAGAAAACATACACAAAAACCAAAGCAACATCACATTTAACAATTCGAGCCTTTGTTTATTCTTTTTTCACTGATCAATCGCTTTTGGTATCCTCTGTCCGCATAACCAATACATGAAACTAAAACGCAATACGTCAGCGAAGATAAGAAACACAGAATTCTCTCTCTCTCTCTCTCGTTGTCCCTCCTTTATTCTCTTGCTTTCGAGAGAGCATAAATAGTGAAACAAACACAGCTGTGTATGCATCACAAACACAGATATAGTTGGATCGCTACACATATGCATATTTTAACATATTAATCATTGTGTCTCAAACATGTAATATTGAATAGCAAACACAATGTGTTTGGACACAAGTTATATTTGCATCAAAAACCAAAACAACAAAAAACGACAGCGTGTATACTTGCGACAAAGCCAAACAGACGTTATATTTCCATCCAAATATCCAAACAACAAATAAAGATAGATTATTCAGCGTGTATGCACTATATTGTTGAAGGAATCCTATACCTGACGATTGGAGTGCTTATGTTCGTCTATTTAAAAGGGTGATCGGTACATATAAGGTCACATCGAGCATTTTATGTAAAAGGCTAAACTCAATTGTTGAAAACCTGATTGGACCTTATCAGTGTAGTTTTAGACCAGGGAAGTCCACGACTGACCATATATTCATGCTTCGACATATCTTGGAAAAGGCCCACGAACAAATACAATCGTTTTGTCGATTACAAAGCTCCCATACCGGGAAAATTGTACGACGCTATGACTGAACTGGGGATACCATCAAAATTGATTCACCTCTGCAGAATGACGCTGAACAACACAAAATCAGCAGTGAAGGTGTGAAAAGACCTCACCGAAGAGAGGAATTAGATAAGGCGACACACTTTCGTGCAATCACTTCAACGTCTTAATGGAGTTAATATTGACAAAAGCTGCAGTAAATATGAAAAAAAGAAAGCCGAAATTTGCTAGAAGTTACTGCAGTATTTTCAAGAATCGAAAAAGTGTCAAAGAAAGTAGATCAAGACAAAATTAATGGTATCGACGACTAGTAAATCTCTCGACGGGGTCGACACTTCAACGTCAACAACCAATTTAAGTGGTGGTTGAATTTAGCTACCTTGGATCTGCGTGAATAAGAACAGAAACGTCAGCCTGGCGATAAATAGGAGAATTTTTTGGTATACCAGACTCTCATTTTACCCGAACTGGTATATGGATCCGATGCTTGTTGGGTCATATCGCAAGAGGATGGAAAACCCCTGGGAGTATTGGAGAGAAAATTTTTTCGTAAAATCTATGGCCCTGTTAAGGAAAACGGAGAGTATTCCCATGTACTCCCATTCCCATGTATTCCGACATGGGCACAGCTAGACGAGTCAAATATTTTTCTTTAACAAAATGATTATGGTAATAACTCTTTGATTGTTCTCGTGGAGTTGATCTGTTTCTTTGTAAACGATTTTTGCTTCCATTTCGAGAGGGGATTATTTTCTTCTGAGGTACTCAGCAATATTTAAAAATTCTTCCACGTAACGTGATAACTTATTATTAAATTTTGAGCCCAATTGCGAATTAAAATGACTGGCATAAGATCTATCAGAAGTTGCTTTATTATTTATTAAAAATCAACTAGATTAATGACAGAATGTGTGTTGTTGGCACCCAACTCCTTTTTCTCCCGATATTAAAGTTTAATTTTAAAACCAGGGTAAAGTGTAAATAATTTAGAAATTATTTCAACTGTACGCGGGTCATTTTGTCCATACATTTCTGTATTTCATCCAGACTGGGTTGATGGTAAATTCCTCCGAAAACAATATTAATGAGTTTCATTTCAGCTGGTGTATAGGAGTTATATATACAATGCCCTGACTGTGCAAAATGTACATCATCTCGAGATGAAAGGAAAGATCCGCGAAGTATATTTTACTATTGTATTTACTATAATCACAAGAACAAAGCTTCTTTAATTGTTAATATGAAAAATAAATATTATTATGTTAGTTAGTCGGAAATGTTACTCTGGAGTGAATCTGGAACTGATAAATATATGAATAACGATTATTTTTCGAAACTTGTGCCATTGTTGCCACGTGATCCACAAGTTTATTTGACAAAGCACTGAAAACTCTTCTTAGTTAAAATCACATCAACTATGAATCAAACTCATCTTACTATGTACGAAGCCATACCTACATTACTTTAACGGTGAAATTATTTGGGGTCTAATATAACATCTAATATATGTAACTGATTTTCAAATTTAAATAAGTTCAATGTGAATTTGAATAAAGGTTTATATTAAACACATATTTCAAATTGGAATACAAATTTAATTTAAATTTAAAATTTGAACGTGATCCACAAATTTAAATACAGTGTAGACATTTTGATATTAAAACACGGAATAAATAACTTTATTGCATGTGGTACACGTGTAATTCAATTTAAGAAATAATCCGGTTTAGTCTGTTTTTGTCAAATTCAAATACCGAAAACCGATTTGCTGAAAAATTCCGTTTCTTTGGACACTACAGGCGACCTCCTTTCCCAAATAATATATAATAACGAAACATTAATGTTATTTTTTTTATATTTATTTATAATAATTTTATTTATTCTTAATTATTTCGACAAATAATCTGTTGTTTTTTCGGGGATTTTTTTGGTTTTTCTGTTGTTGTTGTATTTGATAGAAATGGTGAATTCTCACACCCGCGTTTATTTGAATACGTGTGATTAACTAAAGATGGAATCAAATGAAAGTGCGTCCGTTCGTACGTCCAATTCACCATTGGGGCTTCGTTACTGTATGTAGGGTGCCAGGGTTGCCGTCGCCACGGCGGCAACATTATTTATTATTATATCATCCGATTGATGGTGATAGTGATATTGGGGCTGTTGATGCATATATGATGTCTGACGATTATAATTATTATTGTTATTATTGTTATTGTTATTGTTGCTGCTTGAAATGCCTGTGCGCATAATGTCGGTTGTGCTTATGCCCGGCGAACCGGTGGCACCGTTGCCCAAGCCGCTGCCGCCTGATGCGCCCCCTGGGACACCAGTATTAAAACTATTCGTGAGCACCTCTCCGAAACTTAGCTTTGTTAATTCAGTGGGGAACATATAGAAAATTATTAACATTGTGGTATAAACGAATATATGGAATATAATACAAAACCATATTAAATTTATCTGTAATCGAGACATTTGAAAATTATTAGTTTACATACGGTGGGCAGGAGAGTGTATCCGGATACTAACCTTTGATTTACGCCGATATTTGGTGACACTAACGAATGGTACTAAAGCTATTGTAAGAAATATACCGCTGAATACACCCGCAAAGATGCCGGCAAAATTTAACTGCCACGGCAGCGTTCCAATGGCGAGCAACATGGCACCCATAAACATTAGCTTGAACAGGGCCACATGGGGTTTGTGCAAGTGCTGCCAATGTGATAATATTAGTAGTACCATCAGAGATGATATAACGCCTGCTATCGATGCGAGAGGTCCCACCTGGAAGAATGGTAAAGATTGTAAATGTATTGTCGGAAATATTGAGTGGAATAACTTAAACACGAAACTATAATTTATTTATACCTAAAGTTAGATTTTTTATATATATTAATGAATTAATATTAACAACGAGATTTCTTTAATACCAAATGGATGTTTTCTATAAGTTTAGCATTGGACCAAAGATGATATGGAGTACAATATTAGTATGATTGGAAAGGTCCACAAATATATTATGCCGAATGTTCTAGCAATTATTACAATACCCATGATATTGGTAGTAACCAAATACAGATTGCATTGAATTGGTCTAAATTAGTAGTGTCTAGCAAGGTTTACATTTGGAGTCTAACGATCAAAATTACTTCGAGATCCATTCAATTAACTAGTACCTTAATCTCGGACTTGCCATGAAGCATTGATATTTACAATAGAGGTAACTAAGTAAGTAAGTCGATCTTGTCATCCGCTGGATAGTCCGACGTGCGTTGTAGAGCTGCTCTAAAAGGCGGCATTAAGATAAGATTGTTAAAATGAAAATTTGAGTAAAGTGAGAATGAATATATCCAGGGTTCTCTGGCAACTCTGCCAAACAACAAATTTTGTTTTATGATTTAAAATTGTTTTTAAATTTAAAATTTTCAAAACAAAAAAAAATTGTAAAATTTACGCCTTTTTGCTCCAAATACAATTTGATATTCTTAATTTTATCTCGCGTATATCAAATATACACAAATTCCAATGATTAAGACTGGTAGATATTCATTTGAGTTTCAAAAATAATAATCTTTAAAAAATTTCAAAGGGTGTTTGAAAGTGTTATTGGAATTTAAATAAAACCAATTTGCCTCAAATCCCGTTACTTTTTTTTAAAATTCGTTTTAAATGAACGGCAGTTATTTTAATTTTGTTGAATTTGAATTGATATTGAATTACAAATTCGCTTCGATGATCTAACATTAAAACTTTGTGTGAAAAATGGGTGTGGTCAGTGCAGAATTTAGAATTTGTGGGAATCTTGGCAGAGTATGTGGTGCGGACTCCATTGCAATATTTTTGTCCAGAAAGGGTAGTGGTTTGGAGAAATTATTTAGTGATCTTTTACAAATATCACCAAACTGTTATAGTCAAGGCTGCTAGGTTTTTTCCAATCCGAACCCCAATATTAATATTTGTGTCCACAAAAATTCCCAACCGAAATCCTTTTTCGAAATCACAAAACCAACTCCTATTGAATCAGTATTTAAACTTTAGTCCCGAAATATAAACTCTCAAAAATATACCCACTTTTCAATTTTTGATATTTCGTTGCCTGATATCTCAATAATTATCAAGTCTACACCTAACGAAAAAAAACCTTTGCAGGTCGTTTCCCACCAGAATTGTTCTATTGCTGCATATCCTAAACGTTGACCGCAACAGTGAAATATTTTCTTCCAAATATGTTTTCCAAATATATTTTGAGTGTTCAAATAGGGAGCCTTATCAGAACCTCTCTGGATTCTAGCACTGTGTTGTATTTTGCTGGAGCAAAAGATCTCAGGTTGTAAAGTCATAGCATGTAGTAACGAGCAGGTAATTGTAATATAGGGAAAATACCGCTCCACATGCATGATTAATAGAAGACTCTCTATATGGGCAACGGAGAATTGATTGGAGGTAAATCCAGAAAAAAACCGAATTGGTACTCTTTACCAGGAACCAGAAGGTTCCGTATATTGAGCCATTGTCTCTAGGTGGTATACAAATTAGCCTGAAGGATTTGATTCTGGACTGGAATCTCTCAGCTTCAAACCAAACACTATGGACAGGATCAGTAATACCATGAATTGGATATACGGAACTATTGTTCGCCCGATATTGTTTTACGACATTGTCATTTGGTGGTCACGGCTGGATAAACACATTCACCTAAGTCTATTGACAAAGGTTTAGAGAATGGCAATGGTGTGTCTAATGGGTGCGCTTCGTACAGCACCTACCGAGTGATTGGGGTTTTTCATTCTCCTGTTACCATTAAATTTTCTGGGCAGGCAAATGGCGATACTGTCAACAATTCCCAATCACTGTCTTCACTATGGATCAACAATCCCTATTGTGAAGGTACGAGTTTAAGAGATCTAGACCAACGTCTTCTACCTTTAAGATAATCTTCTCCACCCATACCTCCCAAATCGACAGAGCTGTAAGGGACGCATAGCTGGTAATGTATGCTTGTATAAACTAGTTGGCAAAGTAGGTGGTTGAAGTTTCTTCTAAAGAGATGGGTCTAAACTCTAGACCATCTACAATAGGGTGTACTGCAGACAGCATTTTTCGGAATTGGAGTCGTGGGGAATTTCAATCAATGATGCGTATTAAAGAGTTGATTACGGGAACCTCAAACTTTTTTTTATACGAGGGTACTTCTAGTCCCCTACCGGCTGCTGCCGTGAAAAAAAACTATCAAAATTTTGAAAATACATTTACAATAAAAAAATACATTTTTTGTTTACCCAAATCATACATGGGTTAAATTAATTATATGACAATTATAATTTATAGTTTAATTTGAATTGTAGATGTACTACAAATGCAAATTCAAAAAAATGTAAATTCCACTTCCTTCATATCTGGCTGTTTTGGTTTCAAATATTTTTTAATAAGGGATTATGGATTCGAAAATACTACGAGGCAACACCAATCGAAGCCACAAACCTCAACATATAAAATACTTTAAAAACAGAATTACCAGCAGTCAAACAAATTCAAAATAATTTATAACATTCCTACAAGGTGGCGCAAAAGTAAACTTCCGATGTTTTTTGGCTGTAATTTAAAAAAAAATGAAAAACTTTGATTCTTCTTGTGGATTATTTTTATTTGGTCTTTTAATTTTTTTTACATCAAGTCGAGAATATGATGTCATGTAAATGGCCGCCGCCACAGTTGATTGTCATTTGAGCCCTTTTTATGGCATTTTCCATCACTTTGGCCAAAACTTCCGGCGATAGGTCCTCACATTCTTGACGGATATTGTCTTTAAGAGCTGCAAGAGTCTGAGGCTTGTTGACATAAACCCGCGACTTCAAAAAGCCCCACAAAAAGAAGTCTGGAGAGGTCAAATCAGGCGATCTTGCTGGCCAGTGCAAATCGGCAAAACGGGAGATTAGGCGCCCGGGAAATGCATCCTTCAGCATATCGGTTGTGGCACGTGCAGTGTGTGCCGGTGCACCGTCCTGTTGGAACCACATGTTTTCCAATCCAAATTCATCAAGTTGCGGCAAAAAGAACTCGTTGATCATTGCTCTGTAGCGTGGCACGTCGTCTGGTCGATGTAGACGGCGCTTCCATGACATCCTCGGCTACAGCAGCAATATTCTCTGCAGAACGGCTACTCCGGGGTCTGCCACGCCTGGCAGCATCTCGTGTTGTGCCAGTCTCTTCGAGGCGAGCGGCTAAACGTCGCAGTGTTTCACCAGTAGGCGTTGGACGGCCAGGAAGTCTGCGACGAAATTCACGTTGTGCCAAAGTCACCGACCGATTATTGGTCAAATAAATAGTCAGCAATATTCCGCGTTCTGGAGCAGTGTAGCGTAACATTGTTTATTAACGTGTATTTCGCATGTGTTTACTACACAAATGTCAAAACAGAACTGACATTAGGGGCCAATCGCAAAATTTATAGCATTTTCTGATAGGAGGATTACTTTTGCGCCACCTTGTATATTTAATTACAATTGGCATCCTATTCCACAACCTGCATTTGCATTGACTGAGCAAATGTAAATTCAAAACTGTTTAACTGTAATTGCAAATAACGACAATTGTTTCTTTTCTTTGCATTTAGAGAGAAACGTAATTATATTTTTGGTTTTTGCCAGCCTATCTTTTGCCATGCACAAACTATTGACGTCATCATCAGTTTCGTTGAACATTGACTTTCAAATATGCCGAAATTCATAGATTTTCGAACTTTTTATAGCGAATACACAGTGCAACACAATGACAGGCAAAGTCTGGCGAAATGAATCATCGAATCAAATTCTTGCCCAAAGGTATAGTAAAATCCCCCCAAACGACAGATATTTTCCTTCTATCACTCTCTCAGAAGGAATGGGGTACTAAACATGTCTTTTGGTTAGGAAATACTGCATGATGTCAAAAAGCCATGCAAATATATATTTTAAAGATTTTTTGTGTTAGAAATTTTTCAGTAAAATTGTATAAGTATTTTTTCTTTCAGAATATTCCAACTCTCCATCATTGTTAATTCTAATATTATATTTTCGAGAAAATTCAAAAAAATTAACGAATTTGATATTGGCATTAACATTATGATCGAGTTTGACAGTTTCAGGGTTTAATGTTCGACAATATTATATATTTTATCATTTTAAAAGGTGTCGTTGAAAATATTATATTACTTTTATTCATATCTTTTTTTAAATGACAGGGCTATATTTTTCTATATCATTTTGCTGACATATTCAATTCACAATGTTAAACTTGCTTTTAAAAATTATAAAAAGGACTCGAACATATTGAACATATCGATTTGTCTTCTTCGACAGCCCATATGAAATTTATAGTGCAGCATATCACACTCAACTCAAACTTTTCGGCATCGTTCTCAACAACTTAAAATTTCACGAAACACTGCGCAGCGAATTTTGACAAAAGACCTCCCCCTTCACGCGTAAAAAATGCAGCTTACTAAGCAGCTCAAACCAGCAGACCACAGAAGCGCCGGCAATTCGTTCAATGGGTAATGGAGCAAAGTCAATTTAAATTTTTCAAAAAAAACTCATCTTCGTGTATAAACAAAATTGTCGAATTTGGGGCTCAGGAAATCCTCACACAATCCATGGGCAACAAATGCACCCACAACGAGCAACTGTCTGGAGGCTTGCTTGGGCATTACTTTTGATGAGGCCGAAATTGCAGTGACTGAGAACGCCATTCGTTACAGGAATATGATCACGGAGTTCTTGTGGCCTCAACTGGACGGCATGGATCTGGATAGCGCCACCTGCCAACCGTGCATGTAACAATCGATTTATTGCAGCAACGATTTCCAGAACTTATATCAGGAAAACCTGATGTCAACTGTTGGTTGCCAGTTGACAATGCGATTTAACGCCGTGCGATTTCTTTCGCAGGATAACACAATAGAAATTCTTGAATACAGAGTAAATTAAAATGATTTAAAATCACAAAAACATTATTTCTGGAGTGTACGACACTATTCTTCGGGGATGCGATATTATAAGTGTCTCGATGTCGTCCATTTATAACTTTCTACAGGCAAATTAAGTTTTATCATACATTTATTGGGAATAATTTAAGTAACTGGCAAATGAGTCTTTATTTCTGGCACTTCATCGTTACCATTACATTCTGTATCAGGCAAGGATGTTGCCGATCTTTATTTAAAGAATTACTATATATTTCCCACAAAAGAAACATGATACGTTTTATAGTAGTTGCAAAAATATTACGACACCTGCATCACACAATTTTGAAAACCCTTCCAAAGTGCACAGTTTTTTACACCACGACGATATTTACTACATATTTTATGTTGTATATTAAAAGAGTACGCTCTTGATAACAGTTATCATCTTTTAAATCTGTATTACTATTTCGAATAAATTGTTATCTTAAACGAATTGCACTTACCTCTGGTTTGTATGGCATTAACACAGCACTTGTCAAGTTGCCAGCTAGTCCCGAACCTATATACAATATGGCCGTTCGGATGGGTCCTATTAAACGTTCCAAATCGGCCAAGAACACATGTTGAAATATCACGGTAATTAATAAATGCAAAATGCCAGCGTGCATACACAGCGATGTGAAGAGGCGATAGAATTGATCGGGTACTTCGAGATTTACAAATGGAAACATGCCGCACACATTGTTTAAGCAAGAAATCTACAACGTGAGGGGAGATTGGGCATTAAAATCATTGTATTCTTAAGAAATAACAGCAGATCTGACCTGGGAGCAAAGTGAAGCTTCCTCGTGGAAATAACCATTTACAAAATCACAATATTCCCGTGTTGTAATGCGACATTCGCCATATATACCCGCACAACAGGGATGTCCAATCACCTCGCACACCATATGCTCCGCCGTGTGGTCTTTGAAACGAAAACGCTGAGAGAAGGAATTCGTTTTTCGGCATATTGGCCACTTGGTGATATCATCCGGCCACTCGTAGGGAGCTATCGATGCTGGAGCATCACAGTACTTTGGATCTAAGCCGCAAACGGAACCCGATATGCGACCGCCAGGACCCGATTCGCCGGGTGACCACTTTTTCCAAGTTGATATGGATTTCTGAAAAGAGAACTAAAATTTTAATTTGTTCTAATGTTCTATCTTCTAAGAGTTCGTCGTACGTACCGTTGGAAATAGTCCTCTCACGGAACAATCTGCTTGTGAACTTTGTACACAACCCGAGTCATCGTTTCGTATGCAACAGGCCGTCTCTCGCTCCTGTCGTCTTGTCTTCATCATTACATCTATAATTTTTACATCACGTCTCATACAAGTGGCGAACTTGGCACCCAAATGCACTAGATCTTGGTTACGTGGTCCAATCCATATGTTTCGCTGTTCGGTGTGCTGCACCGTCTGTAGGCTTAAGCTAGTTACCAACACTTGACCAGTTCTTTGTTCGAGGCCGAAACCAATGGGACCGATACCGTAGCACAGCAATGAAAGAAATAATACAATAATTTGGACCGTATTGATCCAGTACGTGAAGAATGGGCGATGATCAGTTCGGTCATCGAGATCATTAATACTGTACAGCTTTGCCCTTTGAGCCGAGGGACGTCGAGAGTTCTCCATAACACCATCCAATATCTGAGATGAAATTCTATTGCCGCGCACCCCCCGCTGCACTTGTTGCTGATTTTGCTGCTGTAACTGCTGTTGGTTTTGAGGCTGCAATTGTTGCGGATTCTGCGGTTGCTGTTGTTGCGTGGTGTCTTGTTCGCCATTATTATGTAGGACAACAGCCTGATGCAAATTTGGTTGTCCGTTAGGTCCCATTATGTTGCTGGTCCGCCATCCTTGCTGGGTGCGATCGGCTGTAATATACATTTGGCGCTCCACGTTTGCTGTTCGCATGTTCGGATTGCTAGGCGAAGTTCCCGAACCAGATGCATTGGCCTCCATACCAGTTGGCGAGTCAAAAAATACCTCTTCGGCTGCTAAAGCGTCTACGCCTTCACTAATTTCATTACTGGGTGCGGATCCGTCAGCATTGACTGGGTTCTGAACATGAGCGGGGGCGAAACTGCGTGCCCATTGGCGGCGTTGCATGAAACGGGACTGACGCTTGTTGAGAGTGTTCACAATGTATCGTACGCTTGAAACCAACATAGACATCACCGATTGTTTGCGTTCCACAATATCGCCCTCCCTTACATCGGTGCTATAGTAAGGGTGATGGAAGTTATCACGTTGACCGCGTCGCCTAACAGCACCTCCAGCTCCAGAGCCATTGGCCAAGGTGGCATCATCTTCCGTGTCCTGAATGGGCAGTATATCAGGTCTTTCCGTGGCATGATGGTGGTTGTGATGATTATGGTGATGGTGATGATGGTGGTTATGGTAGTGATGATGTTGACCCGCATTGTTGAAACCAGAGCAGTGAGCGCCGTGATGTGACCCAGATCCGTTTCCGTCGTTAGAGCAGCCTTCGCTTATCTCGCTTGGGTCCCCTTTCGAAGTACCAAAGCGTCTAAGGGCCAGACGGCGTTGGCGGCCCTGCCATAGGGCATAATCTTCGGCTTCTGTGGAGATTTCGACGCCAAAGAACCGCATCACTTCACGGCGCATGTATTCGGTGAAACGTTTTTTGCACGAGTAGCGTTGTTGTGGTTGTTGAGCCAGCGCATTGCACGGCTGAGGCTGAGGTTGTTGTTGCAATTGTTGCTGCTGTGGCTGAGGCATTGGCTGTCCATCAGGTGGAGTTTGTTGGTTGAATGACCTCATGGAAGAGGGTGTCACGAAATGCTGCTCCATACTTGGAGGTTGCTGTTGCTGTTGGGGTTGCGGCGATTGAAGCTGCTGTTGTTGTTGTGGTTGAGGCGACTGCAGCTGTTGTTGTTGCGGCATCTGAGGTTGTAGTTGTTGCTGCAACTGCTGCTGTTGTATCTGGAACTGGTGGTTCTGTTCATGGATCATCTGAGCCTGGGCGAGTTGACTGGCGGTTGGCTTTAGCTGAGGGTACATGTGTTCGGTGATCATGTCCTGTTTCTTCGTGAGTATCCGGGTGCCTGGTGGCATTGCAGTTGCTACTCCTGCCGCAGCAACATTGGGTGGAGTAAGAGGTGTTAAATGGTTCGTTTCGGTTGTGGTGGGCGTTAATGTCATCGTTATGTTCGCAAACTGCTCGGCAAATCTTTGATTGTTGTAGCTGATGCTGGTTGTCGTGACTGGTGTTGCTACCATTTGAGGCACTGGGCTAATGGGCCCAGTCGTTTGTGTGGTCTGATGAACACCCGTGGTGCGTCTGACTGTCTTGCAATGCAAGCATGTAGAAGATGAGCCCGAAGCGGAGGAGGTCATCACCATGCCAGCTGTGCTGTTTGAATCTTCTTTACGGATGACGTTGGTGTTGTAGCCCGTTGGCAGGCTCATATCACTAGTGTTTGATGTGGCACTTATCGAAGACATATCTTGCATATCGTTCATCATGGAACACATGCTATTGCGTGTGTTATATGTTGGCAGTTGAGGCCTCGCCACCTGAACTGTACTTGTGGCATTCAGAGTTGCTTGTGGCGAGCTAACGTTCCCAGTGGCTGTGATGGTGGCAACCATGTGAGCCTGGGTCACAGTATTACACTGTGTCACCATCATGTTCACACTTTTAGTGAGCGAGTGGTGGTGACTAACAGTTTGACCATCGTTAAGGTGCACCACAGGCGAGTCTTTACCTGATGCCTTGCTAGCGTTGAAGTTACTGCGTATGCGTGGCGATGAAGCGTAATGTTCCTTGGTTTGATTTAAGTTTGCTACAGCATGCATATCGTGCACCTGATCAGATGCACAGCATTTTAGATTTCGATTGCGATATGGCAGTGTACTGGATGCTGAGGCGGATTGTGACCCACATTTCGTTGTGGCAACAGCCGATGGGCCGGGATATTGAGCTGTTTGTGTAGTCGGTTTATGGGAGTGGTGGTGTTCTGGGGCATACAGTTCATGGGGTGGTGGTGGGGTGGGTACGTAACGTTTGACCGGCGTGTGGGCCGTCGAAGATAAATACGAGTATGTTTCTGTCGGTACCAGTGTCGTGGGGCAGCTTTTCAGGTAGTGACTCGAGGAATTGATATAACGCCCTGAAGTTGGCACCGCTCCGGCAGCTGAGTTGGGGTTATTTGAGGGTGAGGGGTTTGAGGAATTTAAATCACGATAGCGTTCGGCGTTAATTCGGTACCGTGTCGTATTGGGCGACACCGACCGCTGTTGTATGCTCATTACATTTTGGCCATACTTGATACCATGGTGATTAGTAACACGTTGTAACGAGGCATTCATCGGACCACATGTGGCCGACGATGCACAACTACCCATACCCGTAGATATTGAGGAATTCGAGGTGGAAGATGAAAGTGTTTGTTGTTGCTGATGATGCGATAAATGGTCATGGATCGCATTTTGACCATTGGGCGGCGAGACTACACAGTTCCCATCGATAAAGCGATCGCTGTTCGGAGCCGGTGAAGGTGGTGGCAAACTGCAGGCCAAGGTGTCATCATATCTCTCCATCGGCTGCAGACTTAGTTTGACTTGTTGGTGATGTTGATGGTGGATGTACAACTCATTGGGATGGGGACTGAAATGACCCGGTGATATTTCAGTGCCGCATTCATTCGAAACATTCGGACTGCATTGCATCGTGGCGCCCATCAACTGTTGCTGGTAGCTGAGCGACGACTTGCGACGCATCGTGGAATGATTTACACCTCCGCCGGAACAACTGCCGCCGCCGCCAGAAGCAGCACCTCCACCACCACAGCTGCTATTACTACTACTGATTGCCATTTGTGTCATGTGTGGAGGCAGGACATTACTACTACTGCCGCGTCGATTAATGGTTGTCGACAGATGTTGGTGATGCTGATGCTGATGCTGCTGGTGTTGTTGATGTTGTTGTTGCTGCTGATGCTGCATTTGCGCCTGTTGTTGGTGCTGTTGCTGCTGCTGTTGCATCTGTTGCTGCATCTGCTGTTGGCCAGTGTGGTGAACATGCGAGTGGCCATGTGCCGCATGCATTGCATGGCTATGGCGATGATCCGTTTCACAGCTACCGGGGTTGGAGCAAAGTTGATTGGGTTTTGGTGAATGCATGTTTGGTATGGTCGTAACTTTTCTGTAATAAAATAAATTAGATTTTATTGATTAATATTATATTATTTTATGTTGGACTGATTAAGAAACAAGATTTGTTGCACGGTAAACAACGGACGGAACCTATCATAGCATATATGTTAACCGAGAACAAACATTGTCAGGTTATAAAGAGGATACGTGGCCATCGATAATGATTAATACCGAGGTCATTTTACCAGAAAGTGTCAAGAACCCATTCCGACCAAAGCACTCAATTGATTGGGATCAAAGTACAACTACTAATAAGCATATCGCGCAGCCGCAACAAATCACCGACTGCTGCAAACTCTAAAGTAAGTAGAACATGATAGAGTTAACCTGAGCACTCATACAATAATGAAAACCCAATGATAGTGAGGAAAAGTAAAATGCCAAATCGACGCCACTGCATCTATTATGGGATTGTGGATACATCGCAGTATGGGATTAAGGAAAGCTTTACACAAACAATGAACCACAGTGGCAGTGTTTGCGAACTGTTATGATTTGAACAACTTTTTCGTTGTCAATTTCAGGATAGTGTCGCCGCTCATTAGTCAAAAAAAGGATATTTGGACATTTAAATTGTTTGACCATAATTCTTAACCAATTTGATGTTTTTGTTTTTAAATTTCTGCACAGAATTTAAAATCCAGACGTGTATGCCTTGAAAAGCTTTTCATGACTTGTTACTCGTCAGTGGTGGTTAGATCAGAAATTGAGCACACATTTTGCAATATCTTTTGACCTAGTTAACATTTTTAAGATATGTAAAAAACCGATTGTAGGTAAAGAGTCAAGGATTATTTAGGGATATTAAAATTAAAAATTAGATAATCGGGTATATTTTGAAAAATATTCCAAAGTTGAATACTTTTCTTATTTTTCGATTTTGAAGAAAATACACAATCTGGGTGTTTTTCTAAGATTCCTAACCATATTTTGATATAATTGTTTTAATGCGTTCAACAAACTTAATTTTTTTCCGATTTACAGGTATTCGTTTTTTTCGGATATTGAAAATCGAAAAAAAATTATTTGTTTTTTCGACTTTAGTGAACTGTATCTCATACAGTTTTGGAGATATTGCATTTACATTTCCTTCAATAAAAGTTTTGTTTATAGCTAATAGAGAATAGGCATAGAAAGAAAAAAAAACAACTTTTTTTATTTTCTACAAAATCTAAAAATAAGAATTATAGCAAAATTTTGGAATATTTTCTAAAATATGCCCGTTTATCCTATTTTTAATTTTAATAACTCCAAATAATCCTTGACTTCTTGCATACAGTCGGGTTTGTACAGAACTTACAAATTTTTACTAGATATTGAATTTTGGAAGATGGAAATCGATTCTGACGGGCGAATTTTAATATATTTACAGTTAGTATGTACTTTTTTTTCTAAGTTAAGTTAGGTTAACAAAAAGTTTTCGAAGCATTAGTACTTCGATTTCATGCCCAATTTCTCTGCATGCATTTAAGCCAGTAGGCCTGCTGTGCGCTCTTAGTTCTTATTTTTATAGGAAGTTCATACTCCGTTCAAAATTTCCTAGGATATCTTCAATTCAAAATTGGGTATAGTGGTGTTGGAGAGGTACTGGAGTCTTAATCGCGCAATCCGGATGAATGACAGAGGAATTGTTCCATCGCTTCCATGTCATACTCACGCACCCTGAATACATATTAGTCGGCATCTTCAATTCGTTGTAGATGTGTTCTCAGAGTGGATTGTCCAATTAGAACACCAATAAACCGACTAAGTTCGGGTTTATCGTGCTACTTTAATCCTTCGGTGTTATTATCATCCGGTCTGTCTCCCAGGATCTGTGCTTTGTGATTCGCTTCTGATGCTTTCTATATTCCATTGTGCGTTGTCCTTGCCAAATGTTGGAGCTCATCTGGCCTTTCGTTACCAAAGATGTTGCCATTTGGCTACCGGCCAAGGCTTTCACATTATTGCGTTTACAATCATTGTTCAGCCATCTCACACATCTTTGATCGCCTTAACTTCTGCAGTAATATGGTCAGAATAGCGAAATTGTTGCCTACATTTTAGAAACTCGATAAAGGATCGTATTTATGTTCCTATTTCCGTCAGTGGTGCAATGGTTAGTGTGCGCTGTTCTTGTAGATGAGAACGTGGGTTCGATCCCTGCTCAGACCACCGTACATTTCTTTCGACGACGTTCACATCGGACACTATCGAGTACTTAGTCTTGAAAAAGCTTCTCAAAATACCGTACGGAACCGGTGTAAAACTGTAGGTCCCAATCAGTGAGTGTAAAAACTAGAAAGCGCACATCTTTCTGATTGTGAGGAGCTCGCCTCAATCCCTTTCCTGGGATGTTTTTTTTATAGCACTAAAGACCTCGCTAGCTGTTTGATTTGGGATCTGTCCGCCGACAACCTTTCTCTATGGGATAAATGTGTAGCAGTTTGCTATAATCATTTTCTGTGGTAAACAGCCCGTCAGCGTTAATCATTGTTTGCTGGTTACAGGGTCTATGCCCCTCTAGGTTGCATATGTTCCTGCCAAGGCATACTCACACTTAACTAAAAACTCAATTGTGTTCAGTGAAAGTATTGCCTTCTTTGCCCTTGTTGATGTGGTTCTTTGGGGATCGCTGCTACCAAAACACTATAAGCGTTGAACCATTTGCAGTTTTCCCGTGTTAAAGATGCTCATATCACGCGTGTATGTTATCTTATCTTTCCCAGAAAGCATGTCTCGTTGAAGACGGTTATATTCGTGAATAAATATATTTCGGTTTTATTCGGGTTAACGTTCAGTTCCCTTGGCTGTGCCCAAATGTATGATAGTTCAAGTGCTTCGTTGGAACTTCTGCAAAGATTGTTTGGAGGGTTTCTCCCTTAGAACCATCATCACATCGTATGCGTAACATCTTGCTGAATATCTTGTTGGTATAAACCTTATGTATGGTGGTGTCTCAAAGGAGTGGTGAATGTATTCCCTCTTTTGGTGTTCCACGGCTTACATTATCGTGATGTTTATGTTGTTCGCTGCATAGATTATCCACCTGCTGCTTAGCTAATGGCTGATCCAATATATTATTGCCGGGTCAACTTTAAACTGGTCTAACAAATGGCCGAAGGGGCCAGCTTATTATTAAAAACAGTCTCTATGTTTATAAAGATGGATAGATAGAATGTAAATTATCTCCCTGATTGATATTTCCACATAGTGAACTACCTCGTGGACATAGTGAACTACCTCGTGCACATAGTGAACTACCTCGTGCACTATGTGGAACTACCTCGTGTGTGGCCGTCGGTGGTGTGGCCACAATGGTTAGTGTGCGCGGCTCTTGCACATGAGATCCTGGGTTCGAACCCAGCTTTGACCACCTTCAAAAAAAAAAAAAATCCTTTGGGCGGCGGTCACCTCGCATAGTGGCGGCGACACTATCGAGTATATAGCCGAGTATATAACTAGATACCGTTCGGAATCGGTGTAAAACTGTAGTTCCCAATCAGTGAGTGAAAACTGGAAAACGCACAGCTCAGTGATTGTCAGAAGTTCTCCCCGGTCCCTTCATGGGATGTAATGGGAAACCATTTATTTTTTTTAACTACCTCGTGCAATGTGCTTTGTGCTGATCTCACTTCCACATGTGTGGGTTGCTTGAATTTCAGCTGTTCCTCTGTTATTGTGGATTTTAATATGTCTTCTACTATGCATCCCATGGGTTTTATTATGAATTATGGTAGGCCAACCGGTCTATACAACTTTGTATTTCAAGACTTGTCTTTCCGTTTGGGAATAAACTCTACCATTGACTGCTGTCAACACTTAGGAGTAAATGCATACATTAGACATGCGGTGAAAAGTCTTGTCAAGTCAAACTCTTAAGCACCCTTCTTACCATATCATTTGCTATGGCCTAGGTTGGATTTTTTACATTCAGTGACTGATGCTGTTGTTCCACCGTGCGTCCTGTCTCTCCAACCGCAAAATGACTTGAACTTAGTACTTGCTCGGCCATTTCCATAGTTTCGACATGAATACGAGTTTTAGAAAGGAATTGTGTTTAATCTTAGGATAAACAAAAAAGATATCGCTTTAAAAGAGATCTCTTACTTTTCTTCTTCCAACTGGTATTGATATATTGGAATAAATGGGGTTTTTACCAAATTTTTTAAAAATTTAGACGCGCATAATGTTTACAGATGCAATAGTGTGATTAAAACACAAACAACCACAGTGAAGATTTCATAACCAATGATTGACGCCTCTAAACATAAGTGCGTAGATACGATAGACGGCGCAATATCGACTCGAATCTTTACTATTTGAATGCGAATATATCCTTAAAGGTTAGCTGGAAGTATAGAGGTATGAAGATAGAGGGAGATATTGATCCATGGAAGTCGAGCAAAGCAAAGCAACTCGTATTCAAATTCATGTTCGTTCGTTAAATCCAATTATATCAGTAGCGAAATTCTGTAACTTTTTAACGATGCATAAAATTTCCACACAAAATTTCAGAATTTTGTCAATTTAACTACTGATTTTTATAGTTAAATTGATATATTCATGATTAAAAATTCGTATTCATATCAACTTAGTTTATGTACAATTCGAGAATCTTATTCAAATTTGAAATTCATATTCAGATTTTAAAATGACTTTCTATTTATTTTTTGTTATATTTGAAAATCTTTTTAAAATGTATAAACGAATTTCATATTTGACATAGGTTAGTTTAGGAGTAGGTGGGGGTGGATGAACGACTCACTTAGAAACCACGGGCTAACAAGATTAAGAGCTAGTTCCACCGGCGAACCATTTAGTTTGCTCCAGAAGTTCAAAGTTCAATAATTCTCATAGGTCCTTTATTAGATAGAATCCCATAGTAGACTCCTCCTCCCAGTTAGTGCTGGACAAGTGCCAAGAATATCATCAGTGGATTCTTCCACTTCTTGTTCGTTACAGGCCTTTCCGAAGTCAGTTGCCCGGACCTTTAGTCTCGCCGCATGCCTACATATCAGACAGTGTCCCGTCAAAACTGAAACAATCAGTGATACCTTTGACTTTGCTAGAGCCAGAACGATGATGGATCTCTTGCCATCCACTATCGTCCAGATTAGTCTTGCGCGTACACAATCTGTGCTCGTATTCCATGTCTCCTGTATCATCACACGGGAATGTATTTGCAGGGTATGCTTACAATTCGTAAGCGGCATGTCGACACGTTTAAATTCCTGTGGAACCTGCCAGAATATCTTCAATGGACTCTTCAATTTCTTGTTCGCTACAGCCCTTTCAGGAGTCAGTTTCCCCGACCTTTAGTCTCGCCAAATGTCTACAAATCAGACGAGTGTCCCATCAAAACTGAAATAATCAGTGATACATTTGGCTTTGCTGGAGGCAGAACGGTGATGGATCTTCTGCCATCCACCATCGGCCAAATTAGTCTTGCGCATACACAATATGTGCCCCTCTCCTATATCATCACACGGAAACGTATTTGCAGGATATGCTTACATTTCGTAAGGGGCATGACGACACTTTTAAATTCCTGTAGAACATCTAAGGTAGTCTCTAGTCTGGCCAGTTCAACCTATCAGCTGTTCCCCGGAATATGCCTGTACCCTGGCAACCAAATGAGGCGAACATCGTACAGCTGGCCTATCACGTTAAGAGATTTACGACAGACCTGGGCAGATGTTGAGTTCGGCTAGACTAATATCCCTTAGCCAATCGCTCACTTCCCTAATAGCAAAAATTTCCGACTGATACACAATGATCAATTAGTCTACGTGAAAGAGGCAACACTAGTTCCCTAGAGTAGACACCGTACCTTACCTGATCATCCATTTTCGACCCATCCATTTAGAAATGCATATATCCCTCTATATCAAGAACCACATTGTTCCAGGAATCCCTTTCCGGTAAAAGAGTGTGAAATTTTCAACCGATTATTGGTCCCGCTTTCGAGTAGTCGACAAGTACAGGAATATTGGGAGCACGTCCCAGCACTGCTCTATGACCAAATCCGACCTTGCTCCATTGTGAGAGTTGTCTTAACCTGGTGGCAGACGTAGAATGAATCTGCACATATATGTAATATCCATCGGCAACATACGATATTGCATTCAGTGCATCAGTGGGAGTTGTGCGCTGATTATTCGTGATGAACATCGTTCCATTCTCTGACCCGTAGTCAGTAGTGTACAATATATGGGTTTATCAAGCACCTGCCTCCACACGATAGCACCTTACAGCATTATCGGTCTTACCACCGCTGTATTGATCCAGTGAACAATCCTGGGAGAAATCCCACATTGACAATCGATACCCCTCTTACAGCTTTATCACTATTGTGAAACTAAGCTTGCTGTCCAAAATAACACCGAGGTATTTGACACACTTGGCAAGCTTAATTTCAGAACCGTTCAACGCGATAGCCTCCAAGGTAGATATTTTGTATCTTCGACTAAAAACGACCGGGTATACACTTAGCCCATTTCCACCCGCCCATAAGTCCGCAAGCTACCCTGGGCTATGCCTCTTACGGCATTGGGATACTTGCCCTTTACAGCTATTGCCACGTCGCCCACATATGAACAATGTTCGCATCCACATTTTCGAGAGCATAAAATTCAGCGCAAGCTTTTATAGAAGTGGAAACAAGACCCCTTCTTTGAGGTATTCCTCTGCTAACATAGTAAAAATACCAAGTAGTTGCAGTAGATACAACAACAAAAGCGGGCAAGAACAACAGGCAATTTGTTTTTGCTTAGGCTCTCCTCATGTCAAAGTCAACACATACATACGTATACCAACAAATAAATGGAAACAGAAAAGTACAAAAACAAAAGCTTTGAATCTGACAGAAGCGGCCAAATAAACAAGGAGAACAAATTGAAATCAGCTGTCTACCGAGTTTACCTTCTCATTCTACCATGTCTGCTAACATAAAGTCTGTTCGCGTACTCTCCCAGTAAAAATATCAAGTAACTAATTTTCGGAGAGTAAGAATGCTTTGGCTTTCTCAGTAAAAAATATCAGAAAAAGTACGCGAACGACATCCAGTAAAAACTTGCAAGAAATTAAAATCTGTTAGTAAACAGCTCATTTGTGTTTACGTTTTTGCCTTTCGTCTTTTTGTTATTCCGACGTCCAAACTTACAGGTTAATAAATTTCAACAAAGTGAAGTAAAATGAGTAAACGGAAAACACTAGATGTGTTTTTGGGAATCTATTTTATGAAGAAATTCTAATAAAATGTTAATAAAAGTTATTTTTCGTACCTACATCTGCCATTGTTAAATTTCTTTAATTTCCTAATTTTGTTTGTTTACATAAAACAGCTGTTCAAAACATATGTTATTACTTGCAAATTCTTACTGGCAAAAATTTCTGCAGTAAAAACTTGCAAGTTCTCTATCATCGAACTGTCAAAATAATCTCTCTCTTGCTCTCTCGTTACTGGCTTTTTGGTGTAAACGAACACTATCAAGTAAGAAATATTAATAATTTGTACAAATTATCCAGTACGCGAACAGACTTATACATGGTAGAGGGCGAGGTGCCTAATTCGGCGTGACACGTCACCTGGTGAACCTTTCCTATACAAGTCGAATAAGGTCCACGTTATTGTACATAATTTGAGTTAAAACGAGTTAACTGACGTAAAAACCCGTGTTATTCGACGTTACGGCTTAATCGTTTACGATTATGGAGACTCTATTTCACTGAACGGGAAAGCTTCATAACAGGAATGAACATGTTCGTCGGGCAAACAGATTATATTATCGAAAGTGAGCTAACGTATAGTGGTATCTCTATAATAATCATTAATATTATAAACTAAATGGTTTCCCATTACATCCCATGAAGGAACTCCGGAGAGCTTCTTGCAATCAGTGGGCTGCACGCAGTCTAGTTTTACACTCACTGAGTGTGACCTACAGCGTTAAACCGGTTCCGAACGATATTTTGAGAAGCTTTTTCATGGCTAAGTACTCGATAGTGTCGCCGTCAGTAAGCGAGGTGATCGTCGTCGAAAGAAATTTAAAGTGGTCAGAGCAAGGATCTTACCCACGTTCTCATACACAAGAGCCGCGGACACTAACCATTGTAAAATCGACTGCCATTATTATCAAAAAATAAGTTGTTGCAGCAACGAAACGAAAAATTGTTAAAAACCATCATGTATGAAATTTGTCGTTGTAGCAGCAACAAAATCGTCAGATGTACGAAATATTTTCCATCAGTCTCGTAAATGCATTAACGAATATGTTTCATACCGGCGACGAAGGGTTTTCTTTCAGTGTTGGATTGAGGTAATATAGTCAGTCAGGACCGAACGTTGGATAGCCTGCAACAACTAATGTAAAAAACGAATGTTACTATCTTCAGCTGAATTTTTGATAATTATATAGATTTTAGCAAATATGTGCTACTTGGGGCTTGGTCCGTCCCTTGTATATTAGACCACGGGTTCCAACCCAGAAATTTTAATATTATGCGGCGATGGTGCCGGCGATTTTATCAGGTGACAAGAATACTAAAAGCATCGTAAAGCTAAATCATTTGGAATCTCGAGTCTTACAAATATAAATTTCGATATAGCGATATGGTGATATAGCGAATTTGAGATATATGAACGGAATTTCAGATTTAGTGAAAACGCTTTGTCGTTTACATTGTTGCAATGACAAGTTTCATGTGTACGAGGAGTTTGGCATTGCTGCATCAAAATATGTACAATATTTTTTCGACTGTTCGTTGGTGGAATTAATTGTATAATTTTATGGATTCGAGATTCAAACCATTGTTATTTGAGATATCATATTTCACATTGTTTTCAATAAGTTATCTATTCATTGTGTTGTTTTGTCGAACAGTAGTGACTTATGTGACGAAACTGATTGTACACATTGCGGTTTTTATTCCACTTAATGCATTTAGTACTTTTTTTTTCCTCTACGCACAAATGCATAGACTTAACGCTGACAGAAACAATAACAAAATTCATTGTAAAAGGTTGTTATTAATTTCATTTGGGCGAAATTGTACAGGTTGAGAACTATATTTTCTGTTTATTGTTTTGTTATTTTTAAAACTCTTTTTTTGTTGTTGAAAAATTAAAAGTGAATTGGTAACATTGATCGTCATTGTCGGTGCTACGTAGGTAGTATTTTGTATTTGGTCTTGTAAAATTTCATCCAAAGTGTTGAAGTTGTAGTGCAGTGAACTACAGCTCTTAATTAGATGGATTACCACTAAGGAATACTTGTTTTTATATCAAAATGGAAACGTAAGAAAAAGATATGCGATATGCAGATAAAAATTGTAATGTTAATGGTCATACATTAATCAGCGCCAAATTCATCGATTTCTCATCGGTCTATGTTTAGTTTTGTTTAGTTTTATAGGCAATAAACTGGTATTTCTTAAAAGTATCAGAGTGGCTTTGAGTAGCAGTGATGACGTTTTGAATATTGCCAGTAATAAATTGAATATGTGCCAGTAATAAATTGAGGTTACCCAGTTAGTACTGTAACATAGAGTAATGTCATATTGAACTGCATAAACGAAACACTCAAACAATGTAACATTAGTACATCCGACCAACAAATGCAATCCAACAGCGACATATATTTGGCGCATTAATGAAACTTATTCATCGCAGAAATGAAAAGTCTACATCTTCAGTTAATTGTACCACTACGTATTTCCGTTGCGGCGATGAATCTGTACGACAGCTCACATTGGATGGAAATATTGGTTTCGACGAATAACAATTTCACTCATTTGACGAAGCTGTTCCTTTAAGTGTAAGCGTAGAGTTTCAGTTCGGGTGTTCTTATGACGTTCTATATAAATTATACAACAAATAATCAAGGGATTGAGGAAATTATTACACTTACATAATAATTTAAAAATTTCTTATTTAGGTCTCACAAATCTGGTCATGCAATTTTGTAATTTGTGCATAAAAACATAGCTAATCGTTCAATCCGGAATAAATCTACATTAGTCGCACACACATGGACTGATCTTGTCCATCTGCTACATTCATAATGGCAATGAAAATACGAAAACAACAAATAAGACATAAATCCCCATATTTGTTGATAACCACGCAAACGTTATAAGGACCACGATTTACGGATATACATCTGCAACGTACGAACAGTATACAGATCGAAACTCAGTATTCAACTGGTAGGAATCCCCGAGTGTTGTAGGGATGACTGATGTTTTTACGAAGTTAGAGCAGAAAATCGATGGCCACAACTAAGGTGCCGATTTTGAGTCAGCCTGCTTCTAAAATGCATTAAAAATACTAACTGGGTACAGTACATAGAGTAGTGACGTATAGAGTAGCCAACTCTATCAGTAAATTGATGACGTTTGGTATGTCGCAAATGGGCAGTTGGATGTTGGAAAGTATTGCTTTAATAATACCAGGTAGAGGCAATGGTTCAAATATACTAACAATAAAATATAACAAAAAAGTCCAAAATACGTATAAATTTCACAGTTTTTCATCAAAACGACATGAAGTCAAAATTTTTTGTAATTCCACCTGGGTAAGTAAATTTACGTCAAATAACTCTCTATCGCACCGACCGCACCACGAATAGTGTGAAAGGAAATGTCAGTTGAGAAGAATGGCAGCTCTATATGACATTACTCTATGGTACAGTACCAACTGGGTAACATCAATTTATTACAGGCACATATTCTTCTTTTCTTTATTTTGTTTTCGGGGTAACGTGGATATTCAAAAACGGCGTCACTGCTACTCACAGCCACTCTAACCTAATGTTATAAGGCTGACATTACTGCTATTCAAGAAAATGCGATACACAGGATATGGTTGTACAAGGAAGATCTAAGAAAGACATCTGCTAAGAAATACGTCTACTACAGCTGCCATGGATACAAATATGAGTTTGGTTGCGGATTTGTGATTGGCAAAAAACTACGTCATTTAGTCTTTAAGTTAAACCTGGTGAATGAACGTATATCCCCAACCGGCATACAATTTGTATAAATGCCCCGACGGAAGATGAAGACGATGATACCAAGAACATGTCCTTTACGCGCTTAGACAAAACCTAGGACCGCTGCCTTGGTCATGACATTTAGATTGTTCTAGGTATTTTGAATGCCACAATTGGCAGAGAAAACACATTCTAACCAACCGTTGAGAAGTCACTCTACATGTCTTCAATTCCGACAACGGAATAAGACTAAAATATTTCGCTGCAAAAATAATGCATATGAGGTACGAGATTCCAACATAAAGACATTCACAAGCCCACTTGAGTATCTCCTGGGTCAGAGGACAAATAACCAGGTTGATGACTTGATAATTGATGGAAGGCATTCTTCCAGTGTAATGAACGTATATGGGCATTTCCACAGAAAAGTCCACCTTTTGTCACATCACGTCACCCTCGTTAATTGCTTATATTTTAAGACCAGATAGTTAGATTGTTTTTTCATCTGTTATTAAATATAGAGCTTCTTACATTCTGTATTTAGTAAAGGAATAGAAAAAATCTAATTTCATGGTCCTAAAAATATAAACAATTTACGATGGTGACGTGATGCGACATAGGGTGGCACTTTCTGTGGAAATGCCCATATGCCCTTCTAGGTATTAATATCTATTCAGATTTTGCTGCAAAGGTTCGCACAACAATAATCCGAACCAAAGGCCGAACGAAACCAGATACAGAGAAAACAAAACATCGGAAGCTGCAATTCAGCCTACTCAGGTAAACACACTTAATCATTAAACCAAAACCGCCTTAAGGCAAACCATGGTTCGATAAAGACAACTGGCAATTGATGAAAAGAACACAGCTCGTGTGGTAATGCTGCAGTCACTTGGAACGCGAGCTGCAGCAGAGCGGTAATAGGATGAAAAGAGGTAAATCCTCTATTAAGCAAAAAACGTCGGTGAAGAAGGCGTGAAATTGAAAAATTGAAACTTACGGAAAAAATATTAAACCGAACAAACGTCCATGATTCTGGGTGCCCAATTTTGTAAAGACAAGGGCGGATATCCGGTCGTAAAAGTGCAGAGCATGTTGGCGATATAGAGCAAATCGACACCTACTTCCTCTTGCGATAGCCCGGCATGGAAAAACTTGAGGAAATAATGCGTCAGCTTAGCTCTCACAGCCTGCTAAACTGATACGTCTTTGCAGAATACCACTTGTGGACACCAAATCTTCGGTGAAAGTTGATAAATATCTTACCCACCCATTTGGTACCACGTGCGGCTGTAGACGAGGTGAAACCGCAGTATGCGATCTTTCTAACGTCTTAATAGAGATCATAATGAGGAAAACTGCAGTTAACAGGAGCAGCAATTAACAATCCGCATCAAAAGCCACAAGCTGCCAGCATATGCCAGATTATAAGTAGATATCATGGGCAGAGCCGGGGGAGAAGTTATTGCATTATTTTCTAGAGTTGAGAAAGAATCAGCAAAAGTGGGTTTGGCAGTAAGTAAGGACACGCAACGTTAATTGTTTCAGAGAAAAGAGGCTCCTCTCGTTTGGAGCGGAGCGTGAATGTTGATAACCGTTACAATGTCCAGTTAGGGGACAAATGTATTTACTTCGAATCTACTGAAAACAGAACAATTTTTAAGAACAAGCGGAGAATTGTGGTTGCTAATAGGTGTTATTTCGGGTCAAGCAAACACTTTAGGAAAGAAGAAGTGAACTGCGTGATGTGCTCAGAGGGCACATGGGACTAACCGTGTAGGTGTCAAGTTTCTGTTAGCCACTCACTTGGGAGTTGCTAGAAATGATTCCTTCCTAGGACAGTACAAGCAGCTGACTACTTCCGGTTTTAGATAAAGTATGTTCCGCGCAATTGCCTTATCGGAGCCCTCCGTTAGCTAGCTAGAGTTAGAAGATGAAACGAATGATCAGCCTGATTAGTTATGCGATTACTGATGCGTCTCAGGTTGAATAGGTGACCCTGCCACTGAATCTCTTCGAACTAGCGGATACATTCTTTTGTTTTTTGAAGACGGGTGAGCTAACACTACTGGCCAACGGCAGATCAAAATTAACGCAACAAAAATCCAGTTTCGATACACTGCATTCTGGTCAGTGTCTGATCCATAATGGTCGGCTGAAACATCATCACCCTGGCAGTAGGTAAAATGCAAGCCACGGTGGGCTGGGTTTGTATCCCAATTGACAATTAAAATACGCAACCAGAATAATAATAAACGAATAAAACCCCTATCTGTTGACGACCCTCGCAAATGTTATAAGGACCCCGATGTAAAGAAACGTACCTGGAATGTAAGAACACTATACTGGGTGGGAGAGCCTTTCTAACTGGCGGATGTCATTGCTGACATCACAGCTACCCAGGAAATGCGATGGACAGAATATGGTTGCACGAGGAAAAAAAAACACTTTAGAGATAGATCCCTTTCTTGAGATCCGTCTATATCAGACTCTCATACTGCTCTTCTTTTTTCATGGCGTAGACTCCTAGGGCATACCGCAACCAGGCGAAATGACATTGGAAGTCTTCAAGTGAAAAATACTGCGGAAAATATAAGGAAAAAAATATTTTCCCTTGTACATGCCATGAATTGATAGGGAAGAGCTTCTCAGAATCATTGAACTTTGCACTTTCTAGAAACTAACGTTTTTTTGAGAAGCTAAGCTAGGCAACTTTTCTTGTAGCAACTACCAAATCGTCAGATGTACGAAACTTTTCATTTCAGCAATGTAAACCCATTAACGAAAATGCTACATTTCTGTGACGAAGGATTGTCTTTCAGAGTTGGATTAACATCATATTGTACTAGTATAGTCTGTCAGGACCAAACAGCCCGCAAGATAAAAAAAATTGTCCTGCACAGCTTTTTGATAATTGGTTCGATTTTTGCAAATTTGTGCTGCTTGGGTCTTGGACCTTTGGTGTGTAACTCATATTGATAAGAGCACCAGTTCCTACACTGCAAATTCTTTTCCCGCTGAGAGGTTTACCTCATTTAGTCGTGCTGATGTTATTTAGTGAGAAGACATATAATAGCTAAAATGTTTCGAATCCCGAGCCTTTAAAATAATAATCGCCAATTATGGGATGGTCTCCCCAATCAGTTCACAGGATTTAATGAAAAGATTGTAGTAAAATAAATAAATAAATATTTTCCCTTTCGTCCCATGAAGAAACAGAGTTCTAACAATCCGTGAGCTGTGAGCTAAAGTTGTACACCGGTCCCGAAGGATTTTTTGAAAAACTTTGGTGACCGCCTACGTCGAAAAAAAGGTAAGATGGTCAGAGCAGAGATCGAACACATGTTCTACAAAAGTCGCTCACACAGCTAAAATTGCATCACATACGGCCTATAGTAGAAAATGGCGAGTATCGACGTGTTATGAACCACCAGCTGCATTAACTGCCTCACGACAGCAACATAGTTGATCCAATAAAAATAACGCTATTCCGCTGGCTTGGCCATATAAGTATAATGAATAAGAATGAACCATCGTGAAAAGTATTCGAAGACGTACTCGAAGGTAGCCGAAAATAGGATGACCCCGTCTCCGCTGTAGGGATCAGGTGGTAGAATCTCCGGGTTATTTGTGGCCAATTAAGCAAGAAGAGATCTTCGCTTTTACAGCAATGCCGATAGATTTTTGAGAAATATTTCCTCGTATCTAATTACTCCATAGTGTCACTACCACTGTGGGAGATAACAGTACCGGAAGGAAATGGATGGTGATATTTTCGCGAATGAAACTTGTTTTCTTATGTACAATAGTCGCGTACTCTAACCGTTGCACCACTGACGGCTTCTAATAAATAACAAAGACTATCGACATCGTATGACTCACGAACTGTATCTCGGCATCGACGTAGTTAACTGAATGAAAGTATCGCGTTTATCTTGGCTTAAACATATGAGTAGAGTTGATAAGGATGTATCACCGCGAAAGCTATTCGAAGATATCGTGGAAGGTAGCCGAAAATAGGACGCCCAAGACTCCGCTGGAAGGATCACATGAATGAATCTCTGCGATAGAGAAAAAGCTGAAGATCGAAGCCTTATTTTCGTTTTGTACGGTCCGTAACCCCCCTGGGTTGCTAGTGGCCGATTAAGACTTGCACTTCTACACCGATTTCGAAACAATTTTGACACACTTTTTCATGGTTAATTACTCGACAGTTTCACCATCATTATAGGAGGTGACCATCGTGGAATGAAAAGTGATATGTGCGGGTATTGTACCCGAGTTCTTGTGCACGCTATCCATTTAACCACTGACAGCCCCTTTTTAATATTAAGAAAATTGAAAATAAATCCTAAAACATATCAAAAACCAGAATTATAAATCTTGGAATGTTATAAATGTTGGAAGGCAAAGATGTTACCTAGGGGTAAAAGAGCGATGATAATTCTTGCACTAGTTGCTTTTAGTAACTGACTAACTTCCATACGATTTACTTATCGCTAATGATGGGAATTTTACATGACACTTATTAACAATTTTCAAATTTATGGAAATTCCGAAAAATTTGATTTGTCATATGCAAACAACACACACGCACACACACTCACAGACATTGTCATATGGAAAATTCATATATATGTATGTATATATGTGTACATATGTACAAATTTATGTATATAAAACATTGCGAAGCACAACATTGAAAAATTCTCACTTCACTTCCCCTCACCACACCTCCTCTCCGCTCATCTCCTCACATCACATCGCATCGCATCACATCACATCACTTCACATCCACCACCAATTTCCTTGAGGTCTGCATTATATGCTACTCTGCCCATAGAAAAACCTGCCCATACTCTAGGATAAATTCATAACTTACTTGACTTTTTATGGCAGCTTAATTTGTCAACAATTAGGATTTTCACATACACATATGCACTTGTTTGGTGGTCCATGTTATGCGAAAGCCCTTTTAGTCCACCAACTCAATGGCGAAATGGGTGGTTCTGGCACGAATGAATCTAATTGTTGCCTGGCTGCTTGGCAACGTCGGACACACACGCGTTACAAACTAACCAACCCATTTGGCAGATTCTGAAGAATTGTTTTCCGAGTTTCTGCTCTGGATGGAATTGTTAGGCTGGAAACATAAATTCCAAATCGCTTGAGCGACCTTCAGTTAATAAGAAAATTTTCCTGCCACAAAAAATTTATACCCTTCGGTGGTGGAGGAATACAAGATAGAAAAAAAAATCTATGTAGCTGCTTAACTTCACTTTCTATGGAAATACTATATACATATTGAGTTCATCCGATTTTTTCGCGTTTCACAATTCGCCATTGTCGTCGTGTCGTGTTGACTTTTGGGGGACTCACCTTAACTGCTATATTCCATTTGGGGTTTTTTTTTTTTGTATTTGTTTGTTTTTTGTTTAAACTATGATATATGTATATTATGTATATATATATGTTTATATATATTTTTGTTTGTATATATATTTTTTAAAAATTAAATCCGAATTAAATCTTAAATCTTTCATTCGTTTCTTATTATTTCTTTCTTTTTTTTATATTTGTGTGTGAATGACAATCCTTTTGACTGTTTTTTTCGTTCCTCTTTTGGAATGTTGTTTATGTGTATACCATCGTCGTATCGATTTCTCACTGGCTCGCTCGCTCACTCACGTTCACATACACGTTCACACACATTCAGCGATAGCGATAGAAAAAGCTATAGCACCATCGTTCCTCACTTTTTCGCTTTTCTTTGATAAAAAGGACTTTTTCGAATTTTCGTTTCGAATTTTTGTCGCGTTTATGTCACAGAACCATCTTAACTTTATTGATTTGTAATACTAGAGTATCTATTTATTACAATTATGTACATTTGTTATTTATTAGTTAACTATTTATGGTAAAATTTTGAATAAATGTTCTTTTGTATGTGCTGTGTAATGTTTTGCTCATCGTCCTTTTGCCACCACTACAGATGTAACGACCTGAGAAAATTCGCAAAAGAGAACACAATAACAAAATGGTAAAAATTCACCCCCCATAAATGGCAGAAATGGTCGAAATGCCCATCCGAATATTGTATACATATGTAATGGTATGTGAACCGAATATGGGGGTTAAATCTATACAACACTGTTGTATTCGATTACTAAGTGACAGATTGGGGGTGGATGGGGATGCCAGATGTTGTGTTTTAATAAAGTATTGGAAGTCACTTAATCACAAAAAAATAATATATAAACAAAATCATCATCATCTCTCGTTATCTTAAAATTAAAGCCAACCATAAGTCATAGTTGTATGTTTGTAGGGAATTCGAAACCTTCAACTGCTGGTTAGCTCTTACCAGACGTGGTGATAATTACCCTAAGAGGGTCACATCATACGGTCTGTCTGGAGATTTACTTCCCGAATCTATATCTGCTGCATAAATTCTCATAAAATTGTATTAACCCGAATTCTCCCGGTTATCGAAATAGACACTCGAATGTTTTAAAACTTTGTTTACTGCTTATCTTAACACAAACTAAGAAAGATACTTGACTGATTCTGAGAAAATGGTTGTCGTCATATGACGACGCTATGAAAAAATACGGGTACAATTGATGGTACGAAGCGGGGCAATCAATGCATAAACCTTTGTCTCATTTTTTTTTATCACCAGCACATCGTCTCTGTTTATTGCTTTTCGTTCTTTGCACATTGGACATATATCCGTTGTATCTCATGGAGTCAGCTCCAGATTGACCTTTGGGTGTTCTTTCAAGACATTTTGGGGAATTATTCTCCAGTAAAAGATATGACACGGCTAAGTCTCTCCTGAAGCTCTTTTGCCTTAGTTTAGGATCTTGTTCTCTCGCTAAAAACTTCCAACGTGATGTGACAAAAGGTGGACCTTTCTGTGGAAATGCCCATATACAATATATTTTCTATGGGGGGATAGGTGAGAGCTTCTGGCATACAGTGCGTTGTGCGCTTTCTATTTTGAAACCCATTGATTGGAACCCTTATTTTTTCACTGATTCAGAACGGACTTTGAGAAACTTTTTCATGGCTAATTACTCAACAATACAGTGGTTCAGAATAATTTTTATTTCTTTTGATCTAGTAAACATTTTTGAGTTCTGTGGAAACCCTATTATAGGTAAGAAGTTGAGGATTATTGTGATATATCAATGTTTATAATATAAAAATAAATAAATGGTTTGCCATTACATCCCATGAAGGGACCTGGGAGAACTTCTCACAATCACTGAGCTGTGCGCTTTCCAGTTTTCACTCACTGATTGGGACCTACAGTTTTACACCGATTCCGAACGGTATTTTGAGAACCTTTTTCATGGCTCACTCGCCGTCACTATGCGAGGTGACCGCCGCCGAAAGAAATTTTGAAGGTGGTCAGAGCAGGGTTCGAATCCAGGATCTCATGACCCGCACACTAACCATTGCACCACCGATGGCCACATGTTTATAATATATCAATGTTTATAATCTACAGTGGTGTATATTTTAGAAAATTTTTTCAAGTTTACCACTTTTCGTATTTTTTTCTATTTCCAGGAAAGCAAAAATATTAGTTTGTAGGTTTCATATTTTTTGACTTGTGTTGATGCAATTGTTCATAATGCGCACAAAAAGTTTATTGTTTTTTCGTTTTACATAACGACTTAGCTTTGTTAAAATTTTAAAAATTTAAAAAGTATCATTTAATTTGTTGACTTTCTTCTTCTTCTTCTCCAAAATATAGTTTGATTGTAATAAGTATAAAGTATATAAATATCGCTTTTGAAAAAAATATATACTTTGGACCAATGTAACTTTTGTGCGTTAGCAGCAGTTGTTGAATTTGATACACAATTGAAAGGGCTAGTGTGTTTCCCAATTTCTGAGGGTAACTCTTTTTGGTCGAAATTGCACCTTCAAAAGATAGCGCCAATTTAGTAAAAAAAAATTAAATTTTATTTACATTTAAAACGTACATAACTATTGTTTTTCTCGACAAAGTTTAACCACTTTTTAGCAATAGGAGGTCATTTGCCGGTATTTTACCTAAAAATCCCTCATAACACATCCTTTAGCAAATAAATCGTATTACTGCAGGTGAATTGCACACAGATGGTACTGAAATTCATCAAAGAGCAAACATTGGCATTGGTATAATGTTTTTATACCCGAATATTAATAAAAATTTTAAAAATATAAAGTCATAATTTTCCAAGTTTTTAACATTTAAAAATAGTTAATATTTGTTATGAAAAAAACAAAATGTTGATATGTGTATTTTGAAAAAATGCACCAAAACATGTCAAAAGAACATAAAAACTAAAATTTTGCCGAGACCAAAAAAATTAATTTCTACTGATACTGAAATTTAATTTGCATTACAAGTAAAAAAAGTCGAGACACAGTTAACCCAAATCCAGTTTGGATGGCATTTCAAAAATAAACTCGTTTAATTAATGAAAAATTTAATTAAAAAAACTAAAAGCAGTCAATTTTGAAAAATTTTCTAAAATATACACCGACGGTATTATAATATATGCTGGCTTCCTTCTGCTCCCGAGAGTAACCTCAAATTCTCGATAAGTAATTCGAGCTGCGTACAAATTTTGTAGGTGTTTTCCAATCCATTCCCTTAAGATTCTTCAGACTAGATTGTCTGGCCGTCGGTGGTGCAATGGTAGTGTCCTCGGCTCTTGTGCATGAGAACTTGGGTTCGATCCCTGCTCTGACCACCTTAAATTTCTTTTGACGGCGGTCACCTCGCTTAGTGATGGCGACACTATCGAGTATTTAGCCATGAAAAAGCTTCTCAAAATACCGTTCGGAACCGGTGTAAAATGGTAGGTCCCAGCCAGTTAGTGTAAAACTAGAACGCGCTCAGCTGACTGGTTAGTGAGAAGCTCTCCTTAATCGTTTCATGGGATGTAACGGGAAACCATCTTTTTTCAGATCGCCTGAGAGGTTTTGGAATCTTAACCCTGCAAGAGTGGGACAATGACAGAGAATGTGTGTTAGGTCGCTTACGGTAATCGAGTGCGTGGAGAAGATTAAGTAAGTATCCACAACTGACAGTATTGAGATCCTATAAACTCCACAGCAACGTGGCATCTTGGGAAATCGTCAAACTGTGAATAGGAAAACGCAAAACCTTTCAAGGCCATAAAGACCAAACTTCATCAATGAGTAAGAATAATCCACATACGATTAAGGAATACATCCGATGTGAGCACAACGTCAAAGATCCTGTGCGGCGATCCAGATGGGAATAATACTTGAGGGCTGATAAATGAGGACAGAACTAAGCTGACTCATGGGTGTCTGAACTTGGCACTCCACTCTGCCTGAACATCTGTATTAAATTGCAAATGAATGTAGGATGTGCTAGGAGGACATCGAAATGATGAACACTTTTATAAATAGAGTAAAAAATTTAAAATAAAATGCTGTATAATAATTAAATGACTCCAAAATAAAAAAAAAAAATATAAATTACTTCTCAGCAGAAATGATATAACTTTTAACACAAAGTAGGTGGCCGTCGGTGGTGCAATGGTTAGTGTGCGTACATGAGATCCTGGGTTCGAACCCGGCTCTGACCACCTTCAAATTTTCTTTCGGCGGCGGTCACCTCGCATAGTGACGGCGACACTATCGAGTATCTAGCCATGAAAAAGCTTCTCAAATTACCGTTCGGAATCGGTGTAAAACTGTAGGTGCCAATCAGTGAGTGAAAACTGGAAAGCGCACAGCTCAGTGATTGTGAGAAGTTCTCCCCAGTCCCTTCATGGGATGTAATGGGAAACCATTTATTTATTTATTTATAGGTTGGAAATTATTAAATTTTTGAGATTTTTGGAGTTGTTTCATATTGAAACAAATTCTAACAGAGAAATTAAATAACTTCAAATTTGGTAGTTATTCCATAATTTCATTTGCAAACGGCTTTTTCTCAGTATAAAGTCCTGCCTGATCCTTTACATCGATGATCGTCGATGCTATGGTCCGTATTAGGTTTCTAAACAATTCAATCTATTCAAATTAACCAAGAGTCTTCCTGCTTAACATTTTGCCCAAAATACAATTTTGGCGCAGGTTAAATTTTTTTTCCAACACTTGCATAGTGGATAATTCTCAATTCAGATGAGTTTTTGTTTGCATTTAGTTTGATGAATTTTTCAAAAGCAGCATTCCAAACAACCGCTGATGAAGATCTGTGGCTAGATCTGAAATAGCTATAGGGTTTGCCAGGAAGCATGAGGATGCATTTGCAAAACGTCTATTTTTTCAAAACTATATCTCTATTTATAGAGATATACATAGATGATCTTGAGCTTGAATACTGGAATAAAAAGTACCAATAAAAAGGCCGAATAAATAAAAAAAAATCATCCCCGCTAATTTTTATTCCTAGAATTTAATTTAAGTTTTGTAGAAACATTAATATATTGTCCGATACATGTTGCTGATATTTTGCGTGAAATACTAAGTACTACTACATTGGCGTAATTTTGTTCATCAATATTTCCCTGGCATTGTCTTTGCAAAAGTTCACGTGAAATGTTGAACAATATTCATTTGCAAAAATTTAAAATTCCGTAATTTTTCAAATACTATTTGACAAATTATATAATAATAATAAATAATAATTTAACAGATTCGGAAATGACCTGTAAATTATGCCAAATAAAGTAACTTTATTTTTTTAACTCAGTATTATTTCATTGCTTAAAACTGTAGTTCAGTGATTCAAATTCTTGAAATTTTTAAGCAATAAATACAATAAAATAGTACGAAATAAAGTTTTGAAATTAATTTGATCGTTCGATTTGATCGGTAGTTTATTATAATCTACAACAGGTTCCTTTGACAATTTGGTTGTCTCGCTTAGTTTTTGAGATATATGATGTTGAAATTAGAAAAAAACTGTACAACTTTAATATAAATAGAATTTTTTTATTTTAGAAAAAAAAAATAAATAAAAATGTCCACTATTTTTAGTACTTTTTATTATTAAACAAAACTATGGCATAAAATTTTTCGATAATCCCTTAACTATCGATTTATCGAATGATTAAATTGTTAAAGCGATGTTGATTCCCGAAATTAATACCATATCAAGAAGAATCTTAATCTGACATTCTAAATTTAAATTAAATTACACGTAGCGCATTCAGCAGTCTCAGCAATGATACTTGTATAGTACAACCTTTATATCAAATATCGGAATTTGGGCATTTCATGTTTTATGAAATTGTCGTTGCCATAAGAAGTACGTGTGTATAAAATAACGAAAATGTCTTGTACTCTGCTCTTTGAGAACATTTTGAAGGCAAGATCAATTACAGGGTTATTACGCCCAAGTTACTGTGTACGGAAACAATTGTTTGGGAACGGAATTTTTACCATTTCGATTATTTTAACAAAGTGCGAACAGGAATTAGTTATTAATAAGGTAAATTAGAGATAGGTGGTAACTCTCCGCAACGAAATGTTCCGGTTGGAGATACATACGTGACAAAATTTATGACAATGAAATAATCTTAATTTACTAAATCTGGCAACACGATCACTGCTTCTGCGCAGTATTCTATTGTCACTTTTGACGTTAATTGTACAGGACAATAATAATGACTGAATTAAAAGGAAAGCAAAAGAAAAAAACTTCGCCCTAGCAACTGGTATACAAATACAATTCCTTAAAGAAGGACATACGTTTGAGAATAATACAATGATAAATAATTTGAATATTAAGATTTAACAAACAACATTAAAATTTAACAAATGAAATTTAATTTTACTGCTGTATTTCATACTGTTGATATTTATATGGATCACAAATATTTGTTAGAACTATATTGTATATTAACAAAATGTATAATAATAACAGTGTCGCAATGTATGCAATTATAAACTTTTGTTAATTTTATTAATGTCGTACAAAGTTTTGCAATTATATTAATTGTATTATTCCGATAATCAACATTTTATCATCAGCAATTTATTATAGGCTTTTGTTTCATACAATTTTTCCTGTTTATAATAAGAAGAATAATTGTTGATTGCCATTATTGGTTGTTATGGGCTCAGACAATTTAATAAATGTTCTGTTAGTAACAAACATTAATTACAAGTGTGCAATGCGCATGTTCCTGAAATTGTTTACAGAGTTTCCATTAAACTGTACGCCTCCGTAAGGTTATGTGAATAAGCACATTGTTTTGACAGCTGACAGTATTACTTTTAAAGGAAATACGTTATTTTAATTTTCAAAATAATAATAGAACGAAATAAAATTAATAAAATGAAAAATTATATATTTAATAAATTTTAAAATTTCTTAAATATAATTTAAAACATTCCCAAAATTGTTGATAATTTCCTTCCTATGTTCAAGTACATTCCAATTATCTTACCTTTTCTGCATAAATCAGACTGAACTTAATGAGAATTGTTTAATAGATTTGCAAACATTAGCATTTTCTGAATTTTGTAAAACACCCTTTTTCTTAAATTTAAGTAACATCCATTCATCAGTTTAGTTCAAAATCGTTAATTAAAATTTAAAAAAATTTTCCTCAAACATAAGAAAATGTAACTAAATTTTAGTACATTTTTCTTAATTTAGTACATTTTTTTAATTTAGGGGTAGTAAATTTCAAATTCTGCAAATTTTAACGAAACAAACAAATTTCTAACAAATTTTAACGAAAAATTTTAAAATTTCGTAAATATTAGTAAAAATTTTTCTTAAAATGTAGTTAAATTTTATCCTAAATTCAAGTGTATATGCATTTATTTTTAAATTTAACTATTTTGTTTGGATGTATTGTTTTTGTATGATAGGAAGTGTTGGAACGGGTTCTCAATAGGTTGAGGTTTGTTTATATTTATATATCTAAAATTCGAGAATAACGTGGTGGATAAGGCATTTAGTTGTTGAGAATATAACTATATTCCCTAGAATCTAACGAAATAATATATATAAATAGAACTTTCAAAACTTCTGCATCAGTGCGTGTAAGTAGGAAAGCAATGTGTAAGTAGCGACAACAATCGCTCTGCACACAATCAATAAATGTCTTCGGTTAGTGACTTGTGTAAATACACACCGCAGTGGCTTAACGGGCTAAACGCTGCTGAAGATGATACTTCATAAACATCGAAACGATCGTCCAGCGAATGTGAGTTCGAATCCCACCCGCGGCATTTACAGTTTTTTCACTAACCGGAGAACACATGATCTCTTACAGCCTTAACGGAAATTACAACTTTAATATGCACTTTATTTTGAAACGTGAATTGATTTTATATTATTTTGAAAAGAGTAAAATTAAATTTTTAAAATTAAAAAATATTATTTCAAAAACAAAATATATATTCAATGGCAATAATTATATGTAGTTCAAATTATTTCGTTGTTCTGGGAAAGGAAACCGTAGAAAATGGTTGTATTTAAAATTGGAGTCGTGTATTTTCAAAATGCTGGAGATGGAGTCGAAGCGGACTCGTAGATTTTCTAATTGCTAGAGTCGGAGTCAACACGGAGTCGTCGATTTTTAAATTGGTGCAGACGAGGTTGTAGCGGGAGTCATTTAATTTTGCACAGACTCCACTGCCCTGTTTTAATCAATATATCCACGAATTATTAGAAAATTGTATATATTAGTAATCAGAATTCAATAGTGTAATATTATAGTGGCAGAATAATATGTTTGTTCTGGAATAGAGCCGTCCAGCGGCACTACTAGGTGAAACACTCAAATATTTTATGCCCGCTATTTTTAAAATACGAAAAGGAGAAGACTTATATAGCCTGTTCTTCGATCTCGAACGAAAAACTAGGCGAACGAAAGACAGTCACTCGAATTCGACTTAGTTTGGGTTCCTCTAAGGCGAATGCTTTCGTTCGACTGACTTTATGTTTGTAGCGTAACCCATTTTCGATTTGACAAATCAAATTTTTGCTATATATACATTTTTATAAAGTACCCAGTATTGCCTGAACAAATTCGAAAATTGTTGCTTCAAAAATATAACTTTGCCATGAAGGTACTGAGGAGAGCTTCTCACAACCAGTACCACAACCAGATTTATACCATTTCCAAACTGTATTTTGAGAAGTTACTCGAGGTGACCGGCACGTGACCACCGTCGAAAGACATGTTAGGTAGTCAGAGCAGGTATCAAACCGACATTTCCTTGTACCAGAGCTACACATACTACCATTGTACCACCGACGGCTACCAATCGTAGAGAACAGCGGTCAAATTTCAGAGCTGTCAATTGTACACAACAATTATTTCACAAAATTTAAATCGTTGACTTTTATTGGAATACAAATGAACTGTTTATTAGGGAATGTTGCTTTAGCGTCATACAATGTTCAATTTTCAATTTGCTTATTTTTGAGTTCACTTCCTCCTGGGTGGTAAATTCCAATCCCAAAATATTGCTAGATCCTGTTATAAAATAATGCAAGTTTGGAAAAAATAACACATCTCTAGCGGTCCTAACTTTGAAGGTAACAAAAATGTAAAATTTTTAAAAAATTTAAAATCTCAGTCTGTCACAATAAAAAAAAAAACCGTTTAAAAACTGGGGTTTAAAAAGTGTATCAGAGACCCGGTTCCAAATCCGGTCTGGGATATTGCATGTTTTATTGAATTGTTGAGTTTGTTGTTTTTAATGACACACTCACAGAACAAACAAGAAAAGAGGTTCTAGCAACCGTAAGCTCAGCTACTGCTACAACCGAATTCAGTCATCGCAACTGAAATTCGGTTGAAACAACCTCGCTTCATAATTGATTCGGTTATGACAACGGAATTTCCCATTATATTCATTCCTTCAAATTAATTTTATTTAATTCATATTGTAACAACCGAATGTGGAGTCAATTCGATCGCAACAATCGAATTTGGTACCAATGAAGTTGCAGCAACTGAATGTGGCATCAATCCATTTGCAACAACCGAATTTGGCTTTGAGTCATTTGCAATAAATGAATTTGGCATTAATTCGAATGCGGCAATATATTTATGAAAAATTATGTTACTGCAACTGAATTTTTCATGAATCAACCGAATTTATTTCCAACTCAGTTACCACAACATAATTTTATATATTTCAAACCTGCACCGACATTCTGGAATCTTCATATTTTTATTCAAATTTTATGAAATTTGACAATTTAATTACCGATTTTTGTCGTAAAAAAGCTACAGCATTCCGGTGCTGATGTTCAAAGTTTTCTAATGAATTATTTTAAGATAAAGAGAACCTATATGTAGGTAATTGTTGCTGTTGCGCTTTAACAAGATTTAAAAAAGAAATTTCTTAAGAAATGTAAGTAATAATATTGATATTACTTTATATTAAAAATAAGCCACGTTATTGTGTTATATTATAAATAAAGCCACGTTATTGTTGGGCTGAGGTCCTCTAACTCAGCATTGCGTCAACCAGTCTGGCTATACTGTTGCAATGTCCATATACGATACCATGGAAAGCTTGCACCATAAGTCATTATAAGCGGACAACGAGAGCATTTCTTCGTACGTCATCCAATGGACTGTACAGAAACGATCAAAATGTATATCAAGCAATAGCTTTTCCATTGCCTTATTTACAATTTAAAGGCGGGTAACAACTTTTGAAGATTGTATGATTTTAGACATAACAAACTGTCCCTAACCTCAAATTTTTAGAAACTTACTTATCCGGTCTCGAACAACCCCAGCGGTCAGGGACCTTACAAAACGAAGATAACATATTTCGCCAACCAGTTCGATCTTTTGCTTGCTTTATCTCTCCAGTTGGTAATACCAAGTATACCCAGAGATTCGTGAAGTTGATCCCTCCAGCGGAATCTTGGTCTTCCTATTTTTCGCCTTCCTTCGAGCTCGGTTTCGAAAACCCTTTTTCCTTCATCCATTCTACTGACATGGCCTAGCCAGTGCAATCGCGTTATTTTCAACCGCTAATCTATGTCAATGCCGGGATATAACTCATACAGCTCGAGTTTCATGCGTCGCCGATACTCGCCGTTGTGCACTATAGGATCATAAATCTTCCGGAGTATTTTTCTCTCAAAGACTCCCACAGATGTTTCATTTGCTTGCGATAAGACCCAGGATTCTGCGCCATAAAGCAAGACAGGTTGTATGAGAGTCTGGTATGGCTGGATTTTCGTCATTCGAGAGAGGGCTTTATCTCTAAAGTGCTTGTTTAGCCCAAAATAACATCTATTCGCAATCAAAACAACATTAGAAACATTTGTTTTAAATTAGGGAAACAATTATTACAAAATTACTCATACTCTACGGTGTTCCATATTTAAATGACTGTAACTTTTAAGCCAAAAATTTTATTTGATGAGATTTAAAACAGTTTTTATTTGAAAGTAGAAGTATTGAAAATAACGTTAAAAATAATCAACTGCATTTAATAGAAATATGGTACCTAATTGGTATATTTCTGAAAAAAAAAAATAAAACAAATTGTTATAAGTTATGGTGCCCGATATTTAAATGAATAATTTGATTAATATCAGATTTTATTTAAAAATTTTATTTAAAGATTTATTTAAAAATACGTCTATTGCATTTTATATAATTGCGCTTAATCAAAAAAAATCATAATCTTAAAAAAATCATTAAAAACTGTAGTTATTTACTTAATAGTATTATACATAAAACCAGTCGCGTTTAATCGAAATATGGGGCTTAGTATAGTAACTGTTTTTAATACCATATAAAATCAATTTTATCGGTTGATATTTATTATCATACAAGAAGGAAAAGGTACATTATGAGGTTTAAAATTTCGTTGATGCGTTTGAGCAATTCGAGCGGTTTTTTGCGAATGACGCGAGTAATGTTGCCACCCAATTTCGGCTTATCCATGTAGACTTCTATGTAGACTTTGCAATACACTTGCCAGAATACACTTGCGTACAAATATATATGTAATTCCACTACGAAATTATGATTAATAATTTACATTGAATATTGATTGAACAATTGTGTTCATCATTCAAATAAGTTTTGGAAAAACATTCAAATATATAGTGTACAAACAAAAGGAATTTTTGGAACATTTTGAGTAAAGAAGGTTGTTGACAATGTTTAAACTGGAAACATAAACTGGAAACATGATTAATTAATTAACCAATTAAATATGACTATTGATTGATAAATCAAAATGCAGGTTAAACGACTGCGACTAAATATGATTATTCAAAATGTATGGTTAATCAATTATTCGATTGATCAGGATGTCTATTAATCAGGTAGCCTGGTTAATCAATTAATCGCAAATCCCTTATTATGAAATACTGATATTCGTTTCAAAGTAATATTCTTTGCTTGATAGTACTTAATATACTCTGATTACAAGCATTTGAACAAAATATATTTCTGGATGAAATTAATAATAAACTTAAATGAAACAAATTAGAAAAAGTTTGCGTACAAAAGAAAAAATAACTTAAAATTAACCCAAGTGACCTTTCCCGAAAATAATTACTTGTTGGATATCCCCTGTAAAATAAGTTCGGAAGTCTCCCCAGCCGAGATCCTGTCCCACTTCCCTGATCATCGAACTGGATGCGATGGAATGGTGATGGATTATACGTCCGAATAAATCTCACAAGTGCCCGATGATTGGAGTGGCCTCCACATTTGCCGGGGTACACCCTCTAACAGCAAAAGGCCCACAATCCCCACAGGGTGGCAGGGATCGCCGTACGCTGAAATCAGTGCTCACTGTCAACACCCAATTCCCCAGCACACTGTTCCAAGTCGACCCCCAAAATACTCAAATACTCAAACACTCAAAGAATTCGATTCGGTCCACTCCGTTACTTGTCATGCACGCGCAAACCATCAAACCAACTACTCCATATCAAACTGCCATGATATTCTCATCGGCCGCCATTCGAGGTATCCTCCACCCCAGCTTTCGTCCTCTGACATCAAACATGCAGAACTTACTCTCATCCGAAAAAGTAGCTCACTCCAAAATGTCATGTGGCCTGTACATGCACTCCCTGGCAAATGCCTGACATTTTCGCCTATTTCCTCGCAGGCAACACGACCATGAAATCAAGCCCCTCCATGAATCCCCCGCACAGCGTCGCTACAAACGGACCCTTCAAATTCACCACATACTTTCTGAGCCCTTTTGGAAGCCGAGTGCATAGGAATCCCTACTACATAGTGCAAGACACCCCGAGTCCCACTCGTTGTCTACATTGTGAATTTAAAATTCGTCGTACGTTTGACCCTCCCCCAACAATTCAACCTAATCTTCCTAATCGCCCCACTAGAACTTATCTCCGTCCACCACTGCCCGGTGAATAATTTCCCCACCGGAGTGATATTTGTCCGTCACAAAAATTATCAATTTTTTATTCATATCTGAATGTAATTTTGTTTCATTAAATGTTATATCTTAATTTGTACGCAGACTTTTCTGGCAAGTGTACGATTCGATTTTGAAGTACTTCTTAGAAGAATATTTTTAATTTATTGTTGGTTAACAGTTCCAGGGTTTCTACAATTATTCTTTAACCAAGACGATAGGCATCGTGACACTCTGCTTCCTCAATGAATATGAAATAAAATTGTTGTTTTATTCTGTAGAGGTCATAAAGATCAAATTTCTATTATTTCGGAAGCATTCAAACTTTTTTTTGAATCCACCTGAATGAAAATTTTTGCAATTTCAATTACAATTTCAAAAATATATGTTCCATTGATTCCCCAAAATTAAATTAATTTTCCCAAGTAAAAAAGGAGGTAAAGTGGTCCACAAATTACAAGTTGGCGATTCAATACTCGTTTAAACGTGTGTCTCGCCGAATAAAACTTAGATTATTGCGCCATCTACATGTCACAACTGAAGTATTATACAAAGCGCAGTTACAAACCCAGAGCTGTGTATGGTAACAAAGATAACGTAAATCCTATTTGATTGCTATAAATGTTCACTAGATGGCATAGGTTGTTTCCGTGCTATGATTTTTACTCGGATACGACGAAAAATCATTCATAAATAAATATTGTTTGTTTTGACTGATGTTTGGATTTTGAAATAAAATATTGATAATAAAATTTATTACTGCTTTTATTATTTTTTGATTACTAATAAAAAAGAGAATGGCTAAATTGATTTTTAAAAATTTTTATGTTCTTGGACGTGTTACAATTTCCTTGACATGGTAAATTTTGCCCTTGTTTTTAATAAAGCAAAGACAATAAATAGCAAATAGTGGGCAATTGGGAAACCCTCATAAAAGACAGCCAAAAAATTAGACACGATTCACTCAAGCGTATTTCTCTCTCATGGGGGAGTACGATATCCGAGTCCACTCGATTAGAGAACATTTTTGGTTAGCACGCTCCAAAATAAGTTGGAAAACTGTAACACAATTTCCGATAACTCTCTGTGTTATTGAGACATCGGCAGTTAAAATTTAGAAAAATCAATGTATGTGTTTACTATTTTCTGATAATTGTTTAAGAGCACCACAAAATGTGTCAAAAATATCAAATACATTTTTTTTCCATAATTCGCTTAGTTATAGAAATATTGTGGATATACTTTAAGCGAACCACAGACTTGTCATTCATGAGCATGAACATCTGCTATCGTTGATGTTCATTGTTCGTTTACCGGCCTCCTTGATATCAACTAAGAATGTAATCGAAGTTGTTCGCATCACTGTCATATTCACAAAATTTTTTGGTAATATTTTTTCAAATTCATCAGTCAAATAAAACGTTATCGACCAAGCTCATGCTCATGAATGGCAAGTCTGTGGTTCGCTTTACAAAATAAACGACTAATCAAGTGGTCAACTAAAAATTAAATTTTTGTTCAAAAATACTATTTTGTACAGAAAATAAAATGGTAAAAAATTATCGACTTTTTAAAACTTTAACTCCAGTAAATTCGATACCTAAGCAAGTTATCGAAAACTTTTATTTAATATTTTCGTCTTATTTGGTAGTGCTCCACAGAAGACAAATATCTGATCAAATAAAATGGTAAAAAGTGGTCGATTTATTAAAACTACCCGTCATTTTGGAGTGTTTAAAAAAAAACAAGTTATCGATTTGAATGGCTTCAGATATCGCACTTTTTCCCTCTCATATTATAACCTTATTATTTCCTACTTTTTACATACTTGATGTAATGTTACTGGGGAGAGTATGATATCCGTGGCCCCTCGATCCGACAATATTTTAGGCCCCAAAAAAGATGAAAAAATTAAATAAAATTGTTCGATAACTCGCTTAGTTATCGAGATATCGTGGGTTAAAGTTTTAAAAAATTAAGAATTTTTTACCAATTTACTCAACCAGATTGGTACAACTCCTCAAAATAAGCCCAAATTTTAAATAGAAGTTATCGATAACTTCTTTAGTTATCGAAATATATGTGGCTGTAACGTTTTATATGTATTACTTCCAACAATTTTATTTGTATTTTTTTACCAATCCAAGAACAAACACTGAAAAATTATTTTAAAAAAATCGCGCGGCGCTTTCTATTACAATGAACCAGTGAGCAAAAGCCAAAAAAAATGAAAACACTTAAAATGCAAAGATCCCTACGTATAATTTCACAATTTTTCACTTTCAGTACTTCTTGGCAAATCACAAAGTTTACCAATTCGATATTAAATATCTCGATAATTAAATTTTCCAAATAATTTTGCAAGTTCTACAGAAAAAAATTATCTTTTTGACAAAACGGTGAAACAAAGTTATCGATTTTTTAAAACTTTAACCCTCAATATTTCGATAACTATGCGAGTTATCGACAACTTTTATTTAATTTTTTGGGCTTTCTTTCGAATGTTATAAAAATAAAATTTATCGCAATAAGGGCCACGGAAATCGTACTCTTGGCAATATATCGACAACTCCTACAGCTATCGATAAATTTTATTTACATTTTCCGAGTAATCTTCAAAGTTCTACAGAAAAAGTAAGTAGTAAGTAAGTAAAAGTAAGTTGACTAAAACGATGAAAAAACGTTATCGATTTTTTAAAATTTTAACCCTCAATATCTCGATAACTAAGCGTGTTATCTATAACTTTTATTTAATTTTTTCGGCTTATTTTGGGGTGTTCTAAAAAAAATCTATCGAAATGAGGGGCTACGGATATCGTATTCTTGCCCTGTTACTTTCATTTCAACAATATCTTCGTATTATTCTTATGCGAGTAATATATTGTTTGTCTTCTATTTATCATTTGAGCCATAGACGAATACATACATAGATACATTTATCTGGTGTAACTTTAATATTGCTTCTCGCTTTTTTAAACGATTTTGGTGCTTAATAATGCTATCCGGAGGACTGACCTGTGGCATATCTTACGTATTTCCTCTTATGGGCTATATCGTAATATGGAATAGTGAGATTTCGAAAAAGGATACAAATCCATTGATTAATTTCACGTAACTCATACTATAGGTCCGTTTTTCCCAAGTTTGTAGGCCATTCTGAAGGGATACAATTTTTTTATTTTTCCTAGCATAGTATTCCCCAATTTGTTAAAATGTTTTTAGTTTTACAAATGATAAGAAATAAATTGTATTTTTTTTGACTGAGTATTTCGTAAATATCTCCAAAATGATAACAAGAAGATACACAAAAATGCCACTTGGTTTATATTTTAGATGACGAGAAACATTTTCTATCTCAGCAATATCGCTATGGAGATATAGCTTCCAGTTGTTTGCAAGGAATAACATTATCAAAAAACTGATCATGTATTGAAATATTAAATAAAGAGAGTAACACAGAGAGAGAGAGAGGCCAGAGGAATCTAACGTTTCACTCTTTCTCTTTGTTGGTAGCCCAATTAAGATAATTTTGTTCGTTTTTTTTTGTTTTTTTCCGTTCTTTTTTCGTCTTTTTAGTGTGTATACACATAAGTGTTCAAAAAGTGTGACAAAAAAGTGTGACAGAGTCAGTGAATCAGCGATGAGCGTAACTCTTTAAGAAGATAAGCAAGGACAATTGAAGTGTTTGCCCGATTATAATAAGGTACAAATGTAGAGCCATGTTCCTTATAAAAATACATATATTATCTTGATTGTAGCGCCCTTAAACTGAATTGTTATTTCTTTTGAATTGAATATAAGGGAACTTGATCCGATTTTTAGGCCACTCTGTACCAGGGTTTAAAAAGTTTTCAGATACATGCTCCTGCTTCAATTGAATACTTGTAGCGTCTTCTATACCAGTTTGGGTAACGCCTTGATCTTCCGTACCTCCTACAAAATTGTGGCTTAATTAATTAAATGATTTTTTTGCTCTTCGATGGAGGTTCTCGCAGAAGTCTAAAACCTCCGGTTTATTAAAAGTTTAAAATCTCAAAATATACTTAGATAGTTGTTCCAAAATATAGCGGTTTTTATAAATACTTGTAAACTTGTTTTAAAAATCTTCGTCACTATGATGTTCAGGCTTTGAGGCAGTCTTGGGACGCAATTTTAGCTCTCCGGTAATTTTTGAAATGCTAATGCTCTCCATAGAGTTTAAGTCAACTAAAATTGGATGGAAATGAAAATTTTTAAAAACTCTTATCCCAATCGAGACTTCAAGAACTTACAATCATCATCAGCTAAATCATCAAGATCTGTCGCACCAGCTGTTCCTAGTACAGCTCCGCCAGCACCATTTGTGCTGATGCCCAAAAGTTCGGCCATATCAAAATCACTATCGGAACTACCAAACGAACTTTCATTATCCATATCATTTTCATCCGACTTGGCAGAATGTCTCTTCCCGCCTGTGGTTAAGACGGCAGTTCCCTTACGGCCTCTACCTGTCGTGGGACGCATCCGTGAAGTGGCTGTACCAGGCCGTTTATTTGCTGTAGCATTTTTCATATTCTTCAGAGATGGATCATCGGGTATGCCGTTCTCCAAGCCAGAATTACCATCCAACTGAGCTTCATCATCTTCCAGATCCTCATCATCATCGGCTAAGAGGCCTTCGGGGATAAAGGGCATAGAATTTTCATTTGCTTTTTGCAAGATTGGAGAGGATATGGGCGTCGAGCGTTTGGTTCTGGCTTCAAATTGAGCCCTTAAAGCATCTCGGACATGAATGCGTAAGAAATATTGTTGAAATACGTTTTTGAGCTCCTTTTCATATTCCTCAAATTCTCGCATGTGTGCCGGACGTATCTTCTGCAACGCTTCCAATCTTTGTTTGGTCCTTTCCAACTCTGCCTTCTTTCTCTGCAACTTTGAATTGAGAGCATTTAGTTCTACTCTTGCATTTTCTAACTGAGCTCTATTCGATTGTAGCTTCAGCTGGGCAGAGGCTACAGCATTCTTCATAGTTCTCTCCACGGAGGCCAACTCCATGGGTCTATTGGATTGGGCCAAACGCGCTTCTTTGTTGCTCGTTTCCTTGAGCAGCAAGTCGTGCAATGATGCTCCGCGTTGGGTTAAATCCGAGGACAACTCACGGGCTTTGCGTAAATCTTCGATTTTGTCACCAATGTCAACTTGATTCAAGCTGCGATAGCTATCCTCCTCCTCTGAATTATTTTCCGTCGAACTGGGTGCTATCAAAAGCCGTGTTATTTTCTGGAGTTCTCCTGCTGTCACCGCAGAGGCAGCATACAGTTTACGAGGATTTAATTTGATGGCTGATTTAGTAACAAAGAATTCTGTGGCAGAGCGTATAAGTAAAACCCTCTCATCCTGGCTGGTTATGCCACCGGGCAAAACTGACCCAGGTTCCAAAAGACCAGCCAGCCATTGCAACACTTCGGCTACCACATAGAAAGAAGCCAGGCAGCCAAAACTGGAGGATAAGGCTTGCAAGGGAAATGTATGTGGATAACCCAAAAGTTTCAAATGCTCCGCCAGATCTTAATGTTAGAAATATCAAAATTAGATTTGTGTTCAATTCTCCAAATACTCAATGGACTTACCTCTCACCTCCTTAAATGACATTTTAAATGGCCACTGAAATTGGATTATTTTCGCAAACAATCTCTGCAATCTACCCTGGTCTTTGGTCAGAATACAACTAATTTTTCTTCACCACTTTTTACCAACTTTTTTTTACCCGGTTGCTAGGTGACCATTGCGCGCTGTCACTTTAAGGGTTGGTGGTGGGTTGGCTGGCGCAACTGGTGTTGGTTGTTTCCGGCTAAGAGTTGTTGAATTTCTTTAAAAGTGGTTTTGTGGTGATAAAGTTATTACATGGAATGTGAGTTTCCATAACAATAGCGATTGAGACCGATATGTTGGAGCTTGACACGAACACTGAACAATGTTTGTTTACAATTGTAGCGAACGAACATGTTGCCAAGAATACCGGCACAAAACAAAATGCGATTTTCAGTTTAAGGGAGAGAATCACATCTTGACCTAATTCAATAGCATGCCATTTTATACTGGCAGTGAATATTGTAGGGGTTTTTTTTGGTTACTATATTTGGGTTTTCTGGATACATCAACATTTGGATAAACTTCTGGAAATTCTTTCTGTTGTTGATGAATAATAATTTTGAATACATTTTCAATGGTTACATTTGATGTAGATACAAATTGTGTATCTTGGAAAGTTGTTATTTTTAGACATTCAAGAGAGATTAAAAGGGGTTCGTATATTTCATGCCTGCATACGTAGTAAGCCTAATCAGTTAGTGCACGCAATTAGTTTTCTAAAAAATGAGGGCAAATGGTCTTTGCATAAATAGGTTCTCATCGAGTAAGATGGTGATGGAGACTGAAGGATTAGTAAATATATGGAAGTCTTAACGAGGTATTGCATGCTTAATAAAACGGCTAACAGCAAGGGAAACTCTGGTGGCAATTATTGTAGGAGTTCAAGTTATGAGGTGGCGAAGAAGTCGGAGAAATAATCGATTTGACACGGCTGATAAGCGGATTGTTTGAAAATTTAAATGTCTTTGCAGCATTTACACCGACTGGTGTAAGTGACAATACCAAGTGATTTTGACAAATAATTATGTATTTTATTTAAGTTGTAACTTCTCCATTTTGAAATAGAAAATCTTACTTATATCTGAATTTTTCTCAATTTGAAATGGAAATTCTTAATTACATCTGAAATTTTTTTCAACAGAAATAAAAAAATTCTTCTGTTTCATTAGAGTTTTCTCAATTTTGAATAGAAATACTTAATTACATTCAGGATTTATTTAATTTGGGTAGACATTATTAATTTTTTTTTCAAGTTGAATTAAAAATTTTCATTCGCTGTTGAGACGTTTCAGTTTGAAGTTAAATTGAACAATGTGAACAATGAATTGTTTGCAGTTTAAAACAGGCCATACACGACAAACATGCTTGAACGACCGGTTTAAGTTTGAAGACATTTTTCTCGCTAATGGCATTGTTGTCAAGCAAATCCTAGGTTTTTGAAAAATATCAAATTCTCCCGACTTGTTTGCAAGCAAGTTGCTTGTGTATGACTCGGCTTGCAAACATGCGCCTTTGCATGCAAGCAAGTTGCTCGTGTGTGGCTTCGCTTGCAAACATTACTTCATTCTTCATCAAACAGTAGCAAGAAATTTATAGACAGAAAAAAATGGGACCATTATAAACACTTTTATTAGTCATTAATTTTTTTAAACATTGCTGTATAATCATCAGCGCAATTGCATTAAAATTAAGATTCTTCGATTGGCTTGCCGTGTGTGACCTGCCTTCAAGCCGATTGTTCAAGCATGTTTGTTGTGTATGGCCTGCTTAAAATGAAAAATGTATTTAGAACTCTAAGAAAATCGTAATCTCATTAGCTTTGTTCCGATACGTACTAGTTTTGCTGTGTTTTACTATTTTTTAAATTTTGAATGAAATTTGTATAATTTGGTAAAGAAAAAGTAAAAAAATTTCTTTGGAAAATTGTAAAAACAGTAAAAATATTTTACTCAAATTAAACTACAACAAATTGATTTTTTTTCAATTCGAAAGAGAAAATAATAATATCATTTGGAAGTACCCCAATTGAAATAGGAATTTTGAACCTCATATGGAATTTGTTTTTCTTTTATTTGGAAGTCTTGATTTCTCATTTTTTTTTATCACAATGTTGAAGTAGAAAATCCTAATTGTTACTTGACTTTTATACATTACGAGTTTTCGTATATCATGAGGAAAGATCTCAATTTACAACAGTCGTAATTTCGAACAGAAATTTTCAATTTCATTTGGAATTTACCAATTAAAAGCGTACATTTTAAATTTTTTTCAATTTACAGTAGGAATTTTCAATTTCATCTAAAATTTTTTAATTTACAATTTTCTGAAATTCAAATAGAAAATCTGAATTTCATTTAGAATTTATCCAAATTAACACAGCAAAACACAGTTCAATCACAGGTAGTACTGTTACGATAATACTTGTGTATTGTAGTATGTACATGTCGCTCATTTCGTGCAAGACCCTCACAACTCAAACTTGACCGTTTCTGAACTGAGTATTACAAATTATTCTCCGGGGAAAGTTCTTTGTGATACATTATTCCCTATATACAAAATATGAACTCTTTCGGAGGAGTGAGATAATTTTGAAATTAGTATTTTCCATACGATCCTAAACAACTTAAAACTTTCAAAGCCGATTTATTCGAAACTATGCTTTTTGAATTATGACAGACGTGCACGAAATGAGCGATACATATGTCAAAATAACATTTATGTGTCAAATGATACATATGTCAAATAACATGTTGTGGTGTGTATTGCAACTTGATTGATTGGACCTGTACCTAAAAGTATGCTATCGTTGCAAGATAGAAAGCTATCTCACATCAACTCGCCATGAATGATTGTTCATATCGCGGGATCAGTCTGGACCAATCGAGAACAGATGGTATGTCACCACTAGGGATTTCATTCAATTTATCATTATTCGGTTAATCGATTAATCGTGTTATAAAATTAACCGAACATTTTAATAATTAATTTTTCGATTAACGATTAACTCGAAGAAATCAGTGCGATTAATCGAATAATAAAGTTTAAGTACATGTTTATGGCACTCCTACAATGTGGCAACTCATATGACAACGATTTGCGAACATATTTCCTGACTTTACACAATTTCGAACAAATTTGATAGTTTTTTGAGAGAAAGCGTCGCACAGTGATTTGGCTCATAGACATAAATAAAAAAAAATTGTCTCAAGACCCACTGGTCACTTTGTATGGGGCGTACCAAAATGCCTGTTCCAATTTTGCTCAAACTATGTACAATAAGGATAATAATCAGAAAATTACGATGTGCAAAATTTGGTAAAAATTAATCAATCCAATAGGGTGTTATAGTGTGATATAGTTTCAGAGCGACCCTAACCTTTGTGTGGGAGGTACCCGAAGACGTGGCACTTTTGGGTCCAAACTTTGATGCTTTTTAATTTTGGCTTGGTACCAAAAGTCACTAATTTTAATGTTGCTGCCACTACGAATTGTGAATTGCACCTACATACTTATATTTTATATAATGAAGATGCTTTTGTTACGTTTTGGTTTGTTTCAAAAAATTTACCTAGTACACTGTTTTCTCTTTTTTTTTTGTTTTATTTTATTCGAATAATCGATTAATCGAATAATTTGATTGCGTTTTGTTCGGTTAATTGTGAGATTGAAATTTACGATTAACGATTAACCGATTAATCAAAAAACCCGATTAAATGGGTACCCTAGTCACCACCAACCAGTAAGACAATGAGAGTCTTACAACGAGTTGTTCGTGAATCTGCTGATATCGTGGATTGCGAGTTGTCCTCGAATAAATAGCTGATTTATCGTGAAATTGTGGTCAGTCTCAGTTTAAAAAGGTAAAGGTACAAATTGTGGGGAATAGTGTTATAGTATAAAGACCCATTGGAAAGTGCTAATTTCGTACTGTAATTATATAAGTAAAATAATGAAAACTGTTGTACTTATTGTAATTTAAAAATAACTATTCTCTATTAGAAAACTCGTAACCATAGAACCATTTTCACCAGATGACAAGGACTGTTTCCGTACGACAAATTTTCACTCGGATACGACGAAAACAAACAGTGGTATAGGCAGTAAGAGTTGTTGTAATTGTGGGAACCACAGGCATTTTGTTTCATGACTAACTGTCAAACTCAACACAAGTATATACGAACAAAAAAAGTTAACTAAAATCTATAACAACAAAATATACTCGATTTGGCAGTTTGTATAGTAGGAGAACAAAATAAGCTGTTCTAATGCTGCATCCTTTGTTAGTTCAGCCATATACAAACACATTCTTCTTTTGATATTTAAATTTTAAAATAAAATATTGATATTAAAATTTAATATTGCTTTTGTTATTGTTTACAATTGCAATTCTTAATTACAGTTGAAATTTTAAAACACAAATTCTAAATTCCATTTTAAATTTGCTTAATTTTAAAATTATTAAAATAATTACAGTTACAATTGAAATTCTTAATTACAGTTGAAATTTTAAAATACAAATTCTAAATCCCATTTCGAATATGCGTAATTTTAAAAGCAAATCATGAACTTAATTAGATTTTTTTAAAAACTCTACTAAAAATTTTGTTTCATTTCAATTTGAATACAATTTGAAATGAAATATCATAATTTTTTAAAAATTTTCACAATCGATTTGAATAGAACATTTTTAATTGTGTTTACAATTTCACCAAATTTAATATAGAAAAATTCAATTTAATTTGAAATGTTTTCCAATTTCATTTTAACATTGAAAGTTTTTCCAATTTCAAATATAAATTCTGTTCTGCTTTTGAAATGAAAATTTCAATTCAATTAAGATTTTTTTTTTAAAAAATTATAATTTTCACAATTTGTAATAAAATCTATCAATTAATTATATTTGGAATTTTTCACTTTTTAAAAATAAATCTCAATTCTATTGTAGTTTTTTTTAATTTGAAGTATAAAACCTCAATTGCATTTGATATTTACACATTAAAAGTGGAAATTCTTAATATTTCCAATTTATAAAAAAATATCTTAATATATATATACATATAAATAATAAAAAGTTGTTTTAATGGAAAGGACTTTTGTAGTAGAAGTAGGTGAATATTAGGCTAACCATTCAATTAATCATTAATCACCGAACATTTTAATAATTATTGTTTCGATTAACGATTAACTCGAACAAATCAGTGCGATTAACCGATTAATAAAATATAAGTACGTGTTTGTGGCAAGCAGTCCGTCTTGAAACACTCCTACAATATGGCAGCTCATATGACAACGATTTGCGAACAAATTTCATAACTTTACACACATTTCGAACAGATTTTATAGTTGGTTGAGAGAAAGCGTCGCACAGTGCTTTCGCTCCTAGCCACAAATAAAAAAAAAATTGTCTCAAAATTGGTTCATTAAATTTGGTATAAATAGTCTGATGGAATTTCAAGAGCCACTAATCACGTTGTATGGGGGGTACGAAAAAGCCTGGTCCTATTCTGCTCAAATTATGCAGAAGAAGGATAACAGTCAGAAAATTACGTTTTGCATATAGTTTCAGAGCCAACCTTACCCTTTGTATAGGAGGTACCCGAAGGCGTGGAACTTTTCATCTTGCTGCAACTACGATTTGTGAATTGTACCTACATATATTTTATATAATGAAGTTGATTTTGTTACGTTTGGTTTTGCTTTAATAAATATACCTAGTACAATGTTTGAACGATTAATTAAAAAAACCGATTAAATGGGTAACCTAATGAATATACTTCCTCATAACCGAAGATTCCAGCTGGCGTACCTCAATCATCAGTACTCTCTCTATTACTGTATTCAATATTCATGCCAGATTTTAAAATAAAAGTGGAAAATTAAAATTACTGCCACAAACATACAGGCAATTATTTTCTAGTACACCGAAGAGAATTCCAGGCATTCCTTTAACAGTCCGATGATGAATTTGTCACGGAGTTCGAAACTAGTCATGCCAGTAACCTTGCCTTTACACGGGACAGTTTTGCTCCGACAGTAGCAATACATTCACACATTTTTACTTTACAAAATCGGTTATAAAATTCAAACGCAAGACACAAATCCAAGACTTCATAGAATATTTATGTATAATTTTCATACATGTTTTTTTTAATTTGCATTACTTTATCTAATGCAAATGCAAAAAAATTACCATTGGTCGCAATGGCAATTAAAAAATTTAGAAACTGCAGGTTGTGGAATCGGATGCCAATTGTAATGAAATAGGGGAATGCTTTTAATTATTTTGAATTTGTTTGTCTGCTGTCAATTCTGTTTTTTAAGTATTTTACATAGATAAATAACAAAAAGGATGTACAGGTAGAGAAGAAAAAACCCCGCAATTTGGCAACCCTAGTAGAAGAGAACCAAAAAAGTCGACGCGATTCACTCAAACGCGTTTCTTTCCCGCGTCATAACTTGATTATTTCATACTTTTTACATACTTTATGTAATTCTATTTAGACATGGGAGAATTTCTATAGTTAAATACTGTAACATCATCAGAAAACTGATCGTGTATTGAAATATTCCACGAAGAGAGTGAGAGTGCGAGCAGAGAAACTACACGCTTCACTCGTTTTCTTTATTGGCATTCCACTCCATGAGTAAATTTTCTTCTCTATACAATAGTTGCTTTCTGTAAATAAAAACCATTGATGATCCATTTGCTTAATCACCATTTTCACCAGAGGGCAAAGTCTGTTTCCGTGCGACAATTTTTCACTCGGATGCGTCGAAAAACCACTCAAACATCATGTTGTTTAAATTTGAAAAACGAATATAAATAAATAACACAGGTATACACACATTTTGGTGCCGATACTTTTTGAACTGATCTTTAGTAAATTCGACCTCCTGAATACGAATCTGCAATCGGTTTTTGCCTAGCAGCTCGACTTTTCGCGATATACCGTTATTTCCAAAATTAAGGCACTTCCACTACATATATTGGAATAACTGGAAAACGATTCACCATATTCAGTTAAAAAAAAATTGAAATTCATCAACAAAATTATCTTTAATCCGTGCCTACGTTGTTTTTAATTTATCCCAGTAGTTTCAGAGATATTGTTGAAGTTTAAAAAAAAAAATACCAATTTTTTAGTAAAAACAAAAAAAATTTGGTCTTTAAAAATTCATAAAATATAAACATTCAACAAAAATCACAGTTTTGGTGTAAACACATTTAGCTAAACATATTTCGAATGAAATGAGCTTTATTTCATTATAATCGGTGGACAATTTTTGATTTTATTTAAAATTTACTGAGAAAACTTAATTTTGTGAAAATAAGAAATATATTTTTCACTGCTTATTTGATGTACTAGAACCCAAGAAGCTTCGTTTTTTGGTTAATCTGCAATGTGGTTTTTCGGATAATCTCTTTGCAGATTCTAACAGTGATCTGCCATCATATGAGTATGCCACTTGCCCTGGTATCGTTCTTCCATTGTCCTTATATCCTGGTGAAATCGTTCAACTTGCTCTTCACTCAAGTCTCCCAAGTTTTCAGGAAACCGGTCCAAATGGTTTTGCAAGAAATGCACCTTGATGCTCATGTTGCATCCAAGCTCACGAAAAGCAGTCAGCGTGTTCTGAACTAAATCCTTATAGTTTGAAGCCTTCTTGTTGCCTAGAAACTTTTCGACAACTGATACAAATGATGTCCACGCTTTTCGCTCTTTTTCATTCATAGATTCAACAAAATTGGTGTCCTTCATTAACTGTCTGATTTGAGGGCCATCGAATATGCCAGCTTTTATTTTTTCATCGCTTAAACCTTGCATCTTTGTAGATATGAATTTAAAACATGATGAATCTTTATGTAGAGCCTTAACAAATTGCTTCATTAAGCCAAGTTTTATATGAAGTGGAGGCAGGATTATTTTATTCCGATCAACCAAAGGCTCATTAATAACATTTTTCTCTCCAACAACCGTGTTCTCTCTTTCAGGCCAATCTTTTTTTACCCAGTGATCTTGTTTAGCTCTGCTATCCCAAAGGCACAAGAAGCAAGGATATTTTGTGTATCCACCTTGCTGTCCAAGGAGGAAGTTAACCATTTTCAAGTCAACACAAATGACCCATCCATGTTCGTGATACTTAATCTTTTCCAAGACTATGGCTATATTCTTGTAGTCTTCTTTAATTTTGGTTGAGTGAGCAATAGGTATTGATGCCAATTCGTTACCATTGTGTAAAAGCACACACTTCCAACTTCGCTTGGAACTGTCAATAAACAGACGCCAACGATCTGGACCATACTCGTGATGGCCGATTTTTGATAGGAGACCTTTCACATCGTGACAGAAAACGAGGTCTTCTTCCTGAGAATAAGCGTTATTTGTGTTCCTTTATTAAGTAGAATTTTTTCTTTTAGCCGGGATGCCAGTAACTCAGAAGATTGTTTTGATTGATTAAGATCCCTGATAAGATCACTTAACTCACTTTGGTTAAATCGTTGGGGACTGGATGTATTTTCCTCATATTCACTGTCTTCATTTGTGTAGCAGTTGGATATTTCATCCTCTGAAAAATGAGGTAGCTGATGAAATGTTGGCATGGGAACTTCATCGGAATGAGGGATGGGCCGTCGAGCAGAGTCTAAATCAGGATACGCCCACTTGCTTCGATTTTTACTATTGATACCTCTGATATTCACTAGACAGAAATAACAGTCGTCATAGTGATTTTTTGGTTCTCTCCAAACCATAGGCACACCAAATTTCAGACTCCTCCTTTTCCCATTCGTCCACTGACGAAGATGTTCAGTACATGTTTTGCAAACTACATGTGGTGCCCAAGATTTATCTTGATGACCAAGTTTGAAACCAAAATAAGCATTGTATGCTTTCTTCACAAATTCAGTATTGGATTTTCTGTTATCAATTCTCGTCATGTATTCACCACATATATAACAAAATTTCTCGGGGAGATTTACACAGATTCTGCGGCTAGATGACATCTTTGAAAATTAGCTTTCAATTAAAATTATCACTGTTATATCTTGATGTTCTATTCAAACCTTGAATGATTGCAACGCGTACTGGATAAAGGTGTCTTATCGATATTTATTTAGCGAGTGTTAATTCAAGACTCAAAAATTATAATAACAAACAAAATAGGGAATGACATTTATATAAATACAATGTTGCCAACATACTTCATACGTTTGTTGCGTTTATATCAGAAGGATATATGCATTTTTTAAATAAATAGAAGGGTAAATTGAATATTTTTTTAACTCGAGAACTAGAGCTGCTAGGGAAAAATGGTTTTCAGTTTTGAAATCAGCGTTAAAAATACAATCACCTGAAAAACTCAAGGCACCAACAATTTTTTTTTCATTTTGTAGATGTGTGTAATAGAAAGCATTTTGCTTTTGATATTTGTCCACAATACAAAAGACAAAATTGCATGGTCATATCGTTTTTTCAGTAGTTTTTATTTTCAGGGAAATTTGCCCATATCCACTACTCCGGCGCCATCTAAAAAATTTCCCTTTACTTTCAAATCCAACAATTATCTTTCACCATCTATGGTTTTTTATTTATCTATGTTATTTTATATGTAGAGGTTTTGTGGTTTTGATAGGAATTGCCTCGTAGTACTTTCTAATTCATAAACCGAGGCTCATTTTTTGCTCAATGGGTACGTTAATAAGCAGAAATGATGAATTCGGTCCGAAGAGCAGGCACAGGCTATTCCAGCGCTACCAGATTAAATTGTTTGGTGCGGTTTATGAGCCGGCGGCGTCATTGGACCGTACTTGTTGAAAGATCATGAACATTTTTTTTGCCCAAAATGGAAGAATTAGACTTTGTTGACATGTCGTCTCAACATGACGGTGCCACATGTATATGAAGGGGGCAATAATCAGGTTTGCTATAGGAGGAAATACCAGCATCTTTAACATTCGGGTCTTAGTGGTCTATTTATCTGCTGCATTTAGTCGTATTTTTTTGATGTAAACTATTATGTAAATTTTATTTCAACTTTATACAAAGTTTATTATTTCTTGTGCTATATAATAATTTCCCAGTAAATATTCTGCAAATTTTCCAAGTGAATGACATTAACAATAAAATCTTCTAATGTGCATTCTAATTAAATTGTCATCACAATTTGCAATACTAAATTTATTCCTATCAATGCGACGACCACCTCTCATTCACTACTAAGAGATTCGATTCCACTGCATCTGAAAATTGTTATTGACGTTAAACATCTCGTACAGATAGATAGAAGGCGGCGCCGACGAAAACTACAACATTTCCCTCATTGTCTGACAAAGATGCATTTATTCATTCATTGTCAATCAATTAATTATAATTGCAAATAATGTTTGAAAGCCAGAGAAATTCAACTATAAAATGCAACATCACAGTGTAATTGTACAAAATTCACACTGTATAATTAAAACGAATGGAAATATGTTGTAGATTTTGCAATGTATAGTACTGATAGTAAGTGTCACTAGGAATTCCTAAAATAATAACGTATATACTATTGCAAAAGAATTTAATTTTATATAGAAAAACAAGTCACTACGAACAAAGTTGTAAATATGAAAATACTGAAAGCAAAAATTGGTTACATAGTACACTAAGTCACTCAAGGCCCAAAGTTTTTAATTCACATTGACTTAAACTCACCACTCCTCAGCCTTAGTTTTTTTTACTAAACCTATGCCGGAATTCCGAATTGGGAACACTTCTGTATGCCTTTTACCCAAAGTAATATTGACATTCTACTGACAGCAAAATGCAGTCAATTAATTGCCACTTACAATAAAAAGGTTTTCTTCATGCATTCATGTAAATTTATCACATTGAATGAACTCTGATGAGTGATTTATTATCTTAAAATCATTCAAATGTTTCGTAAAATGTTATTAATCATTGATGATCATATCAATTACCCCCTCGTCTGGCTTCAATCCGCCATCAACAAATTACATATTCTCAACTTGAAGATGTGGCAATGTGCATCTCGATGTTGTATAGGAATGAATAAATATATTATGCAATAAATTACAATGGAATAATTTTATTATGCATTTGTATGCTTTTGTACACTGAGCGGAAAAGATGTGTCACACTACTGCATTTATTCATCGAAAGTCAACTAACGTTTAGCTGCATGACCGCATAATTGATTTGGTTGTGGAAACTGAGTTTCCAATGATCTCAGTTTGCATAAGCAAAATTTGTCACTATGCGGTTGCTTCAGTCGATTTTGTTTATTTCGGTTGCAACAACCGAATTTAACATTAATTTGATCACAACAAAACCTGTTAAAGTAATGTCATATCGTGCTTGATTTGGTATTCGCAACAGAGTCTCCAATTATTTTAATTCTATCAACAAAATTTATGATTACTTCGGGTGCATCAATCGTTTTTTTTTAATTCGGTTGCAACAACCGAATTTGGCATTAATTTGATTTCAACAAATTCGGTTGAACTACCGTCGTCTCATAATTGATTTGGTTTCCGCAGCTGAGTTTTCAATTATTTTAATTCCATCAACAAAATTTGTCATTACTTCGGTTGGATCAACCGAATTTTTTATTATTTCGTTTGCAACATCGAATTTGGCAATAAATTGTGTTCAAAAATGTCAGTTGAAGTAACCTCGTTTCATTACTACACGCAGAGAAAAAATCTCGTTCCTCCCAAACGAAATCTCAGATAACTGAAGTTCGTTTGGGACTGTAGTTGGGAGAAACGAACTTCTGTTAAGCCATACATATCATTTCGTTTGGGAGATCCGAAAAATGTTTGCAGCAAACGAGTTATGAGAAATGAGAGCTGAAAAAACGTTTGCGAGAAACGAAAAACGGTTCCACCATCTGTTCTTTCGGTTTCAACAAAAGAGTTGTAGTTACTCTAAACTAAGAAAATGTTTGCAAGAATTGAAAAATTAAAAATTATACCTGCAAAAACGTTTGCGAGAAACATTACTTGTACGTAATCTGAGCTCTCATTAGGAAAATGGATAATTTCAGTTAACGCAAACGTTTCTTAAATTTGCGGTAAATGTAATTTTGTACGCGTTTGATGCAAACGCGAATTCGTTTGCAACAACATGATACACATTTGCGATATACGAGTTTATTTGGGAGAACGACATGCACGGTTGCGATTAATAAATAAAATACAAATCTATCAAACTATTGTTGCGGCAACAGAGCAATAAACGTTTTTTTTCTTTGCGTGTATATAACTCAGTTCCAATATTTTTAGTGCACCAACTAAATTTGTTATTACTTCAGTTGCATTAATAAAAGTTTTTATTATTTCGGTTGCAGCAACTGAAATTTGCATTAATTCTGTTGCAACAACTGTATTTTTTATGAATTCGCTTACAATATCCAATATTTTAATTACATCATTTACAATAACAGAATTTGACATTAGTTTGATTGCAACTAATTCGGTTGAAGCAACCTCGCCTTATAACAAATTCGGTTGTGACAACATAGATTCTAGTTATTTTGGTTGCACAGACAACATTTGTCATTACTTCGACTGCATTATCGGAATGTTTGTTTTAATATTTTTGGGCCATAAATTGAACGTTTTATTATTTCGGTACCAACTACCGAATTTGGAATTCGTTTGGTTGCAACGAATTTGCTTGAAGAAATTTCGCCTCATAATAGGTTTGGTTGCGGCAACTGTGTTTCCAATTATTTCAATTGCATCAACAGAATTTGCCACTAATTATCATCATTCGAGTTTTTTATAATTTCGGTTGTAATAACCGAATTTGTCGTTAATTTCGTTGTTGCAAACAATTTGGGTTTTTTGGTTGCAACAACCGAAATTTGCTTTAATGTGCTTAAAGCAGCCGTAGCTCTCATGAATTCGCTTACGCTAACCGTGTGGCCTTTGGTGGTGTAATGGATAGTGTTTATGGCTCTTGTACATGATAACGTGGATTCGATCCCTGTTCCGACCACCTTACATTTCTTTTGTTCCGACCCCTGTTCCGACCACCTTACATTTCTTAGTTTGCCATGAAAAGCCATCTCAACGTACCATTTGGAGACGGTGTAAAACTGAAGGTCTCAATCAATGGCTGTAAAACTAGAAAGCGCATAGCTCACTGGTTGTGAGAAGCTCACCCCAGTCCTTCATGATAGTCGATGGATGTTTTACTTAATTCGATTAAAACAATTAAATTATATACATTATTTACATATAGATTTTCTTTTCTATTTTAAAATCTATTTTTAATTCTAAAATTAAGTTTTCCATTTGAAATATAAATAGTTAGCTTTAGTTACGATATGAAAAAAGGTAAACAAATATGTTTTGGAACGACTTCTTGTAATATCGTAAGTACCATCCTCTCCAGAATCGCCCATAAAATTTAAACATTTTTATCTGGATAAGCAAACCAGCTAGTTGGGATAAAGAAAATTCGAATAAAAAATACCACATTATAAGAGGCAAGCGTCACACTAAAATAAAAGTAATTTTTTCCATTGTTTCCGCTGGTGATTTCCTATTCGATGCCTATGATCTTAGATTGGCTAATTTTGTGCTTCTTTTGTGGACATTGTGGTTCTAGGAAAAATGCGAATATCTCAACTCCTTATAAGATATGAGTGTGGGTACTCAACTTGAAGGAATATTAGTTATTTTTTTATTCTGGTTATTTTTAGAAAGTAGTAATTCCTTTTAAGCGAAAAATCAATTTTTTTGGTTACCGAAAAAAAAGTAATTCCCCGCTATTTTTTATTGGAATCTGTCATTTGTCAGAGAATTTTGTCGCACATTTGGCGGCACTCATTAGAGCAGTCGGACTGTAATAAGGCTCGACAATAATTTTGGCGAGCGTGGGTCAATCACAAGAAGGATTTATCATCGTTGTCTATCAGTTTGCAGGCACGTAACTATTGCTGCTGAGTTTCAAATTGATATCAGCAGACAGTCACTACAAATAATTCTGCATAAGGATTTAATTACTTATATTTCTTTATAAAGTTCAAATAATTGGAAAAGATGTGAAACTGCATTTTAATGCCCATTTTGATCTAAACGGTAATGTTAAGAACCAGTGGCACTCACCCACACTGCATCCAGCTCGAGTCACTGTGTGGTGTGCAGATTGATGGAACTTAATATTTGGAAGAAAACGATCGTACTGCTAAGGTCAATGGAGGCCGTTACTTAAAAATTTTGAAAGAGATTTTCTTTCCAGAACTACGCCTTTGAACTGTGTATGGTTTCAACAAGGAGATGGAATTTGTGAATTCTGATAATCAGGAACAATCACAATCAGGGAGAATTAAAAAAACTTCAGTCGGCGAGTGGGGTCTTGAAAGATGCGTATTGAAGAGGTGATTACGGGAACGCCAAATTTTTTTATGCGAGGGTACTACTGTACTACTAAAAAATTAAGTAAATTGAAAAATTGTGGGAAACATAGTATGAATGAACGAAACTGTTGCCGTAAAAAAAATACTCTATCAAAAATTTAAAAATATATTTTTCAGCCTATGGTTTCAGCCTATAAGACATGTGTCTTAGGCAGACATTGATCAAAAAATATTTTTTTTTTTACAAAAATATACTAGGAATTGAAACTTCAACGACCAGTAGATGAGTTTAAGTTCCCTCGTATAATAGAAGTTAGATGGTCCGGTAGTCAGCTCTTCAATACGCATCTTTTGAGACCTCCCACCAGTACACCCTAATGTACGTGTTTGTATATATAAATATGTTTTTCTTAAAGAAGAAAAAAGCAATTCATGAGAGTAACCACCTTTGAGTGTATTGCTGTGTGTATACATTTTTAAACGGGATTCTTTATTTGACACAAAAGTAAAGAACATTTCAGTTTAACTGAAAGTTCGTTTTTAACAAACGGGGCATTTCAGGTGAAGCGGACAACCAACAAATTTATTTTCTTGAAATTCTTTCATATTTGTTGTAGTAGGTACGAAAGTGAACACGCAACATTTCTTTTGTATGACATTTTTTTCTCAAGACATGAGATTGTAAAGTTATGTCGTTTTTGAAATTTGTTTTTTTTAAAGAATTTTTTCGAATAAAAAAAAATTTATAATAAGGTGCGCGATTGGTATAGAAAATTGTACGCTCTTTTAAGAAAGTAAATAAAATTTTGTAAAAAGAAAATGTTTCATGTGCAAACCGGATGTGACCATTTCAAATTTTTGTAAGTTCGCTGAATGTTTTTAATGATTTTTTTGTTAATCATTTTCATTGCGGGAGTTTTTTTTAGTCTGTTTTTTTAAACATTTTTTTTAATTCGAAATTAGCTTAAGGTTTACTTATAATACACTAGAAGTTTTAAAATAAGATATGCTCTGGTTCAAAAAATATGTATTTTAATGTACATGCATGTCGCACTGAGTTTATTTGCAAAACCGGATGTGACTATTTCAAAAAAAAAATTTTGTAGGCTGGCTTAATTTTTTAAAATTTTTTTTTTTTAATTCGAAGTAAGCTTAATGTATACTTATAATACACTATAAGTTTCAAAATTGGACATGCACTGGTTTAAATGATATGTATTTTAATGCACATGCATATCGCACTGAGTATGGTTAGGCGCTTGTTTTTATGTACTTATAGAACCGGAAGTAACCATTTCAAACCAACATTTTTGTTAGTTGGCTTAATTTTTTTTAAATTTTTTTTAAAATTCGAAATTGGCTTAAAGCTTGAAGCCACTTATAATATTTATAATACACTAGACGTTTTAAAATGGGATATGCACTGATTTAAAAGATATGTACTTTAATGTACATGCATGTCGCACTGAAAATGGTATCAATTAATGACTACGAAAACAAAGCCAAATGAATGCTGTAAATTTTGTCCTGGCTTAAGTGGAATCCGTGATCAGCTAAAATTCACTTCCGATGACAAACACGTGACGGATGTGCAATTTGAAGCGTTGCTCGGCACAGACCGCTTCACAATATCTACTCAATTACCGCCATCCAATGATTTTGTAGACAGCTTGTGTGATGCCTTGGACACTTTATTTTAAAACTCTCAAGAATAAATGGCTGAACATTAAATCATCGTACAATGTGTTTTGACAGAAAATTATGCTTTTGTTGTCCAAGATGCTGCCCAATCGTTTCATTTGAATAATGACCAACCAACACTTCTGACTTCGTTTTTTGTTACAGAGATGGAATTGAAGTGAAACATGGCAGCATTGTTATGATTTCGGATGACGCAATACATGATATAGCCACTTTTTATGCTTACCAGAAAATACGACATAAGCATCTATCAGTAAAAGCAATAGTTGCGTCTAAATTTTATATATATACACCCAGCGAAATAATTATAAAGGCAATATATTTTTTCTCGGTACTCTTATGCACTGTGTTTTTGGTGTAGAATTGTAATGCATATATGAGTCATTAGGTATATTATGTCAGAGAATGTAATCATTTGATCTCTTTTACAAGTTACCTGAGAAGGGACGTTGTTTTCTCTATTTCTAGTGCGAAATATATATAAAGGCAACATGGAAAAGAATCCTTATTCGAACAGTAGTAAATAGGAATTCAATCAGAAATCAGTTTTCTTTGTTTGTTGTTTTATTGTTTTAAAACTAACGTAGGTCAAATTAGAAAAAAGCTCAATTTATATAGAATGCCTGGGGAAAAATAGCTAAGTAAAGAAGAAACGGGAAAAATGTAAGATTATCATGACGGAAGGCTGTCCAATCCGGAAGTTTATATGCGATTGAAAAGATCTAAATGTGTCATTGACAATTTCATAAAGTAGGGGGGTCAATATGGAAATACAAACCGACCACGAAAGACACCACAGGTCAGTCACGGCGCTAAAAGAGAGATCAAAAGGGTTGCTGTTAAAGAAAACTTCAGCGATAAGAAAATTGTTGCTGAATTTAGCTTGGGATTAGGGTTGCGTCGTGTTCAACAAATAATGAATCGCGACTTGAAACTGATATTATGGAAAAAGTATGCAAAACTGGATCTCATGCCAAGACGCGAATTAGCCAGATTTAACCCTGCTGTTAGATTAGAAAAAACTTACGAATCTTAGATTGAGGGACCATTTGGTCCATACTGCAATTTTCATCCAAAATAATAATTTTATCTTATTCTTTGTAACTATTTTGGTTCAAAAATTTCTAAAGCAAGTATTTGACATATCAAAAACATCCGCTAACATATCAAAAACATCTTCTAAATATTTGACATGAATTTACATTCGCTTGGTAATGAAAAAACTTACGAATCTTAGATTGAGGGACCATTTGGTCCATACTGGAATTTTCATCCAAAATAATAATTTTATCTTATCCTTTGTAACTATTTTGGTTCAATAATTTCTAAAGCAAGTATTTGACATATCAAAAACATCTTCTAAATATTTGACATGAATTTACATTCGCTTGGTAATGAAAAAATGTACTATTGACCAAATGGTCCTCTAATCTAAGATTCGTCATTTTGTATTTTTCTCAGTCCTGAATAAAGTTAGAAAATTTAATTTTCGCACATAACATTGTTTTATTAAAAGACCCCATTAGCAGAAAAATTTAGTCAGTATATATCACCGTTCCAAAGTTACAAGGGAAAACAGAAAAAATTTGGACCAAATGGTCCTAATCTAACAGCAGGGTTAAATTCGCTGAAAAATACATAATTGTGAATGAAGAGTGATATTTTACGATGAAATAAATTAAATTTGGATGGGCCTGACCTCTCCGTCAAATATTTGTGTTCCAACGATTTTTGCAAAATTAAGCGTCAGCGGCGAAATTTTGGCGGTGGCTCCCTTATGGTTGGGGCAAGTATTAGTTATAAAGGAACCACTCCAAAATATTTCGTTTCCACAAAATTGGACTCCGAGTATTATATTCGACTGTTGGAGGTCATCTAAGTTAATTCTTGAGTAGAAATTTGTGTCCCAGAATATATCTTTCAGCAGGAAAACGCAGCAGTACACCGGTCTAAGAAAACTCCAATGTTTCTGGAGTCCATAAATAATACCAACTCTCGACTGGCTTGCACTTAGTCCTGATCTTAATCCGATCGAGAACCTCTGACCTATTTTACCTACCGAAGTTTACCACCATGGGCGCCAGTTTAAGAATGTCAAGGATCAAAACGTAGCAACTTAATAAAAGCGGAAGATAACTGATCCTGCGTATATTCATTCGCTGATAAACTCAATGCCAAGACGCTTAGTAGAAGTTATCAGCGATAACGAAGATCATACGTCTTACGAAATTTTTCAAAATATTTAATAAAAACCTTTTTCCTTTTATATATATATATTGCGCACTAGTAATTAGTTTATTTTTACTGATTCATCTTGGAGAAGTAATAGTCAAAGTATTTTTCCTGAAAAGTATGTAATTTTCAAAGGAATAATACAATATAAAATAAAAACTTGAAAATTCCTGTCAACATTTGGAAAAAACAATAAATCGTGTTGCCTTTATATTTATTTCGTGGGGTGTATTATTATAAAGATGATTCTGCGGATGCAGAGTAACACTTTCGCGTAACATCTCATGAAAAAGGGCCATGCGACGGTCTTGGCGGGAACCTCAAGCGTTTAGCGAAGCGTGTAAGCCTACAGTCGTCTTCAAGTAGAGCAATCGCTTCACCAAAGCAATTATACGATTGGGCAAAATCTTCCTTAAAACATACTGCGATTTACTACTGTTCCAAAGACGATATTCAACGGGAGAGGATGTTTCTGCAACACAGGTTTCCACAAATTAAAGGCTTACTTATAAAAAGAATTCGTACTAGCATAGATTCTCAATAAAAAACTGTGCAAATTAGAAAATAAAATCATTTTTTTTGAACTCTTTCTGTCACCAAATAAACGTATTTATATATGAAAACAGTCAATTACGTGTGTACAAAGTATTATTTAATTTTAATTTCATTAAAATTTTCATTCCATTTTGAAATTTCTAGTGTATTATATAATCTAATTTTTAATTAAAATAACTTAAAAAAATTTTAAAAAAATTAAGCGACCTTACGAAGATTTTGGTTTGAAATTGTCACTTACGGTTTTGCATATGCATTTTTTTTCAAATTTGATTTAAATTCTTAAAATAGCAGACAATTTTCGATAGAAGTCGCGCACCTTATTAAAACTTTTTTTTTATACTAAAAAATACTTTTAAAAATCCAAATTTTAAAAACGCCAAAACTTTACAACCTTATATCTTGAGAAAGAAACATGATACAAAAGAAATATTGCGTGTTCACTTTCATACCTACTACAAATACACTTAAGCCAATTATGAAAGATTTTCAAACAATGAATTTTTTTGATTGTCCACTTCCCGTGAAATGCCCCAAAAGCAAATACTTTTACGATAATTGCAATTTACTTGCGGCAAAGTATAAGCTTTTGCGATCGACCATAAGATTAAGGAGCAAACGAAATGTAGTTTGGGGCAAAAAAAAAACATATAGCTTTGACGATATTTTTCTTTGCGTGTATAATTATATGGTTTCGGATAATATAAATTTATAACTTCTTCACTGTAAACATTTTTTGAATGTAAATGTGGTCAATTGTTTCTCAGGCATTCTTTCATTTAGTATGTAATCAATTGTTTGCTGAAGGGAACGTATTGTAAAGATATACATGCAGACCTTGTAAAAGTTCAGTGCGTTTAGGATGAAAACATTAACCTGAGGATACGTTACGTTTTCTACTACATCAACTGTGATATTTCGTTAATGGTATCTATATCAGCGTATTATTAATTAATTGAATTAAATATCTAAATAGAATATCTCGCAATTATAGCGCGCACCATTTTGCTGTATTTCTTCTGAACGTCATTGTCTTTAATTTAAAGGGCGTAGTAATTAATAAGATAATCATCATTGAATTTAAAAAAAAATTAAACCAATAGTTTTATGTTACAATTTAAATAAAGCTTCGAATAATAGCGTTGTACATCATTGAATATTACAGAGATGATAGCAAAATCATACTAGAAAAAATCCATGCTTACTGATACTGTTCTTTGTTGGTAAAAAAGTAAAAACTAGAGCAAATAATTTCGCTTTTAATTGGTATTTTTATAGCAACCATTTTCGTAAATGATGTTTTTTTAGTAGATTACTTAAACACTTTCTGTTACATCTCCGAAACTTAGCAAATTTCAAATTACAAAATTTAATCATGGGATTACAAATATAGAAACGAAACATTAATCGTGTTTTGATTACACCGGTTGCTTAAACAATCGCTGTTTTATGAAGCATTTAGCGAAGACTTAGCGACGCGAATCATTTTCGCTAAGTTTAAAAAATATTTTTTTTACATCTTTTACCGCTTTCTCCCCTTTTTCATATTTTTGAATAAAATTGCTTATCGCTAAATACCCGTTTTCTTTGCAACTTAGCAAGCGATAATCGATTGCTTATAACCAAAATGCGACTATTATTATTAGAATGTATACATGTCGTTTGACTTTTTTTGGTGATAACCAATGGACATACCACCCCAAGCAAATTACAGGGCAGATGTAAACATCACAAATGTGCATAAGCCAGAGAGCAGGCCAAGTTTGTCGGTTCATAACTCTCTATAGTCGGTCAAATACATCCGACATCACAGGTGCTAAGGAATACCCTGTACACTCACAGAGAAATTCGGTTAAGACTGCCGAATTAGCCATACTCCAATTTAGCGGTTGTCACAACCTCATTCGAGGTTGTCACAACCTCATTAGAGGTTGATACAACCTCATTAGAAGTTGTCACAACCTCATTAGAGGTTGACAAAACCCCATTTGAGGTTGTCACTACCTCATTAGAGGTTCAAACAACCGAATTTAGATAGTGTCACAAATGAGTTTTGAATATTTTTTTTTTATTATTAAGTAATTATTTATTCCCCTATATTCTTATAAAAAATAGAAAGCGAGAAAGTAAAGTCATTTATATAGGGTAACCTTTAGAGTAACACATTTGTTTTACATGTCACTACCGGTCCTAATCCGTTTCATATGCAGATGATTGCAGCATATCTCAAGCGACCGACCTTTAATCGCTTCAAAACTGTTGGTATCTGCTTGGATATTTTCTGCAAAATTAGACGATTTAATACAAAAATCATGCTTACTCGTACAATATTATTACTTACCTTTCTTACCGTCGGTGGTGCAATGGTTAGTGTGCGCGGCTCTTGTACATGAGATCCTGGGTTCGAAGCCGGCTCTGACCACCTTCAAAAAAAAAAAAAAAAAAAAAAAAAAAAATAAAAAATTCTTTCGGCGGCGGTCACCTCGCATAGTGACGGCGACACTATCGAGTATCTAGCCATGAAAAATCTTCTCAAATTACCGTTCGGAATCGGTGTAAAACTGTAGGTCCCCATCAGTGAGTGAAAACTGGAAAGCGCACAGCTCAGTGATTGTGAGAAGTTCTCCCCAGTCCCTTCATGGGATGTAATGGGAAACCAGAAACCAGAAACCTTTCTTACTAACAACACAAAAATTCTGATATCGCCGCGACAGCAACAATTATACATACTCTAACATCTTTTAATATAATATTTGTTTTTAGAAATATAAACGTCAAGTTTTAAATACATAGAATTATGATGCGGTAACCGAATTGGAAATGAAATTCGGTTGTACGTACAGAATTCGTGAGAAGTTCGGATACAGCAACTGAATTGACGCGGTATTCGGTCGTTGCAACTGACTTACGGGTTAATTCGGTTATTGCGACCGAATTGATACGAAATTCGATAGTTACAACCGAATTGATACCAAATTCGGTCGTGACAACCTCAATTAGGTTGTGACATTCCTAATATACGATTGCTACAACCTCTCCTCAGCCAATTAGTTCTCTGGGTGTACCTGCACAGAAAAAAATAAAAATCAATTTCAATTAAAAAATTTGTTTATTTCATTAATTTTTTAATTGATTTTGGTGTAATCACGAAACTGATAATATTAATTAAAGGTATTTGTAAATTTGTCAAATAAAACTTCAATTAAAAAATTTGTAAATTTGACTGAAACATTTATTGATCTTTTTCAAAAATAGTGATTAAGTATGTAATCAAGTTAATTAAAAAAATTATTGATTTTTTCCGCGATTTTTGTTCTCCCCAGTCCCTTCATGGGATGTAATGGGAAACCATTTTTTTTTTGTTTTTGATTTTTTCAGCATGAAACCCCCACCCCCTGCTACAACACTAAAAAACTAAAATGTTCTATTTTTAAAGCGATTTTATTCAAGGTTTCACAGATACACATGCACTTATATCTATAAAAAATTACATTTTTTAGAGTTTGGATTCATAATCGGAACTAATGTCCAGGTTTATTAAACTGTTATTGTATATTAAACATTTAATGTTTAAACGATTTTTATTAAGTCCAAAAAAAAAAAAATAGGTACATTCAATTTATATGCTCCTTCCCCAGCAACAGTCACTCCATTATCGCAATCCATCTCTTCGGTATATTCACAGCTTTGTTTGAGAAATGTATTGCTTTTGTCCAATTTAGGACACTCTTGTTTTATACGTTCAAAATATCTACGAAGATGAGTCTTAAAGTTTCTTTTTACGTGAAATTTTTGAAAACAATTAAACAATTGTATGTGGCGTAAGGCGGCAAATTGTGTCTTTTCCAGTGCATAAAAAGTGTTTGGGCAGCCATATTTTTCATTGCAAACAAACCACTCAACGCAAGCACTCGGTTGAAATCAAAAATCACTAGCCAATTAAACACAATTACAAAAAACGCAGTTTTAATCACGAAACAAGACAATTTAACACTATTATTCTTTAACTTCATAACATAAAATCTTTCAATCAACAATAAACGAATTACAAATAATAACAGTGTTGTATATCAAAGACTAGAGCCGTACGAAAAGTGACGACGACGGCTGGTGACTCAGCCGCCACACATATTGCCTCCCAAAGGCGCTGTAAAATTCAACTTTCTGTGAAATACTTTATCACAACAATTTTTGTTTACAAAAATTGTTTATATTAAGGTTTTTTTAAAAACATATCTATCATGCATATTAATTTAGAAAGATTCACAGCAACAATTCGATAATGCACTCAAAAATTAAAAATTTTTATCGCCGTAGATTTGCGCCTTGCCAGCTCCAAGTTCTGTTGTAAACTCAAAAAATATATTATAAATATGATTGAAAATTTATTTGATTCAATTAATTTTTAATTGAATTTTTTGAAAAAATTCAATTATATTTTTAATTGAAATTTACAGGCCAATAGCACCGAAGTTATATTGCTATGAGGAATATATCAGAAAGTGATCCCATGTGAAGTATGTTTGAAATCCCCTGGAAGGAATTGGGGACAGCTTCTTACAACCAGTGTACTGTGCGCGTTCTACTTTTTCACTCACTGATGGGGACCCGCCATTTTTACACCGGTTCCGATCAGTATTTTTGCGAAAGGTTTTCCTGGCTAAATACTCGATAGCGTTGCCGTCACTAAGCGAGTTGGCTGCCGTCAAAAGAAATTATAGGTAGTCTCAAACTCGCGTACTCAAGTACAAGAGCCGCGCTCACTACCATTTCACCACCGACGTTCAAAGTAAAATTGTGCGTCCTAAATATCGTAAGACATAGCTTGGCAGGTAGATTTGTACAAGCGAAGAAAAAAAATCAAGTTTAGAGCTCGTGTAATACAAAAATGCTATATATATAAATTAACTATAAATTAACTTTCGTTTACCCCACAACTGTCATTACTTACTTTTGCGATAAATAAAGAAACTCGTTGATTATAAACGAGAAGGTGTACAGTTACACACACGCGTTCCCTGAAAGGTATTCTTTCTCATAATTTACTTCTTCTATCTTCTTTGAGACAAAACAAGTTCATACACATACGCTACACAATCTCTTGAACTGAATCTGTCTTCATTCAACAAACAACAGATGCCTAAATCCTAATGTTCGTCTTCGTGTAATGTAAGTGATGGATCTGCACCGAAATTCTGTAACCTTTCGTCGATAAAAATCGATAGTTAAATTGAGAAAATTCCAAAATTTACCATTGAAATTTTTTGAATTTTGAAAACTTAACTACCGATTTTTATCGTCAAAAAATTAGAGAATCCCGGGGCTAGGGATATGCGCACCGACCTGATCAAGGTTAAATGTCACATATTCGTAGCTGGGATATAGTGCTATTGAAATTCTTAAATTCGAACTCCACAGACCCCACGGAAGCCGCAGAGTTTAGGAAACACTTCCATCTTTCACAGAACTGACTGCCACTATTGACACATTGACCAATGAGGATCGTTATGATACTACGGGTCGTCATATTTCGTCCCCATTGCTGAACCTGTCAAATGGCCCGGTATGGTTATTGGGCGCTCGAGCCATATGATACCTCAACGCGATATTTCAGGATGTGCCTGGAGAAAAGACATACATTAGACCCTGGCCAATCAGTTAGTACACTGCGGAAGTGTACTAAGATCATTCAACTTAACTTCCTGAATGTCTGTTAGATCCAACAAGAGGTTAGATCATAGATATTTTCTCCGACTCATACAAAAGGCCGGGCAGTAGCATATGAGATGTTCCACGCTCTTACCCTCCCTTCATGCACACATCTTCTGCAGTAATCATGCCCTAAGATTCTAAGTGTAGACGCGTGTCTGCCTATTTAACAGTGTCCAGTGATCACAGCTACGAGCCTAGAGATTAGTGTTGGGATTTTTTAATTTGCATTGGATTTGATTTTGCATTACTGTGTATCTAATCCAAATACAAATTTTTGTCATTGCGTCCATTTGCTCAGGCTGTGGAATCGGGTGCCAATTGTAATGAAATATGGGAATGCTTTCAATTATTTTGTATTTGTTTGACCTGTGACAATTTTGTTTTTAAACTTGTAAACCTATATAAAATATTCAGAAACCTACACTGCCAGATACGAAGGAAATGTTTCGAAAATAAGTACTACTGTCAATGGTATTTACATTTTTTGAATTTGGATTTGTAGAGGTAATTTAAATTAAACTACAAATTATAAATTTCATAAAAATTATTTGATCCTTGGAAAGGATATCAGGTTTAGCGTACGATTCAGATCATGAATTGGCCATACTTGCCTGCGGATTCTGCATTCACATATCTGACACTTTCTCGGGCTTAATTTCAGATCCATTAAACGCGATAGGTTCGAAGGTAGGTACGTATTTATACTTTAGAATAAAAATGGCCAGCTCTATTTTGCCTGGCTTTCCTTTTTAACCTGCCCATCTGCTCAAATTCCAAAAGCTACCCTGGTAATATCCCTTGGGGTGATTGGATACTTGCTCTTTATAGCTACTGACACGTCGTCTGCATAAGCAACAATTTTCCCACCCTCATTTTCGAGAGTGACCAGTATTCCAGTCAGCGCAAGTGGATAGAAGCCCAATAAGATACACGTCCACCTTAAGGGTCGATTTCGCCAATTAAATCGCACTAAGCGTGACATTATTGAAACATTGGCAATTTTGAGACAGGTTACAATAGCATATTCCTTAGCATCCAACTATTTCTCTTTGGATCTACTAGTTCATGCCGGGCTGTCTCCCTAGATGTGTCCTTGAATTACGCATGCTGCTCACCAGTTAGCAATCTTATATCAATACTTGTTCGGAAGTGTCCGTCTATCAGGTATTTCAAAGTCTTCAAGAGGAATGATGGCAGGTTTATAGGCATAAAGTCTTTAGGACAAGTGTGAGAGACTTTTCCCATTTTGGTAATAAACACCAGTATTGTATCCCAACATCTTCTAGGTATGTATCTGAAGTTTATACACGCGATCAATAGATCGGCTACGACCTGGAGTTCCTCTGGTGATATCACGTTGGGCCCGGAAGACTAAAAGTGTTTGAAGCTACGATAGTCCATTTAACCCTAAAGCAATTTCATTGGGTACTTGAGATATATTAGCAGAATATTCACTTGCTGCCATGTCCTCTTTCAGCAAAGTTGCCAGTGAAATGGGTGTCCATAATGTAATTGAGCAAATCTCCACTACCGGTTTGCCAGTGTCCTCGTATTAAATAACTGGTTTCCCATTACACCCCAAAAAGGAATTGGGCAGAGCTTCTCGCAGCCAGTGAGCTGTCCGCTTTCCATTGTATACTCACTGCCTGATGCCAAATGCCAATATTTTCCTATGCCTATCTCCTACTATTTTCCACAAGAGCATTCGACAATGCACACCACCAAGTCAATAATTGGAAAAGATTTTGAGGACAGTAGTATTTCACCCGATCCCTCCATCAACTTAACGTACATACATATGCCATAATGAGAAAATCCACATTATTTAATGTTGATGATAAATTAATTTTATTACGAAGGTGTTTCATAATACTTTATCGAAATATTTTCAAAAGGATTTTGGTATTTTTTGAGGTCCTTTTTGGATATACAATGTTCAATCGAATGACGTTTTTAGTGACTAGTTTTCTTTACTTTTGAAATTCAGGGTGTGGCACTTGCTGCAAAAATTGTATACTGAAATTTGGGGAACTTTGGACAAAGTTAAGACGTGCTGCTTCAATGCCAAAGTTCAAATAATAGTCAATATTTTCCAATATTTCATATTTAAAGTCATATTTTTTAACAAACAGCCTCCAGTAAATAATTAATATTGCGACATATTTTTATGAAACATGACAACATTATTGCATCGTAGTTATAGTTTAACGTATGAAACTTTTAGGAAAATTGGCCAACATTAATTCGTGGCGCCTCGAGGTCAAAGTTCAAAATTTGGAAAATTATGTTTTCGCAAGAAATCAGTTATTTTATTTGAATTTGAATTTTAACCCAGAGGCGCCACATGCTAAGGTTGTTCCATCAACTCCAACTTTTCACCAGCTAACAGTGTAATAAATTTACTATTACTAAGGTTGACGTTTGAAGAATCCGCAGAAAAATTAGTGGTTTCTTTAAGCTGTAAATTTCCGTGTGAGTCTTGTTTCGATTTGAATTCACTCTCGCAATTCGTTCAAGCTGATGTAAAATCACTTCGCAGAAAATGTAATTTATTAGAAAAAAGACCAAAATATCCGAACGGTTAGAAGAACATAATATCTTTGTCATATTAGGCTCCTTAGCACAGCAGTTTGTAAATCCAGAGGATGAAGAACTTTTGTTAATCGGTTGTATATACACGACACAACCACTTAAGAACACGCACATTACTGCGCAGTTCCATACATTTCCCCAAAAAATTATAAAATAATAATTTAAATTTTATTTTATTATTAGTAATAACAACAACTATAGTAATAACAATAAATACAAAAGGTGCGTGGATAAACATCAGCTTTTGTTCGTTGTAATTTACAAACGCCTAAAACGCCACTTTAATTTATGCAAACAATTGCATACTTACATAATATGAACACTTAAATATGCGGCCTAATTTGTGAATGGGAGTGCTTGTGTGTGTGTGTGCGTGTGAATACACAAATAACACTCATAAACTACGTAAACTTGGCAGTGTCAAGTACATATTCCGAGACTAAGATTCGGCAATAAATCTCGAAAAATATTACGAAGGATTTTTGAGAATACAAAATGTCGCATGAATATTTTAAGATACGAAATTTGTATGGAAATTATTAATGAAATTAGCTGAAGAATGGGGTTATGTCGCAGTTCCGTTTATTTTACACTTAAAGAAATGGCTTTACTACATTGAGATTCAGAACTTCCACAAATAAGTTCAGACATATTTATTAAATATTACACAAACTGTGGAAATTGTTTTAAATTTGTCTACATTTTAGTTGATCTGAGTAAACAAGAACATTGTCATGCAAAAAGTAAACATTTTCAGTAATAGGGGAAACATTACAAAAATCTAAAAACTAAGTTTTATATTTTAAGGAATTAAAAACATAACTTGAAAAAATATAAGCTTTTATATTATAATTCTTTATATTTTTGTTATATCTAACGCCAATACTTTCTTACTTACTTAGCGGGCCACGAACAACCCAGAGAGGTTAGGAATCTTAAAATTCGTTCGTTATTTGCCAACCGGCTTGATCTATAACTCTTATGTTCCAGTTGGTAACACCAAGCTCTCGCAGGTTAACTTCTAACTGGTCTGTCCAGCGAATTCTCGGTCGTCCTATTTTTTGATGTCCTTCGAGTATGTCCTCGAACACCCTTCCTTTTTGATCCATTCACTGACTTCTACTTCCATCGTTCTCTATTGTAGGACCATATATTTTACAGAACATTTTTGTCTCGAAAGTTTTCAGTGATATTTCGTCAGTGTGCGATATTATCCAGTAGTCTGCTTTCTCGAGGGAAGGTCTTATATCGGAAGTGATTGCTTAGCTCTAAATAACACCTGCACAAAACACAATTGTCCGTTCGATTTCTAGGCTGACGTTATTGAGTCTGTTTCCAGTAGATTCCAAGTAAATGAATTTGTCCACCTTACTTTTTGTATTGGCTATTTTACAGCCTTATGAAATCAGATGCCATACACATATTAATTCAATAAACAAATTTTAACATATTCTTTCAACTGGTTATATCCTTCACCTTTTCTCACCCGGTGGTAACGCCAAGGAGACGGAGGGTTTCTTCGGCCGGGTCTTTTCAGCGGAGTCTTGGTCGTCCTCGTTTCTTGTTTCCATCGAGTACGACATCGAAAACCTTGTACGCTGGTTCATCTTTATCCATTCTGATAACAAAGTCTAGCCAACGCAGTTGGCCTAATTTAATTCGCCAAGCTATGTCCATGTCAGAATACAAGATCTTGGTTCCAACGATATTGGTACTCGCCGTGTTCTTTTACAGAACCATATATTTTATGGAGAATTTTGCTCTCGAATTTCCCAGGTGTTTTTCATCCGCCTGCGGTATGACCCAAGTTTCGGAGCCATATGCCAGGACAGGTAAAATGAGAGTCTGGAACAGCTGGACATTTGTTTGTCGAGAGAGGGATTTGTTCTTAAACTGCTTGCTGAGCCCAAAATATCACATATTTGCAAGCACAGTTCTCCTATTTATCTCCAGGCTGGTGTTGTTGTTCTTATTCACGGCGGCTCCAAGATAGATAAATTCATCTTCCACTTCAAAATTAAATCGGTTGTCGACGTTCAAGTTTCGGCCCAGTCGAGAGGTTTGTCTATTCGTCGACACCATCAATTTTGTGTTACCCTCATTAACGCCACGACCCAGCAAGACTCACCTTCTTGAAAATTTTGCAGTAACCTCCCCCAGATTTCGCCCAAATATGTCTATGTCGTCAGTCTACGCGAACAACATATGACCATTCATATTGATGGTCTTGCCAATACTCACTGCAGCTTTTCCCATTGTTATCTCCAATAAGAAGTTGAAGAGATTTCTCGAATGGGTATCACCTTGTCTAAGTTTTTGCCTGATATAGAATGATTCGGAGAGGTCTTTCACTACGGATTTGGTGTAGGTCAACGTCATTCTGCAGAGGCGAATCAAGTTCAGGCATAACTTCGAGTTTTCCCGTATGAAGCTATCGAAAGCAGCTTTGTAATGGGCAGTTTTGTAGGATTTGGTGTAGGTCAACGTCATTCTGCAGAGGCGAATCAAGTTCAGGCATAACTTCGAGTTTTCCCGTATGAAGCTATCGAAAGCAGCTTTGTAATGGGCAGTTTTGTAGTCCAGTTGCCCTCCGTGGAACTTTTCCATGATTTGGCGTAGAGTGATTATTTGGGCAATCGTGGACTTCCCTAGTCCACTGATAAGGTCCAGTCAGGTTTACAACAATTGACTGTAGTCTCTCACATAAAACGCTCGATAACACTGTGTGTAATTTTTAAAGTCATGGCAAAATAACCATATACGGACACCACTACATGATAAAAGACTAAAAAAAAAAGACCCGTGTTTCCCAATTTTTCCCAAAGTCATGCACTTTTTTTTTATGGGCCGCCAAAAATTTGGGCCCTCAGTATCATTTTCGTAAAAATGTGATCATTTCCTCAGGCTCATATCTTGCAAACCGTTCAGAATTTCGATTTACTCTCTGAGGCTCTTGTCATAAAGAGCAAAAATTGCGAACATATAAAATCAAAAAAACTTCACCTTCCAGATCAAAATCGCAAAAAACTTAAAAAAATTCGATTTTTTTACCTTTTTTCCCGTGTTCAGGTCCATAGGTAGCAAACCGTTCAAAATTCAAGGAAACAATCAACTACAAAAATTTACCTAAGATCTCAATAAACAAATTTCTAGAACATATAAACTTCCTGTGAATTATTCTTAACACCGTTTTTTAATTTCATTTGTTTTTTATTTACTTCAACATTGAGATACTATGCTATCTATTACAAAAATATTTAAAAAAGTATTCGTATTATGTTTATAATGTTGATGGCCCTGGACTTGCAAATCGCGCTCTCTTAAGTTGTGGATTTATAAACGATGGATAATAGAATGATACCACGATAGTTGGAACTACAAATCGATCACCGTTTCGAATACAGGACAGAGTACACTAGGACCCAACCATATACTGCATATAAGTTGACGCATGTGAGCAAACAGTCCCTCGCCACCGGCTTTGAAAAGCTCAGCGGGTAGCCCATTTGGACCCACGGCTTTATAACTCTTAAGCCGGAAGATTGCCATTTTAATCTCAGCTTGGACAATCTACGCCATCTTTTATAATCAATGTGTTCTGAAGTAGTGCTGTACTCTCCTCAGTTTAAGCACATACTGCTCATCTGTCGGCAGATTCCCATTCTCGTCCTTGCAGGAGGGCAGCCTATTATTTGGTACGTTGCCCGATATCCTTGCCCTATTGAAAAATTGTCGGGATTCATTACTTATCCTGCACATTTCGGTATTTACAGTCTCTCTCTCTCTCTCTGCATTCTCCATTAACTCGAAATTGTCAAGGTTATAAACGTTCACCGTTTCGACCAATCGGCTGGGAATTCTGCTTGATGAAATTATAAATAGTTCGAATTGAATTAGGGAATTTTCCTTTCGATATTTACAAATATGTATTGCCACGAATTTTCTAATTTTAAATTTTGGTGCTGTGTCACTCCCCGTTAATTAAACAAGGTTCTTTTAAAATTGCGAAAAGTACAAAAGTGTTCTTTATTCTTCTTGTGCAGTACAATCTGAAAAGTTTACAATAAATCTTTATCCAATAACACTATTGCCAATGTGTACCTTTTAACGGGCTGAAATGAGACAACCCCAGTTTCACCGTTCAGTAGCTTTCATACGAGTTCAGCCGTTTCGAAAACCATCCCGCAGTCCATTCTCAATTGTTCTTAAAATCTCGACATTGACTTAATGATAAGTGGTGAGATGACATCTGTTTTGGATTGTCCCAAACTGTTCCCGCGATATGATCAAACATTCGTTGTTAGTTTGTATGGGGTAGCTTTTCAACCTGCGACAAAGGTATACTTTTAGGCGCAGTTAACATTAGGCAGTCACGATGCATTATCCACCACAAACTGTTTGTGGATATTCTACTGTTATTTTAGCATAAATGTTAATTAAGCTGAACATGTAAAGCATTGATCGTATCAGTTTGTGTGTATTTAAAGTAAAGTATACTCATGACAGAATAAAGCATATGGGCATTTCCACAGAAAATGCCATCCTATATCACATCACGTCACCCTCGTTATTTGCTTCTATTTTAGGAGCATGTAGTTCGATTGTTGTCTATTCTTTCACTAAGAATAGAATATAAGTAGGTCGTTACTCAGTAGAAGAAACAAAGACAATCAAACTAACTGGTCCTAATAAGCAGTTAACAACGGTGACGTGATGTGACAAATGGTGGACCTATCTGTGGAAATGCCCATATCAATAAGTTCTCATATTTTAATTCTAAAGCGTATGCTTTAAATAAATTAGGAGTATTATTATGAGAATTATATTACATCTGTTATACTGATATTAACTAATCAATTGATTTTAAGTCTTTCTTTTCACTGACGGAATATTTAGTTATAAGCTGCGATCTACATACAAAACTAATAAAATAAAATTCGAAATATTTTCCAAATCTATAGCGTGATACGCATCGTATTTGTTCCGTTTATACAGTACACATTTATGATTCATTGTAATATTTTTATCATTAGTATAATGTCTAGTTAGGCTTAACTATACTGGGGGGTTACATTCACGTGTGTCTGTTTGACGTAACCATTGCCATGTATTCTTGCGTAATCCTTATTTAACCGCATAATAGACAAATTACGTGTGGAGTATAACATCTCAACGGGATGCCGTCGTATGTTCATAACAACAGTTTTTTTTGTTGACGATTACGAATAGAATTTGTAACGATTCTAAAAAATTGCCAAGCCTCCACATGTTACTAATCTTTTTGAAAAGGAAAAGGGGATTTCATAAAAGCCGATTATAGAGAAAAAAATAATTCTATAAATTGAAACTGTAACTAGTGCGTGAGAAATTTCAGCCTAGACCGTGTCAGGCAAACACACCTGATTTATTCACCATTTATTATAAGACGTTTTGGAAAAATAATTATTAGCTTAGCTTAGTTAAACTTGAAAGAAATATTGAGGAACTTACTGAAGTTAATAGAATTCTTAACGAGATAGCCCAGCCTCACGATATTTACCTCATGTGGGTGTCACGGCATAGGAACATTTCTGGGAACTGCAGAGCAGATGAGCTGGCTGGACTAGGGACTACCTCACAGGTTCCACAGGAATTGGAGCGTGTTGGCATGCCCAGAACAACGTGTAAGCATATCCTGGAAGAAATTGCATATATGATGATGCTGGAGAGGTGGACGAGGCGCACATATAGTGTCCACTCAAAACAAAGTTGGCTGATAACAAACTGCAGGAGAGTGATAAACCTTCTGTCTGAAGCTAGACCCAAGGGAGCAATGCTTGTTCAAATTTTAACGGGACACTCTCTGAGTGGTAGAGATGCAGAGAGCCTACAGGCCAGGACAAGTGTCTTCTGTAAAATCTCTGCATGTGTCTGGTGGCACTATCCGGCAGGAGGATGTCTACTACGGCATCCTACTTAGTTAGGAATCTAGAAAAATTATCTCAGATAGGTGTAGGCAAGAACTTAAGCTTCTGTAGGCAAGAACTTAAGCTTCTACTTAGTTAGGAATCTAGAAAAATTATCTCAGATAGGTGTAGGCAAGAACTTAAGCTTTTAGAGGCAAACTAAATAATTCGTTGGTGGGACTAACGCAAAAAAAATTAAAAATCGGACTTATCTACTTTATACACCCGTTCTTCCAATTATTTGTGTCCAGCGACGCAGCTGCAACTTCATCGTCAATTAGTGCTTGTTCAAGCATCCAACGTTGGGTGCGACTGTTTAATTCAGCGGATTTAAATCCATTAAATTAAATTCCACAAAATATTATATAATATACTATAACTTTAGGAATTCGATTTTTCCTACGTTTTACATATGCATATATCCGTATGGAGTTTAATTATTTAAAAAGACAGGATCACCAATTATAGGAACTTCAGGTTCCACAACTAAATTAGTGCTCAGCTTGAGGACCCCTACACCTATGGTATCACAATGGAATACTAAGTCTCAATTTTTGACTGGATATTTAAATTGGTAATTAGTTGATTTTGATTTATGTTTGATCTGACTTTAAATACGAAAGGAGTTTTTCAGTGCTTTGTCAAATAATCTTACTACCATGTGGCAACAGTGGCAAATGCTACGAAAAATAACCGGTATTCATACATTTCTCGGCTAATCGTTACAATGCATCAAACAGACGTCATTTTCAAAACAAAAGTTAAGTGATAAATTCAAAATATTTAATGAAATTGGAGAATAGTTCAAACTGCACTACGAGTTAAATGATACGTTTTTATTATTATTTCAACTAGGATGGTTATTATAATTGTTCACATTAACAATTAAAGAATCTCTGTGTTTGTTCTTCATGTTGTTTTCTGTCAAAATCATACGGTCACTTGATCATAGTTTAAACGTCCAACTTTGGCTGTTTAAACAGCAATCAAATATTAACCAAAAAAATGAATTCAGAGTTTAAGTTATGTTTGATTGTTGATCAAAGATGATTGACTGGTCAAAAATTTGGCCTAAGTCTAAGTGAGTGGTTCATCGACTGCCACCAACATCTAATCTAACCTAACCGAAGACCGGTAATATTAAATACTTTTTCATTTAGTTCGTCCGCTATGGCACAAGGACTTATATGTCGGTACTCTAATGACGCGGTCATGAAATTTTAGACTGTTCTTCTCGGGTTCTCAAATGCGATTTGAGCCGTCGCAATAAAATTAGAGCCTTATCACATTGGGCCACCCTTACACCTTCAATCAATTTGCCTCAGTTATTAACCCATACAAATTTGACACTTTGAGAGCTCAACATCTTTCAACACCTTTGGACAATGTTCCTATCTTGCTATGTTCCACTCAACATTATGCAATAATTTTAAGTCCATTACTCGAAAAAACTGTTATTCAAAAAAAAAAATCCAATGAGTGTTCGAACTCACGGGCGATGTGTTAACACCGTTTTGCTACACGGTACCTGTTCGATTTCTATGAACACATTCGTAAATGTTACATTGGAAAATAAAAAACAGCGTTCAATCATATGATGACGTTACAGTTGAATAATATTAACACTTAAAATTATTTAAAGACCCAGGGCAAGCACATGTGTCATTATTTTCTTGCTCAATACTTTTTGTTTTATTCCCACAAAAGTCAAAGAATGCAAAGCAACAGACACTTGTACATACATACATTGTTATATTCGTACGATTTAACCGAAGATCAACATAAAATACTTTTTTAATATTACTCCAAATTAAAACACTTCAATCTCGGCTCGCCGATATCGGATCGCCTTAATTTTTGGAATAAACTCTTCGTCGAAACCCGCACTAGCTTTTTAATCCAAAAATTAATAAAATCGGCTATGAACTTCCGGAGAAAATCGCGTGGGAAAATTATATGAAAATCGCCCAATAATCACTTTCAATACCGACTGCCAAGCAACGAACAAACAAACGATGATAAGACAAAACCGAAGATCAACATAAAACACTTTTTTAATATTACTCCAAATTAATACTCCAAATTAAAACACTTAAATCTCGGCTCGCCGATATCGGATCGCCTTAATTTTTGGCCTAAACTCTTCGTCGAAACCCGCACTAGCTTTTTAATCCAAAAATTAATAAAATCGGCTATGAATTTCCGGAGAAAATCGCGTGGGAAAATTATATGAAAATCGCCCAATAATCACTTTCAATACCGACTGCCAAGCAACGAACAAACAAACGATGATTTACTCTTACAAACCTAACACTTGTGTATGTATTAAATTTATAGTTTACTGCCCTAGAGGCGCGCGTATAGATGTTAACACATCAAAAAAAAATACAAAAAAAAATTAAGTAAATTACATACAAAATATTTATAACAGGTGGTAAAGCTACAGCAGCTAACCTAATTTTGTTTATGGCATTGCCCCAAGTTTTTCGATTTCATAAGTATTTTGATTTTGTACATTTTTTTATTAATTGTATTGTTGGTGTACACTTGAGTTGAATTTGATACTGAAATGAAACCAAACAATAATTACATGACTGTTATTGTTAGCTTGTTGTCGTACTAAAACCACCTGGTAAAATACATATTGACAAAACAAATCTAGAGAAGAGGAAGGAAACAAATTAGTAAATACAAAATCTAATAAAAATATATGTACATATGGTTGCCGAAAGCCATTTCGCATTTTGTAGATCCCTAGCGCGACAATAGATAATAAATTTTGCATTATTGTGTTTTGCAAATCCCTTAAAGTGTTAGTTTTACCACAAAACTTTCGCTGGCGATATTGTGAGTTGTCAATTCATGAAAATGAAAGATGTTGCAAGTGTGAACTCGTGTTGCAGGTTTTTAACATCTTCCAACCGTTCCCCTAAAATGTACACTAGTGTGAATAGGCTATTAATCGAAAAATTAATCGTACAGGGATCAGCAAAGAGTACTCTTCTTAAAGGTGCGTATCTAGTACAAGGGACTGCTCAGAGACCAGGGTTATGTTTGTGACAGTCTCCCTGGATCTAATTCGAATGTGTATTACCTATATAAGTATACTTGATTAAGGCCGGATGAAATTCAAAATCAGAGACCGACATACATACCTCTTTCGTTGATGTCCCTATTGCCCCATTGAGTGTGATGTACGTTGGTACTGTAACACAATGTGAACCGGCTCCCGTACACGCTGAAAAACGGCCCCATACACATATTGCAGGAACCATGTATATATTTGCAAGCATTGCTTTCGTGAACAAACGTTTGAACAAACGAAGCCATAAACATAAACACATAAACATATATTATAACCTATTACTCATTGTGTCTCAAACATGTAATATTGAGTAGCAAACGCCATGTGTTTGGACACAAGCGCACTAAATTTGCGGCAAGCTAGAAACACGTTATATTTGCATCCAAATAACAAAAACGATTTTTCACCGTGTAGGTAGATGCGAAAAACGTACGGAGCCGAAAACAGGAAAAGCTGGATATTGACAAGCTACGAATACCGGAGATATCACTGTCCTATCGACAGAAACTCTCTCTCCTGCTGTAGCAGAATACCCCCCCTCCCGAAGACCCAGATGCGCAGTGGAAGCACATCTCCCATTCTTTGGAAACCGCTGCAAGGACTCAACTTGCCTATCAAAAACCGCAAAAGGATAAGCCATGGTACGACGAAGAATGTCGCATTGCAACTGATGAAAAAGGCGCTCCACGTATGGCAACGAAACAGTCAGTTACAACGCGTGCTGCGAGTGAGCGGTACAAGAAGCTGAGAAGGGAGGAAAACCAACTATTTAGACGAAAAAAAATTGCAGTGGGAGCAGAGAGAGAGAGTGAAAGATCCGAAATGTGCAGGATGAATGGTGAATCCCGAAAGTTTTTCCAGAGGGTAAGAAGATTGAATAACGGGCATAATAATGGGCTGCCCTCGTGCAAGGGCGAGAATGGGAATCTGGTGACTGAGAAGCAGTGTGTGTTCAAAATGTGGAGAGACCACTTTTCAGCACTACTCCACTAAAATTCTTCCACTGAAGATCAGGAGGTAATGATAGTGGAAGATAGTATAGATTGTACCCCCCCCAACCAAGACGAGATTAGAACGGCGATCGCCGTGAACTTTTAAGGCAGGTGGCGAAGGACTGATAGCCCACATGCATCAACTGATATGAGGTATATGGCCGGGGGAATCTATGCCCGACGTATATTACGTATATTATGACGTGTATTATGTCCTGTATTCAAAAAGGGTGATCCGTGTGTCTGTTCCAACTATCGCGGTATCAGTCTTTTATCCATCTATAAGGTCTTGTCGAGCATATTATGTGAAAGACTAATACCAAATATTGAAAACCTGATTGGACCTTATCAGTGTGGTTTTAGACCAGGCAAGTCTACAACTGACCAAATATTAACGCTACGCCAAATCCTGGAAAAGACCCACGAAAAGCAAATCGATACATACCACCTTTTTGTTGATTGCAAAGCTGCTTTCGATAGCCCCATACGGAGAAAACTGTACGAAGCTATGTCTGAACTTGGTATTCCGGCAAAACTGATTCGCCTCTTTAGAATGACGCTGACCAACACCAAATCAGCTGTGAAAGTGGGGAAAGACCTCACTGAACCATTCTGTACCAAGCGAGGACTTAGATAAGGCGACACACTTTCGTATTTTCAAGAATCGAAAAGGAATCAGCGAAGGTGGGTCTTGCTGTTAATGAGGGCAAGAGAAAATTGATGGTGTCAACGACTAGAGAAACCTCTTGACTTGGTCCGCACTTGAACGTTGACAACCGATTTAATTTTGAAGTGGTAGATGAATTTGTCTACCTTGGATCCGCCGTGAACAGGGACAACAACGTCAGCCTGGAGATAGATAGGGGAATTGTGCTTGCAAATAGATGTTATTTTGGGTTCATCAAGCAGTTTAGGAACACAGCCCTCTCTCGACGGACAAAAGTCCAGCTATAGCAGACTCTCATTTTACCTGTCTTGACATATGGCTCCGAAACTTGGGTCATATCACAAGCGGATGAAAAACACCTATGCATGCTGTACACTGATTAGTAGAAGAAATAGATTAAGATGAAGGCTATTCCTTTGTCAGATGAGATAAACGCGAATATGTTGAGATGGACATTGCCCAGATACTTGATGTTAGTATGGCGATTAATCCAGGATTCCGGGGCTAAAACAATGTTGATGTTGTTATTTGTTTTAGAGGTAAGCAGAGGCTTCTGGTTGTGAAACAGGTAGATTTTCTGGAATGTTTTTTTTTAAGTTAATACTTTTTGAGATTTTTCCTGACTAAAGGGGATATTTCAGGAAAATTGCATATTTAAAGTCAACTTAATGTGACACATCAGCCAATTTGTTGACTTTAAGTCAACCCGGTATTTTGATAAATTAATCAAGCTACTAAGCTAAGAGCGGTTAAAGCAAGGATATGCCTATCATGTTTTATCCATATCTAGTTTCTCTGTTGCTTTTCTGAAAGAAATTCATGTGCATGACATTAATGTATTTTCAATTTGGTGAATACATTTCATGGATACTATACTAATGTATTAATATTTATTCAATTGACATTCCGTTCTTCAATAATATCAAAGGTTGTTTTATATGTATTTGAAACTTATTGACCTTACACATTATTCTTGAATGACATTTTAATAGCCGGATGGGACTAATGGAATGTATTGTTAATACTTTCATAGAAAAACTTACAATGCATCTGTGTATGGAATCTTGTAAAATTATGCAGTAACATGTGGGTGTAGTTGTCCTTAGGGTGACAGGAAATTTGGTACCGTTGGTGTTTAGTTTGAGTCCACTTCCATTAGCAACAGTGATATATAAAATTTTGAACACAGATGTGAAATGAAGTTGACTGAGAGACTAGCATTTACTTTAATTTGAATTTATGTACGCTGGAAAACAAGACTTGTCCCAAACATCTTGTTTATGCATATTACTTAACTATCATTTAAATGTTAACTAAAAGAGTATGGTATATGTTAAGCTAACATTTGAATCACAACAAACATCTGTGGTAGGTTAAACCACCATTTGAATGTTAAAGGTGCAGACTGGCTGTTCTGCCTGCTGTCAGATTAGTGAAGCTTAATGTTAATGAGTGTAAGTTGAAAGTTACCATATAAGTTGATGGCTACTATTTGAAAAAATAAGGGAAGTATTACATTTCAATGATAAAGATAAACAACCTGCAAGAGATGATCCAAATCGTGATAGGCTTTATCTAATTCGACCTGTAATTGACACTCTCAACAAAACATTTGGTAGCATTCCAAAATTAGACAGGTTATGTGTAGATGAGCAAATGTGCTCCACTAAAATTGGTAGCTATATGAAGCAATATTTGCCAAATAAACCAAAAAAATGGGGCTTCAAATTTTATGTCATGTGTGATACTACGGGATACGCTTACAAATTTGAATTATATAGTGGATCGATTAATATACCTACTGTATTAGAACCGGATCTTCAATCTTCTGCAAATATAGTCATCAGACTGCTCCGGGAGGTGCCTCGATTTCAAAACTATATAGTCTACTTTGACAATTTTTACACCACAGTGCCACTTTTAGTATATTTGCGAACACAGGGTATACTTGCTGTAGGTACTATCAGACGCAACAGAATCAAAAATTGCAAGCTTCCTGATGAGAAATTAATGATGAAATATGAGCGGGGAACAAGCCAAGAATTTATTTCCAATATATATGGAGTCGATGTAACATCACTGTCATGGAAAGACAACCGAATTGTCAACTTAGTATCTACTTATGTTGGCACTAAGCCAATATCAGACACTAATAATTCGGAGACGCAGCCTCTAACAGTGAAGCGATTTGACAAAAAAGATAAATCTGTTAAAAATATTCCTTGTCCACAAATCATAAAAGATTACAACCGTCACATGGGCGGAGTTGATTTAATGGACAGCTCAATGGGTCGCCACAAAATAATGATGAAAAGTCGTAAGTGGACAAACAGAGTATTTTATCATCTTCTTGATATGACTTGTATAAATGCCTGGTTACTATACAAGAGAATAAAAAAAGGCCGGCCGGGATTTAAGGAATTAAGATTAGTGGACTTTAAGCTTGAGGTGGCTGACGCTTTATTTTCATTTAATACTAAAGCAGCTCCTGAGCGTGGACGTCCAAGTCTAGAAACACAAATTCTTGAGAAACGTCGAAGACCGAATGCACAACCGATTCCTCCTAGAGATACCAGATTAGACTTGACCGATCATTGGACAACGATGGACAAAAAAGGAAGATGCAAGATGCCGAATTGCACAGGACAAACCAGAATGTTTTGCACAAAATGTAAGATCAATTTGTGTATAACCTCGGATAAGAATTGCTTTTTTGATTACCATCATAACTAATGATTTTTAGATGTTATTTGTATTAGTATTGACTTGAATTTATTTTATTTATGTTTTTGTTGTATTGAATTTTACCTTTTATTATTTAGTTTGCATTATATAAGTTGTTTAAAATAAAAAAACCTTTAAAAACTAAAATTTTATAAATTATTTTCGCCTCATTTTTTAACCAAACCTTCTGAAAAAATGATATGGGTGAGCGCTCACTGTATCTTCTAAGATACAACCACTTTTTTGAAAATAACTGCTAAAATTTAAATTTTTTCAAAAAAAAAAGTATGCAGCGTTTATTTTTTTACCATTTTACATTATATATATTTTTTTCATTAAAATCAACGTTCATGAGCATTTAAGGGTTAAAACCAAAAAAAAAAATCTCGATATCAGCGCGACAGGAACAATTATATATTCTTTAACTTCTTTAAATATAATATTTGTGTTTATAATTTTTAAAGTCAAGTTTTAAATATATAAGTATTTACATATACGGAATTATGTTGCGATAACCGAATTGAAAATGAAATTCGGTTGTACCTACAGTATTCATGAGAAATTTAGTTACAGCAAATCGGTCGTTGCAACCCACTTTAGGCTAGATTCGGTTATTGCGACCGAATTGATAGCAAATTCGATAGTTACAATCGAATTGATGAAAAATTTGGTCAATGCAACAGAATTTATGCCACATTTGATTGCTCAAACCGAATTTGGTACCAATTTCGGTTGTTGAATCCGAATTAATATTAAATTCGATTGTTCTAACCGAAATTTTGGATAATTTAGTTGACGGAATGTATATAATTGAAGATTCAGTTGTCACAAGCGAATCAATTATGAAACGAGGTTGCTTCAACTGAATTTCAGTTGTGGGGACTAAATTCGGTCCTGACAACCTCAATTCGGCTGTTGCCACCGAATTGCAGTTGTTAGAGAATTTAGAGAATTTACTGTTGCTACAACCTCTTTTCAAGCAATCAGTTATCTGGGTGTTGTCAAGCAGCCGCTGAACAGTTAATTTTGCGCTTTCGACCAGTGAATTGGCCAGCTATATAACATGATATCACACCTTCAGACTTTTCCCTCGGGGCTACGTAAAGTCTACATGGATAAGTCGGCTACGACATTACTCGCGTCCTTTGCCAAATACCAATTGAAATATGTTTGGAATTGGAAAATTTATGATGGACCTAAATCTGTGTAATCAATATTCTGACCAGACCCGTGAAGCTTCAGTTTTAAACAGACCGTTTGAAAAGCAGAATATAAAGAGGCGATTCAAATGGGAATGCTAGGAGTGAAGAGGTATAAAGAATTAAATTGAAGAATCACTTAAGAATAAGATGTTTTCTTGACAGTTGTAAGTAATAGAAGCAAATAATGTCGGTTGAAGTATTTCGAGTTTCCTTGGATTTAGCCACAGATCTTTTCTAGGGCCTGCTGCATCCTAAGTCCGGCTGTGGAAGTACTACACTCTTATACCTGATAGTTTAGAATGGCATACCAGGACATAAGAGATTCGTGAATTTCTATACAGATTGTTCAAAACTTGACGATAGAGTAGGCTTTGGTGTCTTTTCTAATGCTAAGGCTATCAATTGCGAAACGATTGCCTGTTCACTGTAGTGTCTACCAGACTGAAATCTTAGCTGTTAAAAAGTAGCGGAATGGCTGAGAGGAAATGTTCTGATTAAAGTCGGAATCAATATTTAAACATTTAAGTCCATGGAAACTGTCTTCCTGTCTTCGAGAACTGCCCTCGACTGTTGCAGATCTATTAATGAGATAGGTGAACAGTTTTTAATTCACCCGATTTGGGTGCCCCACCAAAGGGGCATACCACGGATCTACAAATCAGATGAATTCGCTAGACTGGGGACTACCTTACATGCTCCAGGACATGTGAGCACGCCTCTAGCTATTCTGATGTAGGCCCGTCTAATTTTGAAATGCACTAACTCCCAGCTGCCATTGTCGAGACCGGGTGTTTTACTTATCGCGTCTGTCATAACGTTTTGAGAAATAACTGTTTTGAGATATAACTTTGAGGACAGGAAGAGGACTAGGCCACAAGAGGACTATCCACAATGATAGGAACACTTACGGGACATTGTCTTGTAGGAAAACATGCCTTAAGATTGGGACATAGGAACTCCACTCTCTGTAGATGCTGCATGGAAGAGGACGAGGAAACGACGAAACACCTTCTCTTGGATTGCCCTGCTCTGGCAGGACTGAGAAGTAGGATATTCGGAACACATTTAGTTAGCACCGTAGCTCTACAGGATATTCCTGTAGGTCTTATAGACAAATTCATTGAAAGGTCAAAAGTTGCTATAGAGGAAACTGCAGGTATCATAATGGGCTTCTTTAGCCTAAGTGTGCTAGACAGCGTGCTGTCTTGCAACCTTTTCAACCAACCAACCAACCAAACCAGATATAACTTTTTCAGAAGCTGTGGTGACGAAGAGGAGGTGTGGTCAATAGAACACCTTCCGCGTCAGAGCTTCGCTCTTTCCAAAAGGCTCCCATTTATTTGGGCAGTTAGCAAATATTATATGTTATGATGTTAGTATTCACCTAAACTCGAGAATTTTAAAGGACTAAAACACTAAAATATAAAATATCCCATCTTATTGCTTGTATGCCCATGGTATCACACTGGATCACAAAGTCCAAATTAGAGTGTCGTACAGGCCACTCTAACGTAACATCTCCTATACCGTTTTAATTTCCTTCTCGAAGTTCTTGAAGTTTTTGCACTATAAACTGATAAATAACTTCTCTGTATTTCGTCTTTCTTTGTTAAACTGACACACTGAACAAATGAAAAGTGCCTAAGTGATGTGTTTCTTAAACAGACAACCCGAGCTATCGGAAGACTATTTCAAAACGGAAGAAGTAAACTATTTATATAGAAGAATGTTCGTATAGTGGTAGAAAAGGGGATGAGTATAAACCAGTGGTCATCATGCTATTGCCCCAGCGCCCGAACTCACAACAGGGTTCACATGACAGGTTGCCAATTTATAAGCATATGACAATAAACCGCCAATTATAGTTATGGCAAAATTAAACAACCAATTCTAACAATGGTACAATTAAAATTGCAAATGTTTTATTTTTTGGTTGGAAACAATCAAATATGCACAATGGCAACATACGTATAATAATAAGATGATACTTGGAACCATACTGCAAACATTTAAATGGTGGATTGTAAAGATATTACAATTGTATGGAAACATTTTAAAAAATTTATATTTTCTGCGTGTGGGAAACATAATTTATTTTCGTATCCAACATCTCATTTGAAGAGTGACATCTCATTTGGAGAGTGAGAATTTTGAAAAATTAAATAATAATATAATTAAATATCAAAAAATTAAACAGAACACATATGGAACACTCTAATGTTCACATAATGTATGTAAAAATTACATTCATGGCGCTCTATAATTTTTCATGATTGGTTTTTCCATGACTAAGATAAAATTACATACTTTTATGCTATAGAACATGTGTCTGTCTCAAATAAACGAGTAGGTATAATCCGATTACTCAGAAGTATATTATTTACTGTGAGCATATTGATAACACTGTCCTACAAAAAGTAATACGCTTCATATAATCATAAAACAGTCTAGTGCATGTTGTAGGTATAGTAGAGAAGATTACAGCAGATACAAATTTGTAATACACCCTCAGAGTACACCCGATTCTATGAAAAACACACTGAGTCTTTTTAGTGTATTGTATTTCCACGGGATAAGGACATTAAATGCTAGCCCTATCGGAGAACGATTTTGTTTGCTCCAAGAAACTCAAAATTGTGTCTGTTCCTAAATGTGAAAATTTTCCCAGGTCCATAACTAAGTATGATCCTTTTATTGACTAGTTTCAGATTCTGCAGAAATTATTTGACTCGTAACATGCCAACAAATCAGACAGTGTCCTGGCCACCACGGACACAGGCATTGCAATTGTGAACCTGGTTACTGACAGAAAGTTCATGAATTTCCTCCTATCCAATGTGGAACAGATTTGCGTTGTACGTGCATAATCGTGCCTTTCGTTCACGCAAGATATGTTTGCAAGTTGTTAGGACCATGCCGCTCTGTGCTTCCCCCATAAGCAAAAATGTTCCCAAGTTTTAGACTGACCATTTAGAGCAAGTTTTCACAGAAATAGTGTCACTACCCGTCCTTGAGGTGTGCTTCTGTTGATATGCTTGGTAGATGCATGACCAGTTCGCCTATGACACGCTGCCGGTTGAGCATTTCGTATATTAGCTCTTTATGATACACGTCAACCTTTAGGGTATATAGCGCCAATGAGCGCTTCCTAGTTTTATACTCACTGATTGTTAACCACAGTTTCACACCGGTTTCCTAAGAATTTTTTGATGTCTAATTACTCAGTGGTGTCGCAGTCATTAATCGGAGTTATCGTCGTCGAAAGAAATGTAATTTGGTCAGAGCCTGGGGTCAAACCCACGTGATCACGTACAAGTGTCGTGCACACCTACCATTACAGCACCCAGGGCCTCAGTACACAGTGAGAACTCAACAATTAATCCATCACTTTCATTGGTGGATGGTGTGCGTGTGCGTCCGCACCTATTTCATCACCTCTATTAGAGCACCGTTGGCAAATGGATTTTCGCTTCGTTAACGTGGACAGTTTTGACCACAAAGCAAACTGTAGGAGTGGGTTCACTGCCTTATATCACAAATCTTGTCCTCAATAGCCCAGCGATCTTGAAGTAGAACCACACCTAACTCGTCTTTTGCCAGACGAAGGCTTTAAGTGGCAGATGCCACGTTATGCCCGTTGATCTGAAGTAACCTTAACATTAGTTGGTCTCTTGACCTCCGTCACATACTGTTTGTAGAGTGTTCACATATGCCATTATTGGCAGCTGCATGTTGAAGTGCATCCATAGGCTTAGCAAGATCTGTGTCGGGTTCCCGATCACAATCGACATCTATAGCCCTGATACCATTTTTGCCATGCATTTGTCCATGATCATTTAGTATTACTACCACGTTCACAGTCAATATGGTATCAAAAAACTCGTACTGCAGATCCCATTTATAATTGTTAAGGATTCTCTGTCCAAATCCAAACAAGATCACACCGCATAATGACTAAAAAATGCAGTGATCAGAATGAACATCTTCCTCTTCTAATTGACCGATTTTCCAACCGTGTTTTGGAATTTCATGATTACTATCCTTGAGAATGTACTCAATTATTTCTAAATCCTATGGATTGTTTGGGATTCAGACATGGCTGGGTCATCCTCCCTGCGAACAACATCCAGTGTCTCTGGCCATTTTTTATTAGTGTTGTTCGGTTTTAAATAAATCTACGATCCCATATCAGAGAATCTTTCTGCCTAGCAGTGAGTGTCTCCTGGTCAACATCACCATATCTCTTGATAATCCTAAGATCAATTCTGAGAGCTTCGATTTTAAACTAGAGCTTATATGTGGAATGGGTCATACTCTCATGGTCCATTTTCAGTGGAGCAAGTAAAGTAGTCCCTAATATCGTCAGCATATCGTTTACTGAAATGTATAATGCTCGGAAGCCATATAAGGACATATCATAAGATGTGGGTAGATTTACAGATCACAATGATTTTAAAGGTGCCTTACTGTCAGACTAAATGTTAATACGCCAGGTGGTGATGATGATTCCTCCCACCTAGAGGACATCTTCTCCATGAAGGGATTGGGGATATGTTCTCACTACCAGTGAGTTGTGCGGTTTCTAGTTTAACACTCGTTGTTTTTGGCCTACAACAAGACGATAGTGGCGCCTTCTGCAAGCAAGGTACTGTAGTCGAAGAAAATGTAAGGTGGACAGAGCATGTATCGAACCCACGTTCTCATATACAAGAGTCGCGTACACTAAACATTGCACCACCTGATAGTCTTTGCGCAAGATCTAGACCTACCTATGTAGAATATACAGGAACACGAACATGTTGCCATCTAGTCTGGAACATTTCACAGAAAAAAATAATTTTTCAATTCAATTAAAAAAATCGAAAATTCAAACAAAATATTATTTGAAAATCCTGTGATAAAAAAATCACATATCTGTTACCATATCTGTAGGTTGTTTATTGGAAAAATATTATTTTTCAATCGATGTAAAATTTCACCCATCTACGAAAATATTTGTACGCTATTTATCAAAAATATTTTCGTTTTTAGTTGATGAAGAATTTGGCATATTAACAACTAAATTATATCTCAGTATTCGTTTTGTCTTCGATCCATAGTATTTTTAGAACTTTTGTTTATTTAAAAAAAATGAAACACCCGCGGAGTATTCGAACTCACATCCACTGGAAGATCGTTTCGATGTTTGTAACACAGCGTCTTTTCGGGCAGCTTCTAGCCCGTTATGCCACCGACTGCCTGTACAAACTTATCTCCAACTGGTTGGTTATGTGGTTGTTCGTATCGTATTTACTTCGTTAAATATTGGGGTATTTCTTATGAATTTTTTTGTTGGTACCATTTATCGATTTTCATTTCAATATTAGAGTAATTTGTCAGTATATAGTGAACAATTTAATTGAGTGCTAAGATTTTTCACGCACCAATCTTTTTGTAAAAATTTTTCTGTGTATAGTAGCCGTGACTACTGCTTGAAATACAATACATTGTATTGAAATGGTACGGTTGCCCTTGAACAGATTTTAGAATAGACTGCAAAACTTACTTTTGGAGCCATCGGTGTAGAAATCTAAACACCTTACATTATCAGGTCCTGCCTGTCTGAGATATATATGGAAAAGTTTCTCTTAATGATAAACATATGTGTCGTGTAATCTAACGGGTCCCCCAAATAACTTTATTTTTTTTTTGAAAATGCTATAAAACAAAACCTACTGAATATTTTCTCAAATTTTTTTTTTTATTTGAAAGTACAATTCTTCCGGTTAATAATGGAAAATAATTTCATTCAAATGGCTGCCTCGGCTGGCCATGCAGTAGCCTACACGATCGGTCCAATTTTTAAGCACATTATCGATTGTGTGCAGCTGTATTTCACCAATGGCTTCACGAATATTGTCCTTTAAAGCGACAATTGTCTCTGGATTGTCGGCGTAACACTTATCTTTGAAGGCACCCTACAAATAATAGTCCAACGGTGTCAAATCGCAGCTCCGAGGTGGCCAAACGACTTCAGCTCTGCGGCTGATAATGCGATCTTCAAAAACAGGGCGCAAAACATCAAGTGTAGCTTCGGCTGTGTGGCACGTAGCGCCATCCTGTTGATACCAAATATTGCCAATATCCTCCTCTTCAATTTTTGTGAACAAAAATTCGTTCAACATGGCCCGATAACGATCGCCATTGACTGTAACGGCCACTCCTTGCTCATTTTCGAAGAAAAATGGCCCAATTATGCCTCTGGACCAAAATCCGCACCAAACAGTGACTCGTTTTGGGTGCATCGGCTTTTCAATGTATGCGTGCGGGTTTTCTGTGCCCCAAATGCGACAATTTTGCTTGTTTACATACCCGCCAAGATCAAAATGAGCTTCATCTGAAAAGATGATTTGGCAAAATCGGCATCTTCTGTAAGTCGATCGCAGGCCCACTTAGCGAAGCGAAAACGCATTGGTTGGACCGTTGTTCAAGCGTATACACAACCATATTCGTTCAGCGGAAGGATAAAACTAATTATGGGTCAAATCAGACATGAGCTAATTGTTACCATTCACGAAATAAGCACTTGTTGAAAATAAAACGTTAGATGGTACCTTTAAAGCAGTATAAAAAATATCCAATAAAGTTATTTCGGGAATAGGCCAATGGCTTTTTATATGAATGTAAAGTGAATATATGTTAGACTTTCTGTCGAGAGTCACACCTGTCTTGCATTGTCCTTTAGGTAAACTTCTCTACCACCTAAAGGCAATGGCTCAACATACAGAACATTCTGATTCCTGATAAATAGTACGGGCTCGTATTTCTCGTTATATAATCCCAGCTCATTTTCCTATTTGGAGTGTCTTCAGATTAAACTCTGCAGCGTATCTCGGCATATGTAAAGGTATTTCCCTGTCCTGAAATTATCAGTCGCAAATGATACGACTCATCTACTTGAACCGATCAGCATAAGCAATCCATTATCCAGTGTTGAATTCCAGAGATGCAGAGATTATACTACTAAGGAGTTTCTCAATTCACATTTCCAGTTAAGGTCGTGACGTAAAGAGTTCATAGATCAGACTAATAATGACCTGTTGGTCGAGACAGAGTACCGATATATCCGATTTTTTCGATGCCGTTAATCACGCTCTATATCAACCAATGCAACACTCCCCTAAAGATATACAGATTTCTCTGTGAAGCTCTGAAAATCGTGTAGCGCGTTTTAGTAGATTTGGACTAGTTGTAAGTGAGCTGGAATATGGACAGCAAAGATGTACCTAGCGTCGTTCGCAGATATGAGTCCTCTCTAATGATTTCTGAAGTAAAGTCCAGAGACTATTTGATCTGAAATCATTCCGACTAATATGTGATGGTTTCCCTGCTTTCGGAATGAATAGCAGCCTGGATTCTCCCATCTAACGGCAATATAAGATAACTTCATTCAACACGTACAAAGGTTCAGAAACTAGGGGGCCAACAGGTGTAGTTCGCAACTCGAATGGTTGCCATCAGGGCCAGGTAGATTGCGGGGTTTAAAACATTCTATTGCCCGACGAGGTGTTTCATAGTCCAGATATTTCCCAAAACGATCAACTGAAATTCGGTTGAAGCCAGCTCGTTTCACAATTGAATTTATAGTGATAATTGAATTTTCAAATAAGTTCGTTCTGTAAACTAAATTTTGTAAAATTTCAGTTAGAATATTCGAATTTGGAATTAAAAAAAATAAATGAATATTTTCCCATTACATCCCATAAAGGGATAGGAGAGAGCTTCTCCGAATCGCTGAGCTGTGCGCTTTCCACTTTTCACTCACTGAATTAGCCGAATTTATAGATGCTCACAACCACAGTAGAGGCCATCACATCCGAACCAGTGGCTGACTTAACCGAATTATAGTTTGGCACAGCCTAATTGTCACAGCCGCATTAGGGGTTATTGCAACCGAACTATTGGTTGTCACAACCGATTTAGAGGTTACCACTGCCGAATTTATATAGTGTCACAATTGAATTTTGAAGTTTTTTATATTAATTTAGTGATGATTAATTTTCAATAAGGTTGCATCAATCGAATTTGGTATCAATTCAGCCGCAAGAACCGAATTTGGACTTAAGTCGGTTGCAACGACCATGAATTCTGTTGGGACCACAGAATTCATTTACACTTCGGTTACCACAAAAAACTCATAATTCAGAATTTAGTTGGCATTACGAATATAAACGAATATAATTGAAGATTCAGTTGACACAACGGATTCAATTATGAAACGTGGTTCCTTCAAACGAATTTCAGTTGTGGGGACTAACTGCAGTAGTGACAATCTCAATTCAGCTGTGGCAACAGAAATTCTATGGCAACAACCGAATTTAGGTCGTTATACCCATTTTTCACACAATTCGTTCTTTGAGTGTATTAAGACGATTTGTGGCATACGAATGTTGCTCATGTGTCCCAATAAAAATCTGAACGTTGTTATTTAGCACTAATATGCCTTCAGAATGACGTTGAAGTGATCGTAAAATAGATTATTCCTAGGTCTAAACCTTGTGCCTTGTCAATAGAAAACGCTAGCAACGTACTATTTTGAGTGTAAATATTGACAGAAGTTCTTTGATATTGAGACTTTAACTATTAAAGCCAATTTTAGAATCTACAGATGTGACCTGAAGAAAAGCAAAGAGTGTGTCAACAAATTGATTTTCAGAAAAGTTTTCTACGTCAGAAATCATGGATATCGATTTTTTGGACACACTAGGTCCCTCTCTTCACTCCAGCTCACATACTCGTATGGAAGAAGGTCGTTTGTGATTTCTTTTATCTGAAGAATGTAAAAATTATTGTATGTGACCATTTAATCAAGTTCGTGTTACCAATTCTCTATACAATAAATGAACGGTTTACCCTTGGGAAACCCCAACGAAAATTACATATATGAACAAAGACGGAGTTCACTAACACTAACGCAGTGAATATAAAAGACATGTTCAACAAACCCTCAATACTTATACTGTTGTATTCCCTCTTTAAATGTCAACAAAGCAAGGAATGTGTGTGTTCCAGCAATATTGGCCAATGAACTTTGACAGCGATTAGCACATTTGAATGGGAGTGAATTCGTTTATCTTATGCAGAAATTGTGGCAATTTATGGAGAACAACTTGGAATAATAATAATACGAGTAATACGGTACATGGAACATCTTCTAATGGCAAATGCGAACAACATACAAAGGCTAAGCAAATTGTCATAACCCCTGTTACAATTAGGTAAGGACGTGACAACACCCATACCATTGTAACATACTTAAAGAGATTACGTATTTATATGAATGTATGAAATGTCCTTTAAGAGTTAATAAAGGATCTGCGTTCTTTAATGTCAGTCAAAGTATTTGTACTTAATTTAAAATAATGGTTTTTTAAACGAAAAGTTGTAAGGAACATTTAATTTTAAGCTGTTTGAGTCCATTGTCTTGTGGGGTTAATATCTGTTTAAATTTTCATTAACTTGAGCTTAAGACACTGTTTGTCTTATCCCAGTTTTACATTTTGCTCAGAAATCGTTAGTAGTGTTTTAATTTTATGTGTTATATCCTGCGCTAAGATGACAATATTTAACAGTTAATAGTCACCTTGTCTGCAACTTGTTCCAGCTAGACAACAGGATAAAAATCAAACCGATCATTCTCCGTAACCGTTTTGTGTCGCAACACTTACACATCTATAGAAAAACACAATGTAAACGAATTTTTTAGTTATAAAAGGAATTACCGTTTTTTCTCCGGCATTTCACAATCATCGTAATGGAATATTTTGATCCTTGCAATATTTAAGACTTAAAGGATTCACAAATAATCCCTGTATAAAATGTGGTCTACCTTACGGTTTGTTGGTTGAAGGCATTTAAGGGGCGGCAATTATTTGTTGCTAATGATGGTGTGGCTCTTTTTGGGCATGATCTGTACCTGTAATGCTTTACATGGTTCCTCTAGTTAGGTGATTTGGGTGACTTAGGTTATGAATGTTATTTGGGAAATGCTTTGTTGTTAGAAAAATATATTTTAGGGCTTAATTACCCAAAAATGGTTAAACGGTTCCTACTTCTTAGATATTTTAAATTTTAAGGAAACAACAGTTCTGTTTGGGTGAATGGGTGATGTTTTTGCTAGTTGGTTTTTGCAAATTGAAGAAAGTACAGCAAAGTGCTACAAGTGAACGAAATATTTACTGGAATCGACAGATCAGTGGCTGCCATTTACTTAAAAATAAAATAAATGGTTTCCCGTTACATCCCATGAAGGGATTAGGGAGAGCTTCTCACAAACCATTGAGCAGTGCGCGTTCTAGTTTTATACTCTCTGTTTGGGACCTACAGTTTTACACCGGTTCCGAACGGTATTTTGAGAAGCTTTGTCATGGCTATATACTCGATAGTGTCGCCGTCACTAAGCGAGGTGACCGCCGTCGAAAGAAATTTAAGGTGGTCAGAGCAGGGATCGAACCCACGTGCTCATGCACAAGAGCCGCGCACTCTACCATTGCACCACCGACGCCATTTACATATTAAAGATTATTTCATGCAAATGTTGCCCATGGCCACGTTTCACAGGGTCAATTCTGAATATCCAAATTTGACATACTTTTTCCAACATTTCAGCCAGTATATCACCAATGACACGTGTAATGTTGTCTCCAAGGCAGCATTAGTGGTTGGCTGGTCCGTATAGTTAGACGAGAGACTTCCCGTGCCACCACAAAAAAAAATAGTCTATTGGGGTCAAATCGCACGAACAAGGCAGCCAATTGACAGCACCACTACGTGAGATTAATTGCTCACCGAATTCGTCTCTCAATTGGTTCTTGGTATCGCGTGCAGTGTGATATATGGAACCCTCTTGTTAAAACCACATGTCAACCAAGTCCAATTTTTAAATTGTGTCAAAAACTGTCCGTGATCATCAAACGGTACCTTGCTCCATTGAAAAAGAATAAGAATAATCTAATGATACCACCGGATCATTTACTTTTTATTTTAGCACGTTCGGCCAAGAAAAAATATCATCTTAAAATATCCTGTTTAGTGGCAGATTGAGACCACTCAAATCCGAAGACATAACAAAATCAGCAACAAATCAAAATACCTACACTGAAAGAAAAACACGTCGTCGCATGGATGAAACATTTTCGTTAATATTTTTACGTTGTTATAGTGAAAAATGTCGTATATCCGACAATTTGGTAGTCGCTGCAACGAAAAATTTCATACTTTACTTCTTTGACAATTTTTCATTTCGTTGCTGCAACAACATACTTGCAACAATTTTATTTAATTAGAATTTTGTAGAAAAATGGGTTGAAAATTAAAAAAAAGAGTAAAGGTATGAGTTTTAAACTATAAACTAAAATATTTGGTTTATCTCTTACTTTTTGTAGTTTATGTTTATTATTTATTTATTTTGGAGGTTTATCAAAATTTTTAGTTGACGAAATAATTTCGTTATTGTAACGAAACTAATTTTTATGGTGGTATAGAAAGAGAAGAAGTCGAAAAAATGAGCGAGCGTAAAAAAGAGGTCAGTAAGAGAAAATGGAGAGCGTAGTGGTAGTCACGTACACATCCTAAAGCAGTTCCATTGCAACAATCGAAAGTGGTAGACATATTTCTCCGCCGGAATAATTTAAATAAATTTGTTAAAACAGACTAATTAGTTATACTTAGTAATAATATTTTGTGGGAAAAATAAATTGTGAATTTATGTGTTTGCTGTGATCGTTTGTGTAACTTGCGAATCTATAAATCAAATAGATAACAAATCAAATAAACAGAATGCAAGGACCAACACGACAGTAAAGAAAGTGACGCATCGATAGAAGAAAAACTACCCAGAAATATGTAACTTTTGTGTGACGGTACAAGTCGCGACAAAATGTTCGTGTTTTTGTGTTTTAATCATAATGCGGTCGTGCCTGTTTCGTTGGGTTGGTATTTGGATTCAGAAAAAAACGAAAGACATACATACATTTGTGCGGGCAGTCGAAGTCAATGAAAACGAAGAAGTCAAAGAAACAAAGTGTTTCAAGTACGGTGAACTTAAAAAATAACAATTCAGCGTACAGTCAAATGAATCGAATCGAAATTTTAACAAATTTGGTGAAAATAAATAAAAGAGCAGTCGAAGAAAATGCTTATAGAGCGATCACTGTATTAATGACGGGGAGATTTGGCGCTACAATTGAATATCAAAACCCTCAACACAACAACAATCAATGTTAAAGGATCAAAGCATAGAGGAGTAGAGCTTTTGTTCATGGTAAGTACAGGCATAGATATGTCTAAATAGAAATCTTAACATATATATCTTAAATAGAAATCTTATCAATAAATTCCTCGTATATGTTTTTATTGCAGGACCTGAACATGACAGCCACAATAACACTCAACCTCTCGAATACCACAATCTTCTCCAGACGAATGTTTCAACATGGAATGAATATAATCTATTTAGCAAATAGATTTTCGAAAACAAAAATTCAAAAAATTTTATCAAAACACCTGCAATATAATACTAACAGTCTATTTATGTACAATTGTAAATAAATAATTTCAAACTCATTTTAAAACATTCATTGCAGCAATGAAACAAAATCATTGTAGTAATGAAACATATTCATTACAACAATAACTCAAATTCGTTGCACTAATGAAACAAATTCATAGCAGCAATGAACAAATTCATTGCAGCAATGAAGAAAATTCCTTGCAAGAACGATACGTATTCATTGCAACAATGAAACAAATTCATTGAAGCAACGAAACAAATTCGTTGCAATAATGAAGCAAATTCATTGCAGCAACAACCATACTTTCACCACAGTAACGAACAATTTGCAGTTGATGAACACATTTTCATGGCCGGAATGAAACGTTATGTTAGCTCACTTTTGATGACAAAAGTTGTTGGAGTGATGAACATTTTCATCGGTTTGACGATGCTCTTTCACTTGCACTTTCACTTTCGGTACTTGTTGATGTTGGTGCGGCTTGCGATGTTGACGGCACTGGATTGTTGAACTGATATTTTCAAAATATTTTTTGTTTCTTTAGTTTTAAAAAAACTATTTGTTGGAGGCTCGGTTTGTAGGTTTTTTGAATGTTAATTCGCCGATGTAAGTTTTCGCACGATCCGTTTCAGCGTCGTCTTTGCAATGCACACGAGGCTGGTTCGAATGGTCTTTATATCAGAAACATTAACGTACGATTGTGGGGTGTATAGGTAGTAGGTATAACAACATGTGTGTATGAAAACGAAAAGGGTTGCAAGAAAAACACACAAACCAAAAAATTGGCATTTTGGCAAAACAGGGTGGTAATGTCATTTAAAAAATTCGCATTCCGCGAATTTAAAAGTAAAAACAATAACAACATGTGCGTTGGAAAACGTAAAGGGTTGTGTGTGTGTGTCTCGCTTAATCGGAGTGGGGTTTGCAGTTCTATGAATGCATTGATAACAAAAATTAAGTAAAATAAGGAAAAAATATGTTTTTTTTCATTCTTTGTCTTAAATTTAATGAAATCGAGGTAGGTCGTGAATAAGTAACACCCCCCCCCCCCCCCCCTAAATTATAGTGCTGAACATTAAGGGCTATTTAAAATGTGGGACTGCATTCTGAGAAACTCAAATATTAGTTAAGTTTCACAAAATTTCGAAAATTTTCCCCAAAACATGGGCGAAAGCAACCTCTGGCGGTCACCAAAAATAAAAATAAATGTCACAAATGGATTCGTCGACCCAAAAAAACCCCAAATACATATTTAACTAGAGGAAAAAAACTCGATTATTTAATATTTAAAAAAAAATTTATTTCGAAAAATCCGGGGGCTCGAATTTCATTTTAGAACTATGGTTTCTTCGGCAAACTTTCTTCAAATGACCCATAGAAAAAGAATCACGATGAGCCTTTGTCGCAAAAAAATTTCACCCACTCTACTATGCATATATTATTTACTAGCCAATACCAATATAAATCTGCATTTAAATCAATTAATAAAAAAAAAAATTAATGTGAGTCCGATCACAGGGGAGGTGTGTAAACATCTAGTAATGAAAATTTTTTTTTAAGTTGGAACTACTAATGCTTTTTGTATATGTTTTTAATTAATCGATTAAAAGTATCAAAACTTTCAATATTGTAAATACATAGGAATTTGCTGGTTTTTGTTTGTTTTATGTAACTTATTTGGTTAGTAAATGGGCACACTGTAGTATATATGTACTGCATTAAAAATTACAGTAAAGCATGAAACACATAGACGACGACAGGCTACCGACCACAACCTGTCAAAAATAAAATACATGCGTTTATATGCAAGTGAATATTTTAACGACGGCAAGGCGACACGACTGCAGGTTGTTGTCTATGCTACTTATGTAGCTGTAGTTGAGTTAAACTAATTTCTATTTGTGTGGGCGACAATCAACAGGTTAGAGCTGTCAATGCCTGAAGTGGCACCACTGACAGAATAATCAACTGTTTTCACAATTTTTGTTATGTTTGTAATAATATTTATTAAATATTCTCCAGACATTTTATTTTCTTCTAACACAAATAACACAATAACACAAACGTCAACATTACAGATCAGCTGTTTACTTTGCAGTTGCCGTCTTGAAAATAATTCAGTAGCTGCCACACGTCTACATTTGCAGTCAGCGGCATTTGTAGTCGTGTGTTCATGTAGCCTGTCGTCGTCTATGTGTTTCATGCTTAAGCAGTAAATTTACTGATTACTGAAAAAATTCAGTAAATTTTTACTGATAATGAAATTTAATTTGCATTACCAGTAAAATCATAGGGCCGTATTCATAATAATCAGTAATCGGGCATTACTGATTACTGAAACTTCAATGCACCTCATCATAATCATGTAGGCACTTTATAAAAATTGCTGAAAAAAATTTTAGTAATCAGTAAAAATTTACTAGTTAAAGAATTATTTTTACTGAAATTTTAGTAGTACTGCAAAGTGCCCATCTATGGTAAATGCCTTAAGTACAAATAGTTAATATTGGCTTATGGTAACTAAAACAAGATACATATTTAAATTTTTGACTCGATTGTATTTAAAAATCTATGGAAAACTGCATCTATAGTAGTGGAATTGTTAGCTGTGGGGGTTTGTGGAGAATTGCTCATATGCAAGTGGAAAAACGTCAAATAAAAATTTTGATAAAGCTTGCGACTGTGGGTTTGCAAAATTTGCATTAAAACCTCCAGCCATAATAATTGGCATGAGATGGAGATTGTTACCCAATTGTCGTGCACCAGCTTCAGTGTAAGGCAACAGTACGTAATGAAGATATGTTATAATCTTAATTTATATTGGAATCTAATAGAAATTTTATTAGAATTAACATTACCTCCATTCAGCTTTGATACACTTTGTGTTGTTTTATGTTCTGAGTTATAATTTTTTTGGTATTTTGTAAAATATTTTATTATTTTGTATTTGTTGCGGTTGACAAGTTATTAATCAGCTGTTTAATAGAGTTGGGAATTTTAGTTCATTCAAGTGAGCGCTTATTTTAGTTCAGCTCAGCAGAATGAACTAGTTCATTCGTTTAGTTCACTAGTTCATTGTATCCTTTCAGCTTAACAGTTCACATCAGCTGTGAAGTGAAGAGCTTATTTCAGTTCAATTTATAGTTTCAGTTCAATCGGACCGAATAATAGCGAAAATGGTCTGAGTTTTGCATATTTCCAAAGTGTTTTGAATACTGTGATATTTGTTTATACTAACTCGCCCTATTGAAGATCGGATGGATGAACGATTGGGTTATCCCGTTTCTAAAATATTGATATTTCCGTCGTCTTTCTATATTTTGCCACAAAAGTGGTGATTAGCTTTGTAGTTATTGTGTAGAAGCCGGTTACATATCCATTACACAAAGATTGCAACATTAGGCACCTTTGTGCAAATTGAGTGAGACAAAGAGAGCAAGAACTTGAAAATGGCGGAGAGAACTGAAATGCAAAAAACTGTTGAAACAAGTGAACTACTGAAACAAAAGAGCGGAACAGTGTGAACTAGTTCATCTAGTTCACAAGAGTGAATCGTTCAATTGAACTAGTTCGTTCGTGAACTACACAACTCTACTGTTTACTGAAATGTAATGTTATTTTACAGCAATGGTTTTCGAAAATTAGTAGCTACTATTGCACACTAGATGGTGCTTATATGCAGCTGTTAAGTATGAATGACAATCTCAAAGATGAAGAAAACTTTTAGTTTTTAGTTTTCCTTATATTTGACAAGTTTAGTTTTTAGTTTTCCTTATTTTGCTTTGTTTTAGTAAATTTTTTATTAAAAGTGCAAAAACTCTTTTTAAAAGTTATTAAAATTACTATTGTACACTAGATGGTGTTGAGTATATTGTATGCAGCGTATGAGTACACTAATACACTCATACATAGCTCACGCCGATTTGATAACGCTTTACGATTGGTTAACGATTACATCGCACATCTTACTCTAAACTTGTGATTGTATTGTGAAAAAGATTTTTACCCCCAGCGTATAGGTGTTTACACATCAAAAAAAAGATTTAAGTCGACCCTTTTTTCGTTTACTCGCATTGAATGCATTATTTTTGTTTTCATAAAATGAAAATCTACTGTTCTTTTGTTTCTCCTTTCTTTGTTGCCTCTCACGTTTTTGTTTTCAGAGGGTTTCAACTTCGACAAACGCTAAGATTATCACTAAGAGTTACTGTACAAACAATATAAAAAAATAAATGGTTCCCATTACATATCATGAAGGAATTGGGGAGAGCTTCTCACAACCAGTGAGCTGTGCGCTTTACTCTAACTGATTAGGACCTACAGTGTTTACACCGATTCCGAACGGTATTTTAAATACTCGATTGTGTCGCCGTCATTAGGCGAGATGTACGCCGCCGAAAGAAATTTAAGGTAGTTAGAACCCAGATTGAACCCAGGATCCCATGTACAAGAGGCGGCCACCAACAATATGCTTAAATATAACCTAATATTTTCTGCTAATATAACATTTTCACAGCATACTTACTTAACCAACCAAAAGATTCAGTATAGAACGCATAATAGCAATTGAGGAACACCAGATATCAATAAACTGATTTCCCAATACATTACTAAATTAGGTCCCGGAAGGCAAGAATTCATAACTTACAACGTGTTACAAAGATGTGCCTACTTTAAGCTCTGAATTCTGCGCTAAAAATCTGCAATGAACGATGTGTTTTTTTTTGTCGTCAACTAGAGCATTTAAGTGGTAACTCTCCATATGAAAATCATGCATTTTCACAGATCACGAATTTTGATAATAAAATTCAATATAATTTCATGACATTGGCATCAGCCTGAACATTTTTGACTTTGACACATGTCAACTCAACACAGAAAACCCAAAGAGCAAATGACCACCCTGTACATGGATTTATTTACAATATTTGGTTTAACACCTCAAAAGAAAAGTGTTCCTGGTCCAGCTATTTCATCAAGAACTTAACTATTTTTCACTTTGACTGAAAGTTTACCAATACTAAGTTAATTTGTATTGGCACAAAAAGAGATTAGGTTACCTTGAGAAAGAGGATACGAAGCATTGGTGATTCTATTTATGACCCATTTCTGGGCATACGCCTAAGTCATTAGGTACACCTACTGTGCGCTATTTATAGTTCCAAAAGAATACCAACAATGTATAGTGGAAATTCCCGATCCGTACACACTTTCTCAGTGCTCTCCAGTCCGTTGCCTTGAGTTGCCTTTCAAACTGGGTATTGTCTCATCAACGAAATATTTGAGTTTAAGTCGCGAAAGTAAGGCTCTGATGTAGAAAGTGTAGCAACGTGACATCAGAATAGATTAGTATAGGTTAGGTGTCGGTATCAGTCGATCATCGACTTATTAATCCATTGTGATACCATGGGCTAATGTGGTTCGCGTACCACTTTAACGTACGTCTTGTCTATACCTATCTGAAATATTTATCCCAGGTCCCTAAATAGGTAAGATCCCATAGTAGACATCCCCCTGCCGGATAGTGCCGGACACGTGCAAAGAAGATGTTTAGTGGATTCTTCAGCTTCTAAAGAGGTAATTTTCCCTGTCCGTGTCTCGCCACATGTCTAACAAGCAGGCAGTGCCCCATCAAAACAGAAACAAGCATTGCTACCTTGGGTCTGCCAAAAGACAGAAGCTTCATAGATTTCGTGCTATTTACTGGACGGATTTGTCTTGAGCGTATACAGTCGATGCCCCTCGTTTATCTGTCGCGCATTATTATATAGGGGCGTTCCTGCAGGATATGCATACAAGGGCATGCCAAAACATTTCAGTACCTGTGCAACCTGTAACGTAATCCCTCCTCTGGCCAGATAATCCACTTTACAGGTCCCCGGAATGTCCCTGTGTTCCTGGCACCAATACGAGGTGAATATCGTATTGCTAGGCCATCTCATTAAGAGCAGATGTTGAGTTCAGGAATTCCGATTCCAGGGACTTGGTTGCCACCTGACTATGATTCCGATTCCAGGGACTTGGTTGCCACCTGACTATGAGAGCAGAAGTTGACCGCACTGACTTCTAGGCTATTATCCCTCAGCCTGCCAGTCACTTTCCTAATCGACAACATTTCCACCTGACAATGCAATGGCCAGGTAGTCTACGAGAAAGATGCAACCCTAGTTCTTTAGAGTGGACCCCATACCATACCTGACGGTTAATTTTCCAAATGTACATATGCCTCTATACCAGGAACTCCTTTGTTTTAGAAATTCCTTTCCGATATGAGGGTTTGGTATCTCCGGTCGAATAGTGGTTTCGCTTTCGAGTAGTTGAGAAATTCAGTTTCTAGTACTGTTCCATGACCAACTCCGGCTATGTTCCATTGTAAGAGTTTCCTTAACCAAACACAGACCTAGTTGCAATATGTCAACCTATAATGCCCACCGGTTACAAATACAATTTTGCACAGAGCACGCGTGATTCACATCATTGACAATTTCTGAACTCCTGTCAACTGTGCACAATAGCTGGGTTAGTCAATCACCTGCCACCATTTACAATAGCTATCGTAGACCCTCTCCACTATCTTGGGTTTATAGTCTAAGCAACGTTGACATATTTTCCGTATATTTTCAAGAGCATTTGTCTGTCGTCTGCTTACAATATGGTGGACATGTGCAAAGAGTATGTTCATATTCGTTACAGCTTCTATAGAAGCCATTAAATCTGGCCGCTCTTGCAGAATAGGCTTACAAGTCCCTGGAGGCGTGCCTACATGTTCCAATTCCTGTGGCACCTGTAATGTAGTCCCTACTTTCGCGAGCTCATTCGCTTTGTAGTATCTCAAAATATTCTTGTGCCCTGGCAGCCATGTGACGTGAACAGGTTTTGAGTTCAGGAATACTAGATTCCGGAGACTTGATTACCGCCTGAACGGCAGATAAGACATTACTCCAATGACTGCTCGAATATTATCCCTCAGTCAATCTGTCACTTTCCTAATAACCAACATTTTCGTTTGTTACACGCTACAATGATCAGATAATCTGCGAGAAGGAGACAAACCTTAATCTCTAGAATATAAATTCACATAACCCTCTATACCAGGAACCCCTTTGTTCGAGGAATCCCTTTTCGGTATCAGAGTATGGTATAAATAAATAAATGGTTTCCCGTTACAGTTCCCTACAGTTTTACACCGGTTCCGAACGGTATTTTGAGAAGCTTTTTCATGGCTAAATACTCGATAGTGTCGCCGTCACTAAGCGAGGTGACCGCCGTCGAAAGAAATTTAAGGTGTTCAGAATAGGGATTGAACCCACGTCCTCATGCACAAGAGCCGCGCACACTACCATTGCACCACCGACGGCCACTATCTGAGTATGGTATATCCGATCCAATAGTCGCTAATTTTTCGACAAATACTGGGAGTACCTTCCATTACTATTCCATGACCGACGTGGAAGCAATCCCACCGGCAACAAATATAACATGACATTAATTGCATCAGTGGGAGTGGTGCCAAGAGCACCTGTGATTCACATTATCGCCATTCTCTGAACCCTAGTCAGTCGTGCACAATAGGAGGGTTTCTCAAGCACCTACCACCACATGATAACCCATGCAGAATTATCGAGCTTACCGCCGCTGTGCAGATCCTGTTAACCTATAGTCCTCTTGCAGGTGTATGGGGCTATCGTCACCTTTTTCGCCCTTTGGGAAACTAAGTTTTAACTATAACACCCAGGTCTACGATAGGTTTTGTATACCTTCGAGTAAAAAGGGCCAGCTCGGTTTTGCCCGGAGTTACACCCACTCCATTTTCACCTGCCCATCGGCCCAAATTTCCTAATCTACCATGGTAAATGTGCCTTAGGTTACCCTGAGTAGTTGCCTTTTATAGCACTTGGCATATCACCAGCATACGAAACAGTATTCGCATCTGCATTTTCGAGAGTGACCTGTATTCCATCCAGCTGAAGGTTCCACGGAAGTGGAGAAAAATCCCTCTGTGCCTCTGTTGACATACGTGAAGAGTTCTAGGTGCCCAATTCGGCCGTGACACGTCTCGTGGTAAGCATAGCGAGTCCAAACCCCATTACATCCGTGTTCACATTAAGGTTCGAGATGGCCCATTCTATATAAAGATTTTTCTATATAAAGATTTTGGTTGGGTATTCCCGTAAAGCGGCTTATATTGGATATTCCCTCATAGCGGCATCGGCTGACTATTCCTACATAGCGGTTTCGGTTAACTATTCCTACATACTTGTTTCGGCTGACTTATCCTACATAGAGGCTTCTATTGACTATTCCTACAAAGCGGCTTCGGCTGATTATCCCTGTGTAGTGTCTTCGGCAGACTATTGCATATAGCGACTTCTGCTGACTATTGCTACACCCCATGTAATACTGACAATTTTACTTATCGGCTTCGGCTGACTATTCGTATATAGCGACGTCGGCTGATTATTTCTATAAAGCGGCTTCGGCTGAATATTTCTGTGTAGTATAGTCACCCTTCTAACTACAAGAAATGCAAAATCTGAGTTAAGTCGAGTCCAACATCAAAAAGTCCGTTTCTAGTACATATTTCAGCAGATTCATTTTGAGCTTAAACATTTGTAAATATGTGACATAATATCAGTTTACGGGTTTTCCTATAAAGCGGCTTAAATTAACACTATTCCTACATAGTGACTTCGTTTGACTATTCCTAAATAGATTCTTCTTTTGGCTAATAGCACAATGCGGCGTCGGCTGACTATTCCTCCACATAGTCGCTTTAGCTAACTGTTCCCACATATTTACCTGTTCGTTGACAACCGATCTTAGTCTTCCTGCCGATCCCAAGCTGTTCTCACCGAAAGCGAAATATTCATGACAAATTAGAAGCCTGCTTGCCGAACAAGATCATAAGCTGTTCTCATCAAACATGTAACTTGATCTCGTAGAGTAGGCTATACTAAGTTTCCAAGCATCTTAATTCAGTCTGTAAAGTCTTATCAATGTAGACGGAGTGTTCTCTAGCCCAGTAGATTGAACTTAAGTCAAGACAAGTATTTCCAAAAGATTGCTATCAAGCCAAGACGATTTTTCTTCAGCAAAGATGAGTGTTTTCAACAAGTGATTCAGTTGATGTTGTTTCTCTGTATTATATTACTTTCTATCTTGAGAAGAGTAATAAACAATCTGTATTCAAACCCCAGAGAAGGGTAACTTATTCTGTTCTACTTTCAAAAGGTTTAGTGGATGTTAACCTAACTCTCCGGACATGACTTAGGTTACTTCAGCCGTTGCAAATCAACGTTACATTATTCCATTATTTTGCAGCTCTCTTTGTACGTCCTATATTCATTTACATTGCCTTGCTCAATTTATGGAGATGCACCCTCTGAGTGGAGTATCTAGTTAGAACATCCATGAATCGGCTCAGTTCGAGTTTGTCCAAATTTTAGGACTTTTCCATTCTAACTACTCCCGCTATGAGGTGCATTATCTTTTTTAGTTTGTTCTGGCCGATAGTTCAAGCTCAGCTTTTATTGCTTGGAAAAGCTTTGTGTTACATTAACAGTCTGCTGGTTTGCTAATTCTAGCCCGCTCATCTGCCATTTCGTATGACGCGAGAGTCCATAAAATTGAAGTGAATTTTTGTCACTTCATTTGGTAAAATTTTTCAGGTATTAAAAAAAAAGTTTCCCATTACATCCCATGAATTGTGGAGAGCCGTCGGTGGTGAAATAATTATTGTGCGCTCCTCTTGTACATGAGATCCTGGGTTCCGACCACTTTAAATTTTTTTCGGCGGCGGTCACCTCGCATAGTGACGGCGGCACTATCGAGTATTTAGCCATGAAAAAGCTTCTCAAAATACCGTTTGGAATCGGTGTAAAATCTGTTGGTTTCAATCAGTGGGTATAAAACTAGAAAGCGCATAGCTCACTGGTTAGTTAGTTCGAAAAAGAGCGGTACGATAAATAAGAAATTCTCCGATCCGTCTCTTGTCCGTAGACATACACTTAACCCGCTGATTCGACATTTTTTATGCTCTTAATTTCACCTACTAAGTCAGTAAAGTCTCATAGGAATTCGGTGCTATGTACGAAGTTCCTCAAGATGTTCCAGTCTATTCCCATAAATCTATTCCCAAATTATGTCCGGTATTGTACTGTTTGAGGGGTACCTGTATCTGGTTGGATCGTCTCATTGTCCTCCCTGCATGCCATGCACATACTATTTTCCACCTGTGCAACACGGTAAAGATGGACTCGTATGCCTGAGTGCCCAGTTAAGACTCCCATCATTTTGCTCACTTCAGACTGCACCAGTTTGAGCGAGCCATTTGCTTTCAACCCTTCGGGGTCTCTCCATAGGATCTTTGTCATCCGGTCTACTATTTCCTGATTCCACAGGACTTTGTGGTGCGATTCCGCTCATTGGCCCAACTCAGCCTTCATCGCCCTTAAAGTTTGCTTTGTCTCCATGCTCAAGGTATGAAGTGTTGCCAGAATGTTCGCACGTTCATTACCGATAACTCCACTATGTCCTGGCACCCAGATGATATTGTGCCATGCGTAGAATAATCATTAATCACCCTTTTGCAGTCAAGGACCGTTCTAGATTTGACAACTTTCGATAATATCGCCTTAATTTCCACCTGGCTATCCGTGGAAATATACATGTCCGTTGGGCTCGGAGTGTTGCCGAGCAATTTAATGCGTTCTGTAATTGACCGAACCTCCGTTTCAAAGTTAATAGACCTGTTCTTCCCTCTTACTTTGAGCCATTCGTATAACAGCGGGTTCCAATTGGCGTTTGTGCCAGGGTCAAATCCTGCCAAACATCATCATGGTGACCAGGATTAGGGATATTCTCTTCTGGGATGGCTCTATAACCGGTTTCGGCATAATTTCGTCATTTCTTCGGATCTCCAATATTGTATAAAAACATTGATTTTTCTAAATTTGTTATTATCTGCGAATTGTATTAATTTTTCAGTCTAATTTTGAATCGAAATTTGGGTCTCCCCAAGACATCCGTCAAAATCAAATGTTCAGCCAATTTCAGCCGTCGCTTCGCCGACGCCGATCTTCCATTGGTTCAGCCGCCGCCGATAATGTGGGGTCGGTTCCACTCTCTAAGCCGAGCTTTAATATCCTACAATTATTAGCCTCCAAAATCACTTCTATCTTGCTTGAAAAGTTTTCAAATAACTAATAAAGAATGAACAAAATTTGCTTCAGTTAACGTTTCGAAATTTCGCAGTGTACGTTGGCCTACGTGGCGGCGGTTCGGTTACTCCATGTACTCGCCTATTCAAACTTCTGCCGGATGACAATTCCATCTAATTAAAATCATAAAAATCAACTAGATATTATAAATAGACTCTCACTTTTAAAGAACATTAATAGAAAAAATTAACAAGATTTTCAACACCTACGGTTGATGTTTGTATACAACCTCACAGCCACAATACAAATATTTTTTACGAGTAATGGTTAACCTCCTTTTTCATTATTTTTATTAAAAAATTTAAATCATTTCTTTTTTCCCAGCCTTTTCATTGGTTTCATCCAATCCTTTCATTTGTTTGTGGCGTATGCGGTTTCGTTGCTTTCGTACTTTGTTGCTTTGAGGTTTTAAACTCAACAGCCAGACTACCAGGATTGTTGCCTGGATTCCTTGACGTTTTGTTACGAGACAACAAAATGGAAATTAAAATTAAGGTGAAAACAAACTTTTGTAATTACAAGTTCCAATTTAACATCTTTTGGCATTTAATTTGAGAGTAAAAAAATTAAAATGTAAAACAAATCAGAACAAGAGGCAGATTACAGTACGACAAATACTATATGAGCTACTCAGAGGCCAATTGATCTAACTCCATAAAACAAAAAGTGGGGAAAATTACAAAAGAAGAAGTTTTGAATAAGAAATTAATGAGAGACCCAAAAATTCTTCATTGTTACTTCTTCATTTTGATGATAGTTAACTAGATTGGTTTAAATTTTGTAGAATTAAGATATTTTAGTTTAAGTATCACTAAAATCGCGAAATTATTAAAATGCGAAGTTAGATCAATTGGCATATGCGTAGCTCATATACGGAAATGACACAAATTCCTATACGTAAGTATCTGTGAATTTTGTCTTGAAACAACAACTAAACCAGTGAGCTGTGCGCGTTATAGTTTTACACTCACTGATTGGGACCTACAATTTTACACGGGTTCCGAACGGTATTTTGAGAAGCTTCTTCATGGCTAAGTACTCGATAGTCTCGCCATCACTAAGCGAGGTGGCCACCGTCGAAAGAAATTTAAGGCTGTTTGAGCAGGGATCGAACCCGCGTTCTCATGCACAATTGCGCCACCGGCGGCCACTAATGGTTATTATTAACTAATATTTTGATGAATTCCATGTGGGGTAAATTTACTTACACATATTTACAGCATCTCCAGTTATCATACAGTTAAAGCCAACTACAAGTTTTAGCTGTCAGTTTGTTTGTCAGTTTGCTCTAACTAGTTATTGTGATAATGGCTCTTATAATTTAATTTAAGTCCGTTTGTAAATCCTCTTGACATTAGGGTTTATCCACATTCCTTTGTTCCTGCTAAATGGCTTTGGATTTTCCACTAATTTCATACAAGAAAGATTTTCATCTTCAACCTTCTAATGACCTGAATTTTCAATTTTCTTCTTTTTTCCTTCATCAAGGATGTTTCTCGTTGTTTCTCGTTTTCATTTAACATTCCTTGCCGAGAAAGTGAAGGGCCGTTGCTTCGCTACTTGCACATGGTGTTGAATTCCATTTGCACATTTTGTCTGTGCCCTCCAAACCTGTTTTACATAGCAAAATGTCTGACATACCAAAATGTTCCTTAAGTAGTCATATTTCGGTCACATTTTACATGCCGGGAACTCGATATGAGTTTAATAACATCAGATAAAGTACCTTCAATTTACACTTCGTCATGTGGCTCCTTTCAGGTATTGAATCTACGGAAATTTTATGCATCATTAAACATTGTGTTTTTACAACGTGAAAGCACGTGTCAAATTACGAGGTATCCCTGCAAACGAAGGATACTGGCGATGAAATTTTATGTACCTTTAAATGTAATTATGAATTAGCGGAAATTGAGTTAATTTGATGAGGAAGCTGAAAAGTTTGGAATGAAATGGAATGAAATGGATGAAGGGTTTCATGACTTATATTTTGCTTACAACTCCATGTAGAAGGCTAAATGAGAAAATGTTGTACTATTATATTTGGTGAAAAAATCAGTTTAACAGAATTTAGTTGTCATTGTTAGAAAATTATTAAAGAGCAAAACGTAGAAGAAAGAGTACGAATTTATTAGTAGTTAGTACTAAATAGCAAACATTTCCCGCAGAAAAAATAAACGGTTTAAGCGTAACCGAATTTAGAAGTTGTCACAAACACATTAGGTGTCATCACGTCCTAACTAGAGGCTGTCACAACCTACTACACATTGCTTTAACCGAATTTTTATTGTATGGTTTAAATTCTGTCTCGATAATCCGAATTCGGTTGTGGCAACTGCAATTCTGTCAAAACATTCGAATTTGCGGTTGCTGATGCATCTTCCCTAACAATTAGTTATGTGAGTGTAGAATTCTAAAGGGATTGGCATATTCGCAGGATTTACAATCTGCTTTCGTTTTAGGCTCAATAATTCTGACCAACAAATTAAACAGCGATTCAGATCGGTTATTCTTTGAGAAGCTTTATCATCATTAATTATTCTCAATTTTATCTTTGTTTTAATCGCCTTCATTTATAAGTTTCCTTCAATAATTTTAAAATCTGCAAAATGATTATCATGTCGAATCAGAAAGTACAATTGATTTAAATAAAACAACTATTTTAATGTAACATATTTTTACGACAGTCTAAAAAGCATGAACAAATTTTTCATAGCCCAATTCAGATGACCGACCCTGTGAGAATACTTGTATTCCTTCCATCTGCTTTATAGCACTGTGCTTAACCAGTGACATACTAGGAGTTGATCTCCTTTACTCTTATGCCATTCAATAACTTGACACGATTTAATGCAGCTAATGCCTGTCCTTTAGAAACTATTGCAGATCTGAGGTGTACCAGGGCATGGTTCCGTGTACATCCTTGCATTTGATGGTCTATGTATGCCGAACATAATATTAATGGGAGCTGTATTTGCTTGTTTATTCCGGAGTGCCAGAAACTGAATTGAGTTCTTACGTATTTATGTGGCATCATAAACTCCAGAGGGGTCAAGTACCTTACAATATGTGGATAACATGTTTCTCCAACCTACTCGACCTTTAGTTTTTCTCCTCCAAGCTCTCTTAGGCAATCTTCCATCTGATCTTTCCGGCGAAGTCTTTCGAATACCTTTCGCACTGGTTCATTCTGATCCTTTCTACTGGCATGGCCTAGCCACCGAAAATGTGCAATTTTCATACGGATAACTACGTCGATGGCGGGATACAGCTTATAAAGCTCGTGGTTCATTCTTCGTCGATGTTCGCCGTTTTCTATTATTGAACCATATATTATTCGGAGTATTTTTCCCGCGAAGACTGCCAGTGATGTTTCATCAGCTTGAAATTGGACCCAAAATTCTGTTCCATAAAGCCAGACAGGTTGTATGGAAGACGGATAGAGTAGGATCTGTGTTCCTCGAGAGAAGGTCTTATCTCTGAAGTGCTTGATTAGCCCGAAATAACACCTGTTTGCAAGCACATATTTTCAATTAGTTTCTAGGCTGACGTTATTGCTTCTGTTTACGGCACATCCGACGTAAATGAATCCGTCCAATGCCTCGAAATTATAACGGTTATCAACACTCACATTCCCTCCAATCGGGTGGGTGTTCTGCTTTTTCGAAACCATTAATTTTGTCTTTTCATTCTTTACATTCTTTCTTACCTTCAGTCAGCTCGAATTTAGCAACGGTGAAATCTGTTGTGCTCAGCTGGGGACAGAGCAAAATGTTTAAATTGTTTTTTGCAATTAGACTTGATCTTGGCTTACCATTGTCCTTTATATAGAGTGTTTTGTTACCATTACCATGTAGTCCTCTCACCACATTGCCTTGTATTTAGGGTTCCTAGATGATGCCTAGGTCTAGATCCTCCTCAGCTAGAAGGATTTGCAGATTATCTGAGTTGATACGGGAGTGCTTCAGATTAATCTTCATATGGGTTATTTTGGTTAGGAAGTGGATGCCCCCTCCAGCTGCATCTGGTCAAGCAGCTTGTAGGCATTTTCGACTTCATCTTCGTCTTCTTCGTCATCGTGGCCAGGTGAGTCATCTGGGCAAGGGGCGTCTAATATTTTCACTTTGGCTTCTACCATGACAAAGAATAGTTTTCCTCCTACTTCTTTCAGAGCGCCGGCGCCCGCGTCAGTAATATCAAAGACTAAACTCGTCGTTGGGTGGCTCTTTACGGATGACAAACCAGTCTTCCATCGGGACAGTCGGGTTTATGACTCGTAGGCACTCCTGGGGCTGAGGGCCCTCACCCTTCATTTTGGGTAACCAAATCCGCGCACGAGGCCTCGGAGTTATTTCCTACGCCGGGATCATCTTCAGGCTGATATCATTTCAGGCGTCGCTCATTGAAGGGATAGACTTCTTCATGAAATCCTTCGAGACCTCGTTCATGCTTTTAATCACCCTATAGCCTCGATGATTTTCGCTAGAGTTGTAAGGGGGGTAACGGGGAGCCATTGTTTGCCAGTACGTGTTCCATCACAAGTCCTGACAGCTTAGACCCCACTTTACTCCATTCCGAGACTGGGACGGGAGCTAACATCCCAGTCTTCGTGTTGGCCAGACCAATCATCAAATTGTGCTTTGCTACCTCGTTGAAGGGCTTTTTTGCTGATATAGTCGTTCTTGACGTCTCCTTGACCTTCCTTCGCTTAGCGGGTTCATCGTCCTCCACCTGAGAACGCTTTGGGGTTGAGGGTCTGTTGTTATTGTTTTGTAGGGAGGCCTTCTTCTCGTCGTACTCCTCAACTCCTTGTCAAGAATACAGATTGCAAAAATTTTATAGCAGAATGAGTGTCAGAGTAGATGCTGGCTCCCCAGGTGGTCATGACGTTTCATTCCAGCCAAAGGGCATCGACTCCGATTACCATGACTTTTGCATGAAAGCCACCTCTTTAGAATAGATTCCAATCCCTACTTTGCTGTCTATAAGTAGTTCGGAAGCATCAGTGTAGAAACCGAAATACGTTCTATAACCTGGTAAGCGTACTGTTTTTCGGGATCCGAGGAGAGAAGTTTCACTCATAGGCAGAAGTGGGTCATGAAAACTTCTTCTATTGTGGTTTTCTGCTTATCCCTTATGCCATGCCCCTATCGGCTGGTGAGCCATCGCGAAGAATGAGTGACCGATTGCAGACGCTGAAATCATTTGCAACCCTCTAATGGAAACAGGTGAAGGATAACCTCTAATCATCGGTAGAGGTTGTTACAAAGTCACCGGTGATCTACACTATTGTGATTTCTGGAATTTTGCCAACAGACTGAGGTAAGTGGATTTTCCAGTACCGCCTATTAAACGACAATAACTTATAGCAATATCAATGTCGGGCAGATGTATACATCTAAACTAGTGTTAGGGATAGGCCTCATCATCCTTTCATGGCCCTTTTACACGAATAAGGGACTACTGTGGCTTTTCTGATCCCATCCATAGTGCTGTCTGTCAAAAATCACCACATATAGAGACCATGACTGATATATGGTATCTTTTGCTTCCTGGAAAAGAGCAAGACCTCGGGTTTCTTCGAATTTACACCCAGCTCATTCTCCGTGACCCACTTAAACAGTCTCCTAATTAAGCCCTGGAGCACATGTCTGCATGTGGAAGGGTATATTTCCTTGTACTGCAATTGCCAGGTCGTCAGGATAAGCCACGACTGTGCAACCAGTTCCCTCAAGCTTAACCCGTGCTAAATTCAAGTGGCGATACGACTCCCCCTTGGGGGTTGTCCCTATTTACATTTCGAGAGAAACTCTTGTGACCCAAGGACGAGGATAATCACCTTCGCATAAGACGCTGTTAAAGGCATGCTCAATATTTAAAAGTGCGGCGAGAGTTAATATCTTTATATAAACAGAGTTTTCTATGAAGCTCACTAGGGCGTGCAGAGCAGCGTCTAAATATTTGCTCTTGTACTAAGCGTGTTGGCCTGTGGACGAAAATTCCAACGAAATTCAAAATTAAATAAGATTTGTTTGCATGCAAATGATCAAAAAATTTTGTTAGCAGCCAAACACAATATACATTCGAAAATTGTTTCTTATCTGTAATTAAATCAATGAAGTTGTTCATAAAATCAATGAAATTCTTCAATAATTTTATGAAGTTTTATGGAGCTGTTCGGTAAATTCGGAAAATTTTAATGAAAATTTTCATAATATTACTGAAAATTCCGAAAAACTTCATTGGATTATCGGAGAATTGTTAATGAAGAATATTTCTTGAAAAGTTAAAAATAAAATAAATAGTTTCCATTACATTCCATGAAGAGGCTTCTCGCCATCAGTGAGCTGGGCGCATTCGAAGTAGGCTGAGTTCAATAATCCCTAGTTCCTGTATACCGCCAAAAACGGCTTTCCCAAAGTTCTCCCCATTATGTGTGCCAAGGTTGGACACGGTAGGGGGTGCCGCCATAAGTTTGTTATCGCAGTTTGAACAGTAAAGCATGTATTGTATTCCAATGTTAGCAGAATGTGCCACAATCCTCAAATGACCGGTTATTGTATTCCTGTTCAGAGTCAACAGGATCTCGGTTCAATTGCCGTCATATCTTGGCCAAAAAGGCCGTGATATGCGGAACAAAGTCAGATCTCTCCAGTTTTATATATCTCGTGGTAGGAGTGGCGATCAATTGCGCTGCACACCGCTCAACTGCGCTTTGTCTATCCGCATTTCCGCTAGAACCTTTCCCGGTTAGTTCATCAGCGGCTTCGTTTCCGACTATTACAGTATGACCTTGAAACTATACTAGGAAGAGTCTCGAACCAGTACCACTCTTTCCCTACTGAGGATAGAGTCTTTATGGCCGCTGTGCTATCCGAGCGCATTTTTACACTCTTCCATTTTATTGCGTGATTTTGTAACTGACGACATGCTTCAGATATTGCCACTACTTCCTCTTGAAAGCTACTGCCAAAAACAGGGAGACCGTTTGATATTGTTATACCAGATGAAGTTTAGAAAACCCCAGATTCCATCTTAGATTGATCTGTAAAAATGTCTATGTCAATTCCTCCACTCTTCTCCATGCGTTAAGATGGTTCTGAAGTTTTTTTCGGAAGTTCAACTTTCGACTAGCATATTAGGTTGATTCCGGAATGACGCCACTAGGCAAAAATCAAAGTATTTCACTATAGTTTCGATGGGTCCAACATTTCACCTGTCTAAGACGCAGATCACGTTTGTCGCAGAATCACTCATATCAAATGGTTCAACCGGGGGAATATTAACTATCTTATTGTCAGCAGGAGGGCTTTCACGCCAAACATACTGCATGCAGGTTGTATTTGCCATCGGAGCTACTTCATATTTCAATTTAAAAAAAGTCATAGTCATTTCGGTAGTTTTGTTTTTCAATGCAGTACAAATATGAATGGTAGCCATCCGTGGCTGTTGTGCGAGAGAACATGGTTCGATCCCTACTCTTGCCACCCTACACTTCTTTCGACGTCGGCCACCTCGCTTAGTGACATCGACGGTTTCGAGTAATAAGCAATGAAATAACTTCTCAAAAAACCGTTCGGAACCGGTGTAAAACTATAGGTCCCAATCAGTGAGTGAAAACTGGTAAGCGCACATCTAATTGATTGCGAGAAGTTTTCTCCTATTCCTTCATGGGATGTAATGGGAAAATGTTAATATTTTTTGTTTATATAACTTGAATTCTAGCTGCGAATTCTTTAATTTCTCTCCTACGTCAGTAGCTAGAGAAAACTTATCGTACCCGTCGTCATATATAATCATAGAATGAAATCCTTAACACATGTTCCTCATTGACTTCCATGTAAGAGCACTTTTTAACGAAGCCTCTCGACAATTGGTGCCATTACCTTGGAAAACGTAATAATAGAGAGAAATCATAATGCGGCTTAAAAGTTCAGCTCAGTTTATTTTTTTTTGTAAATTTAATTTAGCGTTTTACTATTCATCATAGAAATGCTCACAGGCGTATAGCAGAAGTAAGTAAGTACGCAATTGTTTCACGACATAACACAAATCCATTTTCTGATTTTTACGCCATTTCCATGTAGTTGTCTTCTTGATACGTAATTGCGTCATGTAATAGACTTCCATTGTTCGGAGCGTTGTTAAGCTAGTGCCAATCACTGAAAGCTGAGCGAGCACTACGCTAGGGTGGTTGGGGTTTTGACTTTTTGCTGAGAGTCAATGCTAAAAGTGCGATGCGCGGTTGCTTACTCCAGGTATTTTTATTGATTAGGGCAAACATTTTACACCATCCAATAAAATAACAATGGAATTTAAAATGATATATAAGAAATTATTAATCTACACTTCGGTCTATTTTAATTCTCCGTTATTTAGTTAACGTCACACTAACATTCACCCTAGTACACTTTTACCGCTAATAGTGTGCAACTGAAAAAAAGGTGTGGGTCTGAATTTGAGCCAGGTTATCAAGGTGGTTGCAGGAACTCATAAATAAGTGACTGCAAATGATTGTGATAAATGTGGATTTGGCATCAATGACGATGACTGTTGGATTGTTGGCTGCTTGCGGTTGTTTGCTTTCAATTACAATGACGTCAGAAATGAAGTGTAGTATTTTTAAACAAATTACATTCGTTGCGTGGGAGGCATCAATCTTGAAACATGGTGAAGAAGAATATAATTCAAAATACCACACAGCAGCAAAGTGAAAAATATTCACGAGAAATCTGCAAGAAGAGTAAGTAAATTAATCAGATTGCGGCATTTTAGAAGGATATCACGTGGTGTTTCTGATGTCTTTTTAAGGTTGTTGGTTATGATTTAATGTTCATGTGAAAATTAAATGTGAAATATCTACCCAGATTGATATCGATAGATATAAAGAGTTTTTAATTTTATGTTAACATCATTCAACGTTTTTTTCTAAAACTTATTAAATAGAAATTAAAATTGAAATGAAATTGCGATATTCGTCATTCTCTGTACATATTTATAAGCACTTACCATAATGAAACTAAAAGTTTAATTAGAATAAAAATTCTTGATTAATATTACATAATACTTATTTTATTTTATTTTATTGTTCAAGCTCAAGACAATACTATATCTCTATAAATAGAGATATAGTTATTCAAAAAAGAAGATGTTTTGCAAATGCAACCTCATGATTCCTGGCAAACGTTATAGCTATTTCAGATCTCGCCACAGATCTTCATCAGCGGTTAATATTAATTTTCTTATATAAAATATATTACAAACATCATTAAACAATTTTGCCACACATACATTTGAATGTTTAAATTTCTTAAATTTATTAAAAGTATTCGAGAATAATTCCCTTATAAACCCATGCATCCCTATTATTTCGTTATTAATATTAACTATCCGTCACCAGTTAATTGTTTATTAATTATACGTCACCATGAACAATTCTTCAAATAACTACTTCATTAATATTAATTATATTTAACGTGGATTTTTTTTGGTATTAATTATACGTCACAGTGAGTTGATGGCGAATGTGTATTTCACGACACTCTTTCTCAAATTCAACAATATTTCAGTTTAATGTAATTATATTTCTACAAACATTCTCAATAACGTATTTTTCTTTTCCAAAAATTGCTGCACAATATAAAGGGTGGGCCATGTAAAATTTAGAATTTGAACCCCTCGTAGTTTCGAAGTAGATGGTCAATTTGACATTTTTGAAGTGGCACATTATTAGTTACTGGTTAGAAATTTACGAAATGGGTCGCTTTACGCTTGAAGAAAATTGAGAAATGTTGACAACTTTCTTCCTAACTTCAGAGTTCCAAAGATGATAATTTAGAGTAAGATATAAAGAGTGTGGATGTGTGTTTCAGTTCCACCGAATTCTCGACGAAAGCCACTGGTCCAACGACAGTTTTGATTCAGTTTTTATGTCAATATTTTCTGCCAAAATTTAGACGTAATTCAAATAAAAATTAAATAAAATTGTTGTGATCTTCAAGTCACTTGCACATAAAGTTATTTCAAAAGTGATAAGTGCCAATGTATCAAATTTAGAGTCAGGTTTTTGGCTCATTCTCCTTTAAATGCTATCCTGTATCAATTTTGCAGCTAGGATGCCGAACAGCTGTTTAATCGAAATCCCCTGATTACGGAGAAGCTCAGTTTCACCTCCGGCTACGGTAACAAACAACAGTGTCACATTTTGAGTTCGGAAGATCCAGCGTTTGATAAAACCTTAAAACACGAAATCGACGTTGCCGTTCACGAGGTGGGGCCCAAACAATCGAAAATGTACTGAGAAATTGGGTAGATCGAATGAGGTATCTTAAATCAAGTCTTGGAAGCCATTTAAACGATCTTGTGTTGCATTTATAAATGTCAATAGTGGGGTTTTACCAATAAAATTATAATTTAAATAAAAGTCTATTAATAGTTTGCACTTATTTATTTTAATATTTAAGCTCAAGACCATTCTACAATTCTAATAATAGAAATATAATTTTTAAATGAAATTTTGTAAACTGCATCGTCATGATTACTGGCAAACCGTATAGTTATTTCAGAACTAGCTACACATCAGCGGTTGTTTGGAATGCCCGTTGTGAAAAATTCATTAATCTAAATGAAAACGAAACCTAAGAAACCATTAGTATTTTGTCTAAAGCGAAATTAAACTAAATTCCAAAATTTACATGTCCCACCCGTTAAATGTGTCTGTGCTTACATGTACGATTGCCTCAGTTTTGTAAATAAATTAGTAAATTTCCATATATACATATATATATACAATTCACTTCGTTATTAATATGAATTATACGTTAGGGTGTCCAGTTGTTGAATCAGCTGATTGCGTCGCTCAATCAGTGATTAAACCACAATGCAATTTGGTACAACACATTTCATTGAAAACTAAAATAAATAAATATTTTCCCATTACATCCCATGAAGGGATAGGGGAGATCTTCGCTCAATCAGTGAGCTGTGCTCTTTCCAGTTTTCACTCATTCACTAACCGTTGCACCACCGACGGTCATTGAAAAATAGATCCACAAAAAATATAGGTATATAGGTTGTTTTTCTTAAAATAGTGTCATAATTTTTCTAAAATTTCGGAGTTGTGTTAAAATACAAAACTAACAGTCTATTCCTCGGTCTCAAACGAAAGTTGTCGTTCGCATTCTAGTCGAAAGAAAGTGGATTTGGGTGTCACAGTCTTCTCATTTCAAGTCGAATGAATTCGTAAAATTTATCAAAACTTTTCAGTACAAATACGGCTCCCTCTTATTCGAATCTGCTGCCATTTGTGAACAAGTATTGAGTCAGTCGAACTGAAATGTCGAATTAGATTAGAGTCGAATGTGAATAACTGGCTTCCGTTCGCTTAGCTTTTCGTTGGAGATCGGGGAATAAGACATAAATATTATATATTTTTTTTATTTTGGCACAACAAGAATTTCAGCGCAGATTTTCCGGCCGACCTGCGCTAAGTGGTCGAACACTAAGGCGTGTAGCCGCCCGCTCGTCTCGATGGAAATGGTACAACACGTGACAGAATAGGAGCCGTAGGGTTCGCAATGATTGTTCCGACGAGAATATCGCCCGTGTGGCTTACAATATCACGGATAGGCCGTCAACGTCGACCAGACGACCTTATATATAACTTTCCACAACACGGTCTGTAGCACATTTCAGTGAAAGACTTGAAAATGTTCCTTTACAAAATCCTAAGCTACTGCTATTATCACGTTCTCCTGAAATTTATCATGAGCGATGACGCTCATTTTATCGTTTGAACGGACACGTAGACTTACAAAATTTTCGCAGATTGATAAATTGCGACTAGACGATATTTTAGCAATGCAAGACTCTTGGATTGCTAAAGTCAGATCCAACGATACCAGTACCTTGGGGAGGACGCCTGGTTTACATGTCGGTGCCTCAGGTGCGGGGAGGAAACCACACCTGCAACCCTCCAAAAGGCAATTTAGCGATCGTCTTCAAGCTCTTAGGATCATTAAGAGAAATTGTGATATCCAGAGTAACCAAGGCATTACAGCGGCTTCCACATCGGAACAAGCGGAGAAGAAGCTTCGCTCACCCGATGAATATCTACAGCCGAAGAGTGTTAAGATAGCCAGTTGGAATTCTGGCCAAAATCCTTTAGTGAGTTTGTAAAAGACAACCTGGTAATGGCTGCTTTCGAACTGCGGAAGGAAGATGGAGTCATCCCGAAGGATAAATGGAAATGTGTTATGGACGCATTGTCCTTAGTGTACGTTCAGATCCGGAAGTGGATGTCTGGGTCGCAACGCCGGCTGGTTCCTAAGGACGACCAAAGTTAGTGGCGTTTGCAGATCAGCGGTCGTTAGATTACTACCGCGAAGCTTTGAAAAAGAGAAGAGTGGACCTCCCAACGAGGACCAGGGCACATGCCTGGATCCCAGCCGGCCCACCTGACGTGGAGGAAATTGAGTATATTATCAACTTCCAATGCACAAGTGAAAAATCGAATGACTGAAAGAGGCAGATGGTGACCGTAGACACGCAATGTTAATTTTAAATAACGAATCACTGCCACTGCTGAAAAAATCCTATGGCGTGGTCTCGTTGCCTTTTGAGGAGATAACCCTGAAGATCTATAAATGGGATAAGGAAGGCAAGACTGATGATAGCATATCGACTGTTATCGATGAAGTACCACATAATGGAGATGAAAACTCATGAAAACGGGTACCGGAGTACGAGGCTGGGGATAACATATTGACTGTTCGTGGAAATGTACAAATTCCTGGAGACTTGTTGAAGCCCTAAGCAGATAAGGATTGATACTTATTCGAACCTAATCTGTCTACGTCTATAGGAGCTCTTCGACATACTTGTGATAGTGACAGTGGTGAAGACGGTTTTCTGGAATCTGACGAGAAACAGGATGTGATGGTGGTGAAAAGGCCAACAAATTTTGCGCTTTCTGCAGATCAATCTACATCGTAGTTAAGTGGCATCTGCCACTTTAAGCCTGCGTCTGACAAAAGGCGAGGTGGACGTGATCCTAATCCAAGAGCCTTGGATTCTCTTGATGATCCTAAGAGCTTCAGGACGGTCGTTAAATTTCCTTTGGGAGGGCTGCAGGTGTGGATTTATCCCTGCGACTGGTGTACCGACATGTCTACCACGCTGGTACTGGTATCGCCAGACTTGATGAACAGGTCAAGCTTCAATTACATCCTGCCATATTGAAATCGGAGATTTTTCCGCCAACTCTAGGTCTAGCGGTATGCCGTCCATTTGTTTGTGTTTTTGTTTTATTATTGTCTTTTGTATTAGACGTCATTGTGATTCTCACAAATGTAGGGTATTTGAGGTTAACCGCACCATACACATCAGTAGTACGGTAAGAACTTAGCCCATGGCCTATTACTCACTGAGGCACCGCTCAAATACAGTCAGATACTCCCGGTTCTTTCAGCTAAAGTAATATTTTTTGGGTAAATAAATATCTTGGCGCCAAACGGGCTTTAAACGTCTTTTATAGTTTGAGAGCATGATCTCGATTAAGTCAAAAGATGGGAAACGCACAAAATGGTAAAGACTGAGTTTCATTCCGTTAATGCCACAGTTGACACTGATATCTTTCCAAATATTTTAACCGTTCACACACTCCTAACATAAATATTTTCACATTACATCCCATGAAGAGACAGGAGAGAACTTCTTGAAAGCAGTGGGGTGGGTGTGTGCTTTCTAGTTCTATACTCACTGATTGGGATCTACAGTTTTACACCGATTCCGAACTGTATTTTGTGAAGCTTTTTTCATGGCTAATTCTCTAGTGTGTCGATGTCACTGTCGTCGAAAGAAATGTAAGGTGACTAGAGTATGGATCGACTAGAAAAGGGAACGCAAACTAACTATGGAGCCACCGTCGACCCCTAGTATTAGATAAAAGTTTTCAAGCAAGTGCTTGGTTGTGAGGAAGGGAAAAAAAGTGACAAACCCTTGAAGTCTATATTCTTCTTTTTCAAATGCTAATGTACGATTAAGTTCTGGTTTGGGTTTTTTCTATCCTCCAAAAACAAACAGCGAAGAAAAGAAAACCACATACTAAGCCACCCAGAAACTTACTGAAATCTGACGTTGTAGTTGTAACGAATATTAACATAGGAGGGTGAAGAAGGATAAGATATGCATGAATACAATCATTTGATGTTTCTTTTTCTTTTATCGAATACTTTCTTTTGTCTCGTTCTATAAGGTAGGAGAGGACAAATGTGAACTTGGATTTAGTTAAACATAATTAGACCCTTTCTTTCTTTTGTATTTCTAACCCGAAGCAGACATGAGTTGACCTTCTATATAAACAGTAATTTTCTTTAATATCCTTGAAACGATTTACGAGTAAAGCGTTCAATTGTTTTTGTTTTGGTATCGTATGGGAATTTGTGGTTTGGATTTTCTCATCGCTCATTCGTCAAGGTGAGTCAATGGAATTATATTTATTTATAGAAATCAAAGAGATTTCTTTAATGAGATATGTTTGTTAAGCTGAAATGGTGTTGGTATAATAATTCAGCATATAAATTAGACTGGCTCAGTTTTGATTTCGTTTTGTGTTTCATTCTTGAAATAATATATCAAAATCATCAATCAAATAATTAAGTTTAAAGTTTCAATTTATGAAGTTGCATCCCAGAAATGTCAGCTAGCTGTGAAAGATCACTGTTTCACTTACACCGAGACACATCTGTAGTTAATGCATATTATCCGACATGTTTGATTCATCCACGTCTGGGTGAACATTTTATGTATATATACAGGCATTGCAGCCACAACAATTCTGCAATCCAATCAATAAAAGTATCATTATTCATCATCATCTTCATCATTTGTATTAAAAAATTACATCGCTAACCGCAATAGCTATTTTTATACAAAACGATTCAATCGTAAATCTCAAGCGATCTGTTAACTTAAGTCCATCCACCATTAAACAGTTTCTATTCATTATTTGAAGCCAGCGACACATAAAACGATCGAAATGAAAACTGTTTCATTAATATATTTAATCAGTTTCTTAAGCCTCATTGAGGCGAATAATCTACTGAAGTGTAAAATTCCATTGCATCTATTTCAAAAGACGTACCAAGTGTCCTGTATCTACGTCACATTTGCTGTATCGTTTTTCATCATTCTGCTGGCTGCACTGATCATTTGGATTGTATGGCGAAAGATATATAATGCCAGAGAGGAAGGTGTTTGTGAGACAAGGAGTATTATTTTATTTGTGTAAAAAAACGAAATATTTATAGCGATTTTCTAATAAAATATGCGATTCGAATACTTTAAATGAAAGTTAATACTATATTAGGTCATTGTAAGACATAATCAGCATGTAATGTGAGAAGCCGTGACGTGAAACACGTGGTCCACTGGTTAGTATGCACTGATATTATACAAGAAACCTCCTGAATCCTAGGATCACCAACCCTGTAGTATAATGGGCTTCTTGAAATAGTTAAACAATTCGGAATTGGTGTTAAACAATAAATGATTTAATGGCGCACAACTCACCAATTGAAAGAGTATATATCTTATACTTTTCCGTAACGAAATGATAACTTGTGTTTAAAATAAACTATAGGGTTAATATCTCAAAAGGATTTCGATTGAATGTGTAATTCCTCTTTAGTAATTTAAGGATGGACCAATGCACGAAATTACAAAACAAATGTATCTTAGGTGAAAATTTTCAATTGTAATGCAACTGGCTTTTAGAGGGTTGAATTTTATGTTTCGGGATTTGGCAACCCTAGTGTTGCAATCTGGTAACTGACAGCGCTATCGTAAAGTTGGACATTTTTGAGGTTATGCGTACTCAGAACTTTTTGACATACGAGCGCTATTTGTGTTGTTTAGAGGAACTTAAAAGATTAATTCAACCAAAATGAAATTAAATCGTGAACATTTTCGTGCAATTATTTTTTACAACTTTCGACGTGGATTAACTCAGAACTTAATTCAATTTTTAGCGATGAAGCTTCATCCAGGACCAGTGTTTATCGATGGTATGGTGAATTCAATCGTGGTCGTAGTTCACTCCAAGACGAATTTCGTGAATGTCGTCCAAAATCAGCTGTTGTTCCGAAAACCATTGATGCTTTGCTCGAACTGACTTTGCAAGATCGTCATGTGACCTATCGTGAGATTGAGACAACCTTAGGCATTAGTGGGACCAGCGTACATTCAATATTGCATAAACGTTTGACAGTCAAAAAAATTTGTTCGCGTTGGATCCCACAAAATTTGTCAATTGCTCAAAAAAAGGCTCGTGTCGATTGGTCGAAAGAAGTGCTCCAAAAATACGATCGCGGTGCTTCGAAACACGTCTATGATAATCCTGGATTTACGCGTATGAGCCCGAAAGTAAACAGCAGTCAACTGTACGAGTGTTTCTAGATGAGCCAAATCCAACAAAAGTTGTTCGCGCCCGAAGCACTTCCAAGCAAATGGTCGCCTGTTTTTTCGGAAAAATCGGATATGTCGCAACCGTACCACTAGAACAACGCAGAACAGTGAATTCTGAGTGGTACACAACCAGTTGTTTACCAGTTGTCTTCCAAGAAATCAGAAAAACCAACCGCCGAAGACGGATCACTCTTCACCACGACAATGCGAGCTCTCACACATCGGCTGAAACAACTGCATTTTTGAGCACCCAAAACATCGATTTGATGGGTCATACGCCGTATAGTCCTGACTTGGCACCGAATGACTTCTTTTTATTCCCGTACGTAAAAAAAATGAGAGGTCAACGTTTTTCGACACCTGAAGAAGCGGTTGCTGCATTCAGAATGCATGTTTTGGAGATACCTCCATCAGAGTGGCAAAAGTGTTTCGACAATTGGTTCAAACGCAATTGGTTCAAAGTGTATAAATCTTCATGGGGAAAATTTTGAAAAACAATAAAGTGATTTTCGATGATTAATATTTGTTTTTGTTCTCTAATAAACATAAAATTCAACCTCGTACACCAAAGAAAAAGTAATATTTAAAAATATTCAGGTAGACGATTAAACAAATATGTAAAAACTGTAAATGAATAATAACAAAACGGACAGAGTTGAGAGTAGAGTTGCCAGATTCTTGGGAAACCAATATAATTGTGGGATGTTTATATCTTTTTTTTTTGAAAGATGATAATCCGGTGTCCATGAAGGAGGTGTTATTAAACGATTGGAACGTCAGAGGTCTACAGGAGTCTGATTATCATGGGATGAAATTGGAACCGATTGAACACTTTGCGGTGATGTAGCAGTTTAATCAAAGGTCAAAACTGGGTTTTTCTTGTTTTGGTTATGTGTCTCTCTGCATCAATTGCAATTTGAAAGACACCAATTGAAATTTAAAACACATCACGTGAAATTTAAAAGACATCAATTGAAACTTAAAGCACATCAATTGAAATTTTAACTTCGTCACTTGAAATTTAAAAATTATTAATCGTTTTATGTGTTAGATTTTTAAATTTCAATTGGTGTATTTAAAACTTGACTTGATGTATTTTAAATTTCAATTGATGTATTTTAAATTTGAATTGGTGTGTTTTAAATTTCAATTGAAGTGTTTTAAGTTTCAATTGATGTTTTTTTAAATTTTAATTGATGTCCTGTAAATTTCAATTGATGTCTTTTAAATTTCACTTGATGTTTTTTAAGTTTCAATTACTGTCTTTCAAATTTTAATTGATGTCCTAAAAATTTCAATTGATGTTTTTTTTTTAAATTTCAGTTGATGCACTTCACATTGCTAATAGAATTTTCAAATTTCAAATAATGTCTTTCAATGTTCAAATAGAATTTTCAAATTTCAATTGATTTATTTTTCAAATTCCAATTAGAAATGGTGTAGTTGTTAACACGTGCTACTATATTTGGTACAAAAACAAAAATTTCAAGCGTTCACTATAATCCTGTTACCATTTTTTGCGAGGTTTCTTAGCAAATGCCAACACTTTTGACACAAACTTTAGTATGCGATGAGTGATTATCCATTCGTTAATTGACTTTAGTGAAGAAAATTTCCCTTTTTGTGGATTTAAATTAATCTATAAATAAGTCTGAGTAGTTAAAATCAATTTTTGCTGTGAAGGCACCACGAGGCACGGAACTTTCGTAGGATTTGCAGGATCGGATAAGAAAATTGTACAAAGAAAGAAATTCTCAAAGAAAAATTGCCGGCATTGTAGACAAAAGTAGGGATACTGCACAAAAGTGCCAAAAAACTTAAAGTCTGATGGTTCCACGAAAAATAAGACATGTTTGGGCATCGCAAAGTGATCGCTGCCAAGAAAAAGGGATTATGGTGAGAAAAATTAAGGCAACGCCAAAGAAAGGTGCACAAAATATACAAGCAGAAATTGAGGAAGAGGCTGGAAAATGTTGCAATTTAGAAACCATGCGCCATGTGTTGCACAAAGCTGGCTACCATGGCGGAAGCATTAGAAAAAGGCTATACATTAAGGGGGGCAAATTTCACTTAAGACTGAACCCAAAACCGTTCTGGAACACTATTATTTTTTCTGATGCGACCAAAGTAAATCTTCATAGATCTGATGGCCATGATAAAATTTGGAAAAAGCCGAATTCCGATATAGAGCCAAAAAACATGACTGACATTGTAAAACATGGTGGTGGTTCGGTCTTAGTTTGGGGATGCATGGCAGCATCTGGGGTTGGGAAACTTGTTTTTATTGACGAAATTATCAACCAGTATTTGTACATAATTATCCCGAAGAACAGATGGAAAGAAAGTGTCATAGAATTTGAACTGGAAGACACTTTCATATTTCAACAGGACAATGATCCAAAGCATACATTTCTCATTGTTAAGAAATCGCAGTTGTATCACACGGCATACCTTAAAACTCCTCCACAATCGCCAGATGTCAATACTATAGAGTAACTTTAGCATCATATTGGGCGCCAAATATTGTGAAAGAGTGCATGAAAATTCCAAGTTCACTGACCCAAAATTCGGTAGACTCAATGCAATCACGACTTCAAACAGTTATAAAATATAAGTAAAACCCTACTAAATATTGTTTTTTTTTAAATATGATAAATGGATCACATGCATCTTTAATACAAATCAAAATATCATATAGTCTGCACACTAACTTTTCAGCGTCATTCTTATTTTTGTTATACAATGTATAATATTTCTTATATATCTAAGCAAAATTTCAAACATGAATAGCTGAGCATTTTTTAAATTAATGAATAATATTCCAAAGAAACTGCTGATAAGATGATAACTTCGAATCCACAAATCTTTTTAAAAGTATTCAACCAAGTTAAATATAACATACGCAAACACGTCATTATTTTTACGTCAATTACTATGAAATATAACGAAGCGATTTGTGGAAATTATATTCATTATCAGTGTACGATGACGTATAATTAATATAAATAAGTATTATTAAGTATGACTCGTTATATGATTAACATTATTTAATAAAATTCCAAACATACAAAGCTGATGTAATTCAAATAGATTTTAAAAACTATCAGCCTAAAAATTTCCATTGCCAATTCATGGTAAAGTCTAATATACTCTGGGTTTGAAAATACTGTGGTTTGAAAGTATGTATATTATATTTAAAATAAAAGTAAATAAAAATATAAATAATAAATAATGGGTATTGATGATATTTTTCATTTATTTATTTTTATATTTATTTTTTTTTTATATTTTATATACTCACTATTTGGTCTATGTAAAGCTCTTCAAGACTTGGCAACAAGTTTCGCCAGAAGATTGTTTTTCGTGGTTTGCGTTGACGTATAATTTATATAAATTAAGAAGAAGTTACACTACCGAAATAAACAGTCTTATATGGATTATTTGTAAATCTTTTCAATATTTTTAAATTATCCTAATAACATTTCAAATATGCATACCCGACGTAACCTCGAGTGAATTTGCAAACCTGTTCTCCAAGTCCCTAATGGAGACGACTGTACGTAGGTTTGACAAAATTTGAGTTTTCAATATGACTTGATCGGTTTCTGGTGCCTAATAATTATTCTTAATTTATGGTTAAGTCTATAACTTGGTGGGAAGAATATTTGTTAACTATGTACGGTATATTACACTTTACACCGATCATCGATTTTTAGGAAACCATTATCTATATTACGCTCTTAAAGACTTAACAGAGTTTCGTTAAAAAAAATTTTTTCTTAGCTAGTGATGAGGTATAATTAATATAAATTAGGAAGAAATTAAATTTTCGAAATATATGGTCTTGCATGGAATAATTTCAAATGTTTTAACTCACTTATCCGGTCTCGAACAACCCCGGGGAGTCAGGGACCTTACAAAACGAAAATAACATATTTCGCCAACCAGTTCAATCTTTTGCTTTATCTCTCCCGTTAGCAATTCCAAGTGTATACATGGATTCGTCAACTTGATCCCTCCAGCGGAGTCTTGATCTTCCTATTTCTCGTCTTCATTCGAGTTCGGTTTCGAAAACTCTTCATGCTGGTTCGCCATCATCCATTCTACTGACATGTCGGTGTCGGTATCAAGCTCATACAGCCCATAGTTAATGCGTCGCCGATACCCGCTGTTGTGCACTATAGAGCCATAAATCTTCCCGAGTATTTTTCTCTCGAAGACTCCCACAGATGTTTCATCTGCTTGCGATAAGACCCAGGATTCTGCGACATAAAGCAAGACAGGTTATATGGGAGTCTGGTATAGCTCAACTTTTGTTGCTGGAGAGAGGGCTTTATCTCAAAAGTGCTTGCTTAGCCCAAAATAACATCTATTCGCAAGCAAAATTCTCCGCTTAATCTCAAGGCTGATGTTGTTGTTGTTGTTTATGGCAGATCTAAATTCGTCCACTCCCTCGAAATTATATCGGTTATCAACGTTGACGCTTTGGTCTAATCGCGTGGACGCCCTGCTCATTGAAACCATTAATTGTGTCTTGTCCTCATTTACTTTCAGACCCACTTTTGCTAATTCCTTCTCAATTCTCGAAAACACCGCAGTAACTTCTCTAATTGTGCGCCCAATGATATCCATATCATCAGCATACGCGAGCAGCATGTGACTTTTGCTGCTGATGGTTTTATTCATGTTGACTGCAGCTTTTCTCATAATGATCTCCATTAAGATGTTAAAGAGATCGCACGATAGGGTGTCGCCTTGCCTGAGGCCTCGCTTGGTTTCGAAATAGTCGGTAAGATCCTTAACAACTTTCACTGCGGATTTAGTTTTCGTCAAGGTCATCCTGCAAAGGCGTATGCATTTTTCAGGAATACCAAGCTCAGACATTGCTTCGTAGAGTTTCTCCCATATCGGGCTATGGAAGGCTGCTTCATAATCGACAAATAGGTGATAGGTGTCGATTTGTTTTTCGCAGGTCTTCTCCAGGATTTGGCGTAGCGTGAAAATCTGGTCAGTTGTCGATTTTCCAGGCCTAAAGCCGCACTGGTATGGTCCAATCAGGTCAGCGATAATTGGTTTTAGTTTTTCGCAGATTTTACTTGAGAGAACGTTGTATGCTATAGATAAAAGGCTTATTCCACAGTAGTTGGCACAAATACTCGGGTCAACTTTTCTCAATATGGGACATAGTACACTGAGACTCCAATCGCTGGACATGCATTCGTCTAACCAAATTTTGCCAATGAGGTGATGCATGCACCTTATCAGCTCATCGCCGCCATCCTTAAACACCTCCGCCGGTAATCCATCGGCTCCTGCGGCCTTGTTGTTCTTAAGCCGGGCAATGGCTGTTCTGACCTCGTCTTGGTTAGGAGGGGGGCAATCGACATCGTCGCCCAAATTTTGATAGATTGTCTCGTCATTGGATATCTCAGGTACCAGTAGCGCGGAGAATGATCTGTCCATATTCCCAACATACTCTGCACATCTGCGACGAGATTTCCGTCCTTGTCTTTACAGAAGGGGGGCCCTGAACCATGTCCATTAGTTCCGTTTTTAACTTTTTGGTAGAATTTTCGGGCTTCGTTCTTCCTTCTGTATGTCTCAATTTTCTCACTCTCGCGCTTTCTCCACTGCCGTTTCTTACGCCTAAAGAGACGGTTTACCTCCTTTCTCTTCTCCCTATACCACTCAGTCGCAGCTTGCGTTGCAATTGACTGAAGCATTGCTATACGTGAAGCGTTTTTTTCATCATTTGCAGTGCGACCATCTTCATCGTACCATGGTTTGTTGCGAAGCGGTTTTTCAAAACCAAGTACGGTTGTTGCGGCAGTTTTTATAGAGTCGGAAATGGGTCTCCACTACGCTTCACGATCGTTATGGGGAGGGGGTGGGTTCTGTGCAAAAAGTTGCGAGAGCTTCCTTGAGTAGACTGTGGCTACCTCTGGTAATTGCAGCTTTCCGATATTCAGCTTCCTCTGCGTCAGATTTCGTACGATTTTCGCTCTACTCAATTTTGTGGGAACCGTTGCTGCTATCAGTGATCAGAATCGATGTTAGTTCCTCTGATCACTCGTACGTCCATTACACTGGATGAGTACCTTCCATCAATTACCACGTGATCAATTTGGTTCTTCGTTCTTTGATCAGGGGATACCCAAGTAGCCTTGTTAATGTCATTATGCTGGAATCTTGTACCACTAATGACCATGTTTTTTGCCGCGGCAAAGTCAATCAGTCTCATACCGTTGTCGGAACTGTCAGCATGTAGACTTAAATTGCCATTAGTTGGATGAAACACATTCTCCCTTCCTATTTTGGCACTAAAATCTCCCAGTACAACCTTAATGTCATGGCCAGGGCAGCGGTCATATGTTTCCTCTAGGAGCTCATAGAATATGTCTTTGGCATCGTCATCTTTCTCTTCTGTCGGAGCATGCACACAAATTAGGGAAATATAAAAATATTTCGCTTTTATGCCGATTGTGGCTATACGATCACTCACAGAATTGAACCTAGAGACTAGATGTCCAAGTCTTTTTCCAACTACAAATCCGCAACCAAATTCAGGTTTTTTTTCATGGCAACTGTAGTATATATCGCAGTTTCTTTTTCTTGTGCAGCCATGTCCTGTCCATCGCATTTCCTGGATAGCGGTAATGTCAGCCTTATAATGTGTTTAATATATTTAAGTTGACCTAAGACATTTTAAATAAACATGGCTGACAATCTTTCAAGTGGATTTGTAAACCAGATCACCAGGTCTATAATGGGAACAGATGTAAGCAGATTACCTTAAGTTTCTGGAATTTCGAGAATATGTACTATTTAACCTTTTAACCTTTTCGAGAATATGTACTATTTAACCCTAGAACGTCATCCTTATTTTTTGTACCCTATCGTCATCCTTCATCATTATGACTACGACCTATTTCAAGACGCTGTAAATAATATCGTGAAAGAAAATGGGAATAAAAATTAGTGTTATTTTGTTATTTAGTTCATTTTTAATTAATTGTCAACAAAAAATCAGTTTGGAAACGAGTAACGCTGTACGAAAAATGAGGTCAAAACAAATGGAAACAACATAGTTCAGCTCGAAAATAAAATCGCGCGTCGTCGTTTTGACAAAGGATGATAGTGCAGGGTTCAAGTTTCTGGTGACGTATAATAAATATTAATAACTAAGTAATTTGTTTGTTAAGTCATGATAGTGTATTATTAATATTAAAAAGTCAGTGGTTTGGAAGAACAGGTGTAAAAAGAAAGAAATTCAGTATGTTTAATACCTGTTAACATAATTATTTAATATAGGTGTTTTGAAGTTTATTTTTTACACTGCCTAGATAATACCTAATTGTTAACGAAGAGATTTGTTGGAAGAATAGTTGTATATGGTGACGTATAATTAATGTCAGATGTCCCCCTATCCGGGTTTTGCTAAAATTAGAAACGGAAAACTGTTTACCTGAAAATTTGATTTTTCGAACTAACCGAAAACGGGGTTTTAAAAAATTCCGGTTTTTTGGGAACTCTATTAGTGACTAACAGCGGTGTATCGACCAGCCAGTATGCCTATATATAGTGATAGTCGGCGGAGACAGCACTACACGAAGTATCTAGTTAGCACGGCCGAAAGAGATCTCTTCTATAAACAATACACAATGACAGTCTTCATGGACATAAAGTGCGCTTTTAACAATGCCAAAATGGAAAGTATCATACAAACCCTAGAAGATGTGAATGTCGGCAAAGGTATGGTGAGTTGGATAGACTCAATACTGCGGACCAGACGGATGAGCGCTTAGTAGGGTAAGGTATCGGCCACTAGGTCAGTTCATAGGAGTTCGCCCCAGCATGGAGTGACATCACCACTACTATGGCTAGTGGTTATGAACACTCTATTGGTGGACTTGGGTAATAGAAGGGTAAGAGTAGTCGCACATGCGAATGATGTCATAGTGATGGTAACAGGTCGTTTTATCTGCATTATAAGTGAAGTCATGGGGAATATCTTGGTAGAGATCAGGACTTGGGCTGTAGTCTCACCGTTAACCCGGATAAAACTGATCTACTAACATTTATTCAATGTATACGACGGTAAGAGAACCGAGGTCCTGATAACTCTGAACAGGAATACAATAGCCAGAATGATAGCTGTCATAACCGGTCACTAGACGATTGCTACACATGCTTCTAAAATTGGAATACAACACAGGCGTTATAACGCATTTACACCGCCATTTATCGCGGTTATGTTAGCGATTACCTTGTTCTCTAATATTTGCCGTTTATACCACCAAATTTGAGATTAAATTTACATTGTAGGTGGCAACTCTGTGCTTAAACAAACACCGCGCCGAGACAAAATTATCGAAGGCGGCGGCATAACAGAAAAGTTAAGTTTGTTGCTACTGGTTTTGTTAGTTTTGTACAAATTGTGGATGTTTTTGAAATAACTGAAACATCAAAAATAGATCAGTGGGTCAAATCGGGCCACTCGATTAAATCGGCTCACAGTTTAAATCAAGAAGAACCATTTATAAGAATGTCGGCGGTGCGTCAAAAAAGTTTCGGTGGCGGCGACCCGTCGGAAAATTGTCGATCAGCTTCCGTCTGTCAAACTGTTGATTTTTTGTGTATATTTTTATTATGGTTGCATTTTTTTTAGTAACTAACAGTGTTGCATCAAAATTTACACCAGTTTAAAATGAGGTTAAAAAATAAACTTCAGTTTCTACAGATTAAAATTGTATGAGTAAACTTCTGGATTAGCGTTTGTTAACGGAGTTAACTTCGAAATGCGTTAACCTTGTTTGGTGTAAATGCCGTATTTCTGTCGTAGTTGCGACGACGAGCATATGGCTAAAACCCCTGAATACCATCTCCTACAGTGCCCAGCCTTGGCAAATATAAGGAGGAGAATTTTGGGAAATCCCTTTTTTGTCGATATACAGGAACTGGAGAGCATTGAACTCAGTCTACATTAACAACAACCTCAATTTATTACTGGCACATTCTTCACTTTATTGACTTTTCAGGGTAAAGTGTCCATTCAAAATGGCATCACTGCTACTTGGGTCAGCTTCCTTGGGAGGAATTCACAGTCACTCTAATCTACGCTAACCTATAACTTGCTTGCGCAAATACTTTTCGATTCTTGTGTTGTTATTCTAAATTTGGAGTTACGTTTAACATTGTTTACCTTAAACATCAAAATAGTTTGTCACAAACATTTTGTGTTTCTCGTAAAAGTTTTCTTTTTAGTTTGTTGCAAACGCTTTTCAGTTCTCGTCACCGATTATGTTTATTTATCTCTTAGGAAAATATGTTTGATTCAATAAATTTTATTTTGCTGCAATTATATTTCCCGAACGAAGTTAATTTATCTGAGATTTTGGTTGGTCGTAACGGAAGTGTTTAAAATTTGCTAAGACCCAAAATTTCCTAGACATACTTTATATGAAAACTTCGTTGCCTTGACTTTTTTTATTTATAAAATTTTTTTACATTTGCAACTATTAAATTTAACTGCCATTAAATTTAACTAACATTAAATTTAACTACCAAATAATAAGAAAGGCAATATAAAAAAAACAACATAAAAAGAATCGCAGATGTTTTTAGCTGGGGCAATAAATGTCTTTGCTACTCCAGTTAGAAATACATAGATTTTGCAGAGATTTTCAGCAGAGTCTTCACCTCTTCAAGTACGTTTTTCTCATACATATTTTTATTAATTTTATTTGCATGACATCCTAACCAGTCATCCTATTTTTAATCGCTAAACTTCGTTAATGCCTGATAAAGGCCAATCACCATATTGATTACACGACGTCTATATTCTTTTGGTACGATTATTGGTCTTTATATACTTCTGAGGTGGCCGTCGGTGGTGCAATGGTTAGTGTGCGCGGCTGTTGTACATGAGATCCTGGTTCGAACACGGCTCTGACCACCTTCAAATTTTCTTTCGGCGGCGGCCACCTCGCATAGTGACGGCGACACTATTGAGTATCTAGCCATGAAAAAGCTTCTCAAATTACCGTTCGGAATCGGTGTAAAACTGTAGGTCCCAATCAGTGAGTGAAAACTGGAAAGAGCTCAGGTCAGTGATTGTGAGAAATTCTCCCCAGTCCCTTCATGGGATGTAATGGGAAACCATTTATTTATTTTATATACTTCTGAGTCCTATTTGTAAGGCCATCAACTTTTATTTCCATACCTCTTAGTCTTCCGTCATCACGTTGCGGTTTTACCCAACTGTTTAATTCAAGTGATCAATGACACAGTCGTTCACAGCAAAATGACTTCATTATCCCTACATAAGGCAGGATACTTTCAAATATTTGAACATGTGTTTGTATATGTTAATTCACCGGTCAAGATGTCTTTTGCCCTTCTTGAAAACAAAGAAATATTTACATTTTCCTTAAACAGATCATTATAATCATTTTTCAAAAATAGCATGGATGAAAGGGAAACGAGAATAACCCGAAACGCTTTGTGGATTGACAATCTCAAGCCAGTCAGTTTGAGAGTGAAAAGAATGAAGAAATTTTGAAAAGGTCGAATAACTGCTAATATAATAAACATCTATGGTTTTGTTGGTTATTGACATCAATTTGTAAATTTCAACATGCCAAGTGAAAATATACATAGATACGTGTAAAGTGAAATGCGTGCCCAAAGCTAAAGGGGTAAGGATTTTGTATTTTGGAAACATGGTTGTTGTTAAATTGAATTTGGTTTTAAAATATTTGATCGCAATTTTTATCTGAATGTGATGATATGTAGCACGTGTCGCAAAACATTTCATGCGTGTCTTTTTTGGGCCAGTTGTGTACTGTAAAATGCTCTTGGAGGTTTGTTGAAGAACAACTAGTACTAGATATGACAATGGACACGATTAAATTCTATCGATTGGTTAGAAGTCAAACCATGTAACTGTAATTGCGGCGACAATATGTCGTTTTTGATGCCAAAGTCGTTCTTGGCATAATGCCTGCCTGTCATATTAATCAAAACTCATAAACGGCATTCCATCACAATTTTACCAAGATTTTTGATTCACTTATCATCAATACATATCTCCAATACTTTATAATATTTATACAGCCGATATACCAAGTTTAAATAACTGCATAATGTCCATATTCGCTGACGACACCGCTATATTATGCCCGGATAAATTATCAGCAAAAATCCTGTCAAACCTACAATTGGCCCTTGCAAAATTAATTGAATATTTCACAAAATGGAAAATTACAATAAATTGTGACAAAAGTCAGGCGATATATTTCACCAGAAAAAGGAAGGAATGTTTTATCCCACAAGATAACATAAATATTAGTAATAGTGAAATAAAATGGGAAAATAATGTAAAATATTTAGGTGTAGTCTTAGACACAAAACTAATATACAAAGATCACATTTCTTACATTGTAAACAAATCTAATATACTTATAAGATCCCTTTATCCTTTTATAAACCGGAACTCGGCATTAAATATTGACAACAAAATGTTAATTTTAAAATTAATTTTTCATGCTGTTATGTTCTATGCAGCTCCTGTTTGGGCGAAAAGTGCAAATTGTCACCTGAAAAGGCTCCAGATCCTTCAAAATAAACTGTTAAAGTTAATTTACAATTTGCCTAGATATTACTCTACGGCAAGACTTCACCAACTTGCTGATGTTCAATTGGTGGCCGTCAAGATAGACAAATTGTCCAAAAATTTTAACGCCAAATGTTCCTATTCAGAATATAGTCATATCATTGAGCTGGCCTCACGATAAATTAATTAGTTTTAAGTAGTTTGTAAGGTTTTATCATATAAAAATTCATAAAGGTTTTTTGGAAATTTTTACCTCCATTTATAATATTAAAATCATTTCATAATATTACGAAAGCCACATGTTATTTTTAAGCAGAAAAAGGAAAACACCTTAAACTCTTCACATATAAATATTATAATTATAAAAAAATCTGTATATGCTATGAAAAATAAAGAATTGAATTGAATTGAATAATTGCAATTCCAAATTGAAAAGCCATCGGTCTATCTGTACATTACGTCATGAAAAATTGTATGAATAGAATAATGCAAATTGTTGACAGATGAAGATGAAGATATGGGAAAATTAAACAAATGTATGTTTGGAGAAATGACGTATGGAGAAGCGATTTGACTCAGTAAATATACGAAGTTTGTTGTGTTGCATGTGGACGTTGGATATTGGAAAGTATTGCTTTTTTAATACCGGATATAGGCAATAGTGGAATGCCTTAAAATTGTTGTATAAATACACCACAAATATATACTAACAATAAAAAAGTCCAAAATATGTTTTTTATCTAGACAACATGAAAAATTTAAGCCAACAATTTATGTAATTCCACCTGGTTTAAGTTAATTTACATCAAATAACTCTCTACCGCACCACAAATAATGTGAAAGGAAATGGTAGATGGGAATAATGGCAGCTCTAGATGACATTACTCTATGGTTTGGAATGTTAATAAGTTTAAACTAGAAAGCTCACAGCTCACTGGTTGTGAGAAGCTCTCCCCAATGATTTCATGGGATGTAATGGGAACCCATTGTTTTATATTTGAACTATATTGTTATGAGCTATCGGGGCGACATCAGCATGTGACTGGCGTTTAACATTTGGGGTGCCGCCCAAATTTTGAATGGGAAGTCTGATGATGACTGTGGTAGTTATCCATTTTTAGTTATAACACAGAGGGAAAAGGTTAGTTCGAAATCAATTCAGGCGTTGGAAATTCCATGATAAAGTCTATATTTTGATTAGAATTCATAATTATCATAGATCAGAATTATTTGTCGATGATATTGATAAATTAAAAATTGGTCTTACTAAATAGAAGTTATTGCTACAGAAGTTAAGTTGTATTAAGAAATGATTATTTCTAAAACCTCATTCATCTGAAAAGGAAGATACGACTCATAAAAGGTATCGCATGTAGTTTCTTATTTTACTAGTATTACCATGAATTGAGGTAAAATGAGACTTTCAAACACAATCGTTGAATCTGACGCCACTATTGGATACCTTCAGAGACATATGCAATAAATTGTGGACACTGGCCTGGAGCAACTGCTATCGTGGATGACACCAATAAACTTAAACATACAGGTGCTAATTTTAAATGCATGGTGACACAGAGTTCGCATTTAACCCATACACATGACCGTGGGGAATGGGTAATGAACATTTAATCAGGGGTAATATGTGGTAGGTACCCACGAAGATGGGAAATTAGTCGGCACGATTATACAGTACACATGGAGAATGGGTAAGCGGCCTATGTCCATTACCCACGGCGATGGGTAATGAGTTACCCAGGGTAACCCATCCTCAAAATACTTCCATGTCAATTGCACCACTATCTGAAAAATCCTTAGAAACATCCAAAACTTAGTTATTTTTTCGATTTGACTCTCCGTTTCCGAAATATAGACGTAATGGCGTTTTAGCGATTTTTTATTCCACACATTTTAGTTTTAGCGATTTGTTTAAAAAATAAAGTGCCACCGTATTAAAGATATCCATTGGTTAAAGCCTACCCTGGAGGTACTAAATTTATTATTTTCGCGATTGAACCCACCCTTTCCGAGTGAAAGCTATTTTGTTCCTTAAGCGATTGTCTTATTTTGGTGATTTACAGCTTCCTGGAGGTGAACAATTTACTATTTTTCTATTCTATTAGCCAAGCTCAATAAATAGAGATATAGTTTTTTTTAAAAAGAAGATGTTTTGCAAATGCATCATCATGATTCGTGGTAAACCGTATAGCTATTTCAGATCTCGCCACAGATCTTCATCAGCGGTTTGTTAGAATGCTGCTTTTGAAGAATTCATTAAACTAAATGCAAACGAAAACTCATCTGAATTGTGAATTTTCCACAATGCAACCAACACACTTGCACGAATTGGATTACTTTATGGAAAACCCTCAAAACTTAGTTATTTTTTCGATTTGACTCTCCGTTTCCGAAATATAGACGTAATGGCGTTTTAGCGATTTTTTATTCCACACATTTTAGTTTTAGCGATTTGTTTAAAAAATAAAGTGCCACCGTATTAAAGATATCCATTGGTTAAAGCCTACCCTGGAGGTACTAAATTTATTATTTTCGCGATTGAACCCACCCTTTCCGAGTGAAAGCTATTTTGTTCCTTAAGCGATTGTCTTATTTTGGTGATTTACAGCTTCCTGGAGGTGAACAATTTACTATTTTTCTATTCTATTAGCCAAGCTCAATAAATAGAGATATAGTTTTTTTTAAAAAGAAGATGTTTTGCAAATGCATCATCATGATTCGTGGTAAACCGTATAGCTATTTCAGATCTCGCCACAGATCTTCATCAGCGGTTTGTTAGAATGCTGCTTTTGAAGAATTCATTAAACTAAATGCAAACGAAAACTCATCTGAATTGTGAATTTTCCACAATGCAACCAACACACTTGCACGAATTGGAACACTTTATGGAAAACCCTCAAAAATTAGTTATTTTTTCGATTCGACTCTCCGTTTCCGGGATATAGAAATTTTTTCATATTTTCAATCAAAAATGGAGGTGGGTTGCCCAGGGTAACCCATTACCCATGAAATACGAACCCTGGTTACAAATATTAATAATTTTGTATATATTTAAGTATAAAATACACAATTTTAATAAAAAAAAACATTTTTTTAGAACTTTTTTTCAATAAAATTCATAATGGGTTCAAGCATCAATAAATGATTGGGCAGCAATCAAAGTCAAGTAATTAATTGAACATACCATCATATTATTTGGTACAACCGAATTAGTTTTTACGTTTTTCGTTGATCCAACAAATAGAATATTCACCACTACAGGATAATTTGATTGCTAGAACTAAAAGTCGATTGACAGATCACAATTACTTCTTGTTTTTGTGGCTTTAACTAAATATTTCAATTCTTGTAACCAAAACTAAATTACAAATCAATTATTATGCATAATATTTGGTGATACAGGACACAATTATTGGTAATCACAACTGAATAATGTGAAAGTCCAAGGAACCGCCAATAATTAGTTGGCTGTAAAGGTCATAATCCCCACGGACAAAATCCCCATTGCAGAACTGAGGATTATGGCCGATTTCAAGGAGGACTTAAACCCCATTTTGTAAGTGGGGGTTATGTCCGCTTTCAAAATGGACATAATTCCCATGGGAATATGACTGTTTGCTGTGGGGATTTTGTCCGGAACACTTTCGGACATTAACAAAAAAATAAGTCAAAATTCTGAACAAAAAAATAATAACAAAATAAATGCATTTATTCAAATCGTGCTAATTAAATTTAATGCATCAAAATTAATATTTTACACTTAATTAAAAAAAAAATTCTTCGACACTTCCAACGATCTGCCTACAAAACGGACATAAAGTCAAAATCCTGTTGCCCTTATGCTCTTCATTAATTTTCTCGATACAGGGTTTGCAAATTTTTGCAGCTTACATGGTTTAAATAATATATTTTTTTGTTTTTTTATAACAAATTTCAAACATAGAAACATAGAAATTTTAAGCTATCTCATTTTCAAAAACACCGAACATATTGGACATAATCCCCATTTTTATGGGTGTTTTGTCCAATATTTGACGAGGATTGCGACCGCTTATTTTTGGTCATAATCCCCACTTTAATATGGGGGATATGACCGAAAAAAACCGGACATAATCCCCATAATGCAAGTGGGCATTATGACCGTAGGGATTATGACACGTCACCGGCTGTAAATATATGAGTAGTTGTAAACGATTCTATTAGCCAACCTCTCACCTAGCCTTTGTATGGGAGGTACCAAAATGTGTGTGGAAAAATCAAAGTTTTTCTGAAAATAATTTGCATTTGATGTAATTCAGGTTAATACCAAATTCCAATATGGTATCGGGGAGAGCTTCAGTTAGTGTACAACTCACTTATTGTAAGAAGCTCTTTCCAACCAGCTATGGTACAGAATCTACACACCGAAGTATTACTTTTGTGTGCGTTACCTAGACTTGTTGCAATACCATAGGTAGACATATTATACATAATTGAAAAGATATTTCTTCTTTTGTCTTACTGTGTCTAGATATACCTGTGTTTCGAAAATTTTTTGACATTTTTGAAAAAAATACGAAAAAATTTAAATGCTTGTTTTTCAAAGTTGTATGCAAATTTGATTTGAAGTTTATAACTACGTATTACAACTGTCTTGCTATTTTATAGCCCAATATATGTTTAATTTATGCTAGTAGAAATTGTACAAGAAGTGTGAGATCTATGCCCGATGATTGGAGTTTCAGTGTATTATGTCCTGTATTCAAAAAGGGTGATCCGTGTGTCTGTTCCAACTATCGCGGTATCAGTCTTTTATCGATCGCGTATAAGGTCTTGTCGAGCGTATTATGTGAAAGACTAAAGCCAATTATTGAAAACCTGATTGGACCTTATCAGTGTGGTTTTAGACCAGGCAAGTCCACAACTGACCAAATATTAACGCTACGCCAAATAATGGAAAAGACCCACGAAAAGCAAATCGATACATACCACCTTTTTGTCGATTACAAAGCTGCTTTCGATAGCCCCATACGGGGAAAACTGTACGAAGCTATGTCTGAACTTGGTATTCCGGCAAAACTGATCCGCCTCTGTAGAATGACGCTGACCAACACCAAATCAGCAGTGAAAGTGGGGAAAGACTTCTTGAACCATTCTGTACCAAGCGAGGACTTAGACAAGGCGACACACTTTCGTGCAATCTCTTCAACATATTAATGGAGATATCTCTTCAACATATTAATGGAGATAATAATGAGAAAGCCATATGTTGCTGGCGTATGCTGACGACATAGAATTCATTGGGCGAAATTTGCGAGAGGTTACTGCAGTATTTTCAAGAATCGAAAGGGAATCAGCGAAGGTGGGTCTTGCTGTTAATGAGGGCAAGACAGAATTGATGGTGTCAACGACTAGAGAACCCTCTCGACTTGGTCCGCACGTGAACGTTGACAACCGATTTAATTTTGAAGTGGTAGATGAATTACCTTGTATCCGCCGTGAACAAGGACAATAACGTCAGCCTGTAGATAGATAGGAGAGTTGTGCTTGCAAATATATGTTATTTTGGGCTCAGCAAGCAGTTTAGGAACAAAGCCCTCTCTCGACGAACTAAGGTCCAGCTATATCAGACCCTCAGTTTACCTGTTTTGACATATGGCTCCGAAACTTGGGTCATAGCGCAAGCGGATGGGAGTTTTCGAGAGAAAAATTCTCCTTAAAATATATGGTCCTGTTAGGGAAAATGGCGAGTACCGACGTCGCTGGAACGCAGAGCTATATAAGCTGTATTCTGACGTGGACATAGCTAGACGAATCAAAGTGGGCCAATTGCGTTGGCTAGGTCATGTTATCAGAATGGATGAAGATGGGCCAGCGCGAAAGATTTTTGATAACGTAACCGATGGAAGCAGGAAAAGAGGACGACCAAGACTCTGCTGGAAAGAGTAGCTAGAAGAATCCCTCCGTATCCTTGGTATTACCAACTGGCGAGAAAAGGCAAAGGATAGAGCCAGTTGGAAGAATATATTGACATTTGTTTAATTAATATGTGTAAGACGTCTGACCTCATGTAATATAGTCAATAAAAGTAAAAAGTAAAGTGTGAGATATTTACTCCCAAAAAAATATCTTATGAAAATTCGAGTTTTTTGTTTACAAATAAAGAACTCTTCGCGAAGATCATATGTAGGATCAGGTTTTTTGACAGGTAGTGAACAAAATTTCCTATACTCGAAAATTTATTTGTTTTTTCAAAACTAGCCTATTTTCGGTTAAGGCTGGCTGTAGGCTGTCACCTTTGCTGTGGCCGTTATATATCGTTCTATAAACAATTTAAGAAGCTACAGACATAATGATGGTATCTTTATGAATAAATTTCGATTTTTTTTCAGGTTGAAAAATATATTAACTCTGCTTTTAGAGCTACATTTTGACCCAAAATTACCAAATTATTACCAAAAATCACACAAAGCCAGTACAAAAATTTACCTTTTCAACATTTGATTCCAAGAATCTTTATGACGGTTAGAGACATCATACATACATATTTTTTGTTTGTGCTGTTTAGTACAATCCCAAGTTAGAAGTTAGATTTTTTTTTATTTATTTACAAAATTTATGTAGTATTAATTTTAATTAATTAATGTATTCATAAATTAGCAATAGTTTTATATTAGAGCCTCAGTGTCTACATGACATTACAGAGGCAAGTTGGCCATGAAAGTTTCAACATCACCAAGGTTGTGTTCTTTGAAATCATGTGGGAAAACGTTCATCGAAACAGGCAACCTCTAAATACCATATTCTGCAATTTCTCCCAGCACTTTTCAGCACTTTTTGTTGCAATCCGACCCACTGTGCTCCTTTCTAATGGACAATTAGAGAATTCGTTACCATATATTGTCTGATATTTTTATACTGAATAGTAAATATTGTCATGTCATACAAATGATACAATTTTGCACTCCGGATTGATGTTAATTTATTTGTTTTCTGATTCAATATTTTGTGCAGTAGTCTTAGGAGATTTGAAGAGCTTGTATACGACGAGGGTTGCTGAGGCAAAGTTTTGCCATCATTTCCGATAGATTCGCATTCCAAGTTTGTTTTACTCTATCCCACAGCTCGTTTACCTCTTTTGGAGCATCTGGGTACTTGGCGAGCTGAGATTTTCTGTAACTCGAAGAGTTTCCGATCGGATTTAAGTGCGGTGGCTGCACTTGCCATTTCATAGTTTTATATTGTTGACTGTTTAACCAGTTTTTAACGATTTTGGCCGAATGTTTTGGGCCGTTGTCATGCTGAAAAATCACTCTTTCAGTAGCAAGATCCATTTTTTCTATAGCAGCTGCTAACTGATTTTGCAAAATTGAAAGATATTGTTCTTTTTTCGTAAGACCTTCAATTTTACCCAGAGGACCTACTCCATTCTTCGTAATACATCGCCATATCATTATGGACCACCACCATATTTCATGTTTTGTGTTACTATAATTTTAGACCATATATCCTTAACACATGGCGTAATTGCATTTTTGTTATTTAAAACGTATCGAATTTAATAATTTCCTTCATCCAGTCAGCCTCAGTCCAGTTTTCATAGACCTGAGCGATTTTTTTTACGAAGCTGTATATTTTTTTGTGATAAAAATGTAAAGTAATGTATGACTTTTATGATATTTGGTTTTCGAAAATTGAAGAAAACATAGAAACATTTTACAGGTGATTGAAATATTATTTTATATCGATAAATCAAGGCCTGTAATTTCCTTTTTAAAGATTATTTCATTGAAATGTTGTCCATGGTTACGCTTCACGTGGCCCATTCTGAAGGTTAAATTTTGGCACACTTTTTCCAACATTTCGGCCAGTATCTCATCGATGAAATGTTGTCTTCCAAGGCAGCAATCGTGGTTGGCTTGCCCCTATAGACGAGAGACTTCACATGCTCTCACAGAAACTAGTCTAGTGGGGTAAAATCGCACGAACGAGGCGGCCAATTGACACCGCCACAACGTGAGATTAATTGCACGCCAATTAATCTCTAAATTGGTTCATGGTATCGCGTGCATTTTGGCAAGTCACACCATCCTGTTGCCACCACATTTCAACCAAGTCCAATTCTTATATTTAGGGTAAACACAAGTCCGTTACCATCGAACCGTACCTTGCTCCATTGTCCATAACGTTACGGCCATCATCGTATTTGAAGAAATACCGTCCGATGATGGCCGACTAAAACGTGATTTTTTCGTAGCTCTTGAACAGCGTTTGGTTGCACATTAGACTAAATTCGTCATTGCTGTTTATTGACGTAACCATTTAGTCAAAAAGACCATAAAATGGACGTAACTTCCTAAACACACTCTTCACAGATCATTAGTTTTTATAATAAAACTCATTGATTTGCAACCGTTGGTCGTTTGTGAGTCTATATATATTGATGATTGAACTGAAAATTTTTGACTTTGACACATGTCACGAATGACGCGTGAATTGACAAAAACTTTACTCTGAAAAACCAGATAGCAGAAAAATCCGATTTTTTTACATGCCTACATTGAAACGTTTCGTACATTCACTGATTTTGTCGTTGCTGCATTGAAAAACGTCACACAAGATTTTTGTTTTGCCGTTAATCGTTATGAGGCTGCTACAACTCCATTTTCGTTGCTGCAACAAATACAAAGGTTACAATTTTTGAGTCCTTGGTATTTAAATCAATGTAAGTTGCGGTTTCCTGTATTACACTGTGCAACAGTGGGTTTCGAGCCTCAACCAAACCAAAAAATTTTGAAAGTACTTGGACGTGGTATCACAAAACCCCACTCGGTTTTACCCCTATATGTAACAATTGTTTTTTACAGGCCGAAGACAACATTGGAGGTGGGCCAGGGACCAATTTCAGATTTTACTTCAATAAATCCTAAACAGCTTGAAATATTGGATTGCAACCTTTGATAATATTCTTTTAAAGACAGCTACCGCCGTTTATTTACCGTTAGGCAAGAAATGTCAAAACATATAAAATATGTGCAATTTTTATGACGTTTCGTGAAATAATCGATTAACAGTGTACTTTTCCTTAGAAATATATTAGAGGGAATTGTGAAATGGGAAAATAGCTACAATATTGTCAAACGTTGTAATGCAAGATTTCAAGTTGTTTAGGAGTTATTGAAGTAAAATCTGAAATATGATCCGGACCCACCTCCAAAATTTTCTTCGGATTATAAAAAAAAAGTTGTTACGTATAGGGGCAAAACCGAGCGGGGTTTTGTGATACCACGACTAAGTACTTTCACAATATTATGGTTTTGTTAAGGCCCGAAACAAATTCCTTGCATTTGTGTCACAGTGTTATTTGCAGTATTTTACTTAAATCAATGTAATTCTAAATCAAGAAAAAGTGAGCAATTTTAAAATGATTGGTTGATGTTAGTGTTTTAACATTATGCACATATGTATGGTTCAGTTCCCGATCCAGTTTATTATTAACACGCCAATGAAATATCACAACAATGAACCATATTCGTTGCAGCTGTAAAAAAGATTTGTAACAGCGGAAATAATTTTTGCAGGTTTTAAGATTATACCATTTGCGGTGGTATTAGCTTACGTTCAATAAAATCATTCTTTGATGCTATAAACAAATTCACTCGTGTGACGAAACTTTTCCTTTCAGTGTAACATTTTAAATATTTCTTCAATTTCTTCCTATCTTCTACTTTCTGCACAATAAGGTTTATGATTTTTATAAAATTTTCCAAATACATATTTCTCATATTCCTTTTCGTACTCTTTTGCATCATAAAGTTTGTCAAGGAATTTTGTAAGTTTCACTTTTTTTATTCCTGTAGATTCTGTAAAATTGACTACGACCATAATAGATGTAGTGTATCAACTTTCCATATAATAATTTGTCACTTGATTGATGTAACGATTTGGATTCACATGATTGATTGCATGGCAAGAATTTTCAATTTTCATTTTCTTAGAATTCGGTAGTGCTGTCCTTAGTGCCTCGATTAGTATAAATAGCTGTAGCTCTGCATTTATTTTACAGCAGATGAAAGTGTATTTACTGTCCACATAGCAGACGTAGTATATTTGTCATTATGTCCATAGTAAGTGAAATAAATTTCCAAACAGAAGGAAAAATCATTTAGATGTCAAACAGACAAATGTCACGGAAACTGATGCTGCTGCTGAAGGAGTAGCTTTATTTTCTTTCCCTTTTGGTACTATTGTTAAAGATTCCAGGTACAAACAATAACAGTCGGGTATTTGTAAAGAGCAGCAGCAGCATTGGAGAAATTGTATATGTAGTTCCAGGTCTTTGAATTGTTAAAGAACTCCTGCAAACTCTCTGAGGATTGTGATATTTAATTCAATTTTTTTTATTCAGTGGATAGAAAATTTAAATTCTATAAGTAAAAAAGTGAAGTTGCATTTCATGGACAGTGTAACACTAAATTTTCCTATGAAATACACATAAAGGTGAGCAACAGCGTAAACCCGCGCTCACACCTCACTTACTCGCCTCGAATCGTAAAAAAATGTAAAACTCGAGAGCACAACCAAAATACACGGATAAATTCGTGAAAAAATACCTTTCGCTCATTCCCGCATGCTTGTTTTCTTCTCAACTAAGTAAATATGGCGAGCAGATCGGGAGCAGGGTTACAAACCTACTGATCGGTTTGAAGTCACCGTTTTCATCATCTTATAGTATCGACATTAAACACAAACAAGCCAAACAACAAAGCCGCCGATTGTCTGTTCTACATTTGGAACAAAATTTGCCGCCATTTCGGATGATCATGTGAAAAAAACAACTCTGGAAGAAAATATACATCTGGAAGAAAATACTACGTTATATCAAGTGGACAACAACACACAAAAAAAGTGTGTGCTTAAGGAACAAAGAGTTGTTTAAGTTTTCTTTGGTAGCAAAATTTGTTCTGAGCATCAAAGTTTGTGATAAGAAAACTTTTTTAATAAATTTTTTGAAAAGAAAACATTACTTTGAAAATAAAGCTTTTATAAGAAAAGTGTATAAAAACAAAATCCGGAAGAAAGCTTCTCCAACAGGGATTTCTATAAGAAAAAATTGACAATCGCAACTTCTGTAAGAAAACTTTGACATCAAAGATTTCTAAAATAAACCTTGGATAACACGGATTTCTAAAAGATGCCTTCGCGAATAAAGTTTTGCAAAGAAACTTGTGACAACAACATTTTCTAAAACAAACCTTTTACTACACAGGTTTCCAAAAAAAAAACCTTTGACAGCAAAGTTATCTAATATAAACCTTTGACACTAGATACCTTTGGTGCATTCTAAAATAAACCACACTTTTTCCAAACGCGCTAATTCGTTGCTCTCCAAATTGGATAAATACGCTCCGACATTTCAGCCGCCGACGGTCACATACTGAAAACCCGCTGCCGACGCATTCAAAACGTTTCATCCGCCGCCGCACCTGACAAATTGAGGTCAGCTTTGAACCCTTTTCGGGAGTAGTTCCCGTACCGCACACGAGCTGAAAAAACCTATTATATTGAGAGCTAAGGTTAACATAACCTAGAGAGCTTAGAGAAAATGGTTCAATGTAATGAATGTGAATCGGTGTTCTCAACAGTTCACCATAATTTGAACCAAGAAGAATATACAATATCCCATACGAGTATAGTACATAAATGTACATAAAGTATTTATTTATCATAATATATGCCTGAAAGTATATAAAATTTACCACAAAGTACGTAGCATGATCCAGAGAGTACTTAAACTTTTTCAGGAAGTACATAAAGTGCATCAAAAATGTACTTAAAATGTACAAAAGGGTCTGAAATTTCGGAGTGCAGACGAGGCGCAAAACTTCATAAAAGTATTAGAGAAAAATAGAAAGAACATATTTTTTCGGAGGTCCAAAAAACGGGTCCATCTAGGTATGGGCGGAAACAAGAAACATTTATGTTGTCTCTATTTTTGTCGAGCGACATCTGTGGACCAAGATAACCCAAATTTTCCATATTATGGTGTGTATTGGGAATCGGAAGACTTCAAACACTTAAAACGTCAGTGTGGGTGAACTTCTTTCATTGGCTGACACTTTGGAAACTTTTTTCTTCGTTTTCTTTTCTTTATTTTCTGCGACTGGTCATATGTTGACCAACTAGCAGATTTCTTCTTTTATATTACAACTTACATTTTTTTTAAAACATTTTTAAAGAACGTTAAAACGTATTAAAGAACGTTAAAACATCCTCAATAGTTGTTCTCGCCGATCAAATATTGTGGTTTTTTGCTTCTACAACAAGCCGAGCTGCAGAGTTATCATGTGTGGACATCTGTTGTATATGATTTTGGGCATGGCTTTTGATTGTGTCATGTACTGCTGGCACATTTAAGTCTCTATGTATATCCTCATTCCTTACATACCATGGAGCATTTACTATATTCCTTAGGACTTTGTTCTGAAATACTTGGATTTGTTTTGTTTGGGATTTCTTTGCACATCCCTATATTACGATTCCGTAGCACCAGATCGGTATCAATACCTGTAGGTATACAAGGCGTTTGAAGTACGTTGAAAGGGTGGAGCTCCTTCCTATTAGCCAGTTTAAGTATCTATATTTGATTTCTAGCTCTAATCTTTTCTTCCTCAAGTGTTCTCTCCAAGATAAAGTCGAGTCGATCGTCATTCCTAGGTATTTTGCAGACGTTGATATGGGTATATCTTCGTTATTAAATTTAACAGGGACGTGTGGGTTTTCTGATAGTGAAAAGTGGACGTGGAGAGACTTCTCCTTATTTATTTTAATTTTCCATTTGGATGCGCAAAAGGAAATGTTTTCCATTGCAGCTTGCAAGTGCGCTGATGTTTCTGCTATTGATGAGTCTTTAGATATTATAGCCGTGTCGTCGGCAAATATGGCTAATATCGTGTTCAATGTGTGGGGAATGTCTTTAGTATAGAGAAGATACAACCTTGGTCCCAATATGCTACTTTGCCGAACACCCGCTTTTATTTCCATACGTTCCGAGTATTGGCTCTCATATTTAAATTCGAAGTATCTTTCGGAAATATATGACCTTATAATATTAAATAGTTGGGCTGGACAAGTTTGGGATAGCTTAGCAACCAGTCCCGGATGCCAGACCTTATCAAATGCCTGGGAGGCATCCAGAAAAATAGCGGAACACACTTTTCCTTCCTCAAATGCTATTTCAATTTATTCTAGTATCTGCTGTACTGTAGAGTGTATTTTTCTAAAACCGAATTGGTAACTAGGAATAGTGTTGGTATTGTCTATTATTGCATTCATATGGTTTGATCAAATTCTTTCAAATTGCTTTGAGATTACGGGAAGGAGCGATATTGGTCGATATGAGGTGGTTTGGTGCGGACATTTTCCGGGTTTTAAAATCATGATCACAGTGGCCACTTTCCAGAGACTTGGTATATGCTCTGTTTTACAAACAGTGTTGAATATGTTTGTTAAATAAATTATCATTTTGTATGGCAGTTGTCTAAGGACCTCGGCATTGATTAAATCGTACCCCGGTGCCTTTTTTAATTTTAGTTTTGTTGTCTCCCTCTTGACTTCGCTTGGAGTTATATCGTTGTCATTTTCATCGTTTTCGATCCGATAGACTGGCACAATTTGATCGTTTTCATCAATACCGCTGTTAATGTCATTAGGTTAACTTTTGGCGTAGAATACGTCTTACCTTACGGTATAGGGAGTCATGTCAGATTGTTATTGTTGTAATCTTTATTTCATTGATTATGAGGAAACGGCGAGATAACTTTTTTTTAAAAATTTTTTTGTAGGTAAATGAAGATGTTATCTTTCGTTTGATATACATTTCATATAGGTTGATATCTTCCTAATATTTAAATTTCTCAAATGAAAATTGTTTAAACACATACACTCAAACATATGTGTCGTGTTTGGTTGAGTGTTTGAGTTTGTAGCGTGAACACAAGCTATGCTGCTGTTTCAGTGTGGACACAAACCTTCGGCTGTTGTTTTGATTGATGAAATATTGAAATTTCGTATATTTACTTATGTATTTAAGTGAAACAAAATGTTAAATGTGAATTTGAATTTAACATGGATATATAATTATAAAAAATATAAATCAAATTGATTTGCGTCTGTTATTTATCATTTATCCTTACTCTTTTAATTTAAAAACATATTTATCCTATTTTTCCTACCATAAGCTTATGTATATTATCAAAAGTAACCATCAAATAAATAAATTCATTTGCTTATGTTATTTATCATTTATTGTTATATATGTTTTCTGTCTTATCGGATGGCGTATTCTACGTTAAACTTAATGGCCGTGTCTCTGACACAGCTTGCAGGGACAGTCCGTGGCCGAAGGCCTCGGACAACTGTCTGCTGTGTTTTTTTTTCCATGGCTGTTTTAGCCCACGATCCGTCTGGTTTTTTAAGTGGTCGATTTGCAAAGTTGTGATTTTTTTTGATAGGCTCTAGTATTTTCTTTTCTTTTTCTCTTCAGTAAGTTTCGCTATTTTTCTTTTAAGTTGTTGCGCTGCCCTATTTAAATTTCTTTTATCTGCTGGAGAACTTTAGTTATTTTTGGTGCCTACGTGCGCTTTCTTTCTTCGTTATACGAATGTGGCGTGCTTCGCCACGCTGCTTGCTGAACAAGCTGGTTGAATTTCAGAGTATGTAATTCTAGATCATCATTTGATGCTAAGATTAACGGTGTCGGGATATCTGCCTCACTATTTAATACATGTCTGAATAACCTCCAGTCTGTCCGTTTATTTGAAAATGTTGGTTGTAGTGGTTCATTCTGGAAGGATTTATGTAGGTTTAGTATAACGGGTGAGTGATCCGAGATAAGATCGGTACTGTCTTCTATTGTTATATAATTGTGTAATATTTTACGACTAATAAAAAAAATCAATCAGATCAGGAGTTTTTGACTGGTCGGTTGACCAGTATGTTGGCTTTCCAGATGAAACAAAATCCGAGTTCACTAGCTGCACGATATACATAGTTCACGCACGGCCTTTTGTTGTTGTCAGGCGAGATCCCCAGAAAGAATGCTTGGCGTTGAACTTCTGGTTATGTCTATCAATTAACATTTTATAGTTTTCATCTTTTATATTGTGTCTGGGAGGACTGTATAAAGCGGTAATAAAAATTTTCCCGCAGATTGTTGAGATGCTTACGGTTGTTGTCTGAAACATTTCGCTACTTAGTTTATCAGCTATAAACTATTTTATGTGATCCCTTTTTATGACTGCACTTCCACCTCTTGCGCAGTTGCTCGGGTGTATGGTATGGTAAACGCATTAATATCTAAATGTTATATGCGCTTCATTAGTAAAATGTGTCCCAGAAACTAAGCATACATCTATTTTTTCTTGGTGTAAGATTACTTCTAGTTCATTTTTATTCTTAGAAAGACCATTAGCGTTCCATAAGATTATGCGAAGATTACGGATGGCCATATTTCAAATACACAGTTTAAGTTCCAGATCTACCAATCATTATTTTAGGCTTGACAATATGTTCAAGATGCTACTTAGGTGATCGTTACCAGCCGTTTTTACTGCTTCTGCATATGAAACTGTCCGGGAACTGGCCACGTTCGTCGTGGCGTATGGTTGATGTATTTGCTGTCTCTGCTGGGAACTTTAAAGAACAATTTTGCAGAAATTTTAAGACACATTGTTCAGGCTTTAAGAAAAAATATTTTTTTTAAAGAATCGCGCAATATATTGCGAAGCCGGTATTGAATCCTTCCCAGAGGAGAAAATTCCTAAGCTAGGCCAGAGGTCGTCTGTGTTGAACTCTCCCAGAGGAAACAAATACGTCTGGGAAGGGCTGGTACACGCAAAAAGCTTTGTTACATAAAAAAATACCGAAGCTGCGAAGCCTACTTCCCAGAGGAGAAATATCTAAGCACGGCATAAGCCCGGCAACGTCGAAAGCATTATAATCTAGAAAGGCCCGCAATCGCGAAGCTGGTGTTGCATCCTTCCCAGAGGAGAAAATCACTACCTCCGTCCGAAGTCCGGCCACACAGAAGGCTTTGAAACACAAAAACACCAAAGCCAAGATGCCGGTGTTGGGACTACTCCAGATGAGGTAATCTACAAACCCGACCAAAGGCCGGCCATTAATGCATCTATATAAAATACCTAACTAGGGTATATCTAGCCACACAGATGTGCCACAAAAAAGGTAATGTCACCGTTGAATTCGTAGGAAAATTACCTTACATTTGAGTACCCGTACTGACCCTTTCCTTGTGGCCCTAGGTGGGCCCGTTTTTTTACGGTCGACAAAATTTTCTTCAATTTTTATAGTTCTTAAATTTTACTCTGATTTCGTTTTTTAGCCTCGCCCAAAGTGCGGCAATTTTGCCACAGAAAGTTCACAAAATAAACCATACGTACATAAAACGACCACATTGGTAAGTAAAGTGTAATATAACGATCATAAAGTGTACTCAAAAGTACCTAAAGTGTACTAAAGGAGCATAAAGTGTTCAAAAAAATAACATAAAATACACATATTCTACCAGGTGGCCCAAAAATACTACATAAGTGCGTAGAAAAAGTACATGAGTATACCAAAAAATACATAATGTGTATCAAAAATGTGTATAAAAGGTATAAAATAATTACCAAATGAACTTTATTTATGCTTTTATCAAGCATTCCTCTTTTTGGTACATTTTGCGTACAATTTTCGAACCAATATACAGAATTTTCAATATAATGCTTTCAATGCTAGAACAAGTAGTGAGTTGTTGAATACAGCTTAGAGTACCTAGGCTCATCACGAGATGTTTTACTGCTCATTTTCCGCACCTACTCAAGAGAGCTTGCGTTTAAAATTAAAATTTTAAAATACTCTCAAGCACGTGCGTTTCCTCACAACTTCTTTCTTTCTTTTATTGGATATTTTTAACCTCATGAGGTAAAATGTCTTACACATGTTAATTAAACAAACAAGTAAATAAATTAAACAAATTTTAATATATTTTTACAACCGGTTGTATCCTTCGTCTTTTCTCCCCAGTTGGTAACGCCAAGCATATGGAGGGATTCTTCGTCCTTGGTCGTCCTCTTTTCATGCTTTCATCATGTACGTTATTGAATACTTAGTCCAATGAGAACCATTTTGATACAACGGTACGTCATTTTTCGCCCCCATCGTTGAACCTGTAAATTAACTTGTGTGTAGTTAAGGTGTGTTAAATCCATATAATGCCTCATCCCGATAATCCAGGACGTGGCGAAGAAGTGGCTTACATTAGTCCCTGGCCAACCACGTATTGCTCTGCAAAAAGTTCCTAAGATCGTTTAGGGTAACTCCCTGAATTACTGTTATATCTAACATGAAGTAAAATCCTAGATAAAAAGGCCCGGCAGTAGCATATGCCTTCGTGATCCCCACAACTTCTGCAGTAATCATGTGCTCAGATTCCAAGACTAGACGCAAGACTGCCTATTAAATAGTGGCAAGTGATCACAGGTACTAGCATGCAAATATCCTGCTTAGGAATTGATTGCAAGTTTAGTGTACGATTCAGGTCATAACGTCATTGGTATGTCTGAGAGCTTTGGTTTTAAGCATGAGCTTGAATGCCGAAAGGGGCATACCCACATGCTCCATATCCAGTAGAGTAAGTCTCTAAGCTCACCAGCTCAACCGCTCAGTGGTCCCCTGAAATATTTCTATGATCCGGCACCCATATGAGGCCAGGTATACAGATTGTCAGAGTACATGTTGAAACCCTAGGTGGTGATAACGTTTCGTCCCGGCAAAGGGTCACCTTCTCCGGTTGCCATGAATTCTGCTTGAAAGACACTACAATGGTCTGGTAGCTAGGTCCAAATGCAGCTCTTTAATATAGATTCTAAACCCTGCAAACCCTACATCTAGTTTCGAAGCATCAGTGTAGAAGCCTAAATAGAACCTCAAAGGTAGAAGTTTGTGTCATAATCGACTTGTATTGTGGATTGCCGCAGATTACTTAAAAGCGTCCCATGTCCTTATGGGCTGGTAATCCATTACGAAGAATGTCTTAGGCGGATTTCCGACGCTTCAGTAATTTTCATGTCCAGCAAATGCACGGATTATATCTGGAGGATAACCACCAAACCCTCGGTAGGGGTTGTGCGAAGGGCAACCTTGATACTTACCATTGCCTTTCTCTAGCCAGTATCGGCCACCAAACGACAATACCATGAAGCAATATCGGATGGATAACAGCTATTAAGACGGATAAGCTATTTCCTTGGATAGGCCCCTTCGTCCTCCGATGATCCTTTTACACGATTATAAATCCACTATGGCTCTTCTGATACTGTTGATAGTGTTTGACATGGAACTAAGAATGACACCTAGATATCTTGCACTATCGTTTAGGCAGATATCTACCAAATTAACACAATAGTTGAATAAACGGAAACGGAAACTTCAGAAGAACAGTGATTTATAGGGCTTAAATCTTCTAGTGCCCACAACCTGCGAAATGACGTGGTTGTTCCGTGAGTACGGCCATATGTCTTCGGACCAATTTCCTGGAAAGTTTGTGTTAAGCCGGAGATCTACCGATTCATCACTAGATGTCGTCCATCGACCGGTTTTGTTCCTTCAGATAAACCAAAGATGTGGGAGTCGTCGAAAGGAATATGCGCAAGTCGCAGCCTCGATGTTAGTCACATCGCACAAACGTTTCCAAGACCTCCTTTTTGATGATCTTAACTCTTACTTACATTGTTTAAGTCTAATTTTGTACACATTCCGGATTTACTTCCTCCTAAAGGACATTGCCTTATTAAAAGCCTTCTGCAAGAGTTTCTCAGGTTTTGGAAAGAGGAATGTTTTTTATAATACCGTTAATTTTTGTTCGTACTTGGTCAGTTTATTTTACGAATGATTCTGATGGTCGGAAACCGAATGCTCACTCGACGCAAAAGTGAGATCAATGATCCTGTAGAAGTAACGGTTCAGTAAAAGTAAATTCCCCAATTCCCAATTCATATTTTTTTAACCCCTTATCCATGTCTTGATAAGAAAAATCCCCTTAAGACCGTGTTAGGCCGTTAAAATCATTGAATATGTCAAAATTATCATTGAAACAATCATTGAATATGTCAAACGATTTACAGGCAAAATTTTGACAGATCTGTTATGTTTCCCTAATTTTCTGATGCTTATAAAAAAATATACGCGATCAGGGTGAATGAAACAAACAAACGCACATAAAACGGCAATACAAGTCCTTATTTCCTCACGTTTTACAAATGTTTAGTCTTTGTGCAGATTTTGCTTTTTTATATTCCATTTTTGTGTTATAATTGTTTCATTTTGTTTGCCTTTTTGCAAACAGACTTTTTTGTATTCTCCAAAAATATTAGTGTAAATCGAAAGCAGAATAGTACTATCACTATCTCTTTTAAATGGAACAGAATATCCTTCCATTTCTCTCTCCGCGAATCGTCCTACTTGCTCCAATTGTCTAACACGGGCTTAAGTTTGATTCGGTTAAACAATGGTACGTCTATTTTTTTATATTCACAATTCCGATTCAAACATCACGATATCAGTCCACTTTTCTAGGAAAAATTTCGAAAGACAGATAACGCTATCAATCCCTTATAGTGGTGGCTTTGGAATCTATGATTCTGCAATGGGGTATACAAAATATCTGCTATTGAAATCGTCTGCTCTCAAACGAAGCGTATTGGAATCCTGATGACATTTTAGGTTAGGTATGGCGTTAGTGGCAGACGATGGAAGGCTCACTTAGACTTATCTGCCCATTGTAACAGCACGAACTAACGAGATTGGGCGGTAGTTTGCTCCAAGAAGGGCAGGATATTGTTTACGCTTATCTTAGATAATTAGAGTAGGTCCCTAAATAGGTAGGATCCCATAGTATACATCACACTGCAAGCTAGTGCCGGACATGTGACGAAAGATGTTCAGTGGATTCTCCATCTTCCTCATAGTTACAGATTCTACAGAAGTCTTTGCCCTGACAATCAAATTTGAATCTTATATTCAGTACTAAAAGTCATATCGTATTCATATCAATTTGAAGTGGTATTTAATTTTGAATAAGATATGTAAATTAAAAAATCTGCCAATTCGAGAATCTCGTTCAAATTTTTAATTCATATCGGAATTTTAAAATAATTTTCTATTCTTTTTAAAATCTAAAAAAATGTTTTCAGAATTGACATAGCTTAAGTTAGGAGTAAGGAATTGGTGGCAGTTGACGAACATTACAGTTTTATACAAAAGTCATTTGCCCTGATATTTAGTTACGCCGCATGTCTCCCAATCAGACAGTTACTTACTTACTTATCCGGTCTTGAACAACCCTGGGGGGTCAAGGACCTTACAAAACGAAGATATCATATTTCGCCAACCAGTTCGATTTTTTTCCTCATCTCTCATGTTGACAATACCAAGTGTACGCAGGGATTCGCCAACCTGATCCCTCCAGCGGAGTCTTGGTGTTGCCATTTTTCGTCTTCCTTCGGTTTTGGTTTCGAAAACCCAATCAGACAGTGTTCCGTTAAAATGTACACAAGCATTTATATCTTAGGTTTGGCTGTAGATAGAAGATTCAGGGACCTCCTACGATCCATTATAGCTCAGTTTTGTGTTGTGGGTACACAGATTTTGCAACTCGTCATCATCATATAGGAGCGTCCTTGCAGGATATGCTTACAAGGTGTGTCAATTCATTCCGGTCCCAGTGTGATAACAGGAATATAACCATTTTTTTTGTAGCGTCTACTTTCAGTCCGTAGAAAATGTAAGTTTAGCGCTTGTTTGGTGGTTAAATGATTATTTTGAAAAAAAAATATTTTATTTTCGAGTTAGTCTGATGATCGACTGCAAAAGTTTCCCGCAAATAAAAAAAAATTTTCTAGTAAAAGTAGTTAGTTTTGTTATAAATTGTTCAGAGTTGTCGAAATTTACATTTGCATAAATTAAAACGAAAACGTGTATACACCCATACACACAAAGGTGATAACTCGCATGAATTGTTTATCTGACTTTTTCAGAAAAAAAATTTGAGTACTCATGAATTGTTTCTCTCCCTTTTTTTCCAGAAAACAAGTTTGAGTTGCAAGCAAATCCTAATCTCAAGCTTTGGATCGTCTTTGAGCTACATATGGTTTAGTGGATATACGCGAGGACTAACGGTGACAGTGCAAGAGTACCTCTATTCAAAACAAATCCTATTACATGAAATATAATACATGTGAGGTAAGTGAAACAAAACCGTTTGCCGCAAACGTTTTTCGGTTGTCATATAGATTTTGTTGGATTTTGGAGTTTCTGTAGCTCGTTTGGATTTAATGAAAAAACAGTTAAGGGGAACTTTTACTTTACTTTTATTGACTATTTTACAACCTCATGAGATCAGACGTCTTACACATATTGATTAAACAAACAACTTAAACAAATTTCAATATATTCCTCCAACTGGCTCTTTTCTCGCCTTGTCTTTCCAGTGGAGTCTTGGTCGTCCTCTTTTCCTGCTTCCATCGGGTACATTATCAAAAACCTTTTGCGCTGGTTCATCTTCATCCATTCTGATAACATGGCATAGCCACCGCAACTCACCTAATTTAATTCGCCTAGCTATGTCCACGTCAGAATATAAATTATATAGCTCTTGGTTCCAGCGACGCCGGTACTAGCTGTTTTCCCCAACAGGACCATATATTGTATGGACAATTTTTCTTTCATCCGCTTGTGATATGACTCAAGTTTCGGAGCCATATGTCAAGACAGATAAAGTGAGAGTTTGATATAGCTGGACTTTCGTCCGTCGAGAGGGAGCTTTGTTCCTAAACTGCTTGCTGAGCCCAAAATAGCATCTATTTGCAAACACAATTCTCCTATTTATCTCCAGGCTGACGTTGTTGTCCTTGTTCACGGCGGATACAAGGTAGACAAATACCTCTACCACTTCAAAATTAAATCAGTTGTCAACGTTCAAGTGCGGAGCAAGTCGAGAGGTTTCTCTGGTCGTTGACACAATCAATTTTGTCTTGCCCTCATTAACAGCAAGACCCACTTTTGCTGATTCCTTTTCGATTCTTGAAAATACTGCAGTAACCTCTCGCAAATTTCGCCCAATGATGTCTATGTCGTCAGCATACCCCAACAACATATGGCTTTTCGTGTTAATGGTCTTGTTCGTATTTGTTGCAGCCTTTCTCATTATTATCTCCATTAAGATGTTGAAGAGATTGCACGAAAGTGCGTCGCCTTGTCTCAGTCCTCGCTTGGTACAGAATGGTTCAGTGATGTCTTTCCCCATTTGCACTGCTGATTTGGTGTTGGTCAGCGTCATTCTATAGAGGCGGCTCAGTTTTTCCGGAATACCAAGTTCAGACATAGCTTCGTACAGTTTTCCCCGTATGGGGCTATCGAAAGCAGCTTTGTAATCGACAAAAAGGTGGTATGTATCGATTTGCTTTTCGTGGGTCTTTTCCAGGATTTGGCGTAGCGTGAATATTTGGTCAGTTGTGGACTTGCCTAGTCTAAAACCACACTGATTAGGTGCAATCTCTTTCACATAATACGCTCGACAAGACCTTATACGCGATGGATAAAGGACTGATACCGCGATTGTTGTAACAGACACACGGATCACCCTTTTTGAATACAGGACATAATACACTGAGACTCCAATCGTCGGGCATAGATTCCCCCAGCCATATACCGCATATCAGTTGATGCATGTGGGCTACAAGTCCTTCGTCACCTGCCTTAAAAAGTTCAGCGGTAGGTCATCCGCACCAGCAGCTTTATTATTCTTAAGGCGGGAGATCGCCGTTCTAATCTCGTCTTGGTTGGGGGAGTACAATCTACACTATCTTCCACTATCATTACCTCCTGATCTTCAGTGGAAGAATCTGAGTGGAGTAGTGCTGAAATGTGGTCTCTCCACATTTTGAGAACACACTGCTTATCAGTCACCAGATTGACATTCTCGTCCCTGCAGATGGGCAGCCCATTATTAGGCCCGTTATTCGATCTTCTTACACTCTGGAAAAACTTTCGGGATTCACCATTCATCCTGCATAATTCGGTTTTTTCACTCTTCCTCTGCTCCCACTGACATTTTCTCCGCCTAAATAGTTGGGTTTCCTCCCTTCTCAGCCTCTTGTACCGCTCACTCGCAGTACGCGTTGTAGCTGATTGTTCCGTTGCGATACGTGCAGCGGCTTCTTCATCAGTTGCAATGCGACATTCTTCGTCGTACCATGGCTTACCCTTCTGCGGGGTTTGATAGCCAACTTCAGTCCTTGCAGCTGTTAAGGGGAACATTTATTGTAAATCGTTTTTGAGTTTAGAGATACCATAAATAGTTTTTCTCTTTTCGCAAACTTATTATAGGATTGATACAATAAATTTTCGGCAATTAAATAGATAAATACTTATTTCCAATTACACTCCATAAAGGGACTGGGAGAGCTTCTCACAATCACTGAGCTACATGGGTTCTTTCTTGTTTTTCAGTCACTGATTGGGACCTACAGTTTACACCAGTTTCGAACGGTTTTGTGAGAACCTCTGTCATGGCTTACTAGTCGACAGTGTCGCCGTTACTCAGCATGGTCACTGTCATCGGAAGAAAAGTAAGGTGGCTAGAGAAGGGATCGAACACACTTTATGATGTATTGTATTATTATTAGAGTCGCGGACTCTTAACATTCACCAAACAATTCTCTCACGTATCAGAGATTACGTTTGAACGTAACGATTTTTTGGATTCTTCAACCACCGGTAGGTGATGAAAAGTACACACACACAGCAGTATTTAATATTGTCATAACCAGCTCTTCAAAATCCACAATTTCTTCAAAAAAAAAAAATAATGTCAGTACATCCAATTCTACCGAACAACTTCAAAATGAGCTCGTCTACAATAAATATCATATTCTTTGCATGATAATATAGTGAAACTATATGAGGTCTTAATTGAACCTCAACGAACGAAGTTTTAATTAAGACGCTTGGCGGTCTGTTCAACATCTTAATAGAGATTTTATCAAAAGCACATTGAATGTAACTCCATGACTCCAGTGAAACTGGATTAGGTCCGAGACGTACAAAACGATGTCTTGGACAGTACGCTTGCCGTATATCATCTTTAACATCTTCAAGGGACTTATAATTTGAATGCCTTCAATGTTATACAGTGGGGAAGCGAAGCGTCGAATGGAAGTGAGTACGAAATAAATTCAAAAGTTTTGGACAAGATACCATCCTACATTGTGACCTCTTTAAAATCTTAATGCTTACACATGTCACTGATTGTATGAAAATCTCCTCAATCCCTTCCTATTACAAAAATACAAATAAAAGAATAGAGAAATACTGTGATTTGTATTAAGCATCCTTTTGGGATGCAATAGTACTAGGGAACAAAAAGTCCGATCTCTGAAATCGATGCATAGGTGTTGATTACAATTACTTATGACTAACAGAGGAAATCATTTAACATAACGAACCATTACACCGATACTATTTCCGTCAACGAAAGTCTATTGTCATACGAAACTCAGCGGTCTTGCAAAAAAGCAGTCCTGTGAGTAACACAACATGGGCGTTTTAACTAAATATCCAACATTACAGGATGCTATTTTACTACACACATCTGTTGAGAATTCTAACGAAGTGTATGTATGTACGTATACCTTTGTTATTGACATCGGGTACCATAAATTCTCCGTTTCCTTTTAAATTCGAATATTATTCTTACACATACGATATTGCACGCACACCGATACCAAGCCAAGTGTCATGGGAGAAAAGGATAAATAAACTAAGCAATAACGGCGCATACATTAATGTATGAAAAAATAATGTTGGAATCCTTTAAATTTATTCACTAAAATCATTGAAAACTGTATAACAGTTTAAAGAGGTGAGGTGGCATTATCAAAAACAAAACAAAAAATAATGATGTGGTGATTTAAAATCGTGAATTTCTAAAGCAGCAATTAAATGTAATTTACCAATTTGCCTCGATAGTTAGTTGTGCTGTCGCAGCAAATTTAATTTAGTGTTAATAAAAACTCATTAAATGTTGTTTAATGTTCTCTAATTAGTATTTAATTTTACAATTTAAATCTAAACTGAATTCCCATTTGTAAGGCCTTGACCTTTACACATACTTTGTCGTTGTACCATTCGGATCTTTTACAAAAAAAATAAAATTAAATGTTTAAAGGGGTTGTTGGACAGTTACTATTCTGTGAAAATACAATGAAGGCCTTTAACTGTATTTACACATACATACATACATGCATATCAAAACAAAAGTCCTTTTGAATGCGTGCCGTTTGCACAAGGACTTTTGTTTCGTTAAATACTGACTACTAGTAAAATAATCACAGAATCATAAAGTTTTGCTGCTGACTCTCTCAACTTTTGGGGATTTGAAAAGGGAGTCCTAGTCTGACAATGGTTTGCTACTTAAAACTAATGCCAGACATGTAGACAAAGTGTGCATACGTAGGGTTTTTGTTTTAAATTACTTGTCACAAATATGACCCTAAACTCGTTGATGAGAAAGGGGTGGAGTTATTAGGATGTTTAAGAAAATTCTCCTTTGGAAGGTACACAATTAGTAGGAC